>CM044546.2:11637012-12237012 GCA_024416835.2 Perccottus glenii | reverse complement strand
ACAGGGTGTACGGGACACGTCCCTTTACTTAGCGTATTTATAGGCGTTGTACAGGTCCCTGGTCTCGGTCCTCTCTGGGTCCGCGGAGGTCCGGCCGGTCGCTCCTCAGATCCTGCCTCGAAAGGGGAGACGGCACTGTGGACAGTGGAAGGCAGTCTTAGACACACAAACAACTTAGCTTCAGTTGGTGTAGCCTCTGCACAGTTATGGGCACTTCCCTTCACTTAGCTGAGTTCGAGCGTTGTCTGTAATGTCTCCCTCGGTTTCTACGGCTTTCCGTTGCCGACTTGTGGGCTGATGCTCCGTAGTGTTGGGTGTTCTTTCCTCCGTCTCTTTCTCTCCGTTTCTCCGTCTTGCTGTCCTTTGCTTCCTGCTTCTCCTCCTTCTCCTCTGGGTCTTTTAAACCAGACCCAGGTGCATTCTATTGGTTCCAGTGATTACGCAGGTGTGGTGAGTGTTCCCCATCACGAGTTCATCCGTGTGCCTGCAAAATTTAAAGGGGCCGCGCACTCCCAGAACACACGGAGAGAGAACAAACATAAAGTCCAAACCGGCACCCTGTCAGCTACAGTTTGGAGAGAAATGAGAAAAGACCACACTATTACTACATATGTGAGTTTATATTTGATATTTATTTGAATTTGTTCTTGTTGCTTTATAATAAATCAGAAGAGCTCTGAACTGACCGTGGAGAAGAGATGAGTACAGTTGCTCCTGAGTGGCTTCCCTCTGGACGTTTTGTACTTGGTCACCTCCCTGACCAGTCTCAGTAGTTCGCCTAAAACCATTGATGAACAGCACATAATTATACAAGCATTACTTTTATAGTTTTAGTAAGTATCTGACATGACCAACCTGTGGCAGCCTCTATCTGTGAAAGGAAATGTTGAAAACTTTAATTATGTACATATTTATTGTTAGTTATTTTTAAGTAAGTCATCAAGTTATAAGAAGCTGAGACTGACCATTAAGAGGAAAAGTGTAATCACTGATGGTCATGTGATCTTCAGCAGAGCTCTGATTGGTTCTCGCAGACCTTAAGCACAAAACTGTAACAAACAAAAAATAGAGAATTATATTGTTAAAGGCATTTATATTAGAAACAAATACAGTGTTTGTGTCTGATATAGTTTTACCTTTTGACTTTCTGCAGCGCCACAGAAGCAGCAGCAGAATTAATAATACTATTGCACAGATAAGTCCAATGATCAACATGACAGGAAATGAAGAGATATGTTCCTTTGCTGCAAGAATTTATCTCATGTTAATATTTACAACTCACATTGTAGTAAACCTTTAAATCAATAGTTTCTTGTGAATAAACCAAACGAAACAAATATAAACTCACATTTGACTGAGATCCAACTCTCTGGAGAAGTCCAAATCCGTGGAGATCTTTGGCCTTGTTCTTGTGCCTCACATTTATAAAAACCCTCGTCAGACTTGGACACTGCAGAGATGTTGAACTCAGTTTGGGTTCCATTTTGAATTAGTTTTCCATTTTTATAGAAAAGGACAGAAGAAAGAGCAGTAGATGTGTTCAGTTTACAGCCGAGAGAAACAGGTCGTCCCTCAGTCACAGGATGAACAGGACTCACAAGGACAACATCACCTGTGAAAAGTCAGACTTGTACTATTATATTATCACAACAATAAAAATAATATGATGTGTGTAATAATCTATTATATAAAAAATGAAATGAAAAAACCTACTGTGAAAAGTGATGTTGAGGGCATTGCTCATTTCTCCTGATCCAGACTCACACCAAAACACTGCATTAGTTTTCTCTTTTGGGGAAAAGTCACATTTAGGTTTATCTGTCCAGTAGGAACTACATTGTTGTAAGAAAAGGCCGTTCTGAGAAAAGCCTTTCAGTCTCCACTCTCCATTAGTGGAGTTGGATTCACAGCTCAGTGAGACTTTGTCAGACGTGAAGTGCTGTGATCTGTCAGGACTCACTGTGAGAGACACTGGGGACTCAACATCTGCAAAACAATAATGAGCATAAATAATGAAGAATGAAAATAACATGAACACTTACAGTTTCTAAATATGTCTGAATGATGAGCAATAAATAAATAAAAATCCTACCTTTAGTCCAGACAAACTTGGGCTGACTGTATTCAGAGTAAAACAGTGGACGTCCTCGTCCTGCTCTACACACAAACCCTGCTGTGTTGGTCTGGTGGTGAACGGTGAAGGAGTCCTGTTCAGTCCCATTACTGTGACCTGGGAGCAGCTCATATCTGTAAGAGTCTGATGAATGAGGAACAGCCTTGTACCAGTAAAAGGTCCATCCTGCAGACGGCTGTTTAACACCACAGCTCAGAGAGACAGAGACTCCAGGAGTCAGCCATGACGGAGACACAGACAGGACAGGCTGGAGTTTACCTTTTGAAAAGTCATTAGATTTAATCTGTCTTATTACATAAATTTGTTGATATTGAACATTAAGTTGTCCAGACTCACTCAGTATGTTTAGTCTGAACTTTTTGCTCCACAGTGTTGTGAGATCTGGAGCTCTTTCTCCTCTACATCTGTAGTGTCCACTGTCAGACTCAGTAACTCTGGAGATTGTATATTCTCTTGTTGTTTGATGTAGGACTGAACCGGTCCTGCTCCACTGATACGTCCACTCAGTGTTTCTTCTGTCCTCAATCTCACATCTGAGAGTGAGACTGTCTCCAGAAAAGATCTCAGACAAGTTTGGATTCAGACTCACTGTGGGTACTGTCAACATCAAATGTAATATTTAACATAATATAATGTCATATTATACCAAACTCTCATAACATCCTCCAGATCATTATCAAGACTATTATCAGTGATAAGACACAGAGGGCCTCCGCTTTTCCAGGACTTTTTGTCAAAATAAACCACTTCTCAACCTGAGGCTCTGGATCAATAACTCCAGTCAGAAGTCCCAGATTGGAGAAGAGAATGACAGATAGATTGTCTAAACAAACAAATCTGATTCAAATCCACTTCAAACAGATAATGTCAGGTCCTGCTCAAACAGACTTGAAACTTGCAGTGTTCATGATTTTGATATATATTCAAAATTATTTTATAACTGTATATAAGCTTGATTTTATGTTTTTAACTGAAACATGGTTAGACAGCAAGACTGAAAATGCAGTCCTTATTGAATCCACTCCATCTAATTTCACATTTGTGTCCAATATACAGAAAAACAAAAAGGCTGGTGGTGTATGTTCCTTTCTCCATCTATATTAAATGTAGTTCTTTACAAACACTGTCATGATTTTATTGATGATTTACTGAAATACTTTCGGTTGTCTGCACAGAATCTGAACAAATAGTGTCCACAGGTGATTTGAATGTGCAGGTGGATAATGTTTGTGACAGGAATGACAAAGAACTTCCTGCTGTTCTTGATACTTATGGGGCCGTATCTTCACGATCATAACTCAGGTGTCAGGCCGAGACGGAAGCTCATTGAGGGGTGTGTCCAAATCTACTTTTTCTGATTTTCAAGTTAAGGACAGAGGTATAAATAGACAGGACTTCTTTTTTAATATCAGATGAGCAGAATATTAGAAAATACTAATCATTCAGACAAGCCTATACTTTCTTATTACTCATTTTATTATAAACAAAGTCACTTACATCCAGATAAAAATATATTTATCATTATTTTGACAGTATTGGGATTTTTACGTCAGGTTTTATGTTTGATTATTTTAATTTTGCAAATATTCCCTGATGTCTTTGCACAACTGTGTCACTGCATTGAACAGATCGATGTGTGGATGAAAAATCCTTTTCTCCAACTGAACAGAGACAAGACTGAACTAATCATCTTTGGAAACAGAAACAAAGAAAAGTGTCAGCAGTCACCTCGAGTCTCTTTCTCTAAAATCTAAAACCAGGTTAGAAATCTAGGGGTCATCATGAACTCAGACTTGAATTTTCACGTCACATTAAGTAAATTACATCATCAGCATTTTATCACCTTAAAAACATTTCCAAAGTCAAAGGGATAATGTCTAAAGCAGACTTAGAGAGACTTATCCATGCTTTTATCTCCAGCAGGTTAGATTACTGTAACAGCCTGCTCACTGGTCTCTCAAAACGAGGGTTAAGACAGCTGCAGCTTATTCAGAACGCTGCTGCTCGGGTTCTAAACAAAACCAGGAAGTACAACCACATCAGTCCAGTTTTAAAAACTCTGCACTGGCTTCCTGTTGCTCAGAGAATAGACTTTTAGCTCCGCCTACATTCAGTAAAGACAACTGAAAGTGTTTAATCTGCACTCTTTATCTTTTATCTTTTTATTCTGTATTTTACTTATGTTTCTTTTTTATCTTGTGTATTTTAAATGTGTCTTTTTTTTCTGTAAAACACTTTAAATGATTAAGTTTATGAATTGTGCTTTAGAAATTAAATTGCCTTGCCTTATAAAGCCTAAATATTTATGTACATTTTTATAAAAACTGTAATATTTTTTCATTGCAAATACATTTCATAATTCAGTTTGATGAACAAAACAAACACAAAGAACAGCAGTGAAACAAAAGAAATAAGAAAAAATAATAATATACACAAACTGATAAAAACTGTTTGGTTTTAAATAAATAAAATAAATATTATTTCTAAAAACACATCAGCTCAAAACAAACTCCCTCATTTTGTTTCAAGAATAGGCTCAGCTTATTTAAACTTATTATAACTTTTATTTTTATTTCAGATCCATCTTTAAAAACATAACTGTACTCACCAGTTTTTGAAACACTGACAGTGTTACTTTCAGATGTGACAATATATTCATCCCATCCTCTGCAGGAGTAGACCCCTCCATCTGAGACACTGACACGAGCTGAGTTTTCTTTCATTGTTTCCCTCTGAGAGTCAGAGTCTGAGTTTAGTCTGATCCATTCATAAGTTCCTTTAAAGCCCTCGACTTCACAGCTCAGAGTCACACTGCTCTGTTCTGGGATGGTGTCACTGGAGGTTTTCAGATGGACTCTGCGTGTCTTTGCTGAGGAGAGAACAATATTAGAAAAACACAGTCAGTGAACCTCAAAGATGGATGTAGACTTTGGCAAAATGGTGATAGTTTGTATGGTTTATTTGTCTTTAGTTGAAACATAATATGAATTGTGTAAAATCACACGTCTGAAACTTCTCAGAAACATTTCAAAGGTTTGATGTGTTTAAAATACTGACCTGTTACCTTCACTTCTTTCTTTGTTGACTGTGTTCCCCGTGAGGTCCCACAAGAGTACTGACCCTGATCTGATGTTGACACTGAATAGATTTTCAGTTCGACTGTGGCAGATGTTTGTTGTATCTTATGGTGTGTGTCCTCTCTCACATAATATCCATTTTGTAAAAGTTCAAATATCCCTGAACATCTTGAACACAACGCAGAGTCACTGAGTCTCCGAGATACAAAGACTGTTCAGGACCCTCCAGAGTCACACCTGTGTAAACAAAAGTAAGGTTATAAATATTTAAAAACTGCTCTAGAGTAATACTACGATGGCCATGAAGTGCAAACCGAAAAACAGAACTGAAAACAAAATAACAAAACTGAAAACCAGAAAAAGTAGGTCTTGTTCGTGGACATAATTCTTTCTGCTGATTGGACGAGACATGTGTCACTCTGGTTTCTCTGACTTGTTGCCCAGAACTCTGAATTATAATTGACTGTAGTGTTGACAGTTTCTCAAGTCTTCATGTCAAAGATGTAAAAGTAAGCCCTGTGTTTTAAGAACAGACTAAAGACAACTGTGGATAAGTGCTACACAAGTCCTCACAAGTCCATCCAGTGCAACAAGGAGATTAAACAAATATAACCTGAGTGTCTGTTGATATCTCTGTGATAAAGCACACTGACTTTTTTGATTCACAGAATCCCTACAGTATAATTAATAATTTATAAAGATGGCAAAAATACTTCATAAATAATCTATAGGCTACAGTCACTTTAAAGACACCAACACACATCCCTCACACAGACACTGAACCACAGCTTTCACACTTTCAGACTTTTGTCACAGTCGACACATCATGCACATCATAAAAATAATAGACTACACTTTAAATAATAAATAAACTACATGCTTCACATCTAAGTCAGCAGTTAGCAGTAGAAGTGAACACCTGTAGTACTAAAATATATGAACCTGTTGAAACTATACAAATAAATACATAAATAAAAACATCAAGATTACATTAAAGATTATTGTGAAGTTTAAAGGAAATAGATGTTTTACTTCCTCTTGATCCTAAAATGACACTGATACAAAGATGGAGCAACTATGGACTGTGTTGTCATCTTGAAGCTGAAGGAGAGATAACATTGTTCATGTTCAGAAACGTGTTAGATTTCTTCTCTTCTGGTAATTGTTGTAGCAGCGAACATGTGTTTTGATGTGTTGTGTGTGTCGTGTGTGAACTGAAGTGACAAGTGCAGCACAGAGGGAGAGAGAGAATCACAAAAACACTGGAGCAAATGTGAGTCCTAATGTGTGTGCAGTAAACCCCATGAACATAACACTATCCATGTTTTTAAAATAATAATACCACAACTGTAATAAAAGTGGAGTGGGCTCCAGGACTAGGTTTGTTCACAAAGACTCAGTGTCCCATGATCCTCTCTTGATGATATGTAGCATGTGGTGTGATTGCAGATGAAGAGTGTGTGTCTGAAGAGGCAGGCCAAAGAGAAAATGGTACACTTTAAAATACATAATAAAGTGAGATCATTCAAAGTGACTGTGGATAACTTTGTTGTAAAATCTCTCACAGATGTTACAAATGCTATGATTGGGATTGAACTTCAAAACATGGTTGAGTCTCTTCTTTTTGTGTCGAGAAGACGACCAGAGCTGATGCATAGAGTTCACTTTAATTTCAAATGAAAAGTGTCTGATAGAAATAGAATGACCTCAGCCTTTTTCTTTAAATAAACACTTCTGCATTTAACGTGAGAAGTCGACAGAAGCTAAACAGGAAACAAGGGGAAGATACAAGTCACAAAGTGCTGCAGTTTGCACCCAGGCTAGACATGAGACGATAAAGTGTCTATAATACATCTATAGTTACACCAACTGGATCTTATCTGATCTATAGCTCTGCCTTTATACTTATGAATACCCTTCATGTAAAGAACTGGGAGCTAATAATTAAGAATTTGACTTTGAATTTCTTTTAATTAAGCCCTTTTTATCCAATATCAATGTAGTTTTTCTTGAAGCACAAGTTAATTAATGTGTGAGAGTGTCTCTGGAGGCGAGATATTTGATGAATGTGAACACCTACTCCGGTCTCACAGTGACGTTTAAAGCAGGAATCAGACTCATGAATATTAGTGTCTCTGCAGGAGAGAGAGGAGACAAAGAAGAAGAGATGGAGGCTGGATCAGGTTCAGTCAATGGTCCCTGTAGTTCAAACATCTGCCACTAGGAGGCACTGTGTTCTCATCGAGAGGTGGGACAAAATGTGGGCCTTTTTGGTTTTGTAGGTTTGTCCTAAGATCAGCATCAACAAGAAACTTAATGAAAACCCCTCCTGTGTTTAAGTTACACCATAATCTACTTATCATTGATAGATTATGTAAATGTAATATTCTTTAAAGAGACACTGGGCTGAGGCTGTAGCTCCTCCTCCTCCAGTGGCTGCTGTGTATCACCTGTGGCTGTAGATTAGATTAGATTAAACTTTATTGTCATTACACATGTACAAGTACAATGCAACAAATTGCAGTTTAACCAGAAGTGCAATAGCAGCAAGTGCAGGATATCCAGTATTTGAATAAATAAATAACTCAGTATTGTAGAAGTAATTTGCAGATGGGTATGTACATAAAATACAAATGGCACTTACTATAAATATAATTGTATGGATGGATATATACAATGATAGTTAAGGCTATGGTGAGCAGAAGTGCTATGGATATAGTGCAAATAATTATGAACAGAAGCTGTCTAAATAACAGTAGTGCAGTGGAAGTTATTGCATATTTATCTAAAGTGAACAGTTGGTACTGTCAACAGTTGGCAGTGCAAATAGTTCAAGTAAACATAAATGTGCACAGTGAGGGGTTGTAGTGGGGGGGTATATCAGGGGAAGAGGGATCAACGGGGTGCAGAGTTCATTAAAGAGACAGCTCTGGGGAAAAAACTGTTCTTCAGTCTGCTGGTTCTTGTTTTGAAGCACCTAAAATGTTAATGTCCAAGTCTTCAGGTTTGGCTCTTAGCTTGGATGGGATGACCGTGTTGACAGGACATGTGCATAAGTGTTCTTATTGTCCAAATGTGTTAGCAGGGGTGGAAGTGGCTCAATGGTAGAGCAGTCGTCCTATAACCAGAAGGTTAACGTTTCGATTACCTGCCCTGTTCATACTGTCGTTGTGTCCTTGGGCAAGACACTTAACCGACCTTGCCTCCAGTGTCCGTAGCACTGGTGTATGAATGTGTGTGACTGTAGAGGTGTGTTTGGTGGTGGTTGGAGAAGGTTGAGCGCCATTTGTATGGCAGCCCCCATCTCTGTCTGCCCCAGGTGTGAATGTGTGTGATTCAAGATTCAAGATTCAAAGTGTTTATTGTCATGTGTACAGACAGAAAGCATGTTTCCTGTAATAATGAAATTTTACTTTGCGCCCACAGTAAAATGTCACACAAGTAAAAATAAAACATAAGACAAATATACAAGTGATAATAATGCAGTACAAAAAATACAAATATACAAAAAAAAAAAAATACAAGAGGGCAAAAGGAGTAAAGTAGTAAAGTGAGGTAGTGCAGTTGTGATGGTGTAAAGTGACATGTAAAGTAAAGTGAGGTAGTGCAGTAGGTAAACAATTGTTCATGTAATGTTGTGATTGTGATTGTAGACTCCTATCTGCTGTTTAGGAGTCTTATGGCAGAGGGAAAGAATGAGTTCTTCATTCTGAAGTCCTGCATTTCACACTTCTGTACCTCCGTCCTGAGGGTAGAAGTGTGAACAGACCATGTTGTGGGTGGGAGGGGTCTTTGAGGATGGAAGCAGCTCTTCTGTGGACTCTGCGGTGGTAGATGCTCTGCAGAGAGGGCAGTGGAGTCCTGGTGATCTTCTGCGCAGTCTTCACCACTCTCTGCAGGCGTTATGTCCATGACAGAAGTGCTGCCGTACCACACAGTGATGCAGCTGGTCAGGACACTCTCAATGGTGCAGCTGTAGAAGTTGCTGAGGATCTTGGGCGACATGCCAAACTTCCTCAGCCTCCTCAGAAAATACAGCCGCTGTTGAGCCTTCTTGACCAGCTGCGTGATGTGAGGTGTCCAAGTGAGGTCCTCATTGATGTGGACACCCAAGTATTTGAAGCTGCTCACCCTCTCCACTTCAAGCTCCCGGATGAACAGTGGCTGAGGCGTTCTCCTCTCCCTCCTCATGTCCACTATCATCTCCTTTGTCTTGTCCGTGTTGAGGGTGAGGTTGTTGTCTTCACACCATGACACCAGACTGGCCACCTCCTCCTGTAAGCTGCCTCGTCACCGCCAGCGATGCGTCCTATCACTGCGGTGTCGTCAGCAAACTTCAGGATGATGTTGTCCTTGTGAGAGGCGACACAGTCGTAGGTGTACAGGGTGTAGAGGATGGGGCTGAGTACACAGCCCTGTGGAGTACCAATGTTTGTGATGGTGCTGGCTGAAGTCCTATTACCAATCCTGACAGACTGAGGCCTGCCAGTCAGGAAATCTAGGAGCCAGTCACAGAGGGTGGGGTGCAAACCAAGTGTGGACAGTTTGTGGGTGAGTTTGTGTGGGATGACCGTGTTGAAGGCGGAGCTGTAATCTATAAAAAGTATCCGTATGTATGAGTCCTTGTTCTCCAGGTGTGACAGGGAGTAGTGGACAGCAGTAGCGATAGCATCCGAGGTGGACCTGTTGGGTCGGTAGGCATACTGCAGGGGGTCAATGGTGTCCGGTATGCTGCTCTGAATGTGGGCCAGCACCACTCTCTCAAACACTTCATAATGATTGGAGTGAGTGCCACTGGCCTGTAGTCATTCAGGCAGGTGGGTGGGTTCTTCTTGGGCAGGGGGACGATGGTCGTGGTCTTGAAGCATGGTGGTACAATGCGCTGGCTGAGGGAGAGGTTGAAGATGGAGGTGAAAACATCAACCAGCTCGTTGGCACATGCTCTGAGGGCCCGCCCAGGAATGTTGTCTGGTCCTGCTGCTTTGTGGGGGTTGATCTTCCTCAGAGCTCTGTGTACCTGTGTTGTTGAGATGGTTGGTGGAGGGGAGGGGGGTTGGGTGATCCAGGTGTGTGTGAGCTCCTCTCTGCAGTGTTGCTGGGAGCCTCAAAGCGGCGTAGAAATTGTTGAGGTCATCCGGCAGGCTGTCTGTTGATGCGATGTTGTTGGTGGTGGTCCTGTAGTCTGTGATGTGCTGCAGGCCTTGCCACATCCGCCCTGAATCGCAGTAGAGTAGAAGCTGTCCAGCTTCTCTCTGTACTGCCTCTTGGCCGCTGTGATGGCTTTTCTCAGTCCATACTGCAGCTTTGTACTGCTTCTCATTGCCTGATCTAAATGCAAGAGAGCGAGCACGCAGCATGTGACGTACCTGACTGTTTATCCAGGGCTTCTGGTTGGGAAACTTCCTGATTTGTATGGTGGGCACGATGTTATCAACACAAGTGCTGATGTACCCAGACACATACTCAGCATAATCCTGTACACTGATGGAAGAGTCCTCCACAGTGGCTGCAGCTTTAAACACATCCCAGTCTGTCAGTGCAAAACAATCCTGCAGGGTGATCTCGCTCTCGGGTCCAGAGTTTGATCTGTTTGGTGACAGGGTGTGCTTGTTTCAGTCTTTGTCTGTAAGCAGGGTACAGGAACAAAGAGATGTGGTCCGAGTGTCCGGGCGGGGCGGGTGCAGCCCTGTATGCACCACGATGTTGCTGTAGACGTGGTCAAGAGTGTTTTTATCACGGGTGGGAATGTCAACATGCTGGTGGTATTTGGGGAATACAGTCCGCAAACTACAGTGGTTGAAGTCACCAGCAACAATAAAAACAGCGCCAGGATGAGCCGTTTCTAACGCGCTGATGACGCCATGGAGTTTGTTGAGTGCTAGCGTGGAGTTAGCACTGGGGATGTAAACAGCGCCAAAAACACAGCAGTAAATTCCTCGGTAGATAATAATGGACGGCACTTCAGCAGTAATAACTCCACATCTGGTGAACAGTGCTCGTCAACAGTCTGTATATCTTCGCACCACGAGTTGTTTACAAACACACACACACCCCCGCCTTTAGACTTACCGGATGCAGCCGTTCGGTCGCCTCGGTGAAGCGAGTGAGTCTGTAGCTGAATGGCGTTGTCCGGGACCTTGTCTGAGAGCCAGGTCTCGGTGAAAATCAGGGCGCAGCACTCTCTGATTTCCCGATGGGTTGAAATCCTGGCTCGTAGCTCGTCCAATTTGTTTTGTCCAATTTTGTCCAATTTTGTGTGAATGGGGTAAGTGGAAGCACGATGTAGAGCGCTTTGGGTGCCCGAGAAGGGCGCAAAAAAGCGCTATATAAATGCATACCATTTACCATTTACCATTTAGAAGAGTCCTTCAGGTGTGCCAGGACCAGCCGCTCAAAACACTTCATGACAAAAGGTGTCAGAGCTACAGGGCGGTAGTCATTAAGGCACTTTGGGGTGGAGTGTTTGGGCACTGGCACAATGGAGGTGTATTTAAAGCATGTCGACACATTTTTTTGAGAAAGAGACAGGTTGAAAATGTCTGTGAAAACCCCAGGAGCTGCTCAGCACATGCCTTGAGTACACGTCCAGGGATGTTGTCTGGTCCAGCGGCTTTGCGTGCACTGATCCGACTCAGTGCGTTGCAGACATCTGTGGTGTAACAAATAATGTTAGTTTTTCAGAAGTATTTGAAAACCGTCTCAAATTGTTGAAAGGTTTTACACTGAACTTACCTGGTTCAGGTTTTGTTCTGATGACTGTAGTGAAATCCTCGGCCTGCCACAGTGAGCACCCCCACAGAGTTCAAGCCATGGACTCCGTGTCATACAAGGGACGGTGGATGAACAACGAAAAATGAAAATTTCTCATCAAATCAATGACTTAAACTTTTAGGACTTCCCTTTTAGACGGAGAAAAGACTTTCAAAGGACATTGTGTTATTGTGTTTATGCCATTAAAAGTGTGTTTTTAAAGTAGATGGTAATGCTTTCCCCACAGGTTCTAGAGTCATAACGAGAAGAATCGACTCTTTACATCAGTCTCACAAGTTTGCAGTTAATGAAATTGTTGAATGAATTTATGTGTGTTACAGCATGCGTAAAGATGTATTCTATCTGTATACTGTAAATCTGTAGTGCTAATGTATGTGTATGCTTATGAATTTGCAACAAAAAAATTCAATGTTACTTTGTGGAAGGTAAAAGGATTATTTGAATTAAAAATTTAGTTGGGATAACTTCCCCTAAATTAGGCCGTACCCCCAAACACGCCCCAGGCCACCTCAAAACACGCGGTACACCGGAAATCAGGCTTTTTTTCTCCAGCCTTCTCCAGCCTCTTCTCTTACGCTCTTACGTTTCTCTTTGTCCCGAGCAATCTTGTTTGCGTGCGGACTCTTCTCTATAAACTCCTCTTGTCTTTAAATTTTTCTAGACCCGTTGTACCAGCCAGACAACGTGATTTTTCTTTTTAAAGCTACACATTGCTTATTTTTGTAAGACACTCTTGTGACGTCACTCGCACAAGAAGGAAGACATTTTGGTAGTTCTTGAGAAAGACCAAGAACTCCGCTTGAACTAACAGACGCTTTAAGCCAGAGGAACGACTCTCGAGAGACCCTTTTCCCAGTGGTCTAGCAACATTTTTCAAAGACTCTAATCTGTTCCTGCCTAATGCCAAAGGCAGAAATAGACTTATACGGCTTTATACACGCCTTTCCTCAACTCCGTTTACCGGTCGCCCCGCTAACCAGCCGGCGGCCTCATCACGTGACGGACACCTTGTGAGAGCGGTCCTTTCTAACCCAGACCTTCCGCTTCAGAGGCCCGAAGCAAAACTTTGGACCTGTGACGGAAATCGAACTGGGCCAGTACCAGCAAACCAAGTAAGCCACACGTGACACAGCAGGAGTTTTGGCGTTCTAAACTGTATTTTATAAGCTCAAGTCACTACACCTTCATCTACTTCCCTCTGAAATCCCGTAAACACCCTTTAGGTAACGGCAGAGTTAATGGTTCAAACTTCCCTTTCACTCCACAAAGTTCTAGTCAGTAAAAGTTATTATGTTTAATCATTCTCATTATTCGTCAATAATTTTCCCTTTGTGTCCTATCCCCATCATTTCCCATTAATATGTTAACTTTGTATAATCTTTAATAAAACCCCATAAAACGTTAAATATCTTGATTTGGTGTTTTAATGTTTATAAGACATATTCCGAAAACAGGCAGAATTCTATTCCTTCAGATTAATTGAGACTTAGTCAATATAATCAGTTTCCCAGAACTTATCTGGGTGGTGCCCTCAACGAGACAATAATTTTGATAATAAAAATATTAATTGATAATTTTCCAAATTGATAAATTAATATTTCTATTATATTACTCAGTATACTACATGATTTTAACATCTTTGCCACAAAAAAAAAAACAAAAAAAAAAAACGACAACCTATATTTGTCATTCCACTTTATTCTCAGAGCTGAAGTCTATGAAATGAAAACATATTTTAGCACTATTAAGGTGGTTTCTTCATGTAAAGCAACTACGTGCCTTCTGGATTTCCTGCCAGCAAAACAGCTTAAGGAACTGTGGCCCTATGTAGGGCAAATTATGTTAAACATTATAAACTTGACCCTGTCTACTGGCACCGTTCCTTCCCTCTTCAAACAGGCTGTGGTCAAACCCCTACTCAAAAAACCTACTCTGGATCCTGGATGCCTAAATAATTACCTTCCTGTCTCCAATTTACCTTTTCTATCTAAAGTCCTCAAAAAAGTTGTGTTAAAACAACTCACTCTATATCTATCAGAAAATGACCTCCTTGAGCCGTTTCAGTCTGCATTTTCAGGCCTCTTATTCCACTGGAACAGCTTTAGTTAAAGTGACTAATGATCTCCTTCTTCAGATTGACTAGGACTCATCGGCTCTACTGTTATTGCTAGATCTCAGCGCTGCATTTGATACGATTGATCATGCAGTGCTAATCAACAGACTAAAGAATGTGTTTGGCATCTGTGGCTCTGCTCTTGCTTGGTTAGAATCCTATCTGTGTGATAGGTCTCATTTTTTCTCCTTTAATGAATCCTTCTTCTCCACGGCACCAGTGAAATTCAGTGTGCCACAAGGGTCTGTGCTTGGTCCCAAATGCTTTTCACTTCCAAGTTATGGAGTAAACTTCCACTGTTATGCAGATGATACACAGCTGTATCTACCAATAAAAGCGAACAATACTACTGACATCAAGCGTCTAGAGGCCTGCCTCGTTTCAATTAAAACATGGATGTCTAAAAACTTCCTCCATTTGAACTCGGATAAAACAGAGCTCTTGTTACTTGGTCCTGCCAGCCATCGGCACAAGTTCAACAATCTTACTGTCTCGATCAACAATTGTGAGTTGGAGCACGGCAACACTGTGAGGAACCTTGGTGAGGCTCAGAGCTGGTCCAGGAACAGCCTCTGATGCACAAGACATGAATTAATGAATGGACAAGTGTTTTGAGAAGATGAGCCCGCCCTCTACTGGATAAAATGAGTGTCCGGTTTTAGATGGATTTGAAAAGGTTTTAGATGGACTTGAACAGGTTTTAGATAGATTTGAACAGGTTTTGAACATATTCCCTTGTTTAAAGTCAAAGTGTTGTAAACTCCCCAGAGTCCAGACCAGAGAGGGTCCCATCCTCACATCCAGGCGTTAATAATTCCTGAAGGATTAAAGGAAATGTGCATTGTGGGGAAAGCAGGATTCGAACCACCTACCTTCCGGTTGAAGGACGACAACTCTTACCACTGCGCCCCATTGCCCCACAAGCTTTAACTTTTTTCATAGATTTTCAAAATTCAAAACACATAACAGACACAGAAAGTTTAAAACATGCATGTTCTCATTTCTCCACTTCATTTGAGGCCTGGAGCTTTAAATGTGTTTCCTTCATGATTACATAATATTTACTATAAATGGCAAATACCAGAAAATACCTGCTTTGTCCTTTAGAGGGTGCTCCCACTGTGTGGTGCTAATCTTTCACTTATACCAGGCTGCAATAATTATTATATTTTTTAATATTCTCTTTAAGTCAAAGTAAAGTCTCTTGTAAAAAAAAAAAAATAAATCAATTCCGAGATGAACAAACTCAGAAAAACAGAGAGTATCTAGTGTGTTTTAGAGCAGTCATTCCCAAACTGTGGTCCGCGGACCACTAGTGGTCCGTGAGGGTACTGCAGGTGAGGGTACTGCAGGTGGTCCGTGGAAAGGCAAAATAAAATAATATTTTACCTTCATTTTACCAGGAAATTCCCATAAAAAAATTTAAAGAATATGTAGGCCTATATTGATATAACATTTGCATTAAATTGTCAAGTTATTGTGCAATTACTAAAATAGGCCAGTGGTGTTCGGCCGTGACGTTCAAGTTCAGTGTCGTTATGGATCGGTGGATAGCAACAGGTTCTCTGAAGAGAAAAGAGGCAGCCGTTGTGTGCAGTAAACTTTCTTTTAACAAGCCTGTTGCACACTGATGTGATGACTAGTTATAGTAGTGCTAGTAAGCCTATTTAGAGGTGCGGAATAATTCAGGTAAGACTGTGTGTAGACATTTTATTATGTGTGCTATGAGGTGGTCCACAAAATTTTTTGATTATAAATAGTGGTCCACACACACAAAAAGTTTGAAAAACCCTGTTTTAGAGGCTCCTGCTGCAGCTGTGTCTAAAGGCTCTGGCTGTGAAGAGACGAGAGAAGAGAAACCACCACAAGAGGCTTCAAACTCACACATGGATCACTCACATCAAGTCAACACCGTGTACAGTGTGCTGCAGAAACCTAAAGGTCTGAGGCCACAGCGCCCCCTGCAGGACACACAGAACAACAACACAGACACGCCTTAGAAAAGTACAAATGTTATTTCTAAGTTTACTGACATTTTATTTTAAGGGTTGTCATATTTTAACATTAGTTTATATAAATTATTGTTTTGGATAGATTTGAGAAACAATATTTTATAAATTAAATAAATATTAACAGTATGTAATAAACTTTATTTAGTCATGACCATAGATTGTATAAATATGGATGATATCCGTCCATTGGTCCCCTATTCACCAATATTGTCATTACGAATGGGCAATAAAATGGCCGTTACATCCGGGCTCTTTCCATAGTAAATCAATGTTTTTTAGATAGCATAAACAAACATATTAATCAAAAATTCACCCCCCCCCCAGAGTTGTCATGTAGTAAAAACTTAGTTCTAGAGACCCGAGCCATCTTTTGTACCAGGCTGTAAACATGAGTTTTACACTTGTAAAGTCGCCATTGGGTTTCTCCTTATATTTGGAGCCTGCCCTCTGGTGGACGGCTGTATATCGCTGTATTTCGCTGTAAAATCACCGTATGGCGGCGCCCTTACACGAGGACCATTTTAGAGGTTCCATGGGAGAGGCTTGGTCATAACTGAGTTTAATTCCTGTGTAATTAATAAAAAAACTTTAAGTTGTTTGTTTCATTTTTTTATTTTGAAATATAAACAATTTCTGTAAATAACACAATAACACAGTCAAATAGTGACAAAGACAAAAGAAGAGTTATAATATTGATCTAGTAAAGTATATAAAGGCAGTGTCCAGTCTATAGCCATGAAAGAAAATACATACACTTATTGTCCAATGTTCAATATTAACAATGGTCAGAGAAGACAAAATACAAAATATAATATCTTGTTTACAGTTTTATATTTACACATTATGTCTTTGAAATGTCAGTGATGGTGTGACATTTGAACAGGAGAGGTTTTCATGAAGATTCTTGTCGACACTGATCTTCCTACGAACCTGAAAGAAAAAAGAAACTCCAGATATTATTTTGTCCCACTCACATTTTGTCCCATCCCTTTAAAGAGAATTAGGACGACCCCTAGTGGCAGATGTTTGAACTACAGGGACCATTGACTGAACCTGATGTAGCCTCCATCTCTTCTTCTTTGTCTCTTCTCTCTCCTGCAGAGACACTTATATTCATGAGTCTGTTTCCTGTTCATAAAAACTTTATTTTCCAAAGTTGCTCCTAAATCTACTCTGTCCATTAAGGGCAACAATGTGTGAGGTCTTTCTGTCTCTTTCAGAAACCTTGAGTTATTCAGATGAAACTAGAAAGTGTGACGATCAGCTCTGGTCGTCTTCTCGACACAAAAAGAAGAGACTCACCCATGTTTTGAAGTTCAATCCCAATCATAGCATTTGTAACATCTGTGAGAGATTTTACAACAAAGTTATCCACAGTCACTTTGAATGATCTCACTTTATTATGTATTTTAAAGTCTACCATTTTCTCTTTGGCCTGCCTCTTCAAACACACAGTCTTCATCTAGAAAACAGAACAAACATGGATTTGTTTATATACTTCTGTATTTGAGTTACTAATGTTGGTGATTAAATATACTTTTTTATTTTTGTCAGAATGAAGTAGAAATTGCAGAATATTGAAAATGTTTGTCTTTTTAGTGAAAAAGACCTGAGTTGTTAATGTTTGAACTGACCTTTGACAAAAGAGACGTTGACATAATCACGAGTCTCATCGTTGCTGATCATGTGACCTGCAGCAGAGCTCTGATTGGTTTTCTGAGTCCTAGGAGTCATTAGATCAGAGCTCTGCTGCAGGTCACATGATGAGACTCATGACAATGTGAACGTCTCTGTCTCAGTGGTTTGTTCAAAAGTAAAGTTGAGAAATGTGTCACTAAACAGTTAATTAAAAATCTAAAAACTGGTCATACACTCTTACACCTCATGTAATTTGGCTTTTGTGCACATCATTCGACTGAATTTACTGTAACAATGTTTATAGAAAAGAATAATGTTGTAAGAGCTGTTTTTTTAGACTTGAGAAAAGCCTCTGATGGTGTAAACTGAGAGTGTACCTTTAACAAAAAGTGTTTTTATTTTTCCATGTTGGCCATAAAATGGATGGAGTTATATTTATCCAACAGAAAACAATGCACTGTAATCAATGAGGTCAAATCTTAGATTGTCTTTCCTAGATTGTCCAGTAGGGGTCCCATTTTATTCTCCCTCTTTATTAATGATCTTCCAGACGTGTGTAAGGTTGATGACACAATAATAAAATAATACACTGATAATGCAGTCATTTTTTATTATACCAGCTGGTAATACTTAAAAGTAATTTATTTTTAGACAAACAATGCATTTATTATCTCATCGTTTAAATCAAATCTTGATTTACTTGTTTACAGGGACAAAGGTAAATGACATAGACTTTATATAGATATTTTCCACCTAATAGGCACTGCAACACTTCCATTCACCCATTCACACACATTCATACAGCAGTGCCACAGACACTGGAGGCAAGGTGGGTTACGTTTTTTACTTACAACCCTAGCAGGATTGTATTTGTACAAAATACACTCAAACTGCCCAACTGTTTTAGAAGACGCGTTTTTCTTCTTCTAAACTTGATGCTTGGATAGTCTCCACTTGAAAACAAATGTTGTCTGTGAAAAGTGTGTTTGACTTGAGCTAGAGCTGCACAGCAACTGCATATTTTGTAAAAATGTAGTTAAGACTAAAAAATAGTTTAATATAATCAGTAAATAAATCAGTTTTATTTGATAACAAAAATGTATGGCTCAGTTGTGTTTATTTCTGAGAATTTGTGTAAAATTTGCAGTAACTACAAAACTCACTGAAACAAAGGCAGAGCGCAGTAACTGTGTTCTGTCTTTGTACCAGCCTCTGTTTTAGTCTCTGTCACTTACAGCAAAATGTTTTCTTATTTCTCAAAAAGACTAGGTCATAAAACTTTGTAATTTCTCGGTTTATACATGCTGTGATCCACTTCATTATTTTGATATTGTGCAGTTTATAGGTTTTTAAAGACATCCACATATGAAGAGTCTGACTTGATATTACATCTTTATATATAATATGTGCCTTTAACACATTTGGAGAGACAGTTTCACTGTTACTGCAGATACTGCCTTTGTACTCCCCCCACACCCCACTCACTCAGCCCCCCACTCCTCCTCCACCAGCTCTTTTTCTGTTAAATCCAGACAAACAAATATACTTTTATTTTTTGGGCTGCAGTCAAATGTAGAGAATACAATAATTTAGGAGATTGTGCTCAACACGTGATTGTTGTATAAAATATTAAACTCATGTGACATGTAACTTATAAATGTTTGCATAAATCCACAGATCTCTACTTAAAGCCCCATATCTCGAGTGCTCAGGAAGGACCTCATTTACAATAAGACTGTTGTAGATTCACACAAGACATTCATTCGTTTATTTTCAAGGAATGAATAAATGAATGTTTTATTTGAAATATACATTAAACACACGCGAAAACTGCACTTCAGACGTGATCTGAGCCACAAACTGTCCGGCTTCACAGCAGACGTCTGTCTCCACCTGTTGTTGTCTGCTCTCGTCTGGAATCCAGGTGAGGCTCAGTTCATCTCAAACACATATTGTGTCGCTATGGTAACAACACAGAGTCTGTAGAGGGTTCTGCGCCCTCTACTGGCTAAATGTTATATTACACAGTGTCTCTTTAAACACTCAGTACAAGGTAATGGGAGTGAGATAAGTTTATCAAAGTGAGGTTTTAACATGGACGCTGAATCTTTGTACATCCATTATATATCCAGAGATGGAGTTTGTTATCTGACCTCGGAGTAAATTGTTTCCTCTGCGACTGAAGGAGACGATTTAACTGTAAAAAAAAAGATCATTAGATAGAACTGTTAAAATCACAAAGTCTTAAAAAAGAGCCACACTTTGTCAAATTAAAAGGCTCCACAGTTTGAATCAGAAAAAAACACAGATTAACCAAACAATCCATTCATTTACCTTTAGTTTTCCTCTTGGCTTTACCTTTTCTGAGTTGGTTTACCTGGACATATGTCACATTTTCATCTGAAAGAAAAAAACGAGAATCCAATTAAATGTTCTTGTTTAGAACATGACACAAAATACAAAATAAAACACGCTTTACAAAAAGAAACCGCCAAACGACATTTTCAACAACATACAGCTGCACCAGAAATAGTCAAACAAAATGACAACAATAACCTCACAACATTACAATAACATTATCCACGTGGCATTATAAAAAACAATTTTCCAGCAAAATACATCCCTGGCAGGAATGTGGCTGTTTCCAGTGCAGTTAAATGTTGTTGTATTTCTGTTTCTTTTTGTAAAGTTTTTGCTTTTGTATTTTGTTGAGCTGTTTGGGCCACCGTACATACCTGCTGCTGAATGTGGCCTCACATTGGAGTAAACACAGCCCTCCTCTTGTTCACAGTTCCTTCTCTCTGAGAAGGAAAAAAAAAAAGAAGTGACGTGATTTATGATTACAAATGAAAAACACAAAAGAGACTCACCCTTTATGTTTTGGAGCTCCAACACAGTAGATGTATGATCTGTAAAATATGTATATATATATATAAAAAAATACAAATTAAAAAAAACTTTGTCCTTCACCCTCCGCGGGTGGTTTCTCATCCTTCGAGCTCGGGTCCTCTACCAGAGGCCTGGGAGCTTGAGGGTTCTGCGCAGTATCTTTGCTGTTCCTAGTACTGCACAGGGATCTGCTGTAGCCACTCTTCCAGTTTGGGGGTCTAGTTTCTCATGTTCTTTTTTCCTGATGTTGCAATCACTTGGTATTGCAACGTCAACCACAACGGCCTTCCTCTGCTAATGAATGCTAATGAATGCTAATGAATGAATATATATATATATATATATATATATATATATATTCATTCATTAGCATTATATATATATATATATATATATATATATATATATATAGACCCTTCGCGCTACTGCCTACCTCATAATGATGAGAGACAATAAATGCTATGAGATGCGGATCAGGCGTCGCCCTGCCAAACAAGGTCTGCGTCAGGTGTTGGGGAACCAGAGCAACTTGATGACAAATGGGCTACTGGAACAAGACGGAGATGGGCGAGATGCGATAACAAGGCTCTGTTGGAATGCTACTACTCCAGTAACCCTAGTCAGAGGGGTTACATGAAGAGAATGTGGGATGAATGGTTACTACGAAACCCACAATCCAGGCTTACATCGAAGCAACTAGTAACTCAGTGTTCCAACATCCACAAGCGGCAGCTGCTATCACAACTTGAGATTGACGAGATACAACACAAAAAATGCTACGGCAAGGGGGAGCCAGGACGCAAGGTCAGAGGGGAGCCAACAGGTGCTCCCCAACCGGAGATTGGGTATGAAGCCCCAATAATTGAAATAACGCTGAACGAGGCAGCGACTGACCTGAAAGACAAGATCATGGCGAGAATGAATGCAAGGCAACCCCGACGCCAATTACAACGGCTAAGTGAAGTACCATCAGAAAGTCTCCTAGAAGATGTGAATGCAGCATTGAGTGCGATCCCTACCACATCCATCACTGAAACCAATGAGCTGCTATACACCTCCGCAGCAGTGATCCTCGAGATGCTTGGCTATAAGAGCAACCATGGGAGCCATGAGAAACAGTACCCACCATGGATAGCAGACACGTAGAGAAGTAAGCCAACTGACAGAGGCCAAGAAAGGTGCAATGAGAAAACAGGTACCCAAGAGGTACAACCAGATGCCCATACCTGAAGCACTTGAAACTGCCAAACAAAGGCTCCAAGCCTTGGCCAGCCGCCTAACGAGGTACACGAGAGAGAACGGCCAGAAGAATAAACCGGCTGTTCGCAACTCAACCTGCAAAAGTGTACGCTCAATGGCAGGGTAATAACAGCAGAGCAGACCCTCCAAGGCTGGAAACTGAACAATACTGGAAAAGTATATGGGAGAGGAGGCATCACACAACAGCGATGCACAGTGGCTGGTGGCTCTGAGAGAGGACCACAGCAACCTCCTGAACAGAATCCAGTTACCATCACAGCGGCAGACATCCAAGAAAGACTCTCAGGTATGAAAACTGGACAGCACCGGGCCCTGACAGGATCCACACCTACTGGCTAAAGAAGCTCACTGCACTCCACAGCGCCTTGCAGCACAAATGAACCAGCTGCTAAGGGATGGGACGACCCTGAATGGCTTATGAAGGGCGGCGTACAATCCTGATCCTGAAGGATCCCACAAAGGGTACAGTCCCATCCAACTATTGGCCAATAACCTGTCTCCCCACAACATGGAAGCTCATGTCAGGCATCATTGCGGCTAAGATAAGTGGGCACATGGATCAATACATGAGCAAAGCACAGAAGGGCATCGGCAAAGAAAACAGAGGAGCTAAACACCAACTTCTGGTTGACAGAACAGTCACCCAAGACTGCAGAACCCGACACAACAACCTGTGCACTGCCTGGATTGATTACAAGAAAGCATATGACTCAATGCCACACACATGGATCACTGAATGCTTGGAGATGTACAACATCAACAGGACTCTAAGAGACTTCATTGCAAATTCAACGAGGCTGTGGAAAACCACCCTTGAGGCCAATGGCAAGCCACTTGCACAAGTATCCATCAAAAAAAAATGTGGCATATACCAAGGAGATGCTCTATCCCCACTGCTGTTCTGCAAAGGCCTGAACCCCCTCAGCCAAATAATCGACAAGACTGGCTATGGATACCGACTCAGGAATGAGGCCACCATCAGTCACCTCCTCTACATGGATGACATCAAGCTATACGCTAAGAGAGAGCGGGACATCGACTCACTGATCCACACCACCAGGATCTACAGCTCTGACATTGGGATGTCATTCGGGCTTGAGAAGTGTAGTCGAATGGTGACGAAGAGAGGGAAGGTAGTCCACACAGAAGGGGTCTCACTCCCAGAAGGAACAATAGCAGAGATTGAGGATGGTTACAAGTACCTTGGAATACCACAGGCAAATGGCAACCTCGAAGAGGTAACAAGAAAAACAGCAACTGCCAAATACCTCCAACGAGTAAGGCAAGTCCTAAGAAGTCAGCTCAATGGCAAGAACAAGGCACGGGCAATAAACAGCTACGCCCTGCCAGTGATCAGATACCCTGCGGAATAATAAGGTGGCCAAAGGAAGAGATACAGATCACAGACGTTAAGACACAAAGCTCCTCACCATGCATGGAGGGTTCCACCCCAAATCCAGCACCCTGAGACTGTACGCTAGCCGTAAAGAAGGCGGCTGTGGACTAGTGAGTGTGAGAGCCACTATCCAGTACATCAAAGATAAGGCCCCAACAGATGACGTGCTCAGTGAATGTCTCAGGCAATGGGGAACAGAGGAAGAGGAGCTGGAGGAGGGACCATCATGGGAGGACAAACCCTACATGGGATGTACCACCGAACATAACTGAAGTGGCTGATATCAAAAAATCCTACCAATGGCTAGAACGGGCCGGACTGAAGGACAGCACAGAGGCACTCATCATGGCTGCACAGGAGCAGGCCTTAAGCACCAGAGCAATAGAGGCCCAAATCTACCACACCAGACAAGACCCAAGGTGTAGGCTGTGCAAACAGGCCCTGAGACAATCCAACACTTAACTGCAGGGTGTAAGATGCTGGCAGGGAAAGCATACATGGAGCGCCATAACCAAGTGGCTGGCATAGTGTACAGGAACATCTGTACGAGTATGGACTGGAAACCCCGAGGTCAAAGTGGGAAACACCCCAAAGGTGGTAGAGAATGACCGAGCCAAGATCCTGTGGGACTTCCAGATTCAGACTGACAGAATAGTAATGGCGAACCAACCAGACATTGTGGTGGTGGACAAACAGCAGAGGAAGGCCGTTGTGGTTGACGTTGCAATACCAAGTGATTGCAACATCAGGAAAAAGGAACATGAGAAACTAGAGAAATACCAAGGCCTCAGAGAAGAGCTGGAAAAGGCTTGGAAGGTGAAGGCGACAGTGGTGCCTGTGGTCATCGGAGCACTCGGGGCAGTAACCCCCAAACTGGAAGAGTGGCTACAGCAGATCCCTGGAAGAACACCAGACATCTCGGTCCAGAAAAGTGCAGTACTAGGAACAGCAAAGATACTGCGCAGAACCCTCAAGCTCCCAGGCCTCTGGTAGAGGACCCGAGCTCGAAGGATGAGAGACCACCCGCGGAGGGTGAAGGACAAAGTTTATATATATATACTGCTTCAGTGGAAAAGAAAATGAAGCCATAGTGACACTTTCATTGTGAACAGACTTGTGTTAACTCTACCTTACCTGTTCTGAGGTGGTTTACTTCCTCATACGTCACACTTTTATCTAAAAGAAAAAAGGAAAATCAAATGAAGTGTTCTTGTGTTGGACATGATGGTTCTAGTTTAAAGTGACTGGACTGTACCTGCTGCTGAATGTGGCATCACACTGGAGTAAACACAGCTCTGTTCCTGTTCACACGTCCTTCTCTCTGAGTTGGATTCAAAAATAAAAGCCATGAGTAACATAGTGTCACTTTCTTTGTGAACAGACACAGATAACAACAACATCTGAGCCAGATCTTAACCACATACACTTTGCCACACCTTCAGTAATGGAGGGAATTCTCTTTTGGGACACTTGTGAAGCCCAGATAACAAAATAACTTTCGAGTCAAATAGGAAATAAATGATAAACATGACATACATGAGACGTGGGCCAAATCCTAAACACCTACACTTTACCATATTTTCAAAATTGAAGGGAAATTGTCTTTTGGGCAACTGGAATTGAAACACTGGCCCAAATTATAATATTGACGTTTGGACCATGTAGGTATGTAATATTATTTGGAAAAACAGATCAGGACCAAATTTAAAATGCCTACATTGCCACAGTCCTACCTCCAACATCAGAGGGTAATCTTCTCTGTATTAGCCCCAAAAAAATAATAGTGGAGCTGATAATGTAAGAAACCAAAGGTTAATAGTTAACTGATATTGGAGAGAAATTACAGTGTGTTTTGGCAAATATGCAGAAGACATAACTCATCCAGACCATTTTTAAATTTGATACATTGATCCAATGAGAAAAGTATTTTTACAAACATTTTGAATATCCCATATTTCTCCTGACCAAGCCTCTCTCATAGAACCCCTTAAAAGGGCCTCGAGTAAAGGCTCCACCATCCGTTCACCAGAGGGCAGGCTCCAAATGTGGAAATCCAATGGTGACTTTACAAGTGTAAAAATCATGTTTACAGCCTGTTACAAAAGATGGCTCTGGTCTCTAGAGCTCAGTTTTTACTACATGACCACTTTTTTTGATTAATTACAAGGATTTGTGATGAATATATCCATTTATGCTATCTAAAAAATATTGTTTTACTTTGAAGTAACAGCAGAAAAGCCCGGATGTAACCACTATTTTATTGCCCTGTGGTTAGGCCAACATCGGTGAATGTGGGAACAATGGGCAAACAACATCCATGTTTATTTACAATCTATGCTCCTGACTCTGCTGACTCCTCAGATTTGTGACTTTAAAAATAAATGATTTGGTTAAGACACTACAGTAGGCCTGTTACGTTTAGGCTATGCCTCCTCCGCAGGCTACACTGGAGCAACTTTCACAAATCCAGTGTGGGCCTAATCAGGGTTAGTTCAACCGTATTTCAATGTAGAACCGCCACTGTCGTCCAGAAATAACAATGACCTTTTTTGCACTGCATTAATGTTCATTTCAGATTGAGAACCAGAAATTATGAGATAATGTCACATTTAACTCAGATTCACATTCACCTTTCAGTACAGAGAGGCTGGGCTTTTGATATTGTAAGAGTTTTTTGTATTGAACTGAAATGTCACCTTTAAATATTTGAGGAGGTTCTAAAATGGGATTACATGGGTTGTGTGGTGGTGCATTAGGAAACTGAGGGGTCATAAAGATCAGCAAATGTCCTAATGTTCTTATCGAACCAGTCAGAGAAAGTCCAGTCCAGTAAAGATGGTTTAAAACATGGTTTGATTAAATGGAGGCTCTTACAGAGATTGAAGTCCAATTAATTTGGTGTTTTATTTTAAACCAAATTTTAACAGTGCATTTGACATTTATGTTGATGTGTTTGGTGAGAGGAGATGTATTTGCAAAGATTAAGGCTGACAAGTGACTCTAACAACAGACATGATGGTGCGTCAGCTCCAGGAGGTTCATAAAGCCAGTGTACAATTGGTTGAATGTTTATGGTCCAATAATAAAATAAAAAATTAGGAGCGGCCGTACTTCACATCTTTTTGGGATGTTGCAGTGTTGTCCATGATAATCACCGGGGTTTGTCTTTTACACATAAAGGTTCTCATGGTGCTATGTAGATTTTAGTTAATACAGCCTGATATCTATGATGGAAGTGATGATCAGGATTTTAAAGTAGATTTAGTTTGTTCTAATAATGATAAAAGGTTTGCAGAGAAAAGTTCAGAAAAGCTCTCAGTAACAGTGATGTCCAGATGGACAAATGGATGTGTGGTTTTGAAGGAAGTAAGTCAAGTGAAAGAGTCCAAGCAGCTGCATTTACAGGGAAAAGGTTTTCTCAAGGATCTGTTTATCTCCTGAGAATTTTTCAAATCTGTGAAGGACATTAAAAACATGAGGTAAACTATCCTCATTGCTTTATCATTGTGTTAACTCTTGGCCTTTTAAAGGATTTGGACGTTTTGAAGTCATCAAGTTATAGAAGCTGAGACTGACCATTAGGAGGAGAAGTGTCGTTGCTGGTCATGTGATCTTCAGCAGAGCTCTGATTGGTTCTCACAGACCTTAAGCACAAAACTATAACAAACAACAAAAATCAATAGTGAATTATCTTGTTAAAGGCATTTGTGTTTGAAAAATAAATACAGTGTTTGTGTCTGATATAGTCTTACCTTTTGACTTTCTGCAGCGCCACAGAAGCAGCAGCAGAATTAATAATACTATTGCACAGATAAGTCCAATGATCAACATGACAGGAAATGAAGAGATATGTTCCTTTGCTGCAAGAATTTATCTCATGTTAATCTTTACAACTCACAATGTAGTTGAGATTTTTAAATACACCTTCAAATCTATATTTTTTCTTTTTAAGAAATAAAAGATTCTCACATTTGACTGAGATCCAACTCTCTGGAGAAGTCCAAATCCGTGGAGATCTTTGGCCTTGTTCTTGTCCCTCACATTTATAAAAACCCTCGTCAGACTTGGACACTGCAGAGATGTTGAACTCAGTTTGGGTTCCATTTTGGATTAGTTTTCCATTTTTATAGAAAAGGACCGAAGAAAGAGCAGTAGATGTCTTCAGTTTACAGCCGAGAGAAACAGGTCGTCCCTCAGTCACAGGATGAACAGGACTCACAAGAACAACATCACCTGTGAAAAGTCAGACTTGTACTATTACATTATGCTTTGATTTCTTATATTCTTCGGTTAAAGATGTTTTGACACACTTTGTAAAAATGGGGAATCATAAAAAGTGAGCTGACTCCTTGCCTTGGATCACATTTACATTTACATTTAGTCATTTAGCAGACGCTTTTATCCAAAGCGACTTACAAGTGAGGATAACATTGGAAGCAATTTTAACAACACAAGGTACAAAAAACTAGTCAGTTTAAACCCAGCGCAGTATACAATGCTAAGTATAAGATATATTTTTTTTTTTGGATCAATACCAAATACAAATAACTCATGGCACAAAAAGATAAACATCTTAAAAAAACTTTAGTTCAGGCCTAACTACTGATAGATTAACATTTTCCTCAGCGAGAAACAAGGCTACTCAAGCTTTACGAATGGCAAAAGCTAACTTTTTTATGGCTGTGATAGATGGTGCAAAAGGAAATTGTAAATCAATTTGGGAAAATATTAATAAATTGATTGGCAAACAAATAAAAAACAGTGAAAAAGGCCTTAAACTTAAATTAAACAATGAATTGATATCTGAGCCTGTTGTCCTCACAACTAGATTAAATGAATATTTTCTAAATACAATAAATGAAATTTCACATTTTTTTGTAAATCCTTGTAATGCTCAAAATTCATGTAATGATGACTTAACCAAAGACTTAAATGGAAGCATCGTGCTTCAGTCTGTAGCAAGGCTTGATATTAAAGCAATTACAGAAAGAGAAGTGTTGAATATAATCTCTTCACTAAGAAACTCAAAGGCAAAGGACGAATTTGGATTTGATACTAACTTTCTGAAGTGTTATGAAACTTGTTTTTTATATCCTGTCACTTATTTAATGAATTTATCAATATCACAGGCAGCTGTTCCACTGAAAAGGAAGGTGGCAAAAGTAATTCCCATTTACAAATCTGGCAATAAAGTAGACCCTGCTAATTATAGGCCTATTAGCATTTTACCTATTATTTCAAAGATTGCAGAAAAATGGGTCGCCAAATCAATTACAGAACATCTAAACAGTGTTGGTCCACCCCTACACCCTGTGCAGTTTGGCTTCCGGTCTCGGCATTTAACTGAAACAGCTGTCTGCGTTTTTATCGAAAAGGTTCAATTATACTTGGATAGAAATAGTTGTGTTGCTGCTGTTTTTATAAATTTGTATGTAATTTGTAATATGTGATAGTAAGTCACCATACCTGGTGTTATAATAATTTTATTATTATAATTGTTTATATTGTTTATAGTTAGTTGGTGCTCATAGTTCTCTACAGGTCATGTCAAATAATGTTATGTCCTCCATGTTAGTCCAAGCATGGTGTAGACATAACTAAGGACATGGCTTGCCGGAGGACTTCTGCACCTGGAGCCTGGAGCTGGGGCCTTGAGGGGAGGGTGTATGCAAGATACACCTCCCACCGACAGCACTCACGGCAGTGATATAAAATGTAATGTTTTACTTACCTCTGTAAGCAAGAACGCACTATGTACCTTTGATATATCTGTGTAATTTGCTTCTCCTTGCAAGGAATAAAACCTGGCCTTTCGCTTTTTATAATATAATCTGTCTCCGTGTCTCTCTGGATAATATAAGGATATAGAATTCTTTTGGACATATAGAATTCTTATAACACTAGGTGTCCCTCAGGGATCAATCTTGGGCCCACTACTGTTCTCGCTTTATGTTAATGAATTGCCTAATGTGTGTAAAAATGTAGACACTATTATGTACGCTGACGATACAGTAATTTTCATCTGTGCAAAAAATCAACAGGAAGCAGCCCAACGACTCTCAAAAGCTCTAGATGATCTTCAGAAATGGTTAACTGATTCTTGTTTAAGCTTGAATGTTAAAAAGACTGTATCCATGTTCTTCTCCAAACCAAGAACACCTTTAGTTCCAGTAAGGGTCTATTTGGGGGACAAGAACTACAAAATGTTGAAGTATTGAAATACCTTGGGGTCTACTTAGATTCAAAATTATCCTTTCAAAAGCATGTTCAAAACATTGTAAAAACTACAAAATTTAATAAAAGGACTTTCAAACATATTGGAGCCTCCCTGACAGAGCAGCAGTCACATTCCTACACTCAATGATACTGTCTCATATTGAGTATTGCATTAGCAGCTGGTCATACTCTGGTTCTTCTGTTATTAGACCTGTTGAATCATGAACAAAAGGGCTTTGAAAGTTTTAGACAAGAGACCTTTTTCATCCCACCACTGCCATATTCTTGATAAATATAGTTTATTAAGTCTTTCAAATTTTAAAATATTTAAATCTGCCTGTTTGATTTACAAAGTTACTCATGGTTTGGCTCCTCCCTCGTTGAATGAGTTTATCAAACAGAAATCTCTGAGTGGACCTGGTTCAAGAGTAATGTGAGCCTCTGTCAGAGGTGACTGTGAGCTCTCGTTCAGACTTACATCATTTTCTCAAAACGTTCTCTCATTTCAAGGCTCAATGTTCTGGAACAGTATTCCACTCTCAGTGATGGAATGTACAACTTTCATTAATTTTAAAACACATTTGAAACTGTGGTTAAAAGACACTCAAACATGTTTATTGTTATATGTGACCTGCATCTTATGAAAATTATGTTTTGAAGATGGGCCAGTACAATATCCATAATTAAAACTTAATCAGACTTGTGTACCTACGTAGAGTCAGCGCAGTACAGATGTAATTGTAAATCATATTTATTTTCTTGTTCTATTTCTTTCTCTATTAACTTTTCTTTGTCTGAAATAATATTGACTTTGTTGTATTGGGATGTCTGTACTTGTTCTTATTGAGTTATGTATTTGTCCCTCTCTTTTTTTTTTGTAACAATTACCTGCCAGGGGCTCTGCAGAAGGAAATTAGCCTAGGACTATAATCTGGCTTTATAACATTTGTTTTAATGTTCATTTATATGTATTTTATTTTCTTAAATAAAACAAAAGAATAAAAAAAAAAACATTATCACAGCAATAAAAATAATATGATGGGTGTATTAATCTATTATATGAAAAATGAAACGAAAAAACCTACTGTGAAAAGTGATGTTGAGGGCATTGCTCAGTTCTCCTGATCCAGACTCACACCAAAACACTGCATTAGTTTTCTCTTTTGGGGAAAAGCCACATTTAGGTTTATCTGTCCAGTAGGAACTACATTGTTGTAAAAAAAGGCCGTTCTGGGAAAAGCCTTTCAGTCTCCACTCTCCATTAGTGGAGCTGGATTCACAGCTCAGTGAGACTTTGTCAGACGTGAAGTGCTGTGATCTGTCAGGACTCACTGTGAGAGACACTGGGGACTCAACATCTGTGAAACAACAATGAGCATAAATAATGAAGAATGAAAATAACATAAAGCATGATGAGCATTAAATAAATAAAAATCCTACCTTTAGTCCAGACAAACTTGGGCTGACTGTATTCAGAGTAAAACAGTGGACGTCCTCGTCCTGCTCTACACACAAACCCTGCTGTGTTGGTCTGGTGGTGAACGGTGAAGGAGTCCTGTTCAGTCCCATTACTGTGACCTGGGAGCAGCTCATATCTGTAAGAGTCTGATGAATGAGGAACAGCCTTGTACCAGTAAAAGCTCCATCCTGCAGACGGCTGTTTAACACCACAGCTCAGAGAGACAGAGACTCCAGGAGTCAGCCATGACGGAGACACAGACAGGACAGGCTGGAGTTTACCTGTTTGAACAGTCATTAGATTTCATTTATTATATTACAAAGACTTTTTTTGAACATAAAGTTGTTCAGACTCACTCAGTGTGGTCTCTGTGCTCCACAGTGTTGTGAGATCTGGAGCTCTTTCTCCTCTACATCTGTAGTGTCCACTGTCAGACTCAGTAACTCTGGAGATTGTATATTCTCTTGTTGTTTGATGTTGGACTGAACCGGTCCTGCTCCACTGATACGTCCACTCAGTGTTTCCTCTGTCCTCAATCTCACATCTGAGAGTGAGACTGTCTCCAGAAAAGATCTCAGACCAGTTTGGATTCAGACTCACTGTGGGTACTGTCAACATCAAATGTAATATTTAACATAATATAATGTCATATTATACCAAACCCCCGTAACGTCCTCCAGATCAGCATCAAGGCTATTATCAGTGATAAGACACTGAGGGCCTCCGCTTTTCCAGGACTTTTTGTCAAAATAAACCACTTCTCAACCTGAGGCTCTGGATCAATAGCTCCAGTCAGAAGTCCCAGATTGGAGAATAGAATGACAGATATATTGTCTAAACAAACAAATCTGATTCAAATCCACTTCAAACAGATAATGTCAGGTCCTGCTCAAACAGACTTGAAACTTGCAGTGTTCAATGTCAGGTCTTTGGGTAAGAAATCATTTTTAATTAATGATTTTATAACTTCATATAAGCTTGATTTTATGTTTTTAACTGAAACATGGTTAGACAGCAAGACTGGAAATGCAGCTTATTCAGAACGCTGCTGCTCGGGTTCTAACCAAAACCAGGAAGTACAACCACATCAGTCCAGTTTTAAAAACTCTGCACTGGCTTCCTGTTGCTCAGAGAATAGACCTTTAGCTCCGCCTACATTTAGTAAAGACAACTGAAAGTGTTTAATCTGCACTCTTTATCTTTTATCTTTTTATTCTGTATTTTACTTATGTTTCTTTTTTCAAATCTTGTATTTTAAATGTGTCTTTTATTTCTGTAAAACACTTTAAATGATTCAGTTTATGAATTGTGCTTTAGAAATAAAATTGGCTTATATAGCCTAAATATTTATGTAACTGTTTATAATAACTGTAATTATTTTATCATTGCAAATAATTTTCTAAATTCAGTTTGATGAACAAAACAAACACAAAGAACAGCAGTGAAACAAAAGAAATAAGAAAAAAATATAATATACACCAACTGATTAAAACTGCTTGGTTTAAATGTAATAAATAATATTTCTAAAAACACATCAGCTCAAAACAAATTTTGTTCCAAGAATAGGCTCAGCTTATTTAAACTGTTTACTTTATAACTTTTATTTTTATTTCAGATCCATCTTTTAAAACATAACTGTACTCACCAGTTTCTAAAACAGTGACAGTGTTACTTAGTTCTGTGACGATATATCCATCCCATCCTCTGCAGAAGTAGACACCTCCATCTGAGACACTGACACGAGCTGAGTTTTCTTTCATTGTTTCCCACTGAGTGACAGAGACTGAGTTTAGTCTGAACCATTTATAAGTTCCTTTAAAGCCCTCGACTTCACAGCTCAGAGTCACACTGCTCTGTTCTGGGATGGTCTCACTGGAGGTTTTCAGATGGACTCTGCGTCTCTTTTCTGAGGAGAGAACAATATTAGAAAAACACAGTCAGTGAACCACAAAGATGGATGTAGACTTTGGCAAAATGGAAATAGTGATAGTTTTTATGATTTATTTGGCATTAGTGAAACAAAATAGCTGCTGTGTAAAATTAGACAAATGACTTAAACTTCTCAGAAACATGTCAAAGGTTTGATGTGTTTAAAATACTGACCTGTTACCTTCACTTCTTTCTTTGTCGACCATGGTTCCCATGAGGTCCCACAAGAGTACTGACCCTGATCTGATGTTGACACTGAAGAGATTTTCAATTCTACTGTGGTGGCAGATGTACGATATATCTTATGGTGTCTGTCCTCTCTCACATAATATCCATCTTTGTCAAAGTACAAATCTCTCCAAACATCTTGAACACATCGCAGAGTCACTGAGTCTCTGAGATACAAAGACTGTTCAGGACCCTCCAGAGTCACACCTGTGTAAACAAAAGTAAGGTCAAAATTATTTTAAAACTGCTCTAGAGTAATACTACGATGGCCATGAAGTGCAAACCGAAAAACAGAACTGAAAACAAAATAACAAAACTGAAAACCAGAAAAAGTAGGTCTTGTTCGTGGACATAATTCTTTTTGCTGTTTGGACGAGACATGTGTCACTCTGGTTTCTCTGACTTGTTGCCCAGAACTCTGAATTATAATTGACTGTAGTGTTGACAGTTTCTCAAGTCTTCATGTCAAAGACATGTAAAAGTAAGCCCTGTGTTTTAAGAACAGACTAAAGACAACTGTGGATAAGTGCTACACAAGTCCTCACAAGTCCATCCAGTGCAACAAGGAGATTAAACAAATATAACCTGAGTGTTTGTTGATATCTCTGTGATAAAGCACACTGACATTTTTGATGCACAGAATCACTACAGCATTATTAATAATTTATAAAGATGGCAAAAATACTGCATAAATAATCTATACAGTCACTTTAAAGACACCAACATGTCACAGGCAACGAGATAAAATCAAACAAGAGTTATTTACCTTTGGTGTGTTTGCAGAGGACGGCATTGAAGACTGAAATAAGAATTATAAAAGAGTTGATGTCGACAAAGGCCTGACAAAAGTTTCGATGTTGACCTGTTTAAAGTCAAAGTGTTGTAAACTCACAGATGAGCCCCAGAGTCCAGACCAGAGAGGGTCCCATCCTCACATCCAGCGCTCGTCACTCTGCCTCTGACAAACTCCAGCTCATTACAGACTTATATCTACAGCTCACTCAGAGGAAGAGGAAGGTAGATTTAATGAAGATATGTTTAACTTTTATTTTTAGTTCATCTTCCTCTGATTCTGACTGGTCTGCACTTCCTTTTTTACACATCCCTCACACAGACACTGAACCACAGCTTTCACACATTCAGACTTTTGTCACAGTCGACACATCATGCAAATCATAAAAATAATAGACTACACTTTAAATAATGAATAAACTACATGCTTCACATCTAAGTCAGCAGTTAGCAGTAGAAGTGAACACCTGTAGCACTAAAATATATGAACCTGTTGAAACTATACAATTAAATACATAAGTAAAAACATCAAGATTACATTAAAGATTATTGTGAAGATTAAAGGAAATAGATGTTTTACTTCCTCTTGATCCTAAAATGACACTGATACAAAGATGGAGCAACTATGGACTGTGTTGTCGTCTTGAAGCTGAAGGAGAGATAACATTGTTCATGTTCAGAAACGTGTTAGATTTCTTCTCTTCTGGTAATTGTTGTAGCAGCGAACATGTGTTTTGATGTGTTGTGTGTGTTGTGTGTGAACTGAAGTGACAAGTGCAGCACAGAGGGAGAGAGAGAATCACAAAAACACTGGAGCAAATGTGAGTCCTAATGTGTGTGCAGTAAACCCCATGAACATAACACTATCCATGTTTTTAAAATAATAATACCACAGCTGTAATAAAAGTGGAGTGGGCTCCAGGACTAGGTTTGTTCACAAAGACTCAGTGTCCCATGATCCTCTCTTGATGATATGTAGCATGTGGTGTGATTGCAGATGAAGAGTGTGTGTCTGAAGAGGCAGGCCAAAGAGAAAATGGTAGACTTTAAAATACATAATAAAGTGAGATCATTCAAAGTGACTGTGGATAACTTTGTTGTAAAATCTCTCACAGATGTTACAAATGCTATGATTTGGATTGAACTTCAAAACATGGGTGAGTCTCTTCTTTTTGTGTTGAGAAGACGACCAGAGCTTATTGGCATAGAGTTCACTTTAATTTCAAATGAAAAGTGTCTGATAGAAATAGAAAGATCTCACCCTTTTTCTGTGAATACACACTTCTGCTTTTAATGTGTGAAGTCGACAGAAGCTAAACAGGAAACAAGGGGAAGATACAAGTCACAAAGTGACAGTGCTGCAGTTTGCACCGAGGCTAGACATGAGACGATAAAGCGTCTATAATACATCTATAGTTACACCAACTGGATCTTATCTGATCTATAGCTCTGCCTTTATACTTATGAATACCCTTCATGTAAAGAACTGGGAGCTAATAATTAAGAATTTGACTTAAAAGTTAAAGTTAATTAATGTGTGAGAGTGTCTCTGGAGGCGAGATATATGATGAATGTGAACACCTACTCCGGTCTCACAGTGACGTTTAAAGCAGGAATCAGACTCATGAATATAAGTGTCTCTGCAGGAGAGAGAGGAGACAAAGAAGAAGAGATGGAGGCTGGATCAGGTTCAGTCAATGGTCCCTGTAGTTCAAACATCTTCCGCTAGGAGGCACTGCGTTCTCATCGAGAGGTGGGAAAAAATGTGGGCCTTTTTGGTTTTGTAGGTTTGTACTAAGATCAGTATAAACAAGAAGCTTAATGAAAACCCCTCCTGTGTTCAAGTTACACCATTATCTACTTATCATTGATAGATTATGTAAATGTAATATTATTTTATAATTGTCAACGTTGTTGACAGAAGTTTTATGACTTTATATATGCTACCTTTTCATTCCATCTGCATCTCTAATTTATTTGCCATTGCCACCTTTTTATTATTGTTTTCTTTATTTAGAGAAACTTGTGATTAAAACAACATTGAAAGAAACAACCTTAATTATGTGTTCTAATGTTTTTCTTACAAATCCCATTTGAAAATGTTGTATGCAAACCAATCCCAAAAAGGAAAAAAAATAGAAGAGGAAAAAAAACATTTGTTGCTTTTTTAAGGTGTGTCTGTGTTGTGTGTCCTGCAGGGGGCGCTGTGGCCTCAGACCTTTAGGTTTCTGCAGCACACTGTACACGGTGTTGACTTGATGTGAGTGATCCATGTGTGAGTTTGAAGCCTCTTGTGGTAGTTTCTCTTCTCTCGTCTCTTCACAGCCAGAGCCTTTAGACACAGCTGCAGCAGGAGCCTCTAAAACACAGTAGATACTCTCTGTTTTCTGACTTTGTTCCTCATGGTTTGGGCTGGAGCCTTGGTGCCTGGTTTGGTTTGTGTGTTCTGTGTCATAGATTTCATAAGAGACCTCAGTTTGACTCGAAGAGACTCTGGGCTGAGGCTGTAGCTCCTCCTTCAGTGGCTGCTGTGTATCACCTGTGGCTGTTACAAATAATGTTAGTATTTTTAAAAAAAGTGTCTCAAATTGTTGAAAAGTTTTACAGTGGGCTTACCTGGTTCAAGTTATGTTCTGATGATTTTAACTTCTTTGCCACAAAAAAAAAACAACTATGATTATTAATAAAACGAAAGCAATCCAAATCCAGATGAAATTATGAGATATTTTTCTTTCCACTTTATTCTCAGAGCTGAAGCCTGTGAAGACATAAAAACATATGTTAGCACTGAATGAATGAGTTTAATTATATACACAGGTGGGCAGTGACTAGATGCAGTTACATTTACTTGAGTAATGTTTGGAAAAGTACACTGGTGACTGGAGCCTATCCCAGCAACACCCTGGACCGTGGCCATTCACTCTCAGTCATTGACTAGGGACACTTTAGAGTTGCCACTTGACCTATACATGCATGTGTTTGGACGGTGGGAGGAACCGGAGTACCCGGAGAGAACCATGCACCTGTTTGGAACAGTACACTTTGCAGTATATATTTGTAAGAGGTAGAAATAGTGGTGGTGGTAGTTTATGTTTCATCTTCATTTGTTTATAAATTCAAAAGTAACCCAGAACATGTCTTGTCCTATGGCTGAAACGTTTTTTACTTTTACATAAGGAATACTTTTATTAATAGTACTGTTACTGGAGTTCAGATGTTGAGCCTCCTCTCTGTATACTCATGTCTTTAATACATACACATGACCGCTGTGTCCTGTGAGGCCTCTCTTGCACTGACATGGTTGTTCCCAGTGCAGGTCACTCTTCTGTTGTTGCTGGAAATGGAGATGTTGACTCGAGGGAAGGATTTGTTCGATGCCTGACAGTCGTCTTTGTCGCACACTGACCACAGCCAGTCGTTTTGGACGGAGCAGTTCACGCTGACGGTGCACGAGCCGACAGATGAGTTGGAGTGCAGCACTGTGAGGCTCAGAGCTGGTCCAGGAACAGCCTCTGATGCACAAGACATGAATTACTGAATGGACAAGTGTTTTGAGAAGATGAGCCCGCCCTCTACTGGATAACAGTGGGTATCACACAAACAAAAATAAACAGAAGTGAAAGTCTGTATTTATAGTAAAAGCAAAATAAAGGCCCACAAAACACGTGATCAGCAGCAACATATTGTCATTCAAATTCAGAAATCCAGGTAAATCCAGTGCAGTTTGGATTTTCTATTCTTACTGAGCATTTTTGAATCCATACTTTTATATGATTTGGGTTGCACATACATTTTGTCACATTAAGCTTCCTGCCAAATAAGATCGGTGAAGGATTGGCATTCAGGTGCACGAGCCACAACCACCAGAGAGCGCTTTACTGGCCAGCCAGCTTTAAAAGTGTCCAGCCAAGGTTTTAGAAAACACGAAAACAGCCGTCAGTCCACAGTCTAAAGCCTGTACCTGTCAATTAACCAGTGCAGACTACTACCAATGTCAATGTCCAGACAGATTTTAGAACGCTTCTTTTTCTTGTTTAGCTCAGAATTTGTGGTAATATGTTATGATGTATTACTGTTATGTCTTGTTTCTTTTCAAATAAAATAGCCTAAATTTGACTTCATTAAGATAAAATTACTATACTGTTCATTTGGACAAATTTGACCAGACTGTTGGCAGGACTAGAGCCCCAGACCAACATTGATACATGGAGGCCCTCTTTTGGAGAATATAGAGTAGTGTTTGAACCAAGTAGAACACAGTGTGTGTAAATGCTATTCTATAGAAAGATTAATATTATAAAACTACATGACTAAACTTTAAGAAGCCATTGTACTTGAACATCAGTGACCTGTGATTAAAACGGCATCAACAAGTGGCATTAAACAGAGACCACAATAGAATCATGTTTTTCACTGCTTTATTTCTCTCAAAACGTGAATAGCATAGTGTTTAAAACTGTACAAATTACTATATTAACAAGAATGACCAGTTATGCTGGTTATTTGAATACTAACTCCAGCGTACTAACTGTGCAATCAATAGGGTTCGCCAGTTTGCTGCTGAAGAATTGGTTTGTAAAGTAGCAGGCGCTTTAAAAGCAGGAGAAAGGACCAATGAAGTCGTGGCTGGCAACACATTTTAACGCACGCTTTTTAAAGATAGAAGAAGGTAATGTGTGGGAATGAAATAATAACACTGTGGGCTTGTTACCATATATTTTATTGCGAGGGAACCAGGTAATACACATTTTAAGTCTTTCAAAGATGGAACCAGATAATGCGAGAAAACGAGTTAATAAAGTCATAAACCATGGCCGCTTTTTTATTGTGAGGGAACCCGTTAATGCAGCCCAAAGAGTCCACTACGCTATTAACTCTACTAACCTCTTCCACGGCCAAAAATGGCCACGACTTTATCTCGTCCCCTCGCATTACTTGGGTCAACCTTTAAAAGATGCGCATTAAAAAGCAGAGCCAAGGTTACGTTTTGCAGTGTTACCTTGCCCACTTCCTTAAATCTTAAAATGCATAGACCTATCTGTTCCTCACAGGTGTTTTAACTGGTCCTCGTGTGGTCGTGTTTTCTTTTTGACGATGCCGGATAATGCGGATATAGACTTCTGGTACATCAAAGTTTCTCACCGCCTTCAAACGTGGGCGTCCTTTTCCGTTTCACAAATGGGCTTCCTTCTTAACCCCACCCACACTTATCAGAAGAAGAAGAAGCAACAGCTCTTCTGGTTACCTATCAGTAGGAGAAATTGAATAGTAGGAATTCTCAGTCAGGATGGGAGGCAAAATGACTAAAACTGGAGATGTTTTGACTCCATTAGAGGTGATTTTTGGACAGAAACCCATTCAAAAGAAACGGATCAGGAATTTTATATATAGAAATGGCATAAAAGAACTTATGGGGCTTTACAGTGGCCTATTACAGGCAGCTTTGACCCAATGTGCTGCAATGAAATAGAGAATAATATAAAACGTCACAAGGCTAAAGATCAAAGTAATAAACGAGAGAAAAAACTTATAAAAGAAAGTGAAATATTAGGATGGTTTAGAGACGAGTCAAGACAGAGACTAACTGACACAAAGTCAGCTGTTGTGGGTCCAGAAATATTTGTTGTACCGAACCTTTAGCCCTATTGCCTTTTCAATATAAAGACATTCCTCGACGATTACCAATATAAGCGCTGTCTGAAAAATAAATGGAGAAATAACGGGAGAATGCAGGCTGGTTTTAACTGAACCAAACAGAGCAGCATTAGTTAGAGATGAGATTGGCTCCAGCAGCGTCTCTCCCTCTGGGAACAGCGGCACCGATCTTGAGAATGATAAGGCTTTTGTGGAATGTTTGGAGACCCGCTCCCGTCCAAAGGTGTTAAAAAACTCTCCTGACTTTAGAACCATTCAAAGAACAATGAAATGTCTATGGTTCCTGATCTGGTTTTTGATACTGTCTTGAATTCTGCCTGAATTGAAATTAGTTTACAGTAATTGATTTCTGTTCTGTAAATTTCTTGACTCACTACCTTTTCTGATTTACATATTATGACCGAGACGGAAGAGAAAGGAGCCTGTCTTACAGTCGACTCCCTCAAGGCCTGAAGTTAGTCTGACCAAGCAAAGAAGAGAGTTACACATTTTAATACTCCCGCCCTTGGAAATCCTGATCATAAAAAAATGTTTTATCTATACGTAGCGGAGAGAGATGGCTACTCATCGGCAGTGCTGTTACAAGATACTGCAGTATAACAGTATAATATAATAGCATAATAGATTACAATAGTTCAAAATTAGACAGTATTGAAGAAGGTTTAGCAATGTGTTACAGATCATTAGCTTCAGCCATTACTGAGTTTAAGAAGGCTTCAGTGATAACCATTGGTTTTCCAATAACAGTGTATCCTACACATCAGTTACACACACTGTTGACAAGTCCTACATTTTTCTAACACAGGCTAGAACAGGATATGAAGTAATACTTTCTGCTCCTGACAGAAGAGACGAGGCATCAACCAATGTTGACAGGTTAATCCTTGTCCAGGGAAAAGAAGGCCTGTATGAAATCAGAATGGACACAGAGAGGTCATAAAGGTCACTTAGGAGGGGCTCACACTAAGAGTTAAGGAGAAGGGCACGGGTCATCAAGAGTTGAAGATTCTCTAGTGAGAGGCAATAAAACAGACTCATGGATCAGATACTGCTTTAGACAGAAATGAAAAAGTTCAATTCCAACAGATTAAAGGTGCTGAGGAGAATTCTACAGAAAGAGCATCTTCCCGGTTGTGGATCAAGTCTGGGAATGGAGCCTTTTCAAAAGTGTTCTACCGTTAAGTCTCATGAGGAGGTCTGGTGTCATTGGGGCGCAGTGGCTCAGAGGCAGAGCGGTCGTCCTTCAGCCGGAAGGTAGGTGGTTCGATTCCCACTCTCCCCACAGTTCAAACTGTCGTTGTGTCCTTGGGCAAGACACTTAACCCACCTGACACTGGTGAATGGAACCTTAATGTAAGTCGCTTTGGATAAAAGCGTCTGCCAAATGACTAAAAATGTAAAGTCTTTTACACTGCTGACCTGTAAACACCAAATCAGGTAAAAAAAAAACTATTAAAACCTTGAAGGGAGCAAATACGACGCCGGATAAATCCAGGGACGTTAGAAACAAGGAGACTCTCTTAGAGACTGAAGAAAATGAGGAAGAACTGTGAGTGGAGCCGAGGTCCAAAAGAGGTTTAAACAAGAAAAACAGTATAATGTGTTTTCTACAATTGCTTTATCGGACTAAGATCTGTGACAGTCAGCCAGAGTGTGTGAGAGAGCAGCTTTTCAGCTCGTCTCTGTGAGCAGCTCAGAGACATGCTGCTGTCGTCTCGTCAGAACTCTAGTTAGTTTACTTTTTGTTTTTTTGAAGTGCACTGGAAGCCCTTATCATTTAACTGTATTGTTTAATTATTGAGCCGCTTTTAGTAATAATTTGGATGATAATTGGACTGATAATTAATGTAGGAATTATGAAGACTGTTTTTTAATAAAGGAGATGTGCACTAGTTTTAAGCATATATACAGCTGGAGCAGAGGATTTACCATTAGGAAACAATTTAAAAGTAACTTATGTAAGATCAAATAGTTTGAATTGAAATTAAGTCTGGATTGAGGTTGTTCTTCGCCCGCACTTCAGTCGAGTTATGAATAGAATCAATAGATTGTAAAAGAGGTTAAAACATGCTTATACATAATCAAGAAGGTTAGTCAATGAACAAGAGGATTTTTTCTTAATGTACAGATATGACTAGGATTTGAAATGTTATTACAAGTGTAACACAGAGAAAAATATGGTAATCTTCAAATTGAAAGGACATCAAAAGAATTGGAGACTAAAATAGACATTTTACTGACTAACTTTAATAAGAGGATAATTAACCTGTTAGTATTAAGGGGTCATTTTGGCTGTATTGTGTGTAATGTGACCTCTCCAAATTAAAATGACTGCTGTTATTGAACCCTCTGGAATTTAAATACAAGTGTGGGCTCTTTGTAAAGGTAACAACCTCTAGTTTCACCACAACAGAATCTCTCTAAGTACTACTGATGCCATTTTATACACTTTGGAACACACAGAGAAAATGATTTTTTGTGTCCTCGCCTGAAATATTTAGTGAAAATAAAGGTGTCTCAAGCTGCAGCAGGTAGTTGAGGACTAAAACACACTATGGGCCAAAATAATAACTTGATGACTACTCACATTTCAAACTTGAAAAGAATATCTGTAAAAATGAATTTTATAAAAAAAAATTTATGTTGGTAGGTCCATGCGTTTTATAGAGGAACCATAGTTTATCCCAAATTTATCCAAATTGGAGACATTTGGAAAACGTATGAAAAAGTGCAATAAGTTCTGAATGCTTCAACCCACAGGCATCAATGAGGGCTCTACTGAAAGCTTACATCTAGAGGAATCTGTATTTACAAACATAATCACTCTATTAGTTATGAAAATTAATATTCTCTATTCTATTCTATTGCAGTCTCTTGTTGCAGATAGCACAAGAGCATGTCACATGTGGAGCATTTTACTGGGGTTTTTCTTGGTGTTTACTGCACCTCTGTGAAAGGACAAAAGGAAAGGTGTAAGACCACATCTGCTCAAATAGAAAGTTTAAAACATGCATCTTCTCATTTCTTCACTTCATTTGAGGCCTGTGCCTTTAAATGTGTTTCCTTCATGATTACATAATATTTACTATAAATGGCAAATGGACAAAATACCTGCTTTGTCCTTTAGAGGGCGCTCCCACTGTGTGGTGCTCATCTTTCACTTATACCAGGCTGCAATAATTATTATTTTTTTTAAGATTCTCTTTAAGTCAAACTAAAGTCCAAGTAGAACAAAGTCAGAAAACAGAGAGTATCTAGTGTGTTTTAGAGGCTCCTGCTGCAGCTGTGTCTAAAGGCTCTGGCTGTGAAGAGACGAGAGACGAGAAACCACCACAAGAGGCTTCAAACTCACACATGGATCACTCACATCAAGTCAACACCGTGTACAGTGTGCTGCAGAAACCTAAAAGTCTGAGGCCACAGCGCCCCCTGCAGGACACACAGAACAACAACACAGACAAGATAGATAGATAGATTGAGTGATAGGCATAAACCCATGCAGAACAAAAGATGTAAAGCATATGGCAAGAAGGGGTGCAGACCTCATACTGGTAAATTTAAGATGTTCTGCGGAGATGTGGTCCATCCCTGTAGACTTGTTTCCTGAGAGATTTTTTATTGCTTGAAAAACTTCATTGGTTTTGATAATTTCATCAGAACGCTACCTACGGAGAAACCTTCACTTGGGACACAGTTAAATTTAATATTTAAAAATATCATTTTTGGTGATAACGCGTATAGCATATTTATATTTTGCACTTGTACACTTTTATGCTCAAATATAGGCCCATGTCTGGGTTTACCAGCTAGAGCCCAGGAGGTTGTTGCCTCACGGGCTCTAGTCTGAAATTCAGCCACATAAGTGCTCCACCCAGGCACAATTTTACACTTCATTTTACATTTATAATAAGGCCTACTTGCTTCAAACAACACACTGATGATATTATAGTACATAAAAGAGATATCTGCCTTGTGGTTAGCGTTAGTACAGTTGTAGTCTTTACACAAAACTGCCTCTCTAGGTAGAGTAATATTACTGAACCTTTTCTCAGTGTGAGCACAGTAGCAGGAGAGGTCCTCTGTGGTGAGAGTGGACGAGTCCAAATATTCGTTTTTTATGTAAGACTGGGTTGTAGCTGGTATATGATCGAATTTAATACTCATCTTTATAGGAATGTGATCAACAATAGACATATTATATAGAACGTTAATGTCTGTCAAAGCAGCATGTGCGTCGGCTGTAGAGCTACAGTGGTCCTGCCTCGAAGTAGTGTGCCATGCTTCACTTATGTTTGTGTAGCTCTGACTTGGCAAGAGCTCTTTGCTGGACAAAATCAAATTATTATTATTATCACGAAAATGCTCCATGTGCTTTGTAAAAACAGAGTTCTTGTCTGAGATATTTGCATTCATGTCACCAATTATATATACACTAGTAAACCTTATACTCTGTATAAAAGAACTGATAAAAGCGTGTTTGTTCAAATACTCCTCTTTATTTTGGTTGCATTCATAAGGGGCATATACATTTAAAATCACAATGTCCTTATTGGTCTGTGTCAAGCGTATTGCATTACACCAGTCCACACCAAGCCTGATCACACTTATCACTGAGTCCAACCGTTTATTCCACAGAATAGCCACACCTCCAGGTATTCTTCCTCGCTTTATTCCACAACTAAGGTCAGTAGTTGACTCTCCCGCACCCAGAGTACTATCAATGGAGTTGGAGTTGATTAATGGAGTTGAGACCCCTTAGGTCCTGCTTAACAAGAAAGGTTTTTTGTAGGGACAGAATAATCTCATCCTGGCTTAGTGTTCTTAATTTTATAGAGAGGAAGTGTAGAAACTCACCCTCTACTATAACCTTGTCATCAATTGTTTTATAAATCTCTGTTTTTAATCGAACCTTGGCAAACACATGAGCTCCAGGCGCGCGTTCGCCATTTTGAAAATCATTTATAGAACATTTTCATTTATATAAATCATTGTTTTAAATAGATTTGAGAAACACACTTTTATCAATTAAATAAATATTAACAGTTTGTAAGAAACTTTATTTAGTCATGACTGAGTTTAATTCCTGTGTAATTAATGAAAACAATATTATCAAGTTGTTTGTTTTATGTTTTTTTTTTTATTTTGAAATATACACAATTTTTGTAAATAACACAGTCAAATAGTGACAAAGACAAAAGAAGAGTTATATTAATGATCTGGTAAAGTATATAAATGCAGTGTCCAGTCTATATTCATCAAAAAATATTGTCCAATGTTCAATATTAACAATGATCAGAGAAGACAAAATACAAAATATAATATCTTATTTACAGTTTTATATTTACACATTATGTCTTTGAAATGTCAGTGATGGTGTGACATTTGAACAGGAGAGGTTTTCATGAAGATTCTTGTCGACACTGATCTTCCTACAAAACCTGAAAGAAAAAAGAAACACCAGAGATTATTTTGTCCCACTCACATTTTGTCCCATCCCTTTAAAGAGAATTAGGACGAGCCCTAGTGGCAGATGTTTGAACTACAGGGACCATTGACTGAACCTGATGTAGCCTCCATCTCTTCTTCTTTGTCTCTTCTCTCTCCTGCAGAGACACTTATATTCATGAGTCTGTTTCCTGTTCATAAAAACTTTATTTTCCAAAGTTGCTCCTATATCTACTCTGTCCATTAAAGGCAACAATGTGTGAGGTCTTTCTGTCTCTTTCAGAAACCTTGAGGTATTCAGATGAAACTAGAAAGTGTGACGATCAGCTCTGGTCGTCTTCTCGACACAAAAAGAAGAGACTCACCCATGTTTTGAAGTTCAATCCCAATCATAGCATTTGTAACATCTGTGAGAGATTTTACAACAAAGTTATCCACAGTCACTTTGAATGATCTCACTTTATTATGTATTTTAAAGTGTACCATTTTCTCTTTGGCCTGCCTCTTCAGACACACACTCTTCATCTAGAAAACAGAACAAACATGGATTTGTATATGTACTTCTGTTTTTGAGTTACTAATGTTGGTGATTAAATATACTTATTTCATTCTTAGTCAGAATATTGTAAATGTTGTTTTCAGTAAAAGAGACTTGAGTCGTTTATGTTTGAACTGACCTTTGACAGAAGAGACGTTGACGTAGTCTTGAGTCTCGTCGCTGATCATGTGACTTGCAGCAGAGCTCTGATTGGTTCTCTGAGTCCTAGGAGTCATTAAACATGGATCAATACAAGAAAGAAGACGTGATGTATGATTATAATGTTACAAACAGGACTGAACCAACCTGATGGAGCATGACTCTGTGAAGAAGAAAGAAAATAAAAGCTCACAATTATATTACAGACTGAACAAAATAGAAAGTAGTGAAATATTTGTTTTATTTAGTCTCAACCTTTTGCAAAGTGAAGCAGAATCAGCAGCAGCACAATTATTACCACTGTTCCACAAACGTGTCGCCCAATAAACATCACATGATTTGCTGTAATAAATGTAAGTCTGTTAGCATCAGGCTTATCATAAAACATCAGAGTTTGTGTTTTTGACCAGTTACTGTCCATAGCACTGGATCATTCCTGGACAATTGAAACCACCAAAACAAATAAAAGTCTGAGGTGTTGTGTTTTCATAAAGCAGTGTCTCATCCAGTGTTTTACCATTAGACTGTAAATATTAATATTACTCACATTTGACTGAGATCCAACTCTCTGGAGAAGTCCAAATCCGTGGAGATCTTTGGCCTTGTTCTTGTCCCTCACATTTATAAAAACCCTCGTCAGACTTGGACACTGCAGAGATGTTGAACTCAGTTTGGGTTCCATTTTGGATTAGTTTTCCATTTTTATAGAAAAGGACAGAAGAAAGAGCAGTAGATGTGTTCAGTTTACAGCCGAGAGAAACAGGTCGTCCCTCAGTCACAGGATGAACAGGACTCACAAGGACAACATCACCTGTGAAAAGTCACACTTGTATTATTATATTATGCTGTGACCTCTTATATTCTTCAGTTAAAGATGTTTTGACACACTTTCTAAAAATGGGGAATCATAAAAAGCGAGCTGACTCCTTGCCTTGGATCAATACCAAATACAAATAACTCATGGCACAAAGAGATAAACATCTTAAAAAAGCTTTAAGTTCATTCCTAACTACTGATAGATTAACATTTGCCTCAGCGAGAAACAAGGATACTCAGGCTTTATGAATAGCAAAAGCTAACTTTTTTATGGCTGTGATAGATGGTGCAAAAGGAAATTGTAAATCGATTTGGGAAAATATTAATAAAATGATTGACAAACAAACAAAACACAGTGGAAAAAGTCTTGAACTTAAATTAAACAATGAATTAATATCTGAGCCTGTTGTCCTCACAACTAGATTAAATGCATATTTTCTAAATACTATAAATGAAATTTCACAATTTTTTGTAAATCCTTGTAATGCTCAAAATTCATGTAATGATGACTTAACCAAAGACTTAAATGGAAGCATCGTGCGTCAGTCTGTAGCAAGGCTTGATATTAAAGCAATTACAGAAAGAGAAGTGTTAAATATAATCTCTTCACTAAGAAACTCAAAGGCAAGGGACGAATTTGGATTTGATACTAACTTTCTGAAGCGTTATAAAACATGTTTTTTATATCCTGTCACTCATTTAAAGAATTTATCAATATCACAGGCAGCTGTTCCACTGAAAAGGAAGGTGGCAAAAGTAATTCCCATTTACAAATCTGGCAATAAAGTAGACCCTGCTAATTATAGGCCTATTAGCATTTTACCTATTATTTTAAATATTGCTAATTATTAATTCAATCTTGGGCCCACTATTGTTCTGGCTTTATGTTAATGAATTGCCTAATGTGTGTAAAAATGTAGACACTATTATGTACACTGACGATACAGTAATTTTCACCTGTGCCAAAAATCCACATGAAGCAGCCCAACGACTCTCAAAAGCTCTAGATGATCTACAGAAATGGTTAACTGATTCTTGTTTAAGCTTGAATGTTAAAAAGACTGTATCCATGTTCTTCTCCAAACCAAGAACACCTTTAGTTCCAGTAAGGGTATATTTGGGGGACAAGAACTACAAAATGTTGAAGTATTTAAATACCTTGGGGTCTACTTAGATTTAAAATTATCCTTTCAAAAGCATGTTCAAAACATTGTAAAAACTACAAATTTTAATAAAAGGAATTTCAAACATATTGGAGCCTCCCTGACAGAGCAGCAGTCACATTCCTACACTCAATGATACTGTCTCATATTGAGTATTGCATTAGCAGCTGGTCATACTCTGGTTCTTCTGTTATTAGACCTGTTGAATCATGAACAAAAGGGCTTTGAAAGTTTTAGACAAGAAACCTTTTTACATTCCACCACTGCTATATTCTTAATAAATATAGTTTATTAAGTCTTTCAAATTTTTAAAATATTTAAATCTGCCTGTTTGATTTACAAAGTTACTCATGGTTTGGCTCCTCTCTCGTTGAATGAGTTTATCAAACAGAAATCTCTGAGTGGACCTGGTTCAAGAGTAACACGAGCCTCTGTCAGAGGTGACTGTGAGCTCGTTCAGACCAAGCCTCTCCCATGGAACCTCTAAAATGGTCCTGTAAGCGCCATACGGTGATTTTACAGCGAAATACAGCGATATACCTCCGTCCACCAGAGGGCAGGCTCCAAAAGCAGAAATATAAAGAGAAACCCAATGGCGACTTTACAAGAGTAAAACTCATGTTTACAGCCTGGTACAAAAGATGGCTCCGGTCTCTAGAGCTAAGTTTTTACTACGTGACAACTCTGGGGAATTTTGATTAATATGTTTGTTTATGCTATCTAAAAACTATTGATTTACTATGGAAAAAGCCCGGATGTAACGGCCATTTTATTGCCCATTCGTAATGACAATATTGGTGAATAGGGGACCAATGGGCGGATATCAATCATATTTATACAATCTATGGTTCAGACGTACATCATTTTCTCAAAACGTTCTCTCATTTCAGGGCTCAATGTTCTGGAACAGTATTCCACTCTCAGTGAGGGAATGTACAACTTTCATTACTTTTAAAACACATTCGAAACTGTGGTTAAAAGACACTCAAACATGTATGTTTATTGTTATATGTGACCTGCATCTTATGCAAATTATGTTTTGAAGATGGGCCAGTACAATATCCATAATTAATACTTAATCAGACTTGTGTACCTACGTAGAGTCAGCGCAGAACAGATGTAATTGTAAATCGTATTTGTATTCTTGTTCTGTTTCTTTCTCTATTAACTTTTTTATGAAAAATGAAATGAAAAAACCTACTGTGAAAAGTGATGTTGAGGGCATTGCTCAGTTCTCCTGATCCAGACTCACACCAAAACACTGCATTAGTTTTCTCTTTTGGGGAAAAGTCACATTTAGGTTTATCTGTCCAGTAGGAACTACATTGTTGTAAGAAAAGGCCGTTCTGAGAAAAGCCTTTCAGTCTCCACTCTCCATTAGTGGAGCTGGATTCACAGCTCAGTGAGACTTTGTCAGACGTGAAGTGCTGTGATCTGTCAGGACTCACTGTGAGAGACACTGGGGACTCAACATCTGCAAAACAACAATGTGCATAAATAATGAATGACAATATCATGAACACTTACAGTTTCTAAATATGTCTGAATGATGAGCAATAAATAAATAAATAAAAATCTTACCTTTAGTCCAGACAAACTTGGGCTGACTGTATTCAGAGTAAAACAGTGGACGTCCTCGTCCTGCTCTACACACAAACCCTGCTGTGTTGGTCTGGTGGTGAACGGTGAAGGAGTCCTGTTCAGTCCCATTACTGTGACCTGGGAGCAGCTCATATCTGTAAGAGTCTGATGAATGAGGAACAGCCTTGTACCAGTAAAAGGTCCATCCTGCAGACGGCTGTTTAACACCACAGCTCAGAGAGACAGAGACTCCAGGAGTCAGCCATGACGGAGACACAGACAGGACAGGCTGGAGTTTACCTGTTTGAACAGTCATTAGATTTCATTTATTATATTACAAAGAATTCTTTTGAACATAAAGTTGTTCAGACTCACTCAGTACTTTCAGTGTGGTCGCTCTGCTCCACAGTGTTGTGAGATCTGGAGCTCTTTTTCCTCTACATCTGTAGTGTCCACTGTCAGACTCAGTAACTCTGGAGATTGTATATTCTCTTGTTGTTTGATGTTGGACTGAACCGGTCCTGTTCCACTGATACGTCCACTCAGTGTTTCCTCTGTCCTCAATCTCACATCTGAGAGTGAGACTGTCTCCAGAAAAGATCTCAGACCAGTTTGGATTCAGACTCACTGTGGGTACTGTCAACATCAAATGTAATATTTAACATTATATAATGTCATATTATACCAAACCCCCGTAACGTCCACCAGATCAGCATCAAGACTATTATCAGTGATAAGACACTGAGGACCTCCGCTCTTCCAGGACTTTTTGTCAAAATAAACCACTTCTCAACCTGAGGCTCTGGATCAATAGCTCCAGTCAGAAGTCCCAGATTGGAGAAGAGAATGACAGATAGATTGTCTAAATTGACAAATCTGATTCAAATCCACTTCAAACAGATAATGTCAGGTCCTGCTCAAACAGACTTGAAACTTGCAGTGTTCAATGTCAGGTCTTTGGCTAAGAAATCATTTTTAATTAATGATTTTATAACTTCATATAAGCTTGTTTTTATGTTTTTAACTGAAACATGGTTAGACAGCAAGATTGAAAATGCAGTCCTTATTGAATCCACTCCATCTAATTTCACATTTGTGTCCAAAATACAGGAAAACTAAAAGGCTGGTGGTGTATGTTCCTTTCTCCATCTATATTAAATGTAGTTCTTTACAAACACTGTCATGCTTTTATTGATGAGTTACTGAAATACTTTAGGTTGTCTGCACAGAATCTGAACAAATAGTGTCCACAGGTGATTTGAATGTGCAGGTGGATAATGTTTGTGACAGGAATGACAAAGCTGCTGTTCTTGATACTTATGGGGCCGTATCTTCCCGATCATAACGCAGGTGTCAGGCCGAGACGGAAGCTCATTGAGGGGTGTGTCCAAATCTACTTTTTCTGTGTCACTGCATTGAACAGATTGATGTGTGGATGCAAAATCCTTTTCTCCAACTGAACAAAGACAAGACTGAACTAATCATCTTTGGAAACAGAAACAAAGAGAAAGTGTCAGCAGTCACCTCGAGTCTCTTTCTCTAAAATCTAAAAACCAGGTTAGAAATCTAGGGGTCATAATGAACTCAGACTTGAATTTCCACGTAACATTAAGTCAATTACATCATCATCATTTTATTACCTTAAAAATATTTCCAAAGTCAAAGGGATAATGTCTAAAGCAGACTTAGAGAGACTTATCCATGCTTTTATCTGCAGCAGGTTAGATTACTGTAACGGCCTGCTCACTGGTCTCTCAAAACGAGGGTTAAGACAGCTGCAGCTTATTCAGAACACTGCTGCTCGGGTTCTAACCAAAACCAGGAAGTACAACCACATCAGTCCAGTTTTCAAATCTTTGCACTGGCTTCCTGTTGCTCAGAGAATAGACCTTTAGCTCCGCCTACATTCAGTAAAGACAACTGAAAGTGTTTAATCTGCACTCTTTTTATCTTTTATCTTTTTATTCTGTATTTTACTTATATTTCTTTTTTATCTTGTGTATTTTAAATGTGTATTTTATTTCTGTAAAACACTTTAAATGATCCAGTTTATGAATTGTGCTTTAGAAATAAAATTGGCTTGCCTTATATAGCCTTAATATGTATGTATTTTTTTTTATAATAGCTTTAATTATTTTGTCATTACAAATAGTTTTCGAAATTCAGTTTCATGAACAAAACAAACACAAAGAACAGCAGTAAAATAAAAAAATAAGAAAAAAAATATAATATACACCAACTGATTAAAACTTTTTGGTTTTAAATGTAATAAATAATATTTCTAAAAACATATCAGCTCAAAACAAATTTTGTTCCAAGAGTTTGCTTTATAACTGTTATTTTTATTTCAGATCCATCTTCAAAAACACAACTGTACTCACCAGTTTTTGAAACAGTGACAGTGTTACTTTTAGATGTGATATATTTATCCCATCCTCTGCAGAAGTAGACACCTCCATCTGAGACATTGACACGAGCTGAGTTTTCTTTCATTGTTTCCCTCTGAGAGTCAGAGTCTGAGTTTAGTCTGAACCATTCATAAGTTCCTTTAAAGCCCTCGACTTCACAGCTCAGAGTCACACTGCTCTGTTCTGGGATGGTCTCACTGGAGGTTTTCAGATGGACTCTGCGTGTCTTTGCTGAGGAGAGAACAATATTAGAAAAACACAGTCAGTGAACCACAAAGATGGATGTAGACTTTGGCAAAATGGAAATGATGATAGTTTTTATGGTTTATTTGTCTTTAGTGAAACATAACATGAATTGTGTAAAATCGGACATCTGAAACTTCTCAGAAACATGTCAAAGGTTTGATGTATTTAAAATACTGACCTGTTACCTTCACTTCTTTCTTTGTCGACTGTGTTACCCATGAGGTCCCACAAGAGTACTGACCCTGATCTGATGTTGACACTGAAGAGATTTTCAGTTCTACTGTGGCAGATGTACGTTGTATCTTATGGTGTGTGTCCTCTGTCACATAATATCCATATTTGTAAAAGTACAAATATCTCTGAACATCTTGAACACAACGCAGAGTCACTGAGTCTCCGAGATACAAAGACTGTTCAGGACCCTTCAGAGTCACACCTGTGTAAACAAAAGTAAAGTAAAATTATTTAAAAACTGCTCTAGAGTAATACTACGATGGCCATGAAGTTCAAACCAAAAAACAGAACTGAAAACAAAATAACAAAAATGAAAACCATAAAAAGTAGGTCTTTTTCGTGGACATAATTCTTTCTGCTGATTGGACGAGACATGTGTCACTCTGGTTTCTCTGACTTGTTGCCCAGAACTCTGAATTATAATTGACTGTAGTGTTGACAGTTTCTCAAGTCTTCATGTCAAAGATGTAAAAGTAAGCCCTGTGTTTTAAGAACAGACTAAAGACAACTGTGGATAAGTGCTACACAAGTCCTCACAAGTCCATCCAGTGCAACAAGGAGATTAAACAAATATAACCTGAGTGTCTGTTGATATCTCTGTGATAAAGCACACTGACTTTTTTGATGCACAGAATCACTACAGCATAATTAATAATTTATAAAGATGGCAAAAATACTGCATAAATAATCTATACAGTCACTTTAAAGACACCAACATGTCACAGGCAACGAGATAAAATCAAACAAGAGTTATTTACCTTTGGTGTGTTTGCAGAGGACGGCATTGAAGACTGAAATAAGAATTATAAAAGAGTTTATGTCGACAAAGGCCTGACAAAAGTTTAGATGTTCACCTGTTTAAAGTCAAAGTGTTGTAAACTCACAGATGAGCCTCAGAGTCCAGACCAGAGAGGGTCCCATCCTCACATCCAGCGCTCGTCACTCTGCCTCTGACAAACTCCAGCTCATTACAGACTTACATCTACAGCTCACACACAGGAAGAGGAAGGTAGATTTAACGAAGAGATGTTTAACTTTTATTTCTAGTTCATCTTCCTCTGTTTCTGTTTGGTCTGCACTTCCTTTTACACTCATACCTCGCACAGACACTGAACCACTGCTACTTTCACACTTTCAGACTTTTGTCACAGTCGACACATCATGCAAATCATAAAAATAATAGACTACACTTAAAATTATTAATAAACTACATGCTTCACATCTAAGTCAGCAGTTAGCAGTAGAAGTGAACACCTGTAGCACTAAAATATATGAACCTGTTGAAACTATTCAATTAAATACATAAGTAAAAACATCAAGATTACATTAAAGATTATTGTGAATATTAAAGGAAATAGACCTCATCCTTTTCCTGTGAATACACACTTCTGCATTTAATGTGAGTCGACAGAAGCTAAATAGGAAACAAGGGGAAGATACAAGTCACAAAGTGACTCAGTTTGCACCGAGGCTAGACATGAGACGATAAAGTGTCTATAATTCATCTATAGTTACACCAACTGGATCTTATTTAATCTATAGGTCTGCCTTTATACTTATGAATACCCTTCATGTAAAGAACTGGGAGCTAACTGGGAGCTAATAATTCTAATAAGAATTTGACTTCAAAGTTAAAGTTAATTAATGTGTGAGAGTGTCTCTGGAGGCGAGATATATGATGAATGTGAACACCTACTCCGGTCTCACAGTGACGTTTAAAGCAGGAATCAGACTCATGAATATAAGTGTCTCTGCAGGAGAGAGAGGAGACACAGAAGAAGAGATGGAGGCTGGATCAGGGGGGCGGGATCAGTAGCTCAGTGGGTAGAGCGGTCGTCTTTCAACCGGAAGGTAGGCGGTTCGATTCCCGCTCTCCCCACAGTTCATACTGTCGTTGTGTCCTTGGGCAAGACACTTAACCCACCTTGCCTCCAGTGACTGTAACACTGGTAATGTAATGTAAGTCGCTTTGGATAAAAGCGTCTGCTAAATGAATAAATGTAAATGTAATGTAAATGGATCAGGTTCAGTCAATGGTCCCTGTAGTTCAAACATCTGCCACTAGGAGCACTGTGTTCTCATCGAGAGGTGGGACAAAATTGACATGCAGGAAAAAATAAGCTAAATCGTGCATGACGATTTACTAATCTGCCCTCGAGTTTCAAAATCATGCACATAATTTATAAATCGAGGAAGCGAAATAGTAATAGTAATAGTGCGACGCTTTAGTAAATCAGTCTGGGGAAAACACAGTAATGTTAAATTGTGCACAATATTTTTTCTTGCATGCCATGTGCAGGGCTCTGTACATCACAGTCTTTGGAAGCTGAACTTTGAAAAGGCAAGGCAAGGCAAGGCAAGGGGCAATTTTGTTATATAGCACAATTCATACACTGGGTAACTCAAAGTGCTTTACAGGAATAAAAGACAATTTACAAGATTTATATTAAGAAACATAAGAAAAATTAAAAACATTTTAAAAGAAGAGTGCAGATAAAAGAAAACACTTTAGGTTGTAGTGTAGGCGGAGCTAAAGAGGAAGGTTTTAACCTCCTTGAACATTGTTAAAGTTGAGGCTTGTTTTACTTCATCTTGGAGGCTATTCCAGGTTTTGCTGCATGAAACTTAAACGCTGCTTCACCCTGTTTAGTTCTAACTCTGGGCACGAGCAGAAGGCCTGTCCCAGATGTTCTCAGAGTCCGAGGAGGTTCATAAGTAACTAGCATGTCAGAGATATATTCTGGTGCTAAACCATTTAGAGACTTGTAAACCAGAAGTGCTGTTTTAAAGTCTATTCTCTGAGCAACAGGAAGCCAGTGCAGAGATTTTAAAACTGGCGTGATGTGGTTGTACTTCCTGGTTTTGGTTAGAACCCGAGCAGCCGCGTTCTGTATAAGCTGCAGCTGTCTTAACCCTCGTTTTGAGAGACCAGTGAGCAGGCCGTTACAGTAATCTAACCTGCTGGAGATAAAAGCATGGATAAGTTTCTCTAAGTCTGGTTGAGACATCATCCCTTTGACTCTGGAAATGTTTTTAAGGTGATAAAATGCAGATGATGTAATTGACTTAATGTGACTGTGGAAATTCAAGTCTGAGTCCATGATGACCCCTAGATTTCTAACCTGATTTTTAGATTTTAGAGAAAGAGACGCGAGGTGGCTGCTGACACTTTCTCTTTGTTTCTGTGGCCCAAAGATGATTAGTTCAGTCTTGTTTCTGTTCAGTTGGAGAAAATTATTTTGCATCCACATGTCAATCTGTTCGATGCAGTGACACAGTGAATGGATTGGTCCATTTTCACCTGCTGTGAGTGAAATGTAAATCTGAGTGTCATCTGCATAATTATGGTAGGATACGCCACAGCTGCGTATTAACTGGCCTAAAGGAAGCATGTAGAGATTGAATAATAGAGGTCCCAAGATAGACCCCTGTGGAACCCCACATGTCAGGGCCATTTGGTCTGACACACAGTTACCAACGAAACAAAGTACTTCCTGTCTTCAAGATAGGACTGAAACCATTTAAGGGCAGTTCCAGTGATACCTATCCATTCCTCTAATCTTTGTGTCAGGATTTCATGGTCCACTGTATCAAACGCAGCACTCAAGTCCAACAGAACTAAGACAGAGACTTTGCCTGCGTCAGTGTTCATACGGATGTCATTTGTGACTTTGATAAGTGCAGTCTCAGTGCTGTGATGGGGCCTGAATCCTGACTGAAAAGGATCAAAGCAGTTGTTAAGTAATAGAAAGTCATTAAGTTGCTGATATACAACTTTTTGATGACTTTCCCTAAAAATGGCAGGTTTGATATGGGCCGATAGTTGTTGAGCACTGTAGCATCAAGACTGCTCTTCTTTAGGAGAGGCTTAATGACAGCAGTTTTAAGGCCCTTGGAAATGTTCCAGACTGTAAGGAATTATTGACTATATTAGTGAGTTGTGGTAACAAACTGCTTAGTACTGATTTTAGAAATCTAGTGGGTAAAACATCGAGGCAGCAGGTGGATGAACTCAGGCTGGAGACAGTTTTTCAATTGTTCTGTCATTAATGGGAGTAAAATGTGTTAACCCAACCAAGTGTCTCCTAGGTGGCTGCAGTGTTGTTGTATGCCCTTTGGACTGTATCGCATGTTTAATGCCTTGAACCTTGTCGTTGAAAAACAATGCAAACTCATTGCATTTAGTGGTGGAAACTAATTCTGGTGGAAATGGAGCTGGAGGGTTTGTTAATCTGTTCACTGTAGCAAACAGGACACGCAAGTTGTTACTATTGTTGTTAATGATCTCTGAGAAGAATATTTCTCTTTCTTTTTGCAAAGTTTGATTGAAAACATGCAAATTCTCTTTGTATACCTCATAATGAATTAAGAGTTTCGATTTACGCCATTTTCTTTCGGCTTTTCGGCATTCCCTTTTCTGTGCCCTGACAGAGTGAGCATTGCTCCATGAAGCCTTCTGCCTCGTCCTGATCACTTTAACCTTAACAGGAGCAATGGTGTCCATAACATTTAAAACACCTGAAGTATAACAATTCAACAAATCATCAACTTGACCTGATGAGGCATTTTCAAACCTGATTGCCTCCATAAACTGTGTCCTGGTGTTATCGTTAATGTATCTCTTTTTACAACAGTAGGTCCAACAGCAACTTTTGGAATTATGGACAGATGAAAAAAGACACATGAATGATCAGATAGAGCAACATCAATCACAGTGACTGAAATATGAACACCTTTAGTAATGACCAGGTCCAGAGTGTGACCTCTGTTATGGGTCGGCTCATTAACATGCTGACAAAGACCAAAAGTATCAAGAATAGTAGAAAGTTCTTTGGCATTTCTGTCACAAACATTATCCACATGCACATTAAAATCACCAGATATGACTATTTGTTCAAATTCTGTGCAAATAACCAAAGCATTTCAGTAAACTCAGTAATAAAATCATGACACTGTTGGGGTGGTTTGTAAAGAACTACATATAAAATAGATGGAGAAAACCTCAACTCCATTTTGAATGACACATACTCAAATGATGAAAACTCACCAAGTGATAGCTTCTGGATAAGAATATTATCCCTAAGAAAGGCACATACACCACCACCCTTTTGTTTTCCCGTATTTTGGATAAAAATGTGAAATTCACGGGTGGATTCAATAAGGACCGCATTTCCAGTACTGCTGTCTAACCATGTTTCTGTTAAAAACATAAAATCAAGCTTATTTGAAGTTATAAAATCATTAATTAAAAAGATTTGTTTCCCAAAGACCTGACATTGAACAGTGCAAGTTTTAAGTCCGTTTGAGCAGGACCTGACTTTATCTGTTTGCAGGGGATTTGAATCAGATTTGTCTGATTAGACAATCTAACTGTAATTCTCTTCTTTAATCTGCGACTTCTGACTGTAGCTATGGAGCTAGGAGGAGTGTTCTCTCCCAGGGCCTCAGGTTGATAAGTGGTTTATTATGACGAAAAGTCCTGGAACAGCAGAGGCCCTCAGTGTCCTAATCACTGATAGTAGCCTTGATGCTAGTCAAGGCTTTTGGAGCTGGTCTGGGAGGAGGTGGTCTGGGAGGAGCTGGTTTGGGAGGGGGTGGAGAGGGTCTGACAGGGGTGCATTGGACTCTAGGTAGTGGCCGAGGTGAAGCAGTGGTACTCCTGGGTGGTATTGGGGGTGATGTTTTTAGTGATGATGATAGAACCCGTGACCTGGCCAAGTTAGGTGTAAGGGTATCATCTTAATTCCAGATTTAACTAAAATTTCCAGGTGATCTGGAAATCCCATTGGTGAATCCGGAGATGGGACAGGGATGGTGAAGTCCGCGGAAGGTGTTGATGTTACTGGTGGGGTCCATGGTCCTATTGGGGGAGTCCATTTCAGTGGTGGAGGTGTTGATGGTGGTACAGTCAGAGGAGGATCCTTGGCTGGTGAGGCAGGAGTGCTTTTTTCATTCAGTGGCTGAGGACCCTTTCTCTGTTCAAGAGGGCGCCCAGAACCATTTAAGTGTCTCAGGGAGTGCAGGAGATTATCCGTTAGCCTCCTGACCCTCCCTGTTTAGATGTGGGCCCTTTCCTTTGAACAGGTCGCCACGTTGCCAAAACAAGTTAAAGTTATCAATGAAGTGCACTCCCTAGTCTCACAGGCCTTGACAGCCATGTATTCAATGCAAGCAGCCGACTGAATTTATTGATCCTTCTGTCGATGTTTGGGAGGGTCCACTTATAAAGGATTGCACTTCCAGGTTTTCAAGTTTATCTAAAAGCCTGAGAAATCCTTTTTAAAACTTCTGATTCCCCTTCCTGGTGTCAACTGCACCCACGTGTAATATCAGCTGTTTAATCCCTGTGTGTTTAGACATAACTTGGGGAGGAGTGATGTTATATCAGTGACTGTAGCACTTGGAAAGCTGCATGTAGCAAATCTACCGTTGTTTATGTCTCGGACAGCACCGTCTCCAAGCAGCAAGATATCTCTGACCTTCACTTTTGGCATAGATTGTCTGTCACTGTTTGCCTGGTGCTTTTCCACAGATTCATGTCTCCTGTTCTCCATAGAATAAGCTTGATTTACTCCATGTTTTTCATTTACAGCAGAGTTTTCTGGTTCATTCACCTTTAGCTCAGTCAGTGGTTGGAATCTGTTTTTTAGCTGGATGTCTGGTGATGCTACATATGCTCTTGTGATGTCAGCATTCTTTTTTCTAATCCAGTGCTGCTTTGGCTGGGCACCAAGTTTATGCCAGGTGGTATCATTTTGTTTAAATCCCTTTGCTTTGCTCAGTTTTGGGAATGACACTGTATCATCCAAGTTTAAATTCACAGTCATACCACATTGTGTGATCGGTATTGTCTCCTGAAGTCCTCTTTCAGATTCCAAAGCAAAAATCTTTGTTTGTAGCACATTGATTTCTTGTTGATATTTCCAGCAATTTTGGCAGAAAGAGTTTGTAGTTGTTGTTTTTACCCCAGACATGTTGAAAAATAGATATCAAGGCTCCAGTCGCCGTGAGTCCAACGGGTTGTTTAAAAAGTAAAAAAACAAGTAAAAACATAAAAGCAAAATCCAGTTAAAAGAAAGTAAAAAGTAAAAAGTACTGTAAAAAAGTTAATCATAAAATCATTGGCTAAATGTAGAGATAACTAAAAAAGAAAAGTAAAGCAGGCATGAGCAAGCAGAGGTGCGACTGCACTCTTCAGAAGCAGGAAGTAGACACAAAGAACGATCTCGGTTTATAAGCAGCACTCCACTCCACCTTTCACCTTTCATCATAAGCTGCAAATAAAACTAGTCAAAATTTCATTTATATTCTACCAAAAGTGTTAACATCAATCCACTGTCATTTCACAAAATCAATCGCCAGTTTAAAATAAATACTACAAACGTTGGTGAAACAGCTAACTAACTTTAACTTAAACACAATGGTGCGAGCTACTGTTAGATTACTCAATAAAAAATGACCACCAGAATGTAAATGGCTTACTTCAATGTGTTTCCTAAGATTGGAAGGAGAATTCCAGTACGAAGAAATTTTACAGTTTCGAGGCAGGCAAAGAAGGCAGTTAAAAATGAAGGACTCGTTTTTCTTTTCAACGACTTCAAAATAACACCGCAAATAAGGCCACGGATGTTGTGGCACTGGCACTTTAGATTCAGGAGTTTGTGATTGTTCCATCCTAATGAAGAGTGAAGACAATCGGCACTCTCAGAATGATATGCTGTTGCACTGACGCACTAAATAAGCGGTAACCAGAGTTACCAGACCAAGTTCAAAACAGACGCTGTTTCCTGATTGGTGGTTTGCCGCGTGATTGCCCTCTTCAGTTTTTTTCTATCCACTCATAAATAAAAAGGAACGACAAATTTTGCAAAATGTAATTGAGTAAAAAGTAAGATATTTGACTTTGAAATGTAGTGAAGTTAAAGTAAAAAGTATCCCCGAATGTATATACTTCAGTAAAGTACAGATTCTGGAAAAAACTACTTAAGTACAGTAACAAATTACATTTACTTTGTTACTGTCCACCACTGATTATTAATAAAACAATGACATTATAAGGAAATTTATGTTTTATTTCTTCTTGACACTGAAACAAAGATGGAGCAACTATGGACTGTGTTGTCGTCTTGAAGCTGAAGGAGAGATAACATCGTTCATGTTCAGAAACGTGTTAGATACTTCTCTTTGTGGTTATTGTTCTGTAGAAGTTTGTATTAATTGTTTGTGTGTTTCTCAGAACTGAAACTAGAGTACAGCTCACAGAGGGACTGAGATAAAGTGTGTCATAGAAATGTGTGGCTTTTGACCTAAAAATAAAACTAGTGCAGTGACCCACTTTAAAAACTTAATGTGCTGGAGTTGAAGAAGAAGAAGGGTAGTTTATTCTTTAGGACAGCGTACAATGTACATTAAGCCGGAGCAGAGATGCTTGTACCAGATTATATCTTAACAGCTCATTTCCATCTGTAGTTCTTTATTGTACATTGTTTTTGGAGGCAGGGGAACCCTATGCAGACACAGGGAGAACATGAGGCTGTGTGTCTACAATAACAGTTTTTAAGTATGAGCTATAGATTAGATTCTGCTGCAAAATGTGTCTGGAGTCTATAACTCCAGTTGGAGTTGGTTGTCACTACAGACCAGGGCTGTCAAACTCATTTTAGTTCAGGGGCACCAAAGGTAAATAACTCTCCTGTTTAATCTTTATCTAGTTTCCTGCCACATGTTGGTGTTTATAAAGTGACTGTATAGATTATTTATGCAGTATTTTTGCCAGCTTTGAGTGTGCTTTATCACAGAGATATTAGACACTTATATTTGTTTAATCTCCTTGTTGCACTGGATGGACTTGTGAGGACTTGTGTAGCACTTATCCGCAGTTGTCTTTAGTCTGTTCTTAAAACACAGGGCTTACTTTTACATCTTTGACATGAAGACTTGAGAAACTGTCAACACTACAGTCAATTATAATTCAGAGTTCTGATTATGATACTAATATATTATAAAGTACTTATTTATTTTATTTTACTGCTGTTAATTGTGGTTGTTTTGTTCATCAAACTGAATTCTAAAAAAATAATTTGCAAAGATAAAATAATCGTTATAAAAAGGGTATATATGCAGCCTGATGGAATTAATGGTACATTTAGCTTTGTGAATGATCAGCCCTCAGTCTCTTCTTTAAGATATTAAAGACTGATATGTTTCTAGTGATGTTTACAGATGTTACAGACAAACTCACCAACAGCATAAACTCTGAAGGACTGACTGTCCTCAGTGAAATAAAGTGGGTCTCCTCTTCCTGCTCTGCACCAGTACACTCCTCCCACTGAGACACTTATTTGTTGTTGATCAGAAGAACCTTTGAACAACTCTGTGTTGTCTTTGAAACACACTGACTTTCACTTTTTTTTAATCTGGTTTAACTCTGTTTACACATCCACAATCCTCCATCATCAATTTCACATTTTGTTAAACATTTTGAATGTATACAGTCAATATAAATAAATACTTTTGGTTTAGTTCTTCCACAAAACTGAGTAGATGATACAATACAAGAAAAATCTCTTTGACTTTTTGCCGCTGGGTAACTTTTGCATAAATAGGTCAAAGTGGGATGGGTCTAGAAGGCACCGAGAGCACATGTTTTTTTAGCAGGAAATGAAGAGGCTGCAGGCTCATGCTCTACCTGTACACTTGCTGCAAATGGTCAATAAAGCCACTGCTCACTGCTCTGTCTCTACACAACTTCAGCTGTCAACAGGCCTTAAACTTAACTTAAACTACAATAGAAATGAGAAAAGAAGAGGTTTCATAACAATAAGTCTAGTTTGTAGCAGTGGTCTCTTCTTCTTTAAACTGTGGTGAGTGTTTCCTTCCTTTTGACACAATGTGATGTTCCCACAACACTTCACACATTCACACATTCACACAGCACATACACTGCTTTAAACAATGGATAAGAGTATATTTGTACATTTTTTGAATCATCACAGTCAGTTTTCTTGTACACATCTTAAACAATAGTACATGACTATAGAGCTTATACAACACATTAGAAAGAGTGACCTGTTACAGAGCCCACACTCACCTTTAACCTTTAATAAGTGTCTTTGCCCTCCATCAGCATTTGTGATGAGTTTTATTTATGTGATAATTTACAAATGACCAGATATCAATAACCTGTCTTGTCCTAGTGTTGTGTTAGTCTGCTTATGTAATGTATTTCATTTACTGTGTCTTAATGTGAAGTGTCTCACCCCTGTCTGTATGTCAGATTGACTTCCTGCCCTTGTGTCTTTCCCTCCTCTGTGATTACCTGCTCCGCCCTAATGTGTTCCACCTGTGCCTCATTGTGTTCCCATATAGTCTGTGTGTTTTCCCCTGTCCTGGGCTGGATTGTTGATTCAAGTCCCTGAATTGTAGCCTTGAGTTTGTTCTGAAGCCTCATGTAACGTCTGAACCCTGATGTCTGAACCCTGATGTCTGAACCTGAAGTGGAGCTTATTTTTTGATTGCTACCTTTTTATATAGCCGTAAGTTTATAGTGACATTACTGGTGTTTTTGTATCCAGTGTTTTTGTGTTTGATCTTAGCCTTGTTTTTGACTAAACATTTTGGATTTTGGATTTTGCACTTCTGTTTTTTTGTTAAATAAATCCGTTTTTGAACTACCTGCCTTCGTGGGGTCTGCACAGTGAGTCCTTCTGTCAGACCTGAAAAGTTGTGTTCCTGACATAACCTATTTATAAACTATAGGGTTCTTCTTATTGTAAAGACTGACCACAATGCCCTTTGCTCAAATGGACACTAGTGTTATTATTACTTATTGCACAGTGGCAGAGAGGTTAGCACTCACAGCAAAAAGGTCATGGGTTCAGTCCTTTCTGTTAGGGCTCTGTATGTGCTCCCAGTTTCACTCTGGGTTCTTCTCAGGGTCCAGCCCAAACACAAGCATGTGTTGGTGAATGTACCTAGAGAATGAATGTGAGAGTGAATGGTTGTCTGTCAGTGTCGGCCAAGAAGAAGATGAATAAATGAATGAGTTTAGTTCATTATACTTTATTTAGACATAAAACTCCATTGACTGAGAAGTGGAGAGCAGTCAGAATCAGAGGAAGATGAACTAAAAAAAAGTTAGGCATATCTTCATCAAGTGTAACTTCTTGTTCCTCTGAGTGTGTGCTGTAGATGTAAGTTATCATTCACATTATATTTCACTGTTCAGACTTTTCTTCAGTCTGAGGGGTTTTATTTTCATTATTTGGTCATTTATGTTATTTTGAATTAATTTGTTTTTGGTTTAGCCATTTTCTACTGAAACCCTGCTTTGTTCTTTTTTAGATGTGTCAGGTTTAAACCTGGCATTGCATTGACACATCTCTAATACCTAATGTAATGTAATCTAATGTAATGTAAATTAATTCCAATTTTCTTTTTGCTGTGTCTGTCCCAGACTCCACTCTCCCCCAACAGCAGCAGAGGGACCTCTCCTGCTTCTCTTTTATTAAAAATGTAAAACCAAAACATTTTGTCTTTCACTAAATACAAATACATTACACCAAACTGAAGTTTAGAGCTACACGTAAACATTAGGTGCCACTTTAGCACAACTCGTTAAACATTACGTGATTAAATTGTCAATATTTATCTTTCTTTCATGTTGCCTCTCTTTTCTTTGTTAAAACTTTTCTTGTTTGAGCTGCAGTATTTAACCTTCTATTGACAGCTGTGTCGACCAATCGCAGCGCTCCTTTTGCTGGACGTGAGCTGTGATTGGCAAAAGCCCCCTACCCGGGCTTAAACTTCTCATCTATTAAAATCCTCACAAATAATTGTTTTTACAATATTAAATATATATATAATCTAATACTAGAAAACACACACACACACACACACACACACACACACACACACACACACACTGCAGCTGTGTTTTTGCTGATTATCTCACTCCTGTGAACTGAACTTGTTACTACAGTTACATATTAACAATAATATAAACGTCTACAGAACAATAACCAAAAAAAGAGAAGTATATATTTCTCAGAAATCAACATGAACAATGTTATCTCTCCTTCAGCTTCAAGACGACAACAACACATCCATCTTTGTATTAATGTCCTTTTAAGGTCAAGAGGAAGTAACAGTTGCTCTAAACCTTACAGTCCTCTTTAATGTCTAGACTTGTTTTATATTTAATATCTATGGCTGCTCCAGGGCAGCTGTGAATGTAGATGTAGCTTACCACCATCAGAGTGTGACTGTGGAGTGAATGAATAATTGATATGTAAAGTATCTTTGTGTCCCCGAAAGCGCTATATAAAATTGATGTAATAATAATAATAATATACTGTTTGTATTTTGCTGTTTACGATATTTTAGTGCCACAGGTGTTCACTTCTATTTATTTTATTTCATAAAGCGCTTTTCCACCTACTGTAGTAGGCACTCAAAGCGCTTCACATACATTAAGCTATTCACCAGTGTTAAAGCTGGAACACCACTGGAGGCAATGTAGGTTAAGTGTCTTGCCCAAGGACACAACAACAGTATGGACTGTGGGGGGGAGCGGGATGTTATGATGTTTTGGGATGTTTCCACTGCTGACTTACATGTGATGCACATAGATTAATGATTATTTAAAATGTAGTCTATTATTTTTATTTTATCCTAAACAGGTGTTATCTTAGTTCAGTCTTCAATGCCGTCCTCTGCAAACACACCAAAGGTAAATAACTCTTTTTTTAAATCTTTACCTAGTTTTCTGTGACATATTGGTAACTTTAAAGTGACTGTATTGATTATTTGACTAACATAGTAAAAATAACTATTATAAACTCTTCCATCTCCTGTAAGTTCTGTAAGCCCTGCAAGACCTCTGAGTCTAAAAGACCAAACAGTCCAACAGTGAGCACAGTGTCGTCACCAGGATCAGGGAAGAGTGGGAAGACCTTTTTTCAGCTCGGCGTTTGGGGTGCTGTCTGCCGAAGATGTGGCTTGGGCCTGGGGTCCCAGCAGAATCCCTCCTGGATTTCTTACTGGCCGTTCCCTGTGTCTTTTCAGAAGTGTCCTGCCTTTTTAAACTCAGGGCAGGTCTGTTTGAAGGAGCACCTGGCTGACTGGTGGAGGCAGCTTCCTCACTCCTTTCCCCAGGTTTGAAACACAGAAGACCTGAGACTGGACTGGACCCACTCTTTTGTGGGTGTTGTTTAAAAAGAGTCCTTTTGGTGTGGCGGAGTCAAAACCGAATCCTTCGCACTAAAGAGAAGAGCCGGCCTGCAACGACAGAAAAAAACATCCTGTTTGAACAGTTCATTACATCGTGATTATCAAAGTGAATGAACATATTTACAGTTTTAATAATCCTACCTTTATTGCGCCGGACCCTTGGAGACCGCTCAGATTTAGACACCATCTCTATGAATGGTCTAATTTAATGTTACACTAGTCCACACTAACTGCTATTTGAAGTAAAACTAACCAAATATCTAACAAGAAATGTTAATTTGAACTAACACAAAAGCCTAACTACACCTGAATGAGTTAAAGTCCACCTAATCTTCCAAGTATCTGGAGCTAAACTGCTCTGGTGTCTGCACCGACTCAGAATGACTCTCTCAACATTCCACTCTCTCACAGCAGTGTTCCTTGGTCGCCATGGCTACCACATGATGTCAGAAGATTCTCACGAGCCTCACCAGTTCATTATGTTACCCATTAAAATATATATTATAATATATATATATATAATATATTATATTTAGTAATCATTATTAAATGATTTCATGTTGGTGGAACTTGACAGTGGTTGATGCAGATGAATGGAACAGTGATGCTATTTTACACTTGACCCCCTTTTTTTTTTTTAAGTTTTTACAGTTATTTAGAACATTTAAAACCAAATAATTTGACATTTATATGAAATAATAAAAATAATAATGTCTAAAAGGGGGTGGGGTTGAAATGTGAACTTATATAATCCCACCCCACTTACAATTTTTAATCATATATAAACAGGGTTCGAATTAAGGGGGAGCTAAGGGAAGCTCGGCTCCCCTGAAAAGGACCTGGGCTCCCCTGAAAGCCTACTTTGAGACATTTAGGGGAGCTCTAAAACACTGTCCATTTTTGTGTCATATAGATTTTGATTTTCTGTACATTAAGGTTCCTGAAATAAATGATGATATTAAAAATGTGTCAATGTTGTGTGTTTATTCGCTCATTACATTACTATTTCCGAACACTATTTTCCGCTGTGTCTCCTGCTGTGACCATCCATGTGTGGCGGCGCTGCACTGAAATTACTACGTTTACGTCACTACTTGAACTTCTCACTGAGTTGCTATTTGAATGTTAGCTTAACTTCAAGTTCAAAACATACTTTATTCGTTTTTTGGAACACTCTGTGGAAACTAATAAGAATGTCAAAAAGGAAGCAGCCAAACCTCAGTCAATTTGAATTTATAAAACAAACGAAGAGGAGTGATGACAGCGCACCAGCTACAACTAGCTTGCCAGTGATACCGCCGCCGCCGCTAAACGTTTCTGCTAGTGACAGCACCAGCACCGAGGATAGCGAGACTTTAGCGCCAGAAACCACCGCTGCGACCTGCAGCGGACCAGGCGATCATGCAACACCTTTCAACTGGACAACAAAGCAATGGAGTGAGTGGAGAATCAGGAATACATGGCTCTATTCCAAAAATCAGAAGTTAGGATGTACAGTATGCATGGAGGCAAAAAGCCTGTTGCTCGCCGAGGTAAGAATCATGGAATTACCTACTTGATCTGTGCGTTTGTGAGGATTGGCCCTAATCCTATTTAATATTGATGTATTTTTTTATGATTGTTATGTGAGTCACTCTGTTTTTTTTATCATGATTTGCATAATGTAAGTCTAAGCGCGGTTGATTCAGAACCGTGGACAGAGCTGTTTGCTCGAACACTGACAACACTGACTGACGCTTGCGTTTTATAGTTTTACTAAGTAAACAATAGGTTTACTGTAAACCTATGGTTTTAAATGCCCTAACATGCACCAAAAGCGTTAAAGTCAGTCAGGGAGGATCGGAAAATAGGGCTCCCCCGAAAGCCACTTTGTAATTCGAACCCTGTATATAAATATAAATCAAATATCTAACAAAAAACTTTCACCAATGTCTCTACAGAAAAAAAACAAAGAACCTTAACTATCAATAATTCATAAATTCAATAACAACAAAAAAAGAAAGGAGAAAAAGAAAAAGTGCATGTCAGACCCACACACCAACCCTCCCCTCCATCTTAAATGTTTTTGACTCCTTTATTTGTTTATTTTATTCCACAGGCTGATCCCTCTCCATTCCTTTATTTTTATAAGTTTTTGTTTGTTTAAGATATAAGTTCCTTTAGGTTTGTATCGACTATTTCTTTTTTCAAACCTCTTTTGGATGTTTAATGATAATGTTTGGTTGTTTGATTTATACATTATTTGAAAAATACTGAAATCAACTAATCACCTGATGTACGCTGATGACCTACTTCTGATTAGTCCATACAGTGCTGGGATGCAACAGCTCTTACAGGTGTGCTCAGAGTATGGCACGGAGTGTTAAATTTAACTCTAAAAAGAGCAATGTCATGGTTGTTAGAAGCAGAGATGATAAGACATTTACATTTTCTGCCTTTGACCTGTGTGACAACCTCTTGTGACATGCAAAGAACTTAAATACCTTGGTCCCTTTTTTACAGACGGGTGACTGATGACAGAGATATTCAGAGACAGTGTGTAAACTCTATGCACAGGTCAATCTGTTGATTCATAAGTTTAGTATGTGCTCTCCTAATGTCAGATGTTCTCTGTTTAGAGTCTTCTGTACATCACTGTATACAGCTCATCTCTGGTGGACTTTAGTTTATTTTGAACATATACACATTTGATACAAACCAAACAGACATATATAAAATATTATAAATAATGTCCGAAAAGGAGTGGGTAGAACTGAACTTATATGATCGTACCTGTAAGTTCATCACCCCTCAGTTCATCCAGGGGTGGTCCTTTAAGTTTATTCAGGACAGGCAGGTACTTTTTATAACCTTTTAATGGATTTATTTTCTTTTTTTTGCAGTCTTAGGGTTACAATTACACATGATTGTTTGTTTCTAAAATGTAGTTATTTTTTTTGTATTTATTTTTTGTTTACAAGTTTACAGTTTTTTTCTTTTTGTTTACTTTTAAACTGAACTTAGATTGACCCCCACAATATCAAAGCAGCAGCAGTGTTCATTTCCCTCAGAGTGGAAATAAAAGTGTTTAGGATCATTTTAGTTTAATCCCTCTGTCTCCATAAAGCAGGTCTAGAATTAGCCACATGTCACATGAAGCACATGGCTAATTTGCCTAAAGTAGCTACTGCTGCAGCTGTCAGCCCTGTGACTAACTGGCCACTGTCCAGGGTGTACCCCGCCTCAGGCCCAGAGTTGCTGGGATAGGCTCCAGTCACCCACGACCCCTAACGGGACTAAGCGGTAGAAAATGAATGAATGAATGAATGAATGAATGAGCTCCTGCTGCACAGATTCTTTTTTTCTCTGGTGACCATTAGTGTCTGTTATAATAATTTTATTATTATAATTGTTTATATTGTTTATAGTTAGTTGGTGCTCATAGTTCTCTACAGGTCATGTCAAATCTTGTTATGTCCTCCATGTTAGTCCAAGCATGGTGTAGACATAACTAAGGACATGACCTGCCGGAGGACTTCTGCACCTGGAGCCTGGAGCCTGGAGCTGGGGCCTTGTGGGGAGTGTGTATGCAAGATACGCCTCCCACTGACAGCCCCCACTTCAGTGATATAAAATGTAATGTTTTGCTTACCTCGGTAAGCAAAACGCACTATGTACCTTTGATATATCTGTGTACTTTGCTTCTCCTTGCAAGGAATAAAACCTGGCCAGGCGTGGAACTTGAAGTTGTCAGTACTGTACTGTGTTTTATGGTTTCGGACTGCTTCATTCAATTAATTTGTTGCTGTTTGGAAAGGTTTCATAAGTTAATTTATTCTCTCTTTTATTCAGTGCCTTCTTTAGGGATGATTTTACTCCTGCACTTGTCCAAGCCCTTTCAATATCTATTACAACTCTCATTTAGGAAGTATTTACTAGACACTGCAACTGCCATATCTTCGTGACATCTGGACTACATGACGTCGACTGATTGGTCCATCATACTCAGTTGGATGGTAAGAGCTGGTGTAGACTCCTTGGCGTTAATGAAAGGCTGAGGAGGAAGAAGGAGGGAAAGACATTTGACTCAATAAGACCCACATGAAACCTCTGAGAATATCAGCAAAAAAACTTTATTCAAATACACTCACCTTTGTCGAAGAGGCAAGAGGCCACATGCAGCAAAAAACACCAAAGCCAGCCTTGGAGCCTTCATCTTTTCAATCAACCAGACCTTAACGTTTAAACAAAGACATAATCACACCAAGAAGTTTGCAAACATTTAGACTTTAAGCTAAATGTTAAAATAATAGTGTAGGAAGTTTATATATACTGTGTTGCTAAGCACTTTTAGTACTTTTTTATACAAACATAAAGTGGAGTCTCTTACCTTTAGTTTAGTGTCGTCAGTGACTCTGTGTGTGGTCACCACCGAACACATCTTGAATATTTTAGCCCTTCCTCCAGTCGGTAGGAGGGTTTTAATTGTCAGCTGACAGATTTCCATATCAGATACTAAGTGTGATATTCAGCTGAACCTTTGTGATGTCTTTGTGCATTTGTTTTTGATTTAGTTCAGAATCAAAAGACCACAAGTGTAGTCAGGTTCACACATTTGAACTGCACACACCAGAGTGTGAAGACAAAGTCAAACTTTTTTTATTCAAGCTGAAGCACATGATAATAACGAGGGCTGCATGATATGAGGAAAATAATAAAGTAGTTTAGGTTGAATACTTTTTAATTTTAGTGCTATCTCTCTCTCTCTCTCTCTAGACCAGCTGTAACATCACCAGGTCTTGTTTAAAGTCACTAAAGGTGAAGCACATGGCTAAGAGTGGATTTAACACTGGTTTTCACAAGGGACTGTTTGTAAGTTTGAAAGCAGCCTTTTCCTGAGAATAATTTAGTGTCATTGATCCCACATTTACACACACCCACGCTCCCCTCTTTAATGACTCTGCTCTGTCACCAGGGACTGTAATGGAAATTAGACTTTATTGCTAACATTTAAAAAGATTATTACACTTTTATACTTTACCATTACCACTCAATGAACAAATGTGCAAATACTGTTTACCAGAAATAAATGCAGATATTATTTGTAGCAGATCAGTCTCCAGAATTCCACCCCCACAGTAACCTCTGTTGTAAGATTAAAGAAGTCTCCAGGATTAACAGCTTTGTTTTCACCATCGGCCTTCAAAGACAAGCTTGTGTCTGAAGCCTGAAAGTTAACACTGTTTTCTTTCAGATAAAAGGACGGTCAAAGTGTTTTGTTATGGACAAGAAATGTATTAATGACTTTGCTTTTGCTTTCACAAGCAGTGGAACTTGGGTCCACCAGGGTCAGAGGTGACTCAGGACCAGTACCCCCCCCGGCGCCATGTCTTTTAACCATACATTTTTGGAGATAAAGTCGTTGACTCATGGGCTGTCCACACGGAGACACAAATCACTGTATCCATATACATTTTGTATCGTACATTGGCGTTGGCCCACACGGATCCGGCGTTTTGGGAGACTGAATCCGCTATTATTTGAACCCTGGTTCTAAAGTGGATAAATCTGAAACCTTCACCCTTGCGGTGTTGTGTGTACAGCCAATCCGTATATTTTGTGAAAACGATGATGTCATCGCATCACGTGTCGGCCTCGTCACACGTAACAGCAACAACAATAATGGCGGACTACATGCTTGAGTTCGTGCTGCAGAAGCTACTAAGCCTACTAGCTTTATTACAGCAAAATCTATTGCTTCTATGCAGTTGTGGTGAGCAACAAGCGATAATGGACACCATACGCCACATGCTCTTAGATCCACCGCGAAAGAGAACCAGGAGAGCAACCTGGAGAAAATGAATGGAGAGAGAATTTCCGCATGTCCAAAGCACTCAGAACTCAGTCCGTATATTGAAGAGCAAACAACAAACACGAGGGCACCAATTACTACACTCTAAATAAATGACTGCAACAATTTGAGAACTTGTTTTTATTAGAAAAGAAATAATTAGGTCTTCGTCTTCTTCTGCAGCGCGCAAGGTTATGCGCATGCTCAAAGTCTTCTTCTCCGTATAGTGTATATCTGTGGCAGAATTACAGCGCCCCATACTGGTCTGGCATATATCGTTTTCAGCCGGTGTCAGTGGTTTCGTGTGTACGCAGATATTTTCTTGAGACGACGCCGTCTCAAGATCGGATAGGGGATGCACTGGCTTCGTGTGGACATAGCCTCAGCCCGAGTCAGGGACATCTCTCTTCCCCGAGAACACTTTATTTCCATCCTGATTGACCTTTGGAATGCTTTGATCCTAACCTCCAAGAATGATCAAAGACCGCTCATTTTGGCTGTATTGTGTGTAATGTGACCTCTCCAAATTAAAATGACTGCTGTTATTGAACCCTATGGAATTTAAATACAAGTGTGGGCTCTTGTAAAGGTAACAACCTCTAGTTTCACCCACAACAGTCAGAATCTCTCTAAGTACTACTAATACAATTTTATACACTTTGGAACACACAGAGAAAATTATTTTTTGTGTCCTCGCCTGAAATATTTAGTGAAAATAAAGGTGTCAAAGGCTTCAGCAGGTAGTTGAGGACTAAAACACACTATGGGCCAAAATAAGAACTTGATGACTGCTCACATTTCAAACTTGAAAAGAATATCTGTAAAAATGAATTTTTTACACCAGTTTTTATGTTGGTAGGTCCATGCGTTTTATAGAGGAACCATAGTTTATCCAAACTCATCCAAATTGGACACATTTGGAAAACGTATGAAAAAGTGCAATAAGTTCTGAATGCTTCAACCCACAGGCATCAATGAGGGCTCTACTGAAAGCTTACATCTAGAGGAATCTGTATTTACAAACATAATCACTCTATTAGTTATGAAAATTAATATTCCATAATAATAACACAATAAAAATGACATATTTACATTACAAAATAGTCAAAATGAGTGTTAATGGGCCAAAATATATTTTTTTGAATAATATCCACACATAAAAAACATACTGCAAACTATATACATAGGTTATAAAACTGTTGGTCAATGTACAATATTAGATTAGATTAGATTAGATTCAATCAATATATATATACAATATATGGGTCAATGTACAATATATGGGTCAATGTTACAATATATGTGCAACATTGCAACATTGTCTCTTGTTGCAGAAAGCACAAGAGCATGTCACAATACTGCACCTCTGTGCTGTGCTTCAAATCCGCCCCTCCCCCCTCTAAACGCTTTCTTTACGACTGCTGCTGGTCCAAAATAGCAATAAAAATAAATGCACATGCCTCCACTACATCCTCTAACAAGTATTTTATTATTTTTGTAAGTTTTGCCATAGTTTTTAGGCAAAAAGGTCTGTGAAAGCGCGATAAACATGCGCGCGTCATATTACGCAGACTCTGTCTCATTCAGCAGACTTGTGTGTTGCGCCTAGGCACAGACGCTTGAGGGGGAAGGAAACCCCAGCATGCTGTACACCGTTGAACTCGGGAGATCATTGGCTATCCGTCTAGCGTCATGCTGACCATATACGGAGAACAACGAACGTGCTAGAAGCGTTTACGTGATGCGTAATGGCCGCAGAGTCTGAGTCCGCCTGCCAAAAACTCATCAGAATTGGCTGGAAAAGGTGTCAATCGAAGGCTAACACTTCCTGTTAGCATTTTAGTAGCTTATTTTCCCGGTCTCAAGAGGATTTATGGCTTTTATTATCAAAGAGATGACAAAAATGTCGCTGCTGATTTCAAGTTGGAAATACTTCACTGCAGTTTTTGAGCCTTGGAGGATATAACATGTTTTGTGGACATAATTATTTTACTGGATATTATTCCCTGGACATTTACGGAGAGGAAGAGACCAAGCTTGAAGGATTTGGTGCAGTTTTCAGTCCAAAATATCCATCTAAGGTAGGAACAGTCTAAACTAAATCTTTGTGCTTGTCTGTAAAAAAGGCTTTGGTGTCGGCGTTGTGGTTGTAACGTGTTGAAATGGTTTATTTTGCCGGAAAGATGAGACTTTAAGCTTTAATTTGGTATATAGGTTGTTGGGGTTTGTATGGGGAGGAAATAGTGCCAAAAGACGCTTTTTTGTAAAGTGTGTGTTTACGTGCAGGTACCGGGACGTTGCCCTAAATGGACGAATGACTCTATCCAATCATCAAAAGACGATTTCGTAATTATTGCATTAAAGGAAAATGTATTTTTGATATTGTGTTGTTTATACTGTTCTTTCCAGGACAAGGAGTTGTGACCAAATAACTCCCTACCCCAGTTTATGGTTTCCGCTTTTGTTTAATACCATGTGATGAATGTTTCAACAATATTCTACATATTACTCTAATACTATTACATATTACTCATAATACTCTACCTTTTCTTTGTATAATCCTACAAGTACAAATGTTTTTGGTGTGTTTTATGAAAACCAAGGAAAATAGGGTGAAACAAAAGGAATGTTTTAAAAACTTTAGTTTATCTCCGTTTAAATGTCCCAAGCAATTTCCCCTTCCGCCGGAAGAGTGCATAGGACACGCCCCGGCTCACAGGTGATAAAAGCTGGCTGCTAGACAAAACTCTCTCTCTTCCTGCTAGACAAAAACTCTCCATTGCCTGGGAAGCTCTTCCTGCTTCATCGCCAAAGCTTCGAGCCTCGTGTTAGCACGAAAAAAAAATTCTGTTTTAAGAACCGTGCCTGCTAATGTCTGCTCTCCCCAAAAGAGCGCGCGCAGAAGCAAGTTTTAACCAGCAAAGCAACAGCTGAGAACTCTTTCATGGACATTGCAATAACTTACACAAACTCAAACTTTTACACGGTACAACGGAGGCCCAGACAGTGCTAACTTGGACAGCAACAGGACGCCTCTCTTACCGGGCTGCAAACCCTCGAGAGGAGACGCCACGTGACGGCAACCCCGGTGTGTGGAACGCTCCATCAGTACTGATTTAAACTTCTGGAAAACACCCAGGACTTCGCCGGACTCCTGAGGCCCACCAACCGGGCCCCGCTGACTTGACTGCAGAGTGAGTTACGCGTTACACAACAGCCTTGGTGTCGTTAAATGTCCTCTGCCCAAACTTTAGCCAAAACCGCCATCTCCTTGTCCTCCGTTAAAAGCCCCTTTAGGTTTCCATCATTTAGATTAACATGTCTAAACATTCCTTTGGTTCACAAACCATCTGAAAGCAAATGTTTATCCCTGTCTTTATCCCTGTGTCTTGTCAATTCCTTTCCATGTTCCCATGCTATTTAACATTATAGATTTGTGTTATTTTTAATAAAATCCCATAAAAGACATTAATGTTTCTCTGTTTATATTAAGAAATGTTCGAAAACTAGGAGAATTCTCTGCCTTTTTGATTAATGAGACTAGCTTAAACAGTTTCTTTGGACCTGTCGAAAATCAAAGTGGTGCCCCTTTTAATCAGAAATTAATTTTAATAAATTAATATTAATATCAAAATTAATTATTAAAATTATTCAAATTAATCTTCCAAATGTTTATACATACATACTCTGCTACGCTACATATTTTTATTATATATTTTTAGCTCAGTCTCCAGTTGGAGCACCTTCTAGCAGTGTAGAATAGCCACTGCACAGTGACAGACCTCTGCCCGACCTAACGGCACATGTTCACCAGGGTTCAGTCTAACACATGGCTGAGCTGCTTTCTGTGTCCACTGGAGAAATGTAGTGTTTTTGCTCTGTTCTGATAAATCCATACAGATGCTTGAGAGTTATTAGGGAGTAGTTAAAAAGAAGCATCAAACTGAGCTGCACAACATCTTTTATTTTACTCTATGACTTTTATTTTTTGTTTGTTACACCTTGTTGTGCTCAAGGTCTGCGAGAACCAATCAGAGCTCTGCTGAAGATCACATGACCATCAGTGATTACAACTTTCCTCTTAATGGTCAGTCATTTTTTTTAACTTGACGACTTACTCTAAAGGCAAGAAGAAGTTTTATTGTGAAAAAAAAAAAAAAAATCTCTGTAATCAAATGTCCAAATCTAGAAAACGGACAAGAGTTAACACAATGTCTGTTCACAAAGTGACATATGTCTTCTTTTTCTTTTCCACTGAAGCAGAAAAAAAAAAATTAAAGCCGCAAGCGGCGATAAAGGCCCTCGCCTCCCTTGAGACCAAGGGGGACACATATATTCGGAGGATTGCATGTCGAGGCTTTAAAGCAAATTTGGAGCTGTTTAGATGAAAACCCTTTAGCACAAAGTGTACGATTTAGGTGGTCATGTATTCCACCTAACATTTTCTGTTGAGAAGGATCCTGGCAATTGGGAAATGGCATTTATTTCCCAATAGTTGCCTCTTCACAGACTCATTACGACCACAGCCACAAATCTATCAAAAACAAATTGATAACTTTTTTTGCACACGTGTCTAGATGATACTCACCAAATTTGGAGCTGTTTAGATGAAAAGCCTTTAGACACAAGGTGCAATTTAGGTGGTCACGCATACACCCAACATAGTAGATTTCCTGTTGAGTTTACGATATGGCTGTAATACATTTTTCTGTTCGCCCTGAGGTGTCCTATGGATGTACCAAGTTTCATTTTTCTACGTTGGAAAAAAGTTACTTTCACTTTCCATAGGCCCAATGTATTTTGACTTTTGTAGGGTCGCCACTGAGTCATTTTTCATATTTTTTTCGCGACTTCAAATACATAAATTTTTCGCCGAGCTTGAAGTCTGGGACCAATATAATGACTTTTAGTTGCACGTTTACTGGGTCAAATTGAGGATCATTTTGCAGAAAAATTATAATAAAAAAAAATATACCAAATTATAATAAAATAAAATATAACTCGAGCAAAAAAGTCTAGAAAAACGCTTGTCTATTTTACATACATGTGTTTAGCTCATTTTGCCCAAGTTTGGTGTCTGTGGAATGAAGCAGCTATTTTCTGAGTTCTTTTAAAAAGAGGTGTATTTTAAGTCGGTTCACATTTTCAATTCAAAATGGCCGCCTTCCCGTGTGTGATAGGGTGTGGTCCCCATTGGCTTTTTTGTTCATAAGCCCATGCTGGATGTGTGTACCAAGTTTCATTTGCCTACGACAAACTAAAATTTTCACTTCCCATTGACTTTTTCCAAATATTTGGGACGTTGCTATGGCAACACATTTATAGATAGGGGGTGGTTGTCATTGGCTTTTATGCTCGTCATGACATCAGAGATGTGTGTACCAAATTTCATGTCTCTATGACAAACTAAATTCTTGGGTCCCATTATAAGTTTGTAGGGGTGCTGAGAGCCATTTCTAAAGATAACCCTTTTATTTACATATCTTTATGTTCAGGTCATGAATGTGCACAAACGCCTTTTTGGGTCCAACTCGATCCGAGAAGGCGTTTGAGAGTTAAGAGACATTTTATTTTCACAAAAATGGCCACCTCGTTACAGGCTTGCCACACCCATACCCGATAAGATATCAAAAACAAAGTCACAACTCTGGTTGGCACATGTGTCTAGATGATACTCACCAAATTTGGGGCCATTTAGATTAAAACACAATGATTTGCATCTTTCTGCGCAAGGGGTGCGATTTTAGTGGCGCACGCTTTCACCCCACATGGCGGACTTCCTGTTGAGTTTAGGTGTGGCTGTCATAGACTTTTCTGTTTGTTCTGAGGTGTCCTATGGATGTACCAAGTTTCATTTTTCTACGTTGGAAAAAAGTTACTTTCACTTTCCATAGGCCCAATGTATTTTGACTTTTGTAGGGGTCGCCACTGAGTCATTTTTCGTATTTTTTTTTCGGCGACTTCAAATACATAAATTTTTCGCCGGGCTTGAAAGCTGGGACCAATAAAAATGACTTTTCATTCATGTTCACTGGGTCAAATTTAGGATCATATGGGGAGAAGAAGAAAAATTAAAGCCGCAAGCGGCGATAAAGGCCCTCGCCTCCCTTGAGACCGCGGGGACACATATATTCGGAGGATTGCATGTCGTGCTTTAAAGCAAATTTGGAGCTGTTTAGATGAAAACCCTTTAGCACAAAGTGTACGATTTAGGTGGTCATGTATTCCACCCAACATTTTCTGTTGAGAAGGATCCTGGCAATTGGGAAATGGCATTTATTTCCCAATAGTTGCCTCTTCACAGACTCATTACGACCACAGCCACAAATCTATCAAAAAACAAATTGATAACTTTTTTGCACACGTGTCTAGATGATACTCACCAAATTTGGAGCTGTTTAGATGAAAAGCCTTTAGACACAAGGGGTGCAATTTAGGTGGTCACGATACACCCAACATAGTAGATTTCCTGTTGAGTTTACGATATGGCTGTAATACATTTTTCTGTTCGCTGAGGTGTCCTATGGATGTACCAAGTTTCATTTTTCTACGTTGGAAAAAGTTACTTTCACTTTCCATAGGCCCAATGTATTTGACTTTTGTAGGTCGCCACTGAGTCATTTTTCATATTTTTTTCAGCGACATCAAATACATACATTTTTCGCCGAGCTTGAAGTCTGGGACCAATAAAATGACTTTAGTTGCACGTTTACTGGGTCAAATTGAGGATCATTTTGCAGAAAAATTATAATAAAAAAATATACCAAATTATAATAAAATAAAATATAACTCGAGCAAAAAGTCTAGAAAAACGCTTGTCTATTTTACATACATGTGTTTAGCTCATTTTGCCCAAGTTTGGTGTCTGTGGAATGAAGCAGCTTTTTCTGTGTACTTTTAAAAAGAGGTGTATTTTAAGTCGGTTCACATTTTCAATTCAAAATGGCCGCCTTCCTGTGTGTGATAGGTGTGGTCCCCATTGGCTTTTTTGTTCATAAGCCCATGGTGGATGTGTGTACCAAGTTTTATTTGCCTACAACAAACTAAAAATTTCACTTCCCATTGACTTTTTCACATTTTTGGGACGTTGCTATGGCAACACATTTATAGATAGGGGTGGTTGTCATTGGCTTTTATGCTCGTCATGACATAAGAGATGTGTGTACCAAATTTCATGTCTCTATGACAAACTAAATTCTTGGGTCCATTATAAGTTTGTAGGGGCGCTGGAGAGCCATTTCTAAAGATAACCCTTTATTTACATATTTTTGTGTTCAGGTCATGAATGTGCACAAACGCCTTTTTGGGTCCAACTCGATCCGAGAAGCCGTTTGAGAGTTAAGAGACGCTTTATTTTCACAAAAATGGCCACCTCGTTACAGGCTTGCCACACCCATACCCGATAAGATATCAACAACAAAGTCACAACTTTGGTTGGCACATGTGTCTAGATGATACTCACCAAATTTGGGGCCATTTAGATCAAAACACAATGATTTGCATCTTTCTGCGCAAGGGGTGCAAATTTAGTGGTCGCCTTTCACCCCACATGGCGGACTTCCTGTTAAGTTTAGGTGTGACTGTCATTGACTTTTCTGTTTGCCCTGAGGTGTCCTATGGATATACCAAGTTTAATTTTTCTACGTTGGAAAAAGTTACTTTCACTTTCCATAGGCCCAATGTATTTTGACTTTTCTAGGGTCCGCCACTGAGTCATTTTTCGTATTTTTTTCGGGGACTTCAAATACATAAATTTTTGCCGGGCTTGAAGTCTGGGACCAATAAAAATGACTTTTAGTTGTTCGTTTACTGGGTTAAATTGAGGATCATTTTGCAGAAAAATTATAATAAAAAATATATACCAATTATAATAAAAAAATATAACTCGAGCAAAAAGTCTAGAAAACACTTGTCTCTTTTACATACATGTGTTTAGCTCATTTTGCCCAAGTTTGGTGTCTGTGGAATGAAGCAGCTTTTTCTGTGTACTTTTAAAAAGAGGTGTATTTTAAGTCGGTTCACATTTTCAATTCAAAATGGCCGCCTTCCTGTGTGTGATAGGTGGTCCCCATTGGCTTTTTTGTTCATAAGCCCATGGTGGATGTGTGTACCAAGTTTTATTTGCCTACAACAAACTAAAAATTTCACTTCCCATTGACTTTTTCACATTTTTTGGGACGTATGGCAACACATTTATAGATAGGGGTGGTTGTCATTGGCTTTTATGCTCGTCATGACATAAGAGATGTGTGTACAAAATTTTATGTCTCTATGACAAACTAAATTCTTGGGTCCATTATAAGTTTGTAGGGGCGCTGGAGAGCCATTTCTAAAGATAACCCTTTATTTACATATTTTTTGTTCAGGTCATGAATGTGCACAAACGCCTTTTTGGGTCCAACTCGATCCGAGAAGGCGTTTGAGAGTTAAGAGACGCTTTTATTTTCACAAAAATGGCCACCTCGTTACAGGCTTGCCACACCCATACCCGATAAGATATCAAAACAAAGTCACAACTTTGGTTGGCACTCGTGTCTAGATGATACTCACCAAATTTGGGGCCATTTAGATTAAAACACAATGATTGCATCTTTCTGCGCAAGTGCGATTTTAGTGGCCGTCGCTTCACCCCACATGGCGGACTTCCTGTTAAGTTTAGGGTGTGACTGTCATTGACTTTTCTGTTTGCCCTGAGGTGTCCTATGGATATACCAAGTTTCATTTTTCTACGTTGGAAAAAGTTACTTTCACTTTCCATAGGCCCAATGTATTTTGATTTTGTAGGGGTCGCCACTGAGTCATTTTTCGTATTTTTTTCGCAACTTCAAATACATAAATTTTTCGCCGAGCTTGAAGTCTGGGACCAATAAAATGACTTTTCGTGCATGTTCACTGGGTCAAATTTAGGGTCCGAGCAAAAACAATAGGCCCTCCCGGCCATCACCGGCTCGGGCCTAATAAACGAAAATAATCCGAGCAAAAACAATAGGCCCTCCCGGTCATCACCGGCTCGGCCTAATTAAAGCCGCAAGCGGCGATAAAGGCCCTCGCCTCCCTTGAGACCGCTGGGACACATATATTCGGAGGATTGCATGTCGTGCTTTAAAGCAAATTTGAGCTGTTTAGATGAAAACCCTTTAGCACAAAGTGTACGATTTAGGTGGTCATGTATTCCACCCAACATAGTAGATTTTCTGTTGAGTTTACGGTATGGCTGTAATAAACTTTTCTGTTTGCCCTAAGGTGTCCTATGGATGTACCAAGTTTTGTATTTCTACATTGGAAAAATTTACTTTCATTTTCCATAGAACCAATTATTTTGACTTTTCTAGGGGTCGCCACTGAGTCATTTTTAATTTTTTTCCGGGACTTCAAATACATAAATTTTTGCCGGGCTTGAAGTCTGGGACCAATAAAAATGACTTTTAGTTGCACGTTTACTGGGTCAAATTGAAAATCATTTTTCAGAAAAATTATAATAAAAAAAAATATATACCAAATTATAATAAAAAAAATATAACTCGAGCAAAAACGACAAGAAAAACGCCTGTCTATTTTACACACATGTGTTTAGCTCATTTTGCCCAAGTTTGGTGTCTGTGGAATGAAGCAGCTATTTTCTGTTGTTTTTTAAAAGAGAGGTTGTATTCTAAGTCGGTTCACATCTTCAATTTAAAATGGCCGCCTTCCCGTGTGTGATAAGGTGTGGACCCTTTGGCTTTTTTGTTCATAAGCCCATACTGGATGTGTGTACCAAGTTTCATTTGCCTACGACAAACTAAATTTTTCACTTTCCATTGACTTTTTCCAAATATTTGGGATGTTGCTATGGCAACACATTTATAGATAGGGGGTGGTTGTCATTGGCTTTTATGTTCGTCATGACATAAGAGATGTGTGTACCAAATTTCATGTCTCTATGACAAACTAAATTCTTGGGTCCCATTATAAGTTTGTAGGGGCGCTGGAGAGCCATTTCTAAAGATAACCCTTTATTTACATATCTTTGTGTTCAGGTCATAAATGTGCACAAACGCCTTTTTGGGTCCAACTCGATCTGAGAATGCGTTTGAGAGTTAAGAGACGTTTTATTTTTACAAAAATGGCCACCTCGTTACAGGCTTGCCACACCCATACCCGATAAGATATCAACAACAAAGTCACATCTTTGGTTGGCACACGTGTCTAGATGATACTCACCAAATTTGGGGCCATTTAGATTAAAACACAATGATTTGGATCTTTTTGCGCAAGGGGTGCGATTTTAGTGGCCATGCGTTTCACCCCACATGGCGGACTTCCTGTTGAGTTTAGAGTGTGGCTGTCATTGACTTTTCTGTTTGTTCTGAAGTGTCCTATGGATGTATCAAGTTTCATTTTTCTACATTGGAATAAAGTTACTTTCACTTTCCATAGGCTCGATGTATTTTGACTTTTCTAGGGTCGCCACTGAGTCATTTTTCGTATTTTTTTTTCGGGGACTTCAAATACATCAATTTTTCGCTGGGCTTGAAATCTGGGACCAATAAAAATGACTTTTAGTTGTACGTTTACTGGGTTAAAATGAGGGTCATTTTGCAGAAAAATATGATAAAAAATATATACCGAATTATAATAAAAAAATATAACTCGAGCAAAAAGTCTAGAAAACGCTTGTCTATTTTACATACACGTGTTTAGCTCATTTTGCCCAAGTTTGGTGTCTGTGGAATGAAGCAGCTATTGTCTGTGTACTTTTAAAAAAGAGGTGTATTTTAAGTCGGTTCACATTTTCAATTCAAAATGGCCGCCTTCCCGTGTGTGATAGGGTGTGGTCCCCATTGGCTTTTTTGTTCATAAGCCCATGGTGGATGTGTGTACCAAGTTTCATTTGCCTACAACAAACTAAAATTTTCACTTCCCATTGACTTTTTCGACATATTTGGGACGTTGCTATGGGCAACACATTTATAGATAGGGGGTGGTTGTCATTGGCTTTTATGGTTGTCATGACATCAGAGATGTGTGTACCAAATTTCATGTCTCTATGACAAACTAAATTCTTGGGTCCCATTATAAGTTTGTAGGGGGTGCTGGAGAGCCATTTCTAAAGATAACCCTTTATTTACATATCTTTATGTTCAGGTCATGAATGTGCACAAACGCCTTTTTGGGTCCAACTCAATCCGAGAAGGCGTTTGAGAGTTAAGAGACATTTTATTTTCACAAAATGGCCACCTCGTTACAGGCTTGCCACACCCATACCCGATAAGATATCAAAAACAAAGTCACAACTTTGGTTGGCACATGTGTCTAGATGATACTCACCAAATTTGGGGCCATTTAGATTAAAACACAATGATTTGCATCTTTCTGCGCAAGGTGCGATTTTAGTGGCGCACGTTTCACCCCACATGGCGGACTTCCTGTTGAGTTTAGGTGTGGCTGTCATAGACTTTTCTGTTTGCCCTGAGGTGTCCTATGGATATACCAAGTTTCATTTTTCTACGTTGGAAAAAGTTACTTTCACTTTCCATAGGCCCAATGTATTTTGACTTTTCTAGGGCCGCCACTGAGTCATTATTCGTATTTTTTTCGGGACTTCAAATACATAAATTTTTTGCCGGGCTTGAAGTCTGGGACCAATAAAAATGACTTTTAGTTGTTCGTTTACTGGGTTAAATTGAGGATCATTTTGCAGAAAAATTATAATAAAAATATATACCAATTATAATAAAAATATAACTCGAGCAAAAAGTCTAGAAAAACACTTGTCTCTTTTACATACATGTGTTTAGCTCATTTTGCCCAAGTTTGTGTCTGTGGAATGAAGCAGCTTTTGTCTGTGTACTTTTAAAAAGAGGTGTATTTTAAGTCGGTTCACATTTTCAATTCAAAATGGCCGCCTTCCTGTGTGTGATAGGTGTGGTCCCCATTGGCTTTTTTGTTCATAAGCCCATGGTGGATGTGTGTACCAAGTTTTATTTGCCTACAACAAACTAAAAATTTCACTTCCCATTGACTTTTTCACATTTTTGGGACGTTATGGCAACACATTTATAGATAGGGGTGGTTGTCATTGGCTTTTATGCTCGTCATGACATAAGAGATGTGTGTACAAAATTTTATGTCTCTATGACAAACTAAATTCTTGGGTCCCATTATAAGTTTGTAGGGGGCGCTGGAGAGCCATTTCTAAAGATAACCCTTTTATTTACATATTTTTGTGTTCAGGTCATGAATGTGCACAAACGCCTTTTTGGGTCCAACTCGATCCGAGAAGGCGCTTTGAGAGTTAAGAGACGCTTTATTTTCACAAAAATGGCCACCTCGTTACAGGCTTGCCACACCCATACCCGATAAGATATCAACGACAAAGTTACAACTTTGGTTGGCATATGTGTCTAGATGATACTCACCAAATTTGGGGCCATTTAAATTAAAACACAATGATTTGCATCTTTCTGCGCAAGGGGTGCGATTTTAGTGGCCGCGCGTTTCACCCCACATGGCGGACTTCCTGTGTAGTTTAGGGTGTGGCTGTCATTGACTTTTATATTTGTTCTGAGGTGTCCTATGGATGTACCAAGTTTCATTTTTCTACGTTGGAAAAAAGTTACTTTCACTTTCCATAGGCCCAATGTATTTTGACTTTTCTAGGGGCCGCCACTGAGTCATTTTTCGTATTTTTTTTTCGGGGACTTCAAATACATAAATTTTTCGCCGGGCTTGAAGGCTGGGACCAATAAAAATGACTTTTCGTTCATGTCCACTGGGTCAAATTTAGGATCATATGGGGAGAAGAAGAAAAATAAACGAAAATTAAAGCCGCAAGCGGCGATAAAGGCCCTCGCCTCCCTTGAGACCGCGGGGACACATGCACTCGGAGGATTTCATTTCGTGCTTTAAAGCGTAAACTTCACGGTAATGTCAAATAACCGGGCCTGTGCTACTGCTTGGGCCTGCTACACCACCTTGTAACCTAACTTTAGAGTTAAAGGTCTCCACAATCTCTGGTTTTCCTGGGAGCTGTCTGAACCTTTGGAAATAATAGATTATGCTTGGGCTAAGGCGAGAAAAACAAAGTACTGGCTGGAGATTTGAGATGACTCAGGAATCGCTGCACCCCCCTGTTTAAAAAGACAAAATGTAAATATAACTTGTCTAAAAGTACAAGGTTACAAGTTCCAAATGATTCTGAGGAGTTTTCTAAGACTCTAGCCTTGGCTCTGGAGGGGCCTCCTCTAAAGGAAGGATCCTGGCAATTGGGAAATGGCATTTATTTCCCAAAGAAATGGCTGCCTCTTCACAGACTCATTACGACCACAGCCACAAATCTATCAAAAACAAATTGATAATTTTTTTGGCACACGTGTCTAGATGATACTCACCAAATTTGGAGCTGTTTAGATGAAAAGCCTTTAGACACAAGGGGTGCAATTTAGGTGGTCACGCATACACCCAACATAGTAGATTTCCTGTTGAGTTTACGATATGGCTGTAATACATTTTTCTGTTTGCCCTGAGGTGTCCTATAGATGTACCAAGTTTCATTTTTCTACGTTGGAAAAAGTTACTTTCACTTTCCATAGGCCCAATGTATTTTGACTTTTGTAGGGTCGCCACTGAGTCATTTTTCATATTTTTTTTTCGGTGACTTCAAATACATAAATTTTTCGCCGAGCTTGAAGTCTGGGACCCATAAAAATGACTTTTAGTTGCACGTTACTGGGTCAAATTGAGGATCATTTTGCAGAAAAATTATAATAAAAAAATATACCAAATTATAATAAAATAAATATAACTCGAGCAAAAAGTCTAGAAAAACACTTGTCTCTTTTACATACATGTGTTTAGCTCATTTTGCCCAAGTTTGGTGTCTGTGGAATGAAGCAGCTATTTTCTGAGTTCTTTTAAAAAGAGGTGTATTTTAAGTCGGTTCACATTTTCAATTCAAAATGGCCGCCTTCCCGTGTGTGATAGGGTGTGGTCCCCATTGGCTTTTTTGTTCATAAGCCCATGCTGGATGTGTGTACCAAGTTTCATTTGCCTACGACAAACTAAAATTTTCACTTCCCATTGACTTTTTCCAAATATTTGGGACGTTGCTATGGCAACACATTTATAGATAGGGGTGGTTGTCATTGGCTTTTATGCTCGTCATGACATAAGAGATGTGTGTACCTAATTTTATGTCTCTATGACAAACTAAATTCTTGGGTCCCATTATAAGTTTGTAGGGTGCGCTGGAGAGCCATTTCTAAAGATAACCCTTTTATTTACATATTTTTGTGTTCAGGTCATGAATGTGCACAAACGCCTTTTGGGTCCAACTCGATCCGAGAAGGCGTTTGAGAGTTAAGAGACGCTTTATTTTCACAAAAATGGCCACCTCATTACAGGCTTGCCACACCCATACCCGATAAGATATCAACAACAAAGTCACAACTTTGGTTGGCACATGTGTCTAGATGATACTCACCAAATTTGGGGCCATTTAGATTAAAACACAATGATTTGCATCTTTCTGCAAGGTGCGAATTTAGTGGCGCGTTTCACCCCACATGGCGGACTTCCTGTTAAGTTTAGGTGTGGCTGTCATTGACTTTTCTGTTTGCCCTGAGGTGTCCTATGGATATACCAAGTTTCATTTTTCGTGTGTTGAAAAACTTACTTTCACTTTCCATAGGCCCAATGTATTTTGATTTTGTAGGGTCGCCACTGAGTCATTTTTCGTATTTTTTTTTCGGCGACTTCAAATACATAAATTTTTTGCCAGGCTTGAAGTCTGGGACCAATAAAAATGACTTTTAGTTGTTCGTTTACTGGGTTAAATTGAGGATCATTTTACAGAAAAATTATAATAAAAAAATATATACCGAATTATAATAAAAAAAAATATAACTCGAGCAAAAAAGTCTAGAAAAACACTTGTCTCATTTACATACATGTGTTTAGCTCATTTTGCCCAAGTTTGGTGTCTGTGGAATGAAGCAGCTTTTTCTGTGTACTTTTAAAAAGAGGTGTATTTTAAGTCGGTTCACATTTTCAATTCAAAATGGCCGCCTTCCTGTGTGTGATAGGGTGTGGTCCCCATTGGCTTTTTTGTTCATAAGCCCATGGTGGATGTGTACCAAGTTTTATTTGCCTACAACAAACTAAAAATTTCACTTCCCATTGACTTTTTCACATTTTGGGACGTTGCTATGGCAACACATTTATAGATAGGGGTGGTTGTCATTTGGCTTTTATGCTCGTCATGACATAAGAGATGTGTGTACAAAATTTTATGTCTCTATGACAAACTAAATTCTTGGGTCCATTATAAGTTTGTAGGGGCGCTGGAGAGCCATTTCTAAAGATAACCCTTTTATTTACATATTTTTGTGTTCAGGTCATGAATGTGCACAAACGCTTTTTGGGTCCAACTCGATCCGAGAAGGCGTTTGAGAGTTAAGAGACGTTTTATTTTCACAAAAATGGCCACCTCGTTACAGGCTTGCCACACCCATACCCGATAAGATATCAACAACAAAGTCACAACTTTGGTTGGCACACGTGTCTAGATGATACTCACCAAATTTGGGGCCATTTAGATTAAAACACAATGATTTGCATCTTTCTGCGCAAGGGGTGCGATTTTAGTGGCGCGCTGCTTTCACCCCACATGGCGGACTTCCTGTTAAGTTTAGGGTGTGGCTGTCATTGACTTTTCTGTTTGCCCTGAGGTGTCCTATGGATATACCAAGTTTCATTTTTCTGTGTTGAAAAAAACTTACTTTCACTTTCCATAGGCCCAATGTATTTTGATTTTGTAGGGTCGCCACTGAGTCATTTTTCGTATTTTTTTCGCGACTTCAAATACATACCATTTTTCCCGAGCTTGAAGTCTGGGACCAATAAAAATGACTTTTTGTGCATGTTCACTGGGTCAAATTTAGGATCATTTGGTCACAATAAAGATAAAAAAAAAAAAAAAAAAAAAAAAAAAAAAAAAAAAATCCGAGCAAAACAATAGGCCCTCCTGCCATCACCGGCTCGGGCCTAATAATCCGAGCAAAACAATAGGCCCTCCCGGTCATCACCGGCTCGGGCCTAATAATAATCCGAGCAAAAACAATAGGCCCTCCCGGTCATCACCGGCTCGGGCCTAATAACTGAAACATATACACTGTGAATTTAATTAGCAGCCTAAAACCTGCCTCTAATGACAAACCCGCTGACTCATAGTTAGTGTTTGGGTGAATTGTGTGTAGCAGATCAGTCTTCGAATTCCACACGCAGATTAACATCCTCTCCTAACCATCTACTTCTACGTTGTTCAGTGGTTGTAAGACCAAGAAGTCTTTAGGATTAACAACTGTTTGTTTTCACTCTCAGGCCAAAGGTGACTCAGGACCAGGACAGAACAGGACACGTGACACACAGAGTCTGGCGTTAAAAAAAAAATAAACGTAGTCTGTTAAAGCCCTGACTTAGTAGACCCCGCTGCTCCCCTAAAAAGTCCCTTAGTGAAGATTAATAGTCGAGTAGGATAAACAAAACTTTCCTGGTTTCATAGTATTCTCTGAAAGTAAATGTTTTATTGCTTTGCTTTTAACCATCCCTGTAATAATGTCCCTATTGATGTTACCCTAACTGTGTTCAACCCTTATTGTGTTTTAATGCTTCCCATCATTTTATTCACCATTATTCATTTGTACCATATTTAATAAAATTTCATAAAGACATTAGTGTTTTCCCAGAAGAATTCTCTTCCTTTCAGAATGAGACTAAATCTAATAGTTTCCTCGGACCTGTAAAAATCGAGGTGGTGCCCCCTTTATTAATATTCATATCAATCTGGATATATATATATTAGGACCGGGACTTTAACGCGTTAATTAAGATTAATTAATTACGGGACTTTGACGCGTTAATTAAGATTAATTACACAAAAAATAAATAACATAATTTTAACCACACTTATTTTTGCACCGCGGAACGTTTTTCAATGAATGAGTTTCGATGGACCGATTATACTGGAGACGAAAGGAGACTGGAGACTAAAAAACGAAAGGATGTAAGCGTCGACAAGAGCATGGTTGTGTACAAGCTATGCAACAAGGGATTTGCGTATCACCGCAGCACATCGAGCCTCAAATATCACCTCAACGCAAAACACATAACAGTTAGGAGTTAGCGTGGACGTTAGCCCGACTCCGAGTAAAGTTACAAGGATCCACACCCAACCCACACTCCAGGACCAGGGTAACTACACTGCTACACTTAATGGCAAACATTGCACTGGTCTGCTGGACTGAAATAAATAAACAATATTTTGTTTATTAAGCTTATGTATTCAGTCATTATTCAATGGTATACTAAAAATCCATGTGAAAAATTACTTCTCACTGTTCTCAGGTCAAATATTTATATGCAATTAAAATGCGATTCATTTCAATTAATTAATTTTAAAGCCTCTAATTAATTAGATACATTTTTTTAATCGAGTCCCAGCCCTAATATATATATATAATTATGCAACATTGCTACATGTGTTTACTGTTTTTAAATCATAACAACAACAGAAACTACCCAAATGAGCCTGATCAAAAGTGATTTTGGCCTGATAACATGTGACACAAACAGGTTTGAATGGCTACTAAAGATAACCATCCTCACCTGTGATCTGTTTGTTTGTAATCAGTGTGTGTATAAAAGGTCAGTGAGTTTCTGGGCTCCTGACAGACCCTTGCATCTTTCATCCAGTGCTGTACTGACGTTTCTATTTCTGAGTCGTGGGAAAAACAAAATCCTTAAAGAGTGACACTCACATAACGTCTACAGTTACATTTGAGGTTTGTGTCGAGCTGAGGGGACTGTCGGTGAGACATCCTTCTACTGATCTCATGTCTAAGAATCTTTAAAGGATTTTAAAGGAGCTAAAGGTCACAGTGCCCCTTTAAATCATCATTATCAACAACGTCACATTGTGTCACTTTGAACCTGTCTCACAAACACACACTTAAATATCATACATTTATATTCAGTGTACAAATGTTTTCTTTAATTAACACAATACAAGATATATGTATTTACGTTTAACTTTTACGTTCTTTAACTTCTTTGTGTTTTTACTATATATTTTTTGTTTAAAGGCCTATAACTTGGTTATAACTCATCATCATGAAGCTCAAAGAGAAAATCCAATGTGTAATAAAGTACATTGCAGTGTGTTATTTTGCAGGTGTCAGTATTTCAGACAATGACTTAAATCCACAAACTAAAGCATCTGTTTGTGTCAAATCTAATGTTCATGCATTTTAAAACTCACCAAGTCTCTTTTTAAAAAAAAACAACAGCAATTTTCATCATTGTTATATCCTGAATAAGTTGAAAATTTTAGACTTAGACAGTTATCAGACGTTTTCAGAAATTCTGCTTTGTTTTTAAGGTTTTGAAAAGACTTGCCCCTCCACCATTTATCCCTTATTATCTGCCATATAAACAAGTCCGCTATACATCGATACAATCCCTAAATCCCATGTTTTAAGAATATCTGAGCAGTAAGTTATAGTAACTAAAGAAACTGATAAAAAGTGCAATAAACCAGAAAAAAATTTAAAATCGTTTTTTTTTTACATATTTTTCCAAAAATATGAAATTTCCTAGCTATATCCTTCAAAATTCTGAGTATAAAAAATGTGCAGAAGATCATTTCAAACGCCATACATTTTATTTGAAGTGTCTACCCAATTCAGTTTTTGAGATAGACATATTTTTATAAACTGTGAAAAAACGAAAATGTAATTGATATTTTTCCACAATTTGCAAAAAAGACAGCATGTACAACAAAATACTATTTACAATACTACAATCAAATTTCTAAGTGTAACAGAAACATAGGAGCACACCTAACTTTGTATAAGACCATGTTCATTCATAAAAGTACAATAAATAACCAAAAAGAAAAATAATTTCAGCGGATCAGAGAAGTCAACTCCCTCATGAACTGTTTGTTGTCCTTCACAGCTGATGGCACACCCCCCACTGGTGTCTACTTTGCTAACCTCTCCCAAAATGCCCAGATACAGCATGTACAGTGTACTGGAGCAGCTCATCTTCTCTGAGCGCTGCCCATTTGAATTTTTTTACCTGCCACAGCAATATTTTATGATGGATTTTTACTGGTGTTTTCACAAAGTGTTTTATCAAAGAACATCTTGAAGAGTTCTGATGGATATGACATGTCCACACATTGTGACAGGTGGCTGCACACCTGGCTGTCTTTTAGGGAGGGAATGTGGCATGGGGTGTGGCAAGTGATCAGGCTCCTCTTGGTTCTTCCAGCTCCAGGAAGTGCATCTGAATGAGTGCTGCTTCTGTGTGCCTGCTGCAGACTCCTTCTGCCTGTCCTCAGTGAAGTGGGTGGGGCAGGGGAGCCCCCTCTCCTCCTCAACAACACTGCAGACAGAATAAGTCAGACATAAATATGAAACACACCAGTAATGATTATATACATAGACTAATGCATAACTAGATCTAAACCTAATACGATCAGTAAAACTAAATCTCAAGAGTATGGTCTGGACCTGCTCTAACTGTGATTTATAAACAAGTGCAGTTGAATTGAAAATATAAAAATGACTGACAAGTTTGTCAGTGGCATTATAAATACTTTTAACATAACACACCTGAAGTTACACGTATTATTAGACGTATTATGCACGACAACAATAAAACAATGATGCGCATTTAGCACTACTTTTCTCTAACTCAAACTCAAAACATGTCATGAAATATATACTTACATGTCATAGAAGGGATCTATTCCTTCAGTCAAGTGTCCTTATTCATAACTGTCGGCACAATCTGGGTCAGACGAGGAGTAAAAACCCGTCTTCATCATTCGACGCAGTTACCAGATTCGGCCAAAGGGTAGTAACATTTGCGCCGGGTTTTCACGGATCCATAATTTTATTTATTTATTTATTTGATTGGGACAGTGCATGTTAATGAACATATATGAGACATGAATGTAAACATGCCAGATTGTAGCTGTAGGCTAATTTCCATCCTTTGTCCCAACATTCTCCCACCATTCACCAGAGCAACAATCACACACATTCATACACCAGTGCTGTGTCACTGGAGACAAGGAGGGTTAAGTGTCTTGCCCAAGGACACAACAACAGTATGAACTGTGGGGAGAGCGGGAATCGAACCGCCTACCTTACGGTTGAAAGACGACCCCAATATCCCCCAATTATCCGTAATGTTGTGGGGAGTTAGTGAAACGTGTGTAGTGAGTGTCTGGAGTATGTGTGATGTTTGTTTTTGTAAAAGAGTGAGATATGGAATGAAAAGCGGCAGAAGTCTGCTGCGTAGTAAGTACTGTAAGCCAAAAGAAAGTTCCCCGCGGGAAATTCACTAATTTCTGGTTCCGGTTCCACGACCAATCATATAATAGTTTATGGTCACAGCTTGTAGACGTATATATTCGTACGTAGGAAGTGCTGTGAGTGCATATCAGAGCTGTAGAACACCTGGAGAAGCCGTGGACCGTATGTTATAATGATTTTACTGTGAGCGTTTTTTTGCTAGACATTTGTAAACCCCTCAGAGGAACGAAACAGCGGTCTGAGACATGTAGAAAGCGTGACATCAAAGACATTTTTTTATTTTTTTTTTATTTTTGTATAGCCCAATATCACAACAACAGTCGCCTCAAAGGGCTTAACAGACTGCACTAGACAACATCCCCTGTCCTTAGACCCTCCCTCGGGTAAGGAAAAACTAAAAAAAACCCAGCCGGGAAAAAAGAGAAACCTCAGGGAGAACCACAGAAGGAGGGATCCACTCCCAGGACGGACAGGCCGTGCAGGAATGTGTCCAGGACAGTTGAAAAATACATAGAAATACACAAACATTTTCACAAATAAAAACATTTATATTGGCAGTGTCCAGTGTCCACTCTGAGTGTGCAATAGTGGATGGGCCGCAGCCAACATCAAGGTAGATGACAGATGGGTGGGAGCCCTCACACTGGAGCACAGGGGGCAAACATCACCCAGCAGGTAAGAGGTTTGTGTCCACCCTAGGAGAAGGGAGAAAAGAGAAAAAAAACAAACTGTAATAGGTAGATGTGATAATATGAGCGGATTTAGTGTGTACCTACAGCTACAACCAGTGTAAACGTGTACCTACAGCTACAACCAGTGTAAACGTGTACCTACAGCTACAACCAGTGTAAACGTGTACCTACAGCTACAACCAGTGTAAACGTATACCTATGATCAATCAGTCTCCATACGTTTGGTGAAATAAGTATGTTTTGAGTTTGCTTTTGAAAACTTCAACAGAGTCAGCTCGCCGCATTTCCACCGGGAGCCCATTCCATAAAAATGGGGCTCTATAAGAAAAGGCTCTGTAGCCAGCAGACTTCTTCTTAACTCGAGGAAGTTGAAGGAGGCCAGCGTCCTGAGAGCGAAAGTGCGAGCTGGAGTATACCGGGTGATGAGGTCAGATAGGTATGAGGGCGCGTCCACAAAGGATTTTATATGTTAACAGGAGAACTTTGAAATCAGCTCTAACATGAATAGGAAGCCAGTGTAATGAAGCCAGGACCGGAGTAATGTGATCAAACTTCCTGGTCTTTGTTAAAAGTCTGGCGGCTGTATTTTGGATCATTTGTAGTCTGTGAGTACTTTTCCTCGGCAGTCCAGAGAATAACGCATTGCAGTAGTCCAGCCTGGATGTGACAAATGCATGAATGAGAATTTCAGCATCAGCTAAAGAGAGGCAGGAGCGAATTTTTTAGATATTCCTCAAGTGAAAAAGCCTAGTTTAGTGACCCCACTAATGTGCTGCTGCAGTGATAGTGTGGAGTCAAAAATGACACCAAGGTTCCTCACAGTGTTGCCGTGCTCCAACACACAGTTGTTGATCGAGACAGTAAGATTGTTGAACTTGTGCCGATGACTGGCAGGACCAATTAACAAGAGCTCTGTTTTATCCGAGTTCAAATGGAGGAAGTTTTGAGACATCCATGTTTTAATTGAAACGAGGCAGGCCTCTAGACACTTGATGTCAGTAGTATTATTCGCTTTTATTGGTAGATACAGCTGTGTATCATCGGCATAACAGTGGAAGTTTACTCCATAACGTCTGATGATTTGTCCCAATGGTGTAACATATAGTGAAAAAAGTATGGGACCAAGCACAGACCCTTGTGGCACCGAATTTCACTGGTGCCGTGGAGGAGAAGGATTTATTAAAAGAGACAAAATGAGACCTATCACACAGATAGGATTCTAACCAAGCAAGAGCAGAGCCAGAGATGCCAAACACATTCTTTAGTCTGTTGATTAGCACTGCATGATCAATCGTGTCAAATGCAGCGCTGAGATCTAGCAATGATAGTAGAGCCGATGAGTCCTCGTCAATCTGAAGGAGGAGATCGTTAGTCACTTTAACTAAAGCTGTTTCAGTGGAATAAGAGGCCCTAAATGCAGACTGAAACGGCTCGAGGAGGTCATTTTCTGATAGAGTAAGTTGTTTTAACACAACTTTTTCGAGGACTTTAGATAGAAAAGGTAAATTGGAGACAGGACGGTAATTATTTAGGCATCCAGGATCCAGAGTAGGTTTTTTGAGTAGGGGTTTAACCACAGCCTGTTTGAAGAGGGAAGGAACGGTGCCAGTAAAAAGGGACAAGTTTATAATGTTTAACATAATTTGCCCTACATAGGGCCAGAGTTCTTTAAGCTGTTTTGCTGGCAGGATATCCAGAAGGCACGTAGTTGCTTTACATGAAGAAACCACCTTTGTCAGCTCATCAAGGGATACGGGATCTAGGACTGAGAGACGAGAGGTCAGTGGATCCAAGTGAATGGGACCCGGAGCTGAGGAAGACAAAACCAAAATATTATTCCTGATATCTTCAATTTTATGTTTAAAGAAATCTAAAAGTCTTGTGCACTAAAGGGAGAAGAGTCTTCAGTTGTTCTCGGTTGGATTGGTTTAGCAACTGTCCCAAATAGAAACCTGGGGTTATGCCGGTTTTCTCTGATTAGAGATGAGAAATAAGCCGTCTTTGCAGTGCTGAGGGCGTGCTTATAGGTGTTTACACACAAACACCACTTTTGATAATTTAGATTAGTTTTTGACTTGCGCCATATGCGTTCAAAACTCCTGCAGGCCTGTTTTAAAGCCCGGGTTTCCTCGTTATACCATGGTGTAGGTCGTCTGGTTGGTCTGGGCTTTGTCCTGAGGGTGCCACTGAGTCAGTGATGGCCGAGAGGGTTGCATGGACCTCCTTTGTGTAGGCTTCTATTGAGTTTCCAGGTGGAGTTAAATTAGGAAGAACATCTGTCAGCCGTGTGGCAAACATTTCCATTGCAGCCGCGCTAAAATTCCGTGTAGACACTATGCAATTTTCGGAATTTGAGGGGAGTCTGTAACTAATCTCAAATTCCACCAGTGAGTGATCCGAAACAGCAGATGAAAGAGAGGAGACGAAGAGATGGGAGACATCTATTCCCGAGCCAAAACAAGATCCAGATGGTTTCCACTAATGTGTGTGGGCTCATGAACAAACTGGTTGAAAGACAGGGTTGTAAGCAGTGATTGAAATGCTCTGGCCAGAGGATCACACTCCTTATTTAGATGAATATTAAAGTCACCAACTAGAAGGATGTTATCAGCGTGGGTTATTAAGTCCGAGAGGAAAACTCCAAACTCATCCAAGAAAGAAGAGTAGGGACCGGAGGGCGATAGACTACAGCTAAATAAAATGGCTTCCTTTCATTAATTTGAGAAGGAATATGTTTGATAAGTAACACTTCAAATGAGTTAAATTTTGGCTGTGATGATGGACCTGTAAAGCAAAATGCAGCTTTATGAATGGCTGCAACACCACAACCCTGCTTTGACGTGCGTCCTACCTGTGCATACGCATAATCAGGGGGAGAGGCTTCATTTAGTGGCAGAAAAACATTGGGCCTAAGCCAAGTTTCACAAAGACAAAGTAAATCCAAGCAATGAGAAGTAATAAGATCATTAATTAAGAGTGCTTTGGAGGATAGAGACCGCACATTCAGGAGACCAATCTTTAGTCTTGACGTAGAGCCTGCATTTGAGGGCTGGTCCAGTGGAGCGATAGTAACAGGAACAAGCTGTCGAGCTCTAATAGTTTTTCCGGGTTTAAAAGAATGCCTCTGAGTTATAATAACATGAGGACATGATGCTTTTGGGTCACTGACTCTGTGAGTTTTCAGATGTGTATGAGGACTAAATAAATTCACCCTATCCAATAAATTTGGGAAGTAGACATTGGATTGATACGGCCTAACCAGACAACTAAAAGCTACAACATTATCCAGTTCCAAGATTCAAGATTCAAGATTTTTATTCGTCACATACAAAATTATATACAGCATATATAACCAGCAGTGAAATGTGAGTCAGGTCCGCTCCATGGACAGTGCAATTATTAAGGAAAACACACAGATGAAAATATACATAAATGTAGCTATGTAAGAATGAGATAAAAGTAAACAATAAAAAATATAAGAATAAAATATAAAAAATGTAAAAAATGTGTAATGTGGGAATAAATCTAGATCGCAAAATAATGTACATGAACTGTAGACTTAAATATTAAAAAATGTACAGGGATGTACAGTGTGCATATATGCATTTAGCTGTGGTCTTAAATATTAAGATACACAGGAAGGTGCAGGAAGCAAATGTGCAAAACAGTTTGTAGCAAAACAGAGTGACACTGTCAGTGTGTCAGTGTGAGGTAGCTGGTTTAGAGTTCAAGAGCCTGATGGCCTGTGGGAAAAAAACTCCTCCTGAGTCTCTCGGTTTTTGCCATCAGGCTGCGGTAGCGCTTACCAGATGGCAGCAGAGTGAAAATATGATTACTGGGGTGGGTGGAGTCTTTGATGATTTTTGTAGCTCTGCTTCTGCAGCGTTTGTGGTAGATGTCCTGCAGAGAGGGGAGAGCAGACCCTGAAATGCGCTCAGCTAAGCGCACAACTCTCTGCAGGGCTTTGCAGTCTAGATTGGAGCTGTTCCCATACCACACAGAGATACATTGAGTCAATATACTTTCTATAGCTCCAGAATAGAAAGTTTTCAGGATTGCTGGTGAGACCCTGAATTTCCTCAGCTGTCGCAGATAGTACAGTCTTTGCCTGGCTTTATTTACCTAAGTTTGAGTGTGAGTAGTCCAAGTCAGGTCCTCAGAGATGTTTACACCAAGGTACTTGAAGCTACTCACCCTCTCCACAGGGGTCCCGCTTATCATAAGAGGAGTGTAGGGCTGCTGCTGCGTCTTCCTGAAGTCTACAATCAGTTCTTTTGTTTTGCTCACATTCAGAGAGAGGCAGTTGTCCTGGCACCATGATGTTAATTTCTCTACCTCATCCAAGTATGCGGTCTCATTATTGTTGTGAATGAGGCCCAGAACCACAGTATCACACCCGCACTATCATGACTAGCAGGTTCTCTAATTCCTGCGACCTGCTGAGATACCTTGTGTCAAATGCATTGAATGCACCTGTCTATATTACTAGACAAAATGGCAGCACCTTGTCCAGTAGAATGCAGGCCGTCTGCCCTCAGCAGGCCTGGGCGGCCCCAGAAAGAAGGACAGTTATCCACGAAACCATAACCTTTCTGACTACAATGCCGGGCCAGCCACCGGTTCATGGAAACTAATCTGCTATACTGTTCATCACTACCCCTTACGGGGAGGGGGCCAGAGACAATTAATCGATGCCGACTCATCTTGTTCCCTAGTTCAAAAGTCCTAGCTAGGCTATCTTTGGTTACCTCAGACTGCCTCATTCTCACATTATTGGTGCCGACATGAATAACTATCTGCTTGTATGTAGTGCGAGTATGTGTCCTGGGAAACTCTCCCTTCCTGTGTGATGTCAGCACCCTAAGGTTAGCCTCTATGTCGGAAGCCCTGGCCCCCGGTAAACAGTGGACAATGGCTGGCGTCTCAAGTCTAACATTGCGGGTAATGGAGTCCCCTATCACCAGAGTCGATGCTCGCTCCGGCTGGCGGGCGCAGAGGGAACAGGCCGGTGATCTCTGCGCGACAAGCGGACTTGAAAGCGCTGAAAACCGGTTCGCGGTCAGAGGGGGTGAACGCGGACAGGAGCGGACAACCGGAGGCTTTCGCCTGCCTGAACCCCTTCGCGGACAGACCGGGAGAAAAGCAGGACTCTTTGCAACAGCTGCCGAAACAACTGAGCCATAACTGGAGCTATCGCTAGCAGGACTGCTATCAGACCTGCATCTGATACTATCCGGAAACCCTGACACATCTAAAGTAACCAAACCCCTGTCTATGCTGATCTAGCTGCTCTAACTCACAAACACGTCTCTCTAATAGAGACAATCTGTCTAATAATACCGAACAAAATTGGCAATCCATTGCCCCAAGCAAGACCAGAAAAGACCAGAAAAGCAGCTAAGCTAGTGTAGGTAAAGCTAAGTCAAGCCAACTGTTCACAACTCACAATGCTAAATTCTAACACATAAACACACACAGCAGTACACCCACAAGTTACAGGGAAAACTCAGAACACACAACAAGACTAACCACCAGCAGAAAACAGTAACTAACACAACACTCGAGGTATGCTAAGCGCTAACTCAATTGCTAAAAACCCGCTAGCATGTAAGCTAGTGGGCTAGCTAGCACAAACAAAATGCCCTGTTCACAAAACGACAGCAACTCTAGAACTAACCTCTAGCAGAAATATAATCAGTAAAACAATGAATGAGGTGTGGTGCACAGTTAATGTGTTGACAATGTTTAAGAAATAATAAATACGTAACTTTTGAGAAAATGCCAGGAGAGAGATTCGTCACTCGGATGCGTCCTTCGTCCACCGGCAGACAAACAAAGTGACGTCACTTCCCGTCAACAACTATGAGACCAGAACAGCCTGGTCCATCAGGTTTGGTTTCAGGGGAAACTCCTCCCTCTAGAGATATAAGCTCAGCTCTCTCACCAGTTGATCTCAGAATTGATAAAGTCTCTTGGATTTAGAGACGAAACGTCTTCACCTTGAAAACTAAGTCCAGATTCTTTTACTTCAACCTTTTTTTCAAGATGACCTGGATGACTGAAAACCTTCACAGACATAATTAGCACTGAATGAATGACAGTTTAACATGATTGTTCCCAGTGCAGGTCACTCTTCTGTTGTTGCTGGAAAATTCTCAATGACTTGATCTCCAAACACAGAACACACATTCAGAGGTTGCTGGAGACCTGCTGAACTGCTGAATCTCTTTAGAGAGATCACTCATGTAAAAGTTAAACAAAATTGGGGACAGTAGACTACCTTGTCTTACCCCATTACAGGTCTGAAAGGGTGCAGATATACAGTTCTCCCATTTGACCAGCATAGTCTCACGTGCTTTACACAATTTCTGGAATAATTTACTATGATTCACACGATCGAAAGCCTTAGAGGCATCTAAAAAACACATAAACACAGTCAAATTTTTTACTTTTAAAGTTTCTTACAATTTCTTTTAATGCAAATATGCACATGTCAGTGCCATGGTTAACTGTAAACCCAAATTGGTTCTCGGTAGAGCTTATACGATTTTGGAATCTACTCAAGAGTATTTCAGTGGGCGGCAGTGGGCGGTGTACAGTGGGCGGCAGTAGCTCAGTGGGTAGAGCGGTCGTCTTTCAACCGGAAGGTAGGCGGTTCGATTCCCGCTCTCCCCACAGTTCATACTGTCGTTGTGTCCTTGGGCAAGACACTTAACCCACCTTGCCTCCAGTGACTGTAACACTGGTAATGTAATGTAATGTAATGTAAGTTGCTTTGGATAAAAGCGTCTGCTAAATGAATAAATGTAAATGTAAATGTATTTCTTCAACAACTTTAGAGAGTACATTTACAAGTGCTATTGGTCTATATTAGAGCTGCCCACTTTTCCTACTTTATCCTTTACCACAGGAACTAAAAGCACGGTCATCAAGGAGTCAGGCATAAACCCAAGCAGAACAAAAGATGTAAAGCATATGGCAAGAAGGGGTGCCAACCTCAAACTGGCAAATTTAAGATGTTCTGTGGAGATGTGGTCCATCCCTGTAGACTTGCTTCCTGAGAGATTTTTTATTGCTTGAAAAACTTCATTGGTTTTGATAATTTCAACAGAACACTACCTACCTTCACTTGGGACACATTTAAATTTAATATTTAAAAATATAATTTTTGTGATAACGCATATAGCATATTTATATTTTGCACTTGTACACTTTTTATGCTCAAATATAGGCCCATGTCTGGGTTTACCAGCTAGAGCCCAGGAGGTTGTTGTGATTATGAATGTAATAGAAATATTAATTTATTAATTTGGGTAAATTATCAATTAATATTTTTATTTTTCAAAATTATTGTCTCGTTGAGGGCACCACCCAGATAAGTTCTGGGAAACTGATTATATTTACTAAGTCTCAATTAATCTGAAGGAATAGAATTCTCTGTTTTCGAATATGTCTTATATAAACATTAAAACACCAAATCAAAATCTTTAACGTTTTATGGGGTTTTATTAAAGATTATACAAAGTCAATGTCGCACTGTTTGAAGTTAATGACGCGGATTCCAAACTTGAGCAGCTCGACAGGTGATGGACTAGTCAAAGTTCACCACACCAAAAGACCTTTTGTTGAGATCCCAGTATGTAATCACACTCAGCATGACATCACATTGGGCCAGCTCACAGTACTAGGGAGTATCCAGTACATAGACAGAATAGTGGCAACAGCAACCCCCACTGAGCAGGAAGGTAATTCATCCGAATGTGTCAAAGAAAAGGAACAGGACCAAAACACAACCGCTCCTCAGCTGTGGCACCCACCAGTGGACGTGAATCATTTACGTGACGACCAACAGGCAGTAGTCAGACAAATGCTTTATGAAGAGTCAAATGCATTTGCCAGTGATGAAAATGACATTGGATGCATCCCAAGCCTCCAGATGAATATCACACTCAAAGATGACATTCCGTGCAGAGGTCATATTCGGCCGTCTCCCAAACCACTCTACAAAGAAGTCAAGGAGTACATCCAGGACCTCTTAGCAAAGCAGTGGATCGTCAAATCAAGGTCACCATATGCTGCTCCAGTGGTTTGTGTGCGGAAGAAAGATGGCAGCCTCCGTCTTTGTATTGATTATAGGCTCCTGAACCAAAAGACTGTTCCAGACAGACACCCACTTCCCCGTATCCAAGATCTCATTGACACACTGGGGGGGTACAACTGGTTCTCTATTTTGGATCAGGGAAAGGCCTATCACCAAGGCTTTGTAGCAGAGGGCTCACGACACATGACAGCATTCATCACTCCATGGGGACTGTATGAGTGGGTGCGCATCCCCTTTGGACTCTCTAATGCCCCCGCTGCTTTCCAGAGGAGCATGGAAGAGATGCTGAACTCCTTAAGAGACGAATGCTGCATACCATATTTAGATGACATTCTCTGTTACTCAAAGACATTTGAAGAACATGTTGAGGTGTTACGCCGGGTCTTGCGTGCCCTCCAACAGCATGGGGTAAAGCTCAGGCCCACCAAATGTGAGCTCTTCAGGAAAGAGGTGCGCTATGTCGGACGTCTAGTTTCTGCCGACGGAGTCCGTATTGACCCCAAAGACCTGGAAGCCATTAAGGCTTTAAGAGACAACACCCCAAACTCTGTTGGAGAGGTTCGTAAGCTCCTTGGGTTCCTCAGCTACTATCGAACCTATATCCAAGATTTCTCAAGAATTGCCAGACCGATGTATGAGCTTCTAATTGCCAAGAATTGTCCAGTAACCACATGGCACACCATTCAAAGAAGACGCCAAAAATAAAGCGAATGCAGTCTCTTGCAGGGGTAGGTCTGGCTGGTCCTACTCTAGCTGTGGTGTTTTGTCTGTTTTCATGAAGCTCATTAACAGGTCATACTCTTGTGACTGGCTGTGGGATTCTTACCCAGTATTGGACACGTTCATCCTCTGAATCTGAAGATGTATTCATTTGCCCTGGCCAAGTCACTCACGTTAGGTGCCACATCAACATATTAATGGGGAATGATGGGATAGGACACAAAGGAAAAGATTATTGACGGATAATGAGAATGATTAAAACAGAATAATAAACAATAAAATTTACTGACTAGAACTTTGTGGAGGGAAAAAGGAAGTTTTGAACCATTAAATATGCCATTTACCTAAGGGGTGTTTACGGGATTTTAGAAGGAAGTAGATGAAGGTATAGTGAATTGAGCTTATAAAATACAGTTTAGAACGCCAAAACTCCTGCTGTGTCACGTGCGGCTTACTTGGTTTGCTGGTACTGGCCCAGTTCGATTTCTCACAGGTCCAAAGTTTTGCTTCGAGCTCTGAAGCAGGGCGTCTGGGTTTAGAAAACCGCTCTCACAAGGCGTCCGTCCGCGTGACGATGCGCCGCAGGCTGGTCAGCGGGGCGGCCGGGGAAGCGGAGTTGATGAAAGGCGTCAACTGTATAAAGCTGTATAAGTCTATCTCTTTGCCGTTGGCATTAGGCAGGAACAGATTAGAGTCTTTGAAAACTGTTGCTAGACCACTGGAAAAAGGGTCTCGGGAGTCGTTCCTCTGGCTTAAAGCGTCTGTTAGTTCAAGTGGAGTTCTTGGTCTTTCACAAGAACTACCAAAATGTCTTCCTTCTCGTGCGAGTGACGTCACAAGAGTGTCTTACAAAAATAGGCAATGTGTAGCTTTAAAAAGAGAAATCACGTCTGCATTGCGAATGCAACGGGTCTAGAAAAATTTTAAAGTAAGTTAAGTTAAAGAGGGTCCGAGGCGGACAAGAGCGAAAGCTTAAGAGAATAAGAACATAAGAACGTAAGAGGGTCAGAAGAGTGTAAGAGCCGAGATTTCCGGTGTGCGCACGCGTTTTGTCCGCGGCTTGAGGAGGCGTGTTTTGAGACGGCCTGGGCCGTGTTTTGGGGCACGGCCTGGGGAAGTTTATCCCGACTAAATTTTAATTCAAATAATCCTTTTACCTTCCACAAAGTAACATTGAATTCTTAGTTTTGCACAATCATAAGCTTCTTTTTAGTTTTAGTCAAGTTTTAGTCATCTGATTTGTTTTAATTTTAGTCTTATTTTAGTCGACTAAAATTGCTTGTTATTTTAGTCAACTAAAATAAGACTAAAATCAATAACAGATTTACTAGACATTTTTTTACAATATTTTTTAAGTTTGGTATAGAAAATAAACTTAACCAAAATATATAAAACACAAATTCAACTTTATGTCAACACAACGGTGTCTTTATTTCAATTCAAAAGCTTTTATGCAGCAACAAACACTGTCATGGTAATGTAAACAATAACTAGCTGCCAATTCACCATCAATAAAAGAAAAATAAAGTTAGGTCCAGGACCTTAAAGCTTACAGCTGAGCTGAACAATAAGTGCAAACATTTTTAATTTCGAATCTAAAGTGCACTGAACGACATTTTCTTCTTGCTACCACAATGCTGGCAATTCAACCACAGAATAGTAACACTTATTTACCTCTATTCATTTTCAAGAAAGCACTTCGCTAAAGTGACTTTTGCTCTGTTACGCTTTCCCTGGTTAGGTCACCTGTGACATTTTGTCGCTCTTTGAATGCCGTCTTCCCGGGAGCTCAGTCAAATAAGTCAGTCTCTGATTGGTTCTCTTCTTCTCTAGTATTAATGGCGGGTCGCAACCAATTTTTCGGTGCATACCGCCACCTACTGTACCGGAGTGTGTTCGCCTGTTCCGCTTTTGCGGATTGGTTTTTGTTCATCTCTCCGCGTCTGCTAATTGTATTTTCGTCACAGTCTATTTTCGTCTCGTCCTTTATTCGTTGACGATAATGTCAATCAATTTAGTTATAGTTTTAGTCTCCATCAGTGACTTCCTTTTAGTTTTTGTTTCGTTTTAGTCGCAAAAATATTCGTGACGCAAAATAATGACGAAAATATTTCGTCAACGAAATTAACACTGATACACATACATTGGTACCGCAGATTCATACTGATAGAATGCATCTTTACGCATGCTGCAACACACATAAATTCATTCAACAATTTTATTAACTGTAAACTTGTGAGACTGATGAAGGGAGGGTCGATTCTTCTCGTTATGACTCTGGATCCTGTGGGGAGCATTACCATATACTTAGACACAAACTTTTAACGGCATAAACACAATAACACAATGTCCTTTGAAAATCTTTCCTTCATTGGTTTGATGAAAGGCTTAGCGGCGTTCATCCATACTGTCACTAGAGGGCAGTATGGTATCATCCAGAAAGCTCAGATTCCTTGACCTCAAAGGTCTTTCATTAGTGTCTAGGTTGGTACCAATACACAAAAATCAGATTTCAAAGAGCTGCAACTGTCACGTTCTGAGCCCAGCCAGTCTAAAGGTTTGGAGATAACACCTTTTATCTGCTCTGGAATGTAGAAAACAACGTCGTTAATTAGGGTTATCCCTGAGTTCCTGTTCTTAGGAACACAACCGGCCAGCTGTTCCACATTAACAGGGGGGTGTTAAGATCCTTTTTTTGTTAGTAGAGCAAACACTTTCTGAGTCTGAAAAAGGGGGGTTTACAGCATAAATTGTCAGTCCGTGACATTTAGTGCGGTCAACCCTTGTATGATACAGTCCATGGCCTGAACTCTGTGTCCTGGTTGCTACAAGGTTGTTGCCTCACGGGCTCTAGCCTGAAATTTAGCCACATAAGTGCTCCACCCAGGCACAATTTTACACTTAATTTTACATTTATAATAAGGCACACTTGCTTCAAACAACACACTGATAATATTATAATACATAAAAGAGAGATCTGCCTTGTGGTTAGCGTTAGTACAGTTGTAGTCTTTACACAAAACTGTCTCTCTAGGTAGAGTAATATTACTGAACCTTTTATCAGTGTGAGCACAGTAGCAGGAGAGGTCCTCTGTGGAGAGAGTGGACCTGTCCAAATATTCATTTTTTATGTTAGACTGGGTTGTAGCTGGTATATGATCAAATTTAATACTCATCTTTATAGGAATGTGATCAACAATAGACATATTATATAGAACATTAATGTCTGTCAAAGCAGCATGTGCGTCTGCTGTAGAGATACAGTGGTCCTGCCTCGAAGTAGTGTGCCATGCTTCACTTATGTATGTATAGCTCTGACTTGGCAAGAGCTCTTTGCTAGACAAAATCAAATTATTATTATTATCACAAAAATGCTCCATATGTTTGTAAAAACAGAGTTCTTGTCTGAGATATTTGCATTCATGTCACCAATTATATATACACTAGTAAACCTTATACTCTGTATAAAAGAACTGATAAAAGCTTGTTTGTTCAAATACTTCTCTTAATTTTGGTTGCATTCATAAGGGGCATATACATTTAAAATCACAATGTCCTTATTGGTCTGCGTCAAGCGTATTGCATTACACCAGTCCACACCAAGCCTGATCACACTTATCACTGAGTCCAACCGTTTATTCCACAGAATAGCCACACCTCCAGGTATTCTTCCTCGCTTTATTCCACAACTAAGGTCAGTAGTTGACTCTCCCGCACCCAGAGTACTATCAATGGAGTTGGAGTTGAGACCCCTTAGGTCCTGCTTAACAAGAAAGGTTTCTTGTAGGGACAGAATAATCTCATCCTGGCTTAGTGTTCTTAATTTTATAGAGAGGAAGTGTAGAAACTCATCCTCTACTATAACCTTGTCATCAATTGTTTTATAAATCTCTGGTTTTAATCAAACCTTAGCAAACACAGGAGCTCCAGGCACGCGTTTGCCATTTTGAAAATCATATATAGAACATTTTCATTTATATAAATCATTGTTTTAAATAGATTTGAGAAACACACTTTTATCAATTAAATAAATATTAACAGTTTGTAAGAAACTTTATTTAGTCATAACTGAGTTTAATTCCTGTGTAATTAATGAAAACAATATTATCAAGTTGTTTGTTTTATGTTTTTTTTTTTTTTTTGAAATATACACAATTTTTGTAAATAACACAATAACACAGTCAAATAGTGACAAAGACAAAAGAAGAGTTAAAATAATGATCTGGTAAAGTATATAAAGGCAGTGTCCAGTCTATATTCATCAAAAAAAAAAATACTTACAATATTGTCCAATGCTCAATATGTGTTCATGAGAAGAAAAAATACAAAATATAATATCTTGTTTACAGTTTTATATTTACACATTACATTTACATTTAGTCATTTAGTAGATGCTTTTATCCAAAGCGACTTCCAAGTGAGGAAAAACAATGGAAGCAATTTTAACAACACAAGGTACAAAAAGCTAGCCTGGTTCTACCAGACTCTCGTACATTTCATTTGTACAGAGAGTCTGGCCTCGCTCCATTGACAAGCGTTTACTTCCTTGTATGCGGGAACTCTGTTGAAGTTTAAAACTATTGGATCTGCCCAGAGTCACTCAGGATCTGCCATAGCCAATCGCTAACGTTGATCCAACGCAAACTGACTCACTACATCAACGTCATCGTTCTCAGCCACTCCCTCTGTTCGCTGATTGGTCCTACAAAAAATTGATTTCTGGAAACCTAAGAATATACAGCAATCCCAGACGTACTGAAGCGAAATGAAATTGAGCGGAAGTACGTAGGAGGGCGGAGCCAGGCTAACAAAAAGCATTAGTGCACAAAAAACTAGTCAGTTTAAACCCACCGCAGTACACAAAGCTAAGGATAAGAGAATTTTATTTTATTTTTTTAAAGAAAGGAATCGATAGAAAGGAAGTAGAACTCAGTGTTTGTCAGTCAGGTGTTGACGGAAGAGATGTGTTTTCAGGCGTTTTTTAAAGATTGCTACAGAATCTGCTGATCTTGTAGCAGCAGGTAGATCATTCCACCAAAGTGGAACAGAGCCAGAGAAGGTACGCAAGAGTGACTTTTTTTCCTTTTTGGGATGGTACCACCAGACGTTGTTCATTTGCAGAGCGCAGGGATCTGGTAGGAACGTAGGTCTGTATTAGTGAGTGAAGATATGAGGGTGCAGAACCAGAGGTGGTCTTGTAGGCCAAGAGCATAGCTTTGTACTTGATGCGGGCGTCAACAGGAGCCAGTGTAACCTAATGAATAGAGGAGTTACGTGCGCTCTCTTCGGTTCATTAAAGACCACTCTTGCTGCTGCATTCCATGTATTGCATCTAATATGTATTTTGGCATTTACAGGGACCACTGGCTACTCAGTTACTGCAGCATCTGGGATCAAAGATCTCTGACACGTTAAGTCAACCACACTTTAATTTGGACTACTTCCAGTGCGTTGTAAATCAGGAAGCCTTTATTCTGACATTTGCATCCCAGCTGAAATTGTGGAGTGTCTTTTATTCCTTCAAAGAATGATCCACGCAGCTCTTTCCTATTGTCAGCGCCTGCAGTCTACCTGAAAATATTCAGTAAATTCAAAAACATTATGACATTAGCCATATGCCATGAGCAAACCTTTGATAGGGTGTAACAACTCACTCCAAGGCAAAACTAACAAGTAACCGCATAAGTCAAAATAGGCATTGAATTGTTTTGTTTTATTGTCATTTTATTTGACATTTTCTTGTTTCTGTGAATAACTTTATTAATTGTTACAAAACCTGTAACCTGTAAGGTTCGATTACCTGCCCTGGGAAGGCAGTGACGTCATTTCAACTGTTTTTTTACTCGTACCCGTAAACTTGAATTCGTGTGCATAGTGAAGAATTCGTAGTCGTAGAAAGCAGAGTTGTACTCGTAAATGTGCATTTACGCACAAATGTTTAAAAATACGCATACGAATGCTTAAAGTTGTGCATACATCTTTTTGAAAGTGATCTTACACCATAGTCCAGCCAGTAGAGCATTGCAATAATCCAGTTTGGACAAGACAAGAGCCTGGACTAGAATTTGCATAGAGTACTCTGATAGGAAAGGTCTAATTTTTCTAATGTTGTAGAGGATAAATCTACAGGACCGGGTGGTGCTGGCGACATGACTTGAAGTTTAGCTGATCATCAATTACCACTCCCAGATTTCTGGCAGTGCTGGACGGTGTAATGGTTGATGGGCCTAGTTGAATGGAGAGGTTGTGGTGGGTTTTTGGATTGGCCGGAATCACAAGCAGTTCTGTTTTTGCAAGGTTCAGCTGCAGGTGATGGTCCTTCATCCAAAGTGAGATGTCACTCAGACATGCCGAGACGCGAGCAGAGACCGTCGGATCGTCAGGTTGAAATGACAAGAGGAGTTGAGTGTCATCTGCATAGCAGTGATAGGAAAAGCCATGCTTCTGAATGACAGAGCCAAGGGATGTCATGTATATGGAAAATAGTGGTCCAAGCACTGAGCCCTGTGGCACCCCTTGTATTGAGATGTTGGGACTCAGAGACTTACTGAGACAAAAGCCTCTGTTTTAGTCTCTGTCACTTACTGCAAAATGTTTTCTCTTATTTCTCAAAAAGACTAGGTCATAAAACTCTGTAACTTCTCGGTTTATACATGCTGTGATCCACTTCATGATTTTGATATTGTGCAGTTTATAGGTTTTTATGAAGAGCATATGAAGAGCTTCGCTTCCATTTTAAGGGTCAAGGGTCAAAAAACAGTGCTGGTTTTGTTTTATTAAAAATTCTGTCTGACTTGGTATTACATCTTTATAATATCACTAATGTGCCTTTAACACATTTGGAGGAACAGTTTCACTGTTACTGCAGATACTGCCTTTGTACTCCCCCCACACCCCACTCACTCAGCCCCCCACTCCTCCTCCACCAGCTCTTTTTCTGTTAAATCCAGACAAACAAATATACTTTTAATGATAAAATCTGTTTGGGCTGCAGTCAAACGTAGAGAATACAATAATTTAAGAGATTGTGCTCAACACGTGATTGTTGTATAAAATATTAAACTCATGTTATATGTAACTTATAAATGTTTGCATAAATCCACAGATCTCTACTTAAAGCCCCATATCTCGAGTGCTCAGGAAGGACCTCATTTACAATAAGACTGTCGTAGATTCACACGAGACATTCATTCTTTCAATTATTCATTAATTAATCATTAATTTATTCATTTTCAAGTAATGAATGAATGAATGAATAATTTATTTGAAATATACATTAAACACACGCGAGAACTGCACTTCAGACGTGATCTGAGCCACAAACTGTCCGGCTTCACAGCTGACGTCTGTCTCCACCTGTTGTTGTCTGCTCTCGTCTGGAATCCAGGCGAGGCTCAGTTCATCTCAAACGCACATAGTGTCGCTATGGTAACAACACAGAGTCTTAGTTTAGAGGGATCTGCGCCCTCTACTGGCTAAAGGTTATATTACACAGTGCCTCTTTAAACACTCAGTACAGGGTAATGGGAGTGAGATAAGTTTATCAAAGTGAGGTTTTAACATGGACGCTGAATCTTTGTACATCCATTATATATCCAGAGATGGAGTTTGTTATCTGACCTCGGAGTAAAATGTTTTCTCTGCGGCTGAAGGAGACGATTTAACTGTAAAGAAAGATCATTAGATACAACTGTTAAAATCACAAAGTCTCATAAAAGAGCCACACTTTGTCAAATTAAAATGCTCCACAGTTTGAATCAGAAAAAACACAAGATTAACTTAACAATCCATTCATTTACCTTTAGTTTTCCTCTTGGCTTTACCTTTTCTGAGTTGGTTTACCTGGGCACATGTCACATTTTCATCTGAAAGAAAAAAAGTCACATTTTCATCTGAAAAAAAAAAACAAAACAAGAATCCAATTAAATGTTCTTGTTAAGAACATGACACAACCAACAAAAGCCAAAACACACTCTACAAAAATAAACTGCTAAACGACATTACAACAACATACAGCTGCACCGGAAATAGTCAAACAAAATTACAACAATAACCACACGACATTACAATAACATTATCCACGTGGCATTATAAAAAACAATTTTCCAGTTAAATACATCCCTGGCAGGAATGTGGCTGTTTCCAGTGCAGTTAAATGTTGTTGAAGTTCCGTTACTTTTTGTAAAGTTTTTGCTTTTGTATTTTGTTGAGCTGTCTGGGCCACCGTACATACCTGCTGCTGAATGTGGCCTCACTTTGGAGTAAACACAGCCCTCCTCTTGTTCACAGTTCCTTCTCTCTGAGTTGGATTCAAAAAAAGAAGTGACGTGATTTATGATTACACATGAAAAACACAAAAGAGACTCACCCTTTATGTTTTGGAGCTCCAACACAGTAGATGCATGATCTGTAAAATATATATATTTACTGCTTCAGTGGAAAAGACAATGAAGCCACAGTGACACTTTTATTGTGAACAGACTTGTGTTAACTCTGGTGGATTTTCTAGATATAGACAAAAATACACTGATCTTAATTTAAAAATTAATACCTTCTGAGGTGGTTAATTATAATATTGACGTTTGGACCATGTGTAGTATGTAATATTATTTGGAAAAACAGACCAGGACCAAATTCAAAATGCCTACATTGCCACAGTCCTACCTCCAACATCAGAGGGTAATCTTCTCTGTATTAGCCCCAAAAAATAAAAGTGGAGCTGATAATGTGAGAAACCAAAGGTTAATAATTAACTGATATTGGAGAGAAATTACAGTGTGTTTTGGCAAATATGCAGAAGACATAACTCAGACCATTTTTAAATTTGATACATTGATCCAATGAGAAAAGTATTTTTACAAACAATTTGAATATCCCATATTTCTCGTGACCAAGCCTCTCTCATAGAACCCCTTAAAAGGGCCTCGAGTAAAGGCTCCACCATCCGTTCACCAGAGGGCAGGCTCCAAAAGTGGAAATATAAGGAAAAATCCAATAGTGTTACAAGTGTAAAAATCATGTTTACAGCCTGTTACAAAAGATGGCTCTGACCACTTTTTTGATTCTTAATATTAGTATTAATATATCCGTTTATGCTATCTAAAAACTATTGTTATACTTTGAAGTAACAGCAGAAAAGCCCGGATGTAACCACTATTTTATTGCCCTGTGGTTAGGCCAATATCAATGAATGTTGGAACAATGGGCAGACAACATCCATGTTTATTTACAATCTATGCTCCTGACTCTGCTGACTCCTCAGATTTGTGACTTTAAAAATAAATTATTTGGTTAAGACACTACAGTAGGCCTGTTACGTTTAGGCTATGCCTCCTCCGCAGGCTACACTGGAGCCACTTTCACAAATCCAGTGTGGGCCTAATCAGGGTTAGTTCAACCGTGCTCTAGTTGCATGTCTTTGTTCACACAGACAGATTAAGTCTGCAGAACGGCCCATTGTTAACGTTCATACATCTCATTTGAATAAAATTATACAGATGACAAACAAGTGAACGCACAACAGAACATGACACATCCAACATGACAAAAAAGCAACAAAAGAAAAGGACAAAAAAACAACATACCAAATAACTAAGAAAAGGAGAAAGAGAAATAAAAGTAGGATGTAGCATTAGGATGTTGGAGACAGCAGGACACTTTTTTGAATATAAAACAGAAATGGGCTTCATTGATAATAAAATATATTTGTATGTCCTCAAAAAGAGAACTTACTTTTTCCAACTTCAGGAAACAAAGTAAACCATGAACCCATTGCACAAAGGTGAGTGGTAGTGTATCTTTCCATTTGAAAAGAATAATACGATGAACTAAAAGTGTGACAGAGGCAGTGGGAGTCTGATTCTGCTTTAGACAGAGCCAAAGGAGAGGATGAGGTTCCAAAAACAGCCATAAGGGGGCAGGGTTGGACTGGTTTACCTAAAGATGTTCTAATTAGAGAGAACAGTGTAAGTTTGAAACAGGACCAGAACATATGGACATGGTTAACAGGAGCATCACCGGTTACACATTGGGTTTACATCAGGGAAAGTTCTTGCCAGCTTTTGATTCGTCCAGAATCAACAATGACCTTTTTTGCACTGCATTAATGATTGTTTTACACAAACTGATGTTAATTTCAAATGGAGAGTCAGAAATCATGAGATAATGTTAAATTTAACTCAGATTCACATTCAACTTTCAGGACAGAGAGGCTGGGCTTTTAATATTGTAAGAGTTTTTTGTATTGAACTTAAGTGTCACCTTTAAATATTTGAGGACGTTCTAAAATGGGAATCAAACCAGTCAGAGAAAGTCCAGTCCAGTAAAGATGGTTTAAAAACATGGTTTGATTAAATGGAGGCTCTTACAGAGATTGAAGTCCAATTAATTTGGTGTTTTATTTTAAACCAAATTTTAACAGTGCATTTGACAATCATGTTTTTTATGTGTTTGGTGAGAGGAGATGTATTTGCAAAGATTAAGGCTGACAAGTGACTCTAACGACAGACATGATGGTGCGTCAGCTCCAGGAGGTTCATAAAGCCAGTGGACAATTGGTTGAATGTTTACGGTCCAATAATAAAAATAAAAAATTAGGAGCGGCCGTACTTCACATCTTTTTGGGATGTTGCAGTGTTGTCCATGATAATCGCCGGGGTTCGCCTTTTACACATAAAGGTTGTTATTATGCTATTAAGTAGTAGTTTTTAGTTAATACAGCCTGATATCTATGATGGAAGTGATGATCAGGATTTTAAAGTAGATTTAGTTTGTTCTAATAATGATAAAAGGTTTGCAGAGAAAAAGTCAGAAGCCTCTCAGTAACAGTGATGTCCAGATGGACAAATGGATGTGTGGTTTTGAAAGAAGTAAGTCAAGTGAAAGAGTCCAAGCAGCTGCATTTACAGGGAATAGATTTTCTCAAGGATCTGAAAATCTCCTGAGAATTTTTCAAATCTGTGAAGAACATTAAAAACATGAGGTAAACTATTCTCATTGCTTTATCATTGTGTTAACTCTTGGCCTTTTAAAGGATTTGGACGTTTGAAGTCATCAAGTTATAAGAAACTGAGACTGACCATTAGGACGAGAGGGGTGATCGTCGCTGGTCATGTGATCTTCAGCAGAGCTCTGATTGGTTCTCACAGACCGTAAGCACAAAACTGTAACAAACAACAAAATCAATAGTGAATTATCTTGTTAAAGTCATTTGTTTTAGAAACAAATACAGTGTTTGTGTCTGATATAGTCTTACCTTTTGACTTTCTGCAGCGCCAATGAAGCAGCAGCAGAATTAATAATACTATTGCACAGATAAGTCCAATGATCAACATGACAGGAAATGAAGAAATATGTTTCTTTGACAGAGCTGCAAGAATTTATCTCATATTAATCTAATGTTTACAACTTACACTGAAGTAGTGATTTATGTTTGTTAATTGCTTAAATTTGAGTGTTTCCTGTAAATAAACAAACTAAACAAATATAAAATACTCACATTTGACTGAGATCCAACTCTCTGGAGAAGTCCAAATCCGTGGAGATCTTTGGCCTTGTTCTTGTCCCTCACATTTATAAAAACCCTCGTCAGACTTGGACACTGCAGAGATGTTGAACTCAGTTTGGGTTCCATTTTGGATTAGTTTTCCATTTTTATAGAAAAGGACAGAAGAAAGAGCAGTAGATGTGTTCAGTTTACAGCCGAGAGAAACAGGTCGTCCCTCAGTCACAGGATGAACAGGACTCACAAGGACAACATCACCTGTGAAAAGTCACACTTGTACTATTACATTATGCTGTGAACTCTTATATCCTTCAGTTAAAGATGTTTTGACACACTTTGTAAAAATCGGGAATCATAAAAAGCGAGCTGACTCCTTGCCTTGGATCAATACCAAATACAAACAACTCATGGTACAAAGAGATAAACATCTTAAAAAAGCTTTAAGTTCAGGCCTAACTACTGATAGATTAACATTTGCCTCAGCGAGAAACAAGGCTACTCAGGCTTTACGAATAGCAAAAGCTAACTTTTTTATGACTGTGATAGATGGTGCAAAAGGAAATTGTAAATTAATTTGGGAAAATATTATTAAATTGATTGACAAACAAACAAAAAACAGTGGAAAAGGCCTTAAACTTAAATTAAACAATGAATTGATATCTGAGCCTGTTGTCCTCACAACTAGATTAAATTTATATTTTCTAAATACTATAAATGAAATTTCAAAATTTTTTGTAAATCCTTGTAATGCTCAAAATTCATGTAATGATAACTTAACCAAAGACTTAAATGGAAGCATCGTGCTTCAGTTTGTAGCAAGGCTTGATTTTAAAGCAATTACAGAAAGAGACGTGTTGAATATAATCTTTTTGAAGCATTATAAAACTTTTTTATATCCTGTCACTCATTTAATGAATTTATCAATATCACAGGCAGCTGTTCCACTGAAATGGAAGGTGGCAAAAGTAATTCCCATTTACAAATCTGGCAATAAAGTAGACCCTGCTAGTAATAGTCCTGTTAGCATTGTACCTATTATTTCAAAGATTGCAGAAAAATGGGTCACCAAATCAATTACAGAACATCTAAACAGTGTTGGTCCACCCCTACACCCTGTGCAGTTTGGCTTTCGGTCTCGCCATTTAACTGAAACAGCAGTCTGCGTTTTTATCGAAAAGGTTAAATTATACTTGGATAGAAATAGTTAGGTTGCTGCTGTTTTTATAAATTTGTATGTAATTTATAACATGTGACAGTAAGTCACCATACCTGGATTATCCAGTAGGTGTCCCTCAGGGGTCAATCTTGGGCCCACTACTGTTCTCGCTTTATGTTAATGAATTGCCTAATGTGTGTAAAAATGTAGACACTATTATGTACGCTGACGATACACTAATTTTCACCTGTGCAAAAAATCCACATGAAGCAGCCCAACAACTCTCAAAAGCTCTAGATGATCTACAGAAATGGTTAACTGATTCTTGTTTAAGCTTAAATGTTAAAAAGACTGTATCCATGTTCTTCTCCAAACCAAGAACACCTTTATTTCCAGTAAGGGTCTATTTGGGGGACAAGAACTATAAAATGTTAAAGTATTTAAATACCTTGGGGTCTACTTAGATTCAAAATTATCCTTTCAAAAGCATGTTCAAAACATTGTAAAAACTACAAATTTTAATATAAGGAATTTCAAACATATTGGAGCCTCCCTGACAGAGCAGCAGTCACATTCCTACACTCAATGATACTGTCTCATATTGAGTATTGCATTAGCAGCTGGTCATACTCTGGTTCTTCTGTTATTAGACCTGTTGAATCATGAACAAAAGGGCTTTGAAAGATTTAGACAAGTAACCTTTTTAATGTCACCACTGCCATATTCTGATAAATATAGTTTATTCAAATTTTTAAATATTTAAATCTGCCTGTTTCATTTACAAAGTTACTCATGGTTTGGCTCCTCCCTCGTTGAATGAGTTTATCAAACAGAAATCTCTGAGTGGACCTGGTTCAAGAGTAACACGAGCCTCTGTCAGAGGTGACTGTGAGCTCTCGTTCAGACGTACATCATTTTCTCAAAACGTTCTCTCATTTCAGGGCTCAATGTTCTGGAACAGTATTCCACTCTCAGTGAGGGAATGTACAACTTTCATTACTTTTAAAACACAATTGAAACTGTGGTTAAAAGACACTCAAACATGTATGTTTATTGTTATATGTGACCTGCATCTTATGCAAAATATGTTTTGAAGATGGGCATGTGCAATATCCATAATTAATACTTAATCAGACTTGTGTACCTACGTAGAGTCAGCGCAGTACAGATATAATTGCAAATCATATTTATATTCTTGTTCTGTTTCTTTCTCTATTAACATTTCTTTGTCTGAAATAATATTTACTGTCTTCTTGTATTGGGATGTCTGTACTTGTTCTTAACTATTTCTCTCTTTCTTTCTTTTTGTGTAACATTTACCTGCCAGGAGCTCTGCAGATGGAAATTAGCCTAGGACTATAATCTGGCATATTTACATTTGTTTTAATGTTTATTAATATGCATTGTTCAAACTTTTATTTTCTTAAATAAAAAAAAAACATTATCACAGCAATAAAAATAATATGATGGGTGTATTAATCTATTATATGAAAAATGAAATGAAAAAACCTACTGTGAAAAGTGATGTTGAGGGCATTGCTCAGTTCTCCTGATCCAGACTCACACCAAAACACTGCATTAGTTTTCTCTTTTGGGGAAAAGTCACATTTAGGTTTATCTGTCCAGTTGGAACTACATTGTTGTAAGAAAAGGTCGTTCTGAGAAAAGCCTTTCAGTCTCCACTCTCCATTAGTGGAGCTGGATTCACAGCTCAGTGAGACTTTGTCAGACGTGAAGTGCTGTGATCTGTCAGGACTCACTGTGAGAGACACTGGGGACTCAACATCTGCAAAACATCAATGTAAGCATTATTAATAAATAAAAAAATTCTCTGAATGATGAGCAATGAATAAATAAAAGTCCTACCTTTAGTCCAGACAAACTTGGGCTGACTGTATTCAGAGTAAAACAGTGGACGTCCTCGTCCTGCTCTACACACAAACCCTGCTGTGTTGGTCTGGTGGTGAACGGTGAAGGAGTCCTGTTCAGTCCCATTACTGTGACCTGGGAGCAGCTCATATCTGTAAGAGTCTGGTGAATGAGGAACAGCCTTGTACCAGTAAAAGTTCCATCCTGCAGACGGCTGTTTAACACCACAGCTCAGAGAGACAGAGACTCCAGGAGTCAGCCATGACGGAGACACAGACAGGACAGGCTGGAGTTTACCTGTTTGAACAGTCATTAGATTTCATTTATTATATTACAAAGAATTTTTTTGCACATAAAGTTGTTCAGACTCACTCAGTGTGGTCTCTGTGCTCCACAGTGTTGTTTGATCTGGAGCTCTTTCTCCTCTACATCTGTAGTGTCCACTGTCAGACTCAGTAACTCTGGAGATTGTATATTCTCTTGTTGTTTGATGTTGGACTGAACCGGTCCTGCTCCACTGATACGTCCACTCAGTGTTTCCTCTGTCCTCAATCTCACATCTGAGAGTGAGACTGTCTCCAGAAAAGATCTCAGACCAGTTTGGATTCAGACTCACTGTGGGTACTGTCAACATCAAATGTAATATTTAACATCATATAATGTCATATTATACCAAACCCCCGTAACGTCCTCCAGATCAGCATCAAGACTATTATCAGTGATAAGACACTGAGGGCCTCCGCTTTTCCAGGACATTTTGTCAAAATACACCACTGTTATAAGAATTCTATATCCTTATATTATCCAGAGAGACACGGAGACAGATTATATTATAAAAAGCGAAAGGCCAGGTTTTATTCTTGCAAGAATGAAGCAAAGACACGGATATATATCAAAGGTACAGAAGTGAATTTGCTTAAAGAAGTAAACAAAACATGAGATTTTATATCAATGCAGAGAGGGGACTGTCAGTGGGAGGTGTATCTTCCATACACACTCCCCAAGGCCCTAGTTCCAGGTGCAGAAGTCCTCTGGCAAGCCATGTCTTTAGTTATGTCTACTCCATGCTTGGACTAGCATGGAGGATATCATGGAGGACATGATTTGACATGACCTGTAGAGAACTATAAGCACCCAGTAACTATAAACAATATAAACAATTATAATAATAAAAATTATTATAACAACCACTTCTCAACCTGAGGCTCTGGATCAATAGCTCCAGTCAGAAGTCCCAGATTGGAGAAGAGAATGACAGATAGATTGTCTAAAAAGAAAAAAATCTGATTCAAATCCACTTCAAACAGATAATGTCAGGTCCTGCTCAAACAGACTTGAAACTTGTAGTGTTCAATGTCAGGTCTTTGGCTAAGAAATCATTTTTAATTAATAATTTTATAACTTCATGTAAGCTTGCTTTTATGTTTTTAACTTACAGACGTGGACAAAAATGTTGGTACCCTTCGGTCAATGAAAGAAAAACTCACAATGGTCACAGAAAAAACTTTATTCTGACAAAAGTAATAATAAATAAAAATTCTATGAATGTTAACCAATGAAAGTCAGACAATGCTTTTCAACCATACTTCAACGGAATTATTTAAAAAAATAAACTCATGGAACAGGCCTGGACAAAATTGATGGTACCCCTAGAAAAGACTGTAAATAATGTGACTAAATGGACATTTTAATTCAAGGTGTGTGCACTAATTAGCATCAAAGGTGTGTACAATCTTGTAATCAGTCAGTGGGCCTATTTATAGGGCTTCATGTAGTCACTGTGTTGTCTGGTGACATGGTGTGTACCACACTCAACATGGACCAGAGGAAGCGAAGGAAAGAGGTGTCACAGAAGTATACAAAGACAATTATAGACAAGCATGATAAAGGTAAAGACTATAAGACCATCTCCAAGCAGCTAGATGTTCCTGTGACTAGAGTTGCACATATTATTCAGAAATTTAAGATCCATGGGACTGTAGCCAACCTCCCTGGACGTGGCCGCAGGAGGAAAATTGATGACAAATCAAAGAGACGGATAATCCGAATGGTAACAAAAGAGCCCAGAAAGACTTCTAAAGAGATCCAAGGTGAACTCCATGCTCAAGGAACATCAGTGTCAGATCGCACCATCCGTCATTGTTTGAGCCAAAGTGGACTACATGGGAGACGACCAAGGAGGACACCATTGTTGAAAACAAATCAGACTGGAATATGCCAAACTACATGTTGACAAGCCACAAAGCTTCTGGGAGAATGTCCGATGGACAGATGAGACAAAAATGGAACTTTTTGCCAAGGCACATCAGCTCTATGTTCACAGACGGAAAAATTAAGCATATCAAGAAAAGAACACTGTCAAACATGGAGGAGGCTCTGTTATGTTCTGGGGCTGCTTTGCTGCATCTGGCACAGGGTGTCTTGAATCTGTGCAGGGTACAATGAAATCTGAAGACTATCAAGGGATTCTAGAGAGAAATGTGCTGGCCAGTGTCAGACAGCTTGGTCTCAGTCGCAGGTCATGGGTCTTGCAACAGGACAATGACCCAAAACACAGCAAAAAACACCCAAGAATGGTTAAGAGGAAAACATTGGACTATTCTAAAGTGGCCTTCTATGAGCCCTGACCTCAATCCTATTGAGCATCTTTAGAAGAAGCTGAAACATGCCGTCTGGAAAAGACACCCTTCAAACCGGAACCAACTGGAGCAGTTTGCTCATGAGGAGTGGGCCAAAATACCTGCTGAGAGGTGCAGAAGTCTCATTGACAGTTACAGGAGTCGTCTGATTGCAGTGATAGCCTCAAAATGTTGTGCAACAAAATATGAAGTTAGGGGTACCAACAGTTTTGTCCAGGCCTGTTCCATGAGTTTATTTTTTAAAAGAATTACGTTGAAGCATGGTTAAAAAGCAATGTCTGACTTTCATTGGTTAACATTCATAGAATTTTTATTTATTATTACTTTTGTCAGAATAAAGTTTTTTCTGTGACCATTGTGAGTTGATCGAAGGGTACCAACATTTTTGTCCACGTCTGTATATGGTTAGACAGCAAGACTGGAAATGCAGTCCTTGTTGAATCCACTCCATCTAATTTCACATTTGTGTCCAAAATATAAGAAAACAAAAGTGATGAGTTACTGAAATGCTTTTGGTTGTCTGCACAGAATCTGAACAAATAGTGTCCACAGGTGATTTGAATGTGCAAGTGGATAATGTTTGTGACAGGAATGACAAAGAACTTCCTGCTGTTCTTGATACTTATGGGGCCGTATCTTCCTGATCATAACGCAGGTGTCAGGCCGAGACGGAAGCTCATTGAGGGGTGTGTCCAAATCTACTTTTTCTGATTTTCAGTTTGAAGACAGAGGTATAAATAGACAGGACTTCTTTTTTAATATCTGATGAGCAGAATATTAGAAAATACTAATCATTCAGACAAGCCTATACTTTCTTATTACACATTTTATTATAAACAAAGTCACTTACATCCAGATAAAAATATATTTATCATTATTTTTGACAGTATTGGGATTTTTACGTCAGGTTTTATGTTTGATTATTTTAATTTTACAAATATTCCCTGATGTCTTTGCACAACTGTGTCACTGCATTGAACAGATTGATGTGTTGATGCAAAATCCTTTTCTCCAACTGAACAGAGACAAGACTGAACTAATCATCTTTGGAAACAGAAACAAAGAGAAAGTGTCAGCAGTCACCTCGAGTCTCTTTCTCTAAAATCTAAAAACCAGGTTAGAAATCTAGGGGTCATCAAGGACTCAGACTTGAATTTCCACGTCACATTAAGTCAATTACGTCATCAGCATTTTATCACCTTAAAAACATTTCCAAAGTCAAAGGGATAATGTCTAAAGCAGACTTAGAGAGACTTATCCATGCTTTTATCTCCAGCAGGTTAGATTACTGTAACGGCCTGCTCACTGGTCTCTCAAAACGAGGGTTAAGACAGCTGCAGCTTATTCAGAACGCTGCTGCTCGGGTTCTAACCAAAACCAGGAAGTACAACCACATCAGTCCAGTTTTAAAAACTCTGCACTGGCTTCCTGTTGCTCAGAGAATAGACTTTTAGCTCCGCCTACATTCAGTAAAGACAACTGAGTTTAACAAAGTGTTTAATCTGCACTCTTTATCTTTTATCTTTTTATTCTGTATTTTACTTATGTTTCTTTTTTCAAATCTTGTATTTTAAATGTGTCTTTTATTTCTGTAAAATACTTTGAATGATTCAGTTTATAAATTGTACTTAAATAACCTTGCCTTGATATAGCCTAAATATTTATGTAACTTTGTATAATAACTGTAATTATTTTATCATTGCAAATAAATTTTCTAAATTCAGTTTCATGAACAAAACAAACACAAAGAACAGCAGTGAAACAAAAGAAATGAAAAAATTACACCAATATACACCAACTGATTAAAACTTAGGATAGGCTCAGCTTATTTAAACTTATTATAACTTTTATTTTTATTTCAGATCCATCTTTAAAAACATAACTGTACTCACCCGTTTTTGAAACAGTGACAGTGTTACTTTCAGATGTGACGATATATTCATCCCATCCTCTGCAGAAGTAGACACCTCCATCTGAGACACTGACACGAGCTGAGTTTTCTTTCATTATTTCCCTCTGAGAGTCAGAGACTGAGTTTAGTCTGAACCATTCATAAGTTCCTTTAAAGCCCTCGACTTCACAGCTCAGAGTCACACTGCTCTGTTCTGGGATGGTGTCACTGGAGGTTTTCAGTTGGACTCTGCGTCTCTTTCCTGAGGAGAGAACAATATTAGAAAAACACAGTCAGTGAACCTCAAAGATGGATGTAGACTTTGGCAAAATGGAAATGGTGATAGTTTTTATGATTTATTTGTCATTAGTGAAACAAAATAGCTGCTGTGTAAAATTAGACAAATGACTTAAACTTCTCAGAAACATGTCCAAGGTTTGATGTGTTTAAAATACTGACCTGTTACCTTCACTTTTTTCTTTGTGAACTGTGTTCCCCGTGAGGTCCCACAAGAGTACTGACCCTGATCTGATGTTGACACTGAAGAGATTATCAGTTCGACTGTGGAAGATTTTTGTTGTATCTTATGGTGTCTGTCCTCTCTCACATAATATCCATCTTTGTAAAAGTACAAATATCTCTGAACATCTTGAACACAACGCAGAGTCACTGAGTCTCCGAGATACAAAGACTGTTCAGGACCCTTCAGAGTCACACCTGTGTAAACAAAAGTAAAGTCAAAATGATTTAAAAACTGCTCTAGAGTAATACTACGATGGCCATGAATTGCAAACCGAAAAACAGAACTGAAAACAAAATAACAAAACTGAAAACCAGAAAAAGTAGGTCTTGTTCGTGGACATAATTCTTTCTGCTGATTGGACGAGACATGTGTCACTCTGGTTTCTCTGACTTGTTGGCCAGAACTCTGAATTATAATTGACTGTAGTGTTGACAGTTTCTCAAGTCTTCATGTCAAAGATGTAAAAGTAAGCCCTGTGTTTTAAGAACAGACTAAAGACAACTGTGGATAAGTGCTACACAAGTCCTCACAAGTCCATCCAGTGCAACAAGGAGATTAAACAAATATAACCTGAGTGTCTGTTGATATCTCTGTGATAAAGCACACTGACTTTTTTGACACAGAATCACTACAGCATAATTAATAATTTATAAAGATGGCAAAAATACTGCATAAATAATCTATACAGTCACCAACATGTCACAGTCAACGAGATAAAAACAAAAAAAAGAGAGTTATTTACCTTTGGTGTTTTTGAAGAGGACGACATTGAAGACTGAAATAAGAATTATAAAAGAGTTGATGTCGACAAAGGCCTGACAAAAGTTTCGATGTTCACCTGTTTAAAGTCAAAGTGTTGTAAACTCACAGATGAGCCCCAGAGTCCAGACCAGAGAGGGTCCCATCCTCACATCCAGCGCTCGTCACTCTGCCTCTGACAAACTCCAGCTCATTACAGACTTACATCTACAGCTCACACACAGGAAGAGGAAGGTAGATTTAACGAAGATATGTTTAACTTTTATTTTTAGTTCATCTTCCTCTGAGTCTGACTGGTCTGCAACTTCCTTTTTCACACATACCTCACACAGACACTGAACCACAGCTTTCACACATTCAGACTTTTCTCACAGTCGACACATCATGCAAATCATAAAAATAATAGACTACACTTTAAATAATGAATAAACTACATGCTTCACATCTAAGTCAGCAGTTAGCAGTAGAAGTGAACACCTGTAGCACTAAAATATATGAACCTGTTGAAACTATACAATTAAATACATAAGTAAAAACATCAAGATTACATTAAAGATTATTGTGAAGATTAAAGGAAATAGATGTTTTACTTCCTCTTGATCCTAAAATGACACTGATACAAAGATGGAGCAACTATGGACTAGATTTCTTCTCTTCTGGTAATTGTTGTAGCAGCAAACATGTGTTTTGATGTGTTGTGTGTGTCATGTGTGAACTGAAGTGACAAGTGCAGCACAGAGGGAGTGAGAGAATCACAAAAACACTGGAGCAAATGTGAGTCCTAATGTGTGTGCAGTAAACCCCATGAACATAACACTATCCATGTTTTTAAAATAATAATACCACAGCTGTAATAAAAGTGTAGTGGGCTCCAGGACTAGGTTTGTTCACAAAGACTCAGTGTCCCATGATCCTCTCTTGATGATATGTAGCATGTGGTGTGATTGCAGATGAAGAGTGTGTGTCTGAAGAGGCAGGCCAAAGAGAAAATGGTAGACTTTAAAATACATAATAAAGTGAGATCATTCAAAGTGACTGTGGATAACTTTGTTGTAAAATCTCTCACAGATGTTACAAATGCTATGATTGGGATTGAACTTCAAAACATGGGTGAGTCTCTTCTTTTTGTGTCGAGAAGACGACCAGAGCTGATCGACATGTTTTATAGAGTTCACTTTAATTTCAAACGGAAAGTGTCTGATAGAAATAGAATGACCTCACCCTTTTTCTTTAAATACACACTTCTGCATTTAATGTGTGAAGTCGACAGAAGCTAAACAGGAAACAAGGGGAAGATACAAGTCACAAAGTGACAGTGCTGCAGTTTGCACCGAGGCTAGACATGAGACGATAAAGTGTCTATAATACATCTATAGTTACACCAACTGGATCTTATTTAATCTATAGCTCTGCCTTTATACTTATGAATACCCTTCATGTAAAGAACTGGGAGCTAATAATTAAGAATTTGACTTAAAAGTTAAAGTTAACTAATGTGTGAGAGTGTCTCTGGACAGAGATATATGATGAATGTGAACACCTACTCGGGTCTCACAGTGACTTTTAAAGCAGGAATCAGACTCATGAATATAAGTGTCTCTGCAGGAGAGAGAGGAGACAAAGAAGAAGAGATGGAGGCTGGATCAGGTTCAGTCAATGGTCCCTGTAGTTCAAACATCTGCCACTAGGAGGCACTGTGTTCTCATCGAGAGGTGGAACAAAATGTGGGCCTTTTTGGTTTTGTAGGTTTGTACTAAGATCAGTATCAACAAGAAACTTAATGAAAACCCCTCCTGTGTTCAAATTACACCATTATCTACTTATCATTGATAGATTATGTAAATGTAATATTCTTTAAAGAGACACTGGGCTGAGGCTGTAGCTCCTCCTCCTCCAGTGGCTGCTGTGTATCACCTGTGGCTGTAGATTAGATTAGATTCAACTTTATTGTCATTACACAAGTACAAGTACAATGCAACAAAGTGCAGTTTAGGTCTAACCAGAAGTGCAATAGCAGCAAGTGCAGGATATCCAGTATTTGAATAAATAAATTAAATAAGTTATTTGCAGATGAGTATGTACATACAATACAAATGGCTTATCACTATAGACAGAAATGATAAAATGGGCATATACAATGATAGACAAGGCCATGGTGAGCTATAAACAGATGTCAGAAATACATTATATTATAGAAGTAATTGTTAGGTGGATATGTACTATGAACATACGAAATACAAATGGCACTTACTATAAACAGAATGTCTAAATAACAGTAGTGCAGTGGAAGTTTTTGCATATTTATGTAAAGTGCAGTAGTGCAAAGATGTGTGAACAGTTGGTACTGTCAATGAACAGTCGGCAGTGCAAATAGTTCAAGTAAACATAAATGTTATGTATAGACAATCCAGTAGTGCAAAAGACACTGTGAAGGAGTGTGTGCAGTGAGATTTTGTAGTGGGGGTATATCAGGAAGAGGGATCAACTTCAGTCTGCTGGTTCTGGTTTTGAAGCACCTAAAATGTTAATGTCCAAGTCTTCAGGTTTGGCTCTTAGCTTGGATGGGATGACCGTGTTGACAGCATAAGTGTTCTTATTGTCCAAATGTGTTAGCACCGAGTGCAGTGCCATGGAAACGGCATCCTCTGTGCTCCTATTGCTGTGAGAGTCCAATGTGGATGGCAGAGAGTCCTTCAGGTGTGCCAGGACCAGCCGCTCAAAACACTTCATGACAAAAGGTGTCAGAGCTACAGGGCGGTAGTCATTAAGACACTTTGGGGTGGAGTGTTTGGGCACTGGCACAATGGAGGTGTATTTAAAGCATTCAACACATCTTTTTGTGAAAGAGACAGGTTGAAAATGTCTGTGAAAACCCCAGGAGCTGCTCATCACATGCCTTGAGTACACGTCCAGGGATGTTGTCTGGTCCAGCGGCTTTGCGTGCACTGATCCGACTCAGTGCGTTGCAGACGTCTGTGGCGTAACAAATATAGTTAGTTTTTCAGAAGTATTTGAAAACCGTCTCAAATTGTTGAAAGATTTTACAGTGGGCTTACCTGTTTCAGGTTATGTTCTGATGATTTTAACTTTGCCACAAAAAAACAAACAAACAAAAAACAACAACCTATATTTTTCTTTCTACTTTATTCTCAGAGCTGAAGTCTATCACATGAAAACATGTTTAGCACTGAATGAATGACAGTTTAACCTGGTTGGTCCCAGTGCAGGTCACTCTTCTGTTGTTGCTGGAAATGGAGATGTTGACTCGAGGGAAGGATTTGTTCGATGCCTGACAGTCGTCTTTGTCGCACACTGACCACAGCCAGTCGTTTTGGACGGAGCAGTTCACGCTGACGGTGCACGAGCCGACAGAGGAGTTGGAGTGCAGCACTGTGAGGCTCAGAGCTGGTCCAGGAACATGACATGAATTACTGAATGGACAAGTGTTTTGAGAAGATGAGCCCGCCCTCTACTGGATAAAATGAGTGTCCAGTTTTAAATGGATTTGAAAAGGTTTAAGACGGACTTGAACAGGTTTTACATTTACATTTTGTCATTTAGCAGACGCTTTATCCAAAGCGACTTACATTAAGCTTCTAATTAGTGCTGGAACACCACTGGAGGCAAGGTGGGTTAAGTGTCTTGCCCAAGGACACAACGACAGTATGAACTGTGCGGAGAGCGGGAATTGAACACCTACCTTGCGGTTGAAGTGTCCGGTTTTAGATGGATTTTTAGATGGATTTGAACAGGTTTTAGATGGATTTGAACAGGTTTTGAACATGTCCACCTGTTTAAAGTCGAAGTGTTGTAAACTCACAGATGAGCCCCAGAGTCCAGAACGTGTACAGTGTGCTGCAGAATAAAAGTCTGAGGCCACAGCGCCCCCTGCAGGACACACAGAACAACAACACAGACAAGCCTTAGAAAAGTACAAATGTTATTTCTAAGTTTACTGCCATTTTATTTCAAGGGTCGTCATATTTTATCATTAGTTTATATAAATCATTGTTTTGGATAGATTTGAGAAATAATCTTTTATCAATTAAATATATATTAAAGCCCCAGGCCTCAAATGAAGTGGAGAAATGAGAAAATGCATGTTTTAAACTTTCTATTTGAGCAGGTTAAAAAAAGGTGTTTTGAATGGGTTTTAATGTGCACATTTATTTGCAAAAGTGTAATAATGAAAATCTATTAAAAAAAATTAGTGCAGGTAAAAGGCATAACTTTTTATATATCATCAACAATAGGGATAAAAAATGAAAAAAATGTTCAGGTGTGATTAAGTTTTGAAAGTGGGTCACTGCACTTGTTTTATTTTTTTTTTTATTTTAGATCGAATTCCACACATTTCTATGACGTTCTATGACACACTTTATCTCAGTCCCTCTGTGAGCTGTACTGTAGCTTCAGTTCTGACAAACACACAAACAATTAATACAAACTTTTACAGAACAACAACCACAAAAGAGAAGTATCTAACACGTTTCTGAACATGAACGATGTTATCTCTCCTTCAGCTTCAAGACGACAACACAGTCCATAGTTGCTCCATCTTTGTTTCAGTGTCAAGAAGAAATAAAACATATATTTCTTTTAATCAACCTTTAGTCATTCATTCAGTGCCAAAATCATCAGACCATAACCTGAACCAGGTAAGTCCACTGTAAAACCTTTCAACAATTTGAAATTGTGCGCACACTCCTTCACAGTGTCTTTTGCACTACTGGACTGTCTATACATAACATTTATGTTTACTTGAACCAACTGTTCACACATGCATCTTTGCACTACTGCACTTTACATAAATATGCAATAACTTCCATGAATGAATGAAGTAGAAATTGCAGAATATTGTAAATGTTGTTTTTTTGTGAAAAAGACCTGAGTTGTTAATGTTTGAACTGACCTTTGACAGAAGAGACGTTGACGTAGTCTTGAGTCTCATTGTCGCTGATCATGTGACCTGCAGCAGAGCTCTGATTGGTTCTCTGAGTCCTAGGAGTCATTAACATTTTACTCTTTATATTACCTGACCTTTACAAGAATCAAAGTGTGTCATAGCATTAATAACAAATACTACATTGAACCATTTTGGGATTATAATGTTACTGCAGATACTGCCTTTGTACTCCCCCCACACCCCCACTCACTCAGCCCCCCACTCCTCCTCCACCAGCTCTTTTTCTGTTAAATCCAGACAAACAAATATACTTTTAATGATAAAATCTGTTTGGGCTGCGGTCAAATGTAGAGAGTACAATAATTTAAGAGATTGTGCTCAACACGTGATTGTTTTCAAATTTATTAAGCTCATTTAAAATGTAATTTATAAATGTTTGCATTTCCACAGATCTCTACGTGATTGTAGAGATGATCGAGTGCTCAGGAAGGATCTCATTTACAATAAGACTGTAGTAGATTCACACGAGACATTCATTCTTTCAATTATTCATTCATTTTCAAGGAATGAATGAATGAATGTTTTATTTGAAATATACATTAAACACACGCGAGAACTGCACTTCAGACGTGATCTGAGCCACAAACTGTCCGGCTTCACAGCTGACGTCTGTCTCCACCTGTTGTTGTCTGCTCTCATCTGGAATCCAGGTGAGTCTCACACACGGACACACATTGTGTCGCTATGGTAACAACACAGAGTCTTTAGAGGGATCTGCGCCCTCTACTGGCTAAAGGTTATATTACACAGTGCCTCTTTAACCACTCAGTACAAGGTAATGGGAGTGAGATAAGTTTATCAAAGTGAGGTTTTAACATGGACGCTGAATCTTGTACATCCATTATATATCCAGAGATGGAGTTTGTCATCTGACCTCGGAGTAAAATGTTTCCTCTGCGGCTGAAGGAGACGATTTAACTGTAAAAAAAAAAGGATCATTAGATACTAGGGATGCACCGATACCACTTTTTTGGAAAACGAGTACGAGTATGAGTACTTTCAGTACTCGCCGATACCGATACCGAGTACTTAATAAAAAAACATGATTTAAATTTACATTTAAACGAAGAGGAGGCTTGCAGTAGGCTGTGGATGTGTTTTCTTGCAGGTGTGGAGTTCAGGCAGCTCGCGTGTCAGTCATGTAGCGCGGCTTGGGACATCATAACATGGAGGAGACGCATGAATCCCACATTTTCTACCTCCCGAACTCAATGCAATGTACTCAATGCATTGCCTGTGTTATTTATTGTCTCCGGACATTTTCTCTTGTCTTGCAAGAGTTCGCTGCAGTGTGGGTTGGTTGTGTCGTGGGTTTAGAAGCGTGGTTTAAACTCTCGTTATACGTGTTGGGATTTTAGGTGCTTGATTAAATTACTTGTGTTAAATGCGCTACCTTTTGAGCCTCCTCTGGACAATTTAGCTGAGCACAATTTGCAGTCCGCCTTTGTTTTGTTTTGTCTTCATTCACTTTGAAATAGTTCCACACGGCTGACATGTCTCGTCTTTCCTTCGTTCTCTCCGCTCTGAGCTGCAGCCGGGCGGGCCTGGGCGGCACTCGGCGCCTGTGATTAACCCCTTACACGCGCTCAAACATAGACATTTCTCAGACCGTGGTATCGGCCCCTGGTATCAGGGGACTTTTAACGAGTACGAGTACTTATGAAAATGTGGTATCGAGGCCGATACCAGATACCAGTATCGGTATCGGTGCATCCCTATTAGATACAACTGTTAAAATCACAAAGCCTCAAAAAAGAGCCACACTTTGTCAAATTAAAAGGCTCCACAGTTTGAATCAGAAAAAAACACAGGATTAACCAAACAATCCATTCATTTACCTTTAGTTTTCCTCTTGGCTTTACCTTTTCTAAAGTGGTTTACCTGGGCATATGTCACATTTTCATCTGAAAAACGAGAATCCAATTAAATGTTCTTGTTTAGAACAAGACACGAAATACAAAAGTTAAAACACACTTTACAAAAAGAAACTGCTAAACAACTTTACAACAACATGTAGCTGCACCGTAAATAATCAAACAAAATGACAACAATAACCACACAACATTACAATAACATTATCCATGTGGCATTATAAAAAACAATTTTCCAGTTAAATACATCCCTGGCAGGAATGTGGCTGTTTCCAGTGCAGTTAAATGTTGTTGTATTTCCGTTTCTTTTTGTAAAGTTTTTGCTTTTGTGTTTTGTTGAGCTGTCTGGGCCACCGTACATACCTGCTGCTGAATGTGGCCTCACATTGGAGTAAACACAGCCCTCCTCTTGTTCACAGTTCCTTCTCTCTGAGTTGGATTCAAAAAAAGAAGTGACGTGATTTATGATTACAAATGAAAAACACAAAAGAGACTCACCCTTTATTTTTTGGAGCTCCAACACAGTAGATGCATGATCTGTAAAATATATATATTTTACTGCTTCAGTGGAAAAGAAAGCCATAGTGATAGTTTCATTGTGAACAGACTTGTGTTAACTCTGGTGGATTTTCTGAATTTCTGAATTTAGACAAAAATACACTGATCTTGGTAATATTTAGATTCTGTGCAGAATAAAAATTCCAATAGAGTAACTAAATACCTTACCTTTTCTGAGGTGGTTTACTTTGGCATACGTCACACTTTTATCTAAAAGAAAAAAGGAAAATCAAATGAAGTGTTCTTGTGTTGGACATGATGGTTCTAGTTTAAAGGGACTGGACTGTACCTGCTCCTGAATGCATCACACTGGAGTAAACACAGCTCTGTTCCTGTTCACACGTCCTTCTCTCTGAGTTGGATTCAAAAAGAAATGGCATGATTAACATAGTGTCACTTTCTTTGTGAACAGACACAGATAACAACAACATCTGAGCCAGATCTTAACCACATACACTTTGTCACACCTTCAGTAATGGAGGGAATTCTCTTTTGGGACACTAGAGGGCAGGCTCCAAAAGTGGAAATATAAGGAGAAATCCAATGGTGACTTTACAAGTGTAAAAATCATGTTTACAGCCTGTTACAAAAGATGGCTCTGGTCTCTAGAGCTACGTTTTTACTACTTTTTTGATTAATGACAAGGATTTTTGATTAGTATATCATTTTATGCTATCTAAAAACTATTGTTTTCCTTTAAAGTAACAGCAGAAAAGCCCGGTTGTAACCACTATTTTATTGCCCTGTGGTTAGGCCAATATCGGTGAATGTGGGAACAATGGGCAAACAACATCCATGTTTATTTACAATCTATGCTCCTGACTCTGCTGACTCCTCAGATTTGTGACTTTAAAAATAAATTATTTGGATAAGACACTACAGTAGGCCTGTTACGTTTAGGCTATGCCTCCTCCGCAGGCTACACTGGAGCGACTTTCACAAATCCAGTGTGGGCCTAATCAGGGTTAGTTCAACTGTGCTCTAGTTGCATGTCTTTGTTCACACAGACAGATTAAGGGGCTGTCCACACGGAGACACAAATCACTGTATCCATATACATTTTGTATCGTATTGGCCTTTCGTCCACACGGATCCGGTGTTTTGGGAGACTGAATCCGCTATTTTTTGAAACAGGGTTCTAAAGTGGATAAATCTTTCGACAACACCTTTGCGACACCCTTGCGGTGTCGTGTGTACAGCCAATCCGTATATTTTGTGAAAACGATGATGTCATCGCATCACGTGTCGGCCTCATCGCACGTAACAGCAACAACAATAATGGCGGACTACATGATTGAGTTCGTGCTGCAGAAGCTACTAAGCTTTATTACAGCAAAATCTATTGCTTCTATGCAGTTGTGGTGAGCAACAAGCGATAATGGACAACACCATACGCCACATGCTCTTAGATCCACAGAGAGAACCAGGAGAGCAACCTGGAGAAAATGAATGGAGAGAGAATTTCCGCATGTCCAAAGCACTCAGAACTCAGTCCGTATATTGAAGAGCAAACAACAAACATGAGGGCACCAATTACTACACTCTAAATATATGACTGCAACAATTTGAGAACTTGTTTTTATTAGAAAATAAATATTTAGGTCTTCGTCTTCTTCTGCAGCGCGCAAGGTTATGCGCATGCTCAAAGTCTTCTTCTCCGTGGATAGTGTATATCTGTGGCAGAATTACAGCGCCCCATACTGGTCGGGCATATATACTACATCTTTTCAGCCGGCCGTATGAGATATTTTCTTGAGACGACGCCGTCTCAAGATCGGATAGGGGATGCACTGGCTTCGTGTGGACATAGCCTAAGTCTGCAGAACGACCCATTGTTAACGTTCATACATCTCATTTGAATAAAGTTATACAGATTACAAACAAGTGAACGCACAACAGAACATAACACATCCAACATGAAAAAAAGCAACAAAAGAAAAAAACAAAATGACAACATACCATATAAATAAGAAAAGGAGAACGAGAAATAAAAGTAGGATGTAGCATTAGGATGTTGGAGACAGCAGGACACTTTTTTGAATATAAAACAGAAATGGGCTTCATTGATTATAAAATATATTTGTATGTCCTCCCAAAGGACAACTTCAGGAAACAAAGTAAACCATGAACCCATTGCACAAAGATGAGTGGTAGTGTATCTTTCCATTTGAAAAGAATAATACGATGGACTAAAAGTGTGAGGTAATGAGGATCTGATTCTGCTTTAGACAGAGCCAAAGGAGAGGATGAGGTTCCAAATACAGCCAAAAGGGGGCAGGGTTGGACTGGTTTACCTAAAGATGTTCTAATTAGAGAGAACAGTGTAAGTTTGGAACAGGACCAGAACATATGGACATGGTTAACAGGAGCATCACCGGTTACACATTGGGTTTACATCAGGGAAAATTCTTACCAGCTTTTGATTCGTCCAGAAAAGACAATGACCTTTTTTGCACTGCATTAATGATTGTTTAAAAAAAAAACTGATGTTCATTTCAAATGGAGAGCCAGAAATCATGAGATAATGTCATATTTAACTCAGATTCACATTCACCTTTCAGTACAGAGAGGCTGGGCTTTTGATATTGTAAGAGTTTTTTGTATTGAACTTTAAATATTTGAGGAGGTTCTAAAATGGGATTACATGGGTTGTGTGGTGGTGCATTAGGAAACTGAGGGGTCATAAAGATCAGCAAATGTCCTAATGCTCTTATCAAACTAGTCAGAGAAAGTCCAGTCCAGTAAAGATGGTTTAAAAACATGGTTTAATTAAATGGAGGCTCTTACAGAGATTGAAGTCCAATTAATTTGGTGTTTTATTTTAAACAAAATTTTAACAGTGCATTTGACATTTATGTTTTTGATGTGTTTGGTTAGAGGAGATGTATTTGCAAAGATTAAGGCTGACAAGTGACTCTAACAACAGACATGATGGTGCATCAGCTCCAGGAGGTTCATAAAGCCAGTGCACAATTGGTTGAATGTTTACGGTCCAATGATAAAATTAAAAATTCGGAGCGGCCGTACTTCACATCTTTTTGGGATGTTGCAGTGTTGTCCATGATTATCGACGGGGTTTGCCTTTTACACATAAAGGTTGTTATGGTGCTATAAAATAGTAGTTTTTAGTTAATACAGCCTGATATCTATGATGGAAGTGATGATCAGGATTTTAAAGTAGATTTAGTTTGTTCTAATAATGATAAAAGGTTTGCAGAGAAAAGTTCAGAAAAGCTCTCAGTAACAGTGATGTCCAGATGGACAAATGGATGTGTGGTTTTGAAGGAAGTAAGTCAAGTGAAAGAGTCCAAGCAGCTGCATTTACAGGGAAAAGGTTTTCTCAAGGATCTGTTTATCTCCTGAGAATTTTTCAAATCTATGAAGGACATTAAAAACATGAGGTAAACTATCCACATTGCTTTATCATTGTGTTAACTCTTAGCCTTTTAAAGGATTTGGACGTTTGAAGTCATCAAGTTATAAGAAGCTGAGACTGACCAATAGGAGGAGAGGGGTCGTCTCTGATGGCCATGTGATCTTCAGCAGAGCTCTGATTGGTTCTCACAGACCTTAAGCACAAAACTGTAACAAACAAAAAAATGAATAGTGAATTATCTTGTTAAAGGCATTTGTTTTAGAAACAAATACAGTGTTTGTGTCTGATATAGTCTTACCTTTTGACTTTCTGCAGCACCACAGAAGCAGCAGCAGAATTAATAATACTATTGCACAGATAAGTCCAATGATCAACATGACAGGAAATGAAGAGATATGTTCCTTTGCTGCAAGAATTTATCTCATGTTATTCTTTACAACTCACAATGTAGTTGTGATTTTTAAATACACCTTCAAATATATATTTTTTCTTTTTAAGAAATAAAAGATTCTCACATTTGACTGAGATCCAACTCTCTGGAGAAGTCCAAATCCGTGGAGATCTTTGGCCTTGTTTTTGTCCCTCACATTTATAAAAACCCTCGTCAGACTTGGACACTGCAGAGATGTTGAACTCAGTTTTGGTTCCATTTTGGATTAGTTTTCCATTTTTATAGAAAAGGACCGAAGAAAGAGCAGTAGATGTCTTCAGTTTACAGCCGAGAAAAACAGGTCGTCCCTCAGTCACAGGATGAACAGGACTCACAAGGACAACATCACCTGTGAAAAGTCACACTTGTACTATTACATTATGCTGTGATCTCTTATATTCTTCAGTTAAAGATGTTTTGACACACTTTCTAAAAATGGGCAATCATAAAAAGCAAGCTTATTGATGCCTTGGATCAATACCAAATGCAAATAACTCATGGTAAAAAGAGATAAACATCTTTAAAACTTTAGTTCAGGCCTAACTCCTGATAGATTAAAATTTTCCTCAGGGAGAAACAAGGCCACTCAGACTTTACAAATAGCAAAAGCTAACTTTTTTATGGCTGTGATAGATGGTGCAAAAGGAAATTGTAAATTGATTTGGGAAAATATTAATAAATTGATTGGCAAACAAATAAAAACCAGTGGAAAAGGCCTTAAACTTAAATTAAACAATGAATTGGTATCTGAGGCTGTTGTCCTTGCAACTAGATTAACAAATTTGGATTTGATACTAACTTTCTGAAGCATTATAATACTGCAGCAGTGGCAGCTGTTCCACTGAAAAGGAAGACCAATCATGCCTTAAGTCTTAACTTGCAATAAACAGAAGAACAGGTCGAGCCTCACCTGGGCCACCAATCACGGCTTAAGTCTAAACTGTCATTAAACAGAAGAAGAAGAGGTTGAGCCTGACCTGGGCCACCGATCACAGCTTAAGTTTAAACTGGCATTAAACAATAGAAGAAGAGGTCGAGCCTCACCTGGGCCACCAATCACGGCTTAAGTCTAAACTGTCATTAAACAGAAGAAGAAGAGGTCGAGCCTCACCTTGGCCAGCGATCACGGCTTGAGTCTAAACTGGCATTTCATTTTACAGATCACACAGTTAAATGGATACAGTCTTATTTAACAGATAGAAAACAGTGTGCAGGTATGTGACAGTAAGTCACCATATCTGGATTATCCAGTAGGTGTCCCTCAGGGGTCAATCTTGGGCCCACTGCTGTTCTCGCTTTATGTTAATGAATTGCCTAATGTGTGGAAAAATGTAGACACTATTATGTACACTGACGATACAGTAATTCTCACCTGTTCCAAAAATCCACATGAAGCAGCCCAACGACTCTCAAAAGCTCTAGATGATCTACAGAAATGGTTAACTGATCCTTGTTTATGCTTAAATGTTAAAAAGACTGTATCCATGTTCTTCAACAAACCAAGAACACCTTTAGTTCCAGTAAGGGTCTATTTGGGGGACAAGAACTACAAAATGTTGAAGTATTTAAATACCTTGGGGTCTACTTAGATTCAAAATGATCCTTTCAAAAGCATGTTCAAAACATTGTAAAAACTACAAATTTTAATATAAGGAATTTCAAACATATTGGAGCCTCCCTGACAGAGCAGCAGTCACATTCCTACACTCAATGATACTGTCTCATATTGAGTATTGCATTAGGAGCTGGTCATACTCTGGTTCTTCTGTTATTAGACCTGTTGAACAAAAGGGCTTTGAAAGTTTTAGACAAGAAACCTTTTTCATCCCACCACTGCCATATTCTGATAAATATAGTTTACTAAGTCTTTCAAATTTTAAAATATTTAAATCTGCCTGTTTGATTTACAAAGTTACTCATGGTTTGGCTCCTCCCTCGTTAAATAAGTTTATCAAACAGAAATCTCTGAGTGGACCTGCATGGTTCAAGAGTAACGCGAGCCTCTGTCAGAGGTGACTGGTTAAAAGAAACTCAAACATGTATGTTTATTGTTATATGTGACCTGCATCTTATGCAAAATATGTTTTGAAGATGGGTCTGTGCAATATCCATAATTTATACTTAATCAGACTTGTGTACCTACGTAGAGTCAGCGCAGTACAGATGTAATTGCAAATCATATTTTATCATTTTTTGTCTGAAATAATATTGACTTTGTTGTATTGGGATGTCTGTACTTGTTCTTATTGTGTTAAGTATTTCTCTTTCTTTTTATTTGTGTAACATCTACCTGCCAGGGGCTCTGCAGATGGAAATTAGCCTATACTATAATCTGGCATATTTAAATTTGTTTTAATGTTTATTAATATGCATTGTTCCCCCTTTTATTTTCTTAAATTAAAAAAAAAACAACAAAAAAAAAAACATTATCACATCAATAAAAATAATATGATGGGTGTATTAATCTATTATTTGAAAAATGAAATGAAAAAACCTACTGTGAAAAGTGATGTTGAGGGCATTGCTCAGTTCTCCTGATCCAGACTCACACCAAAACACTGCATTAGTTTTCTCTTTTGGGGAAAAGTCACATTTAGATTGATCAGTCCAGTAGAAACTACATTTTTGTAAGAAAAGGCCGTTCTGAGAAAAGCCTTTCAGTCTCCACTCTCCATTAGTGGAGTTGGATTCACAGCTCAGTGAGACTTGTCAGGCGTGAAGTGCTGTGATCTGTCAGGACTCACTGTGAGAGACACTGGGGACTCAACTTCTGCAAAACAACAATGTGCATAAATAATGAAGAATGAAAATGATATGAACACTTACAGTTTCTAAATATCTCTGAATGATGAGCAATGAATAAATAAAAATCCTACCTTTAGTCCAGACAAACTTGGGCTGACTGTATTCAGAGTAAAACAGTGGACGTCCTCGTCCTGCTCTACACACAAACCCTGCTGTGTTGGTCTGGTGGTGAACGGTGAAGGAGTCCTGTTCAGTCCCATTACTGTGACCTGGGAGCAGCTCATATCTGTAAGAGTCTGATGAATGAGGAACAGCCTTGTACCAGTAAAAGGTCCATCCTGCAGACGGCTGTTTAACACCACAGCTCAGAGAGACAGAGACTCCAGGAGTCAGCCATGACGGAGACACAGACAGGACAGGCTGGAGTTTACCTGTTTGAACAGTCATTAGATTTCATTTATTATATTACAAAGAATTTTTTTGAACATAAAGTTGTCCAGACTCACTCAGTACTTCCAGTGTGGTCGCTCTGCTCCACAGTGTTGTGAGATCTGGAGCTCTTTCTCCTCTACATTTGTAGTGTCCACTGTCAGACTCAGTAACTCTGGAGATTGTATATTCTCTTGTTGTTTGATGTTGGACTGAACCGGTCCTGCTCCACTGATACGTCCACTCAGTGTTTCCTCTGTCCTCAATCTCACATCTGAGAGTGAGCCTCTCTCCAGAAAAGATCTCAGACCAGTTTGAATTCAGACTCACTGTGGGTACTGTCAACATCAAATGTAATATTTAACATAATATAATGTCATATTATACCAAACCCCCGTAACGTCCTCCAGATCAGCATCAAGACTATTATCAGTGATAAGACACTGAGGGCCTCCGCTTTTCCAGGACTTTTTGTCAAAATAAACCATTTCTCAACCTGAGGCTCTGGATCAATAGCTCCAGTCAGAAGTCCCAGATTGGAGAAGAGAATGACAGATAGATTGTCTAAACAAACAAATCTGATTCAAATCCCTTCAAACAGATAATGTCAGATCCTGCTTAAACGTCTTGGGGTAAGAAATCAATTTTAATTAATGATTTTATAACTTCATATAAGCTTGATTTTATGTTTTTAACTGAAACATGGTTAGACAGCAAGACTGGAAATGCAGTCCTTATTGAATCCACTCCATCTAATTTGACATTTGTGTCCAAAATACAGGAAAACAAAAAGGCTGGTGGTGTATGTTCCTTTCTCCATCTATATTAAATATAGTTCTTTACAAACACTGTCATGATTTTGTTGATGAGTTACTGAAATACTTTCGGTTGTCTGCACAGAATCTGAACAAATAGTGTCCACAGGTGATTTGAATGTGCAGGTGGATAATGTTTGTGACAAGAATGACAAAGAACTTCCTGCTGTTCTTGATACTTATGGGGCCGTATCTTCCCGATCATAACGCAGGTGTCAGGCCGAGACGGAAGCTCATTGAGGGGTGTGTCCAAATCTACTTTTCCTGTTTTTCAGTTTGAAGACAGAGGTATAAATATACAGGACTTCTTTTTTAATATCTGATGAGCAGAATACTAGAAAATACTAATCATTCAGACAAGCCTATACTTTCTTATTACTCATTTTATTATAAACAAAGTCACTTACATCCAGATAAAAATATATTTATCATTATTTTGACAGTCTTGGGATTTTTACGCCAGGTTTCATGTTTGATTATTTTAATTTTGCAAATCTTCCCTGATCTCTTTCCACAACTGTGTCACTGCATTGAACAGATTGATGTGTGGATGAAAAATCATTTTCTCCAACTGAACAAAGACAAGACTGAACTAATCATCTTTGGAAACAGAAACAAAGAAAAGTGTCAGCAGTCACCTCGGGTCTCTTTCTCTAAAATTACATCATCAGCATTTTATCACCTTAAAAACATTTCCAAAGTCAAAGGGATAATGTCTAACGCAGACTTAGAGAGACTTATCCATGCTTTTATCTCCAGCAGGTTAGATTACTGTAACAGGCTGCTCACTGGTCTCTCAAAACGAGGGTTAAGACAGCTGCAGCTTATTCAGAACGCTGCTGCTCGGGTTCTAACCAAAACCAGGAAGTACAACCACATCAGTCCAGTTTTAAAAACTCTGCACTGGCTTCCTGTTGCTCAGAGAATAGACTTTTAGCTCCGCCTACATTCAGTAAAGACAACCCTCATTTTGTTCCAAGAATATGCTCAGCTTATTTTATTGTTTACTTTTTAACTTTTATTTTTATTTCAGATCCATTTTTAAAAACATAACTGTACTCACCAGTTTCTAAAACAGTGACAGTGTTACTTTCAGATGTGACAATATATTCATCCCATCCTCTGCAGGAGTAGACACCTCCATCTGAGACACTGACACGAGCTGAGTTTTCTTTCATTATTTCCCTCTGAGAGTCAGAGACTGACTTTGGTCTGAACCATTCATAAGTTCCTTTAAAGCCCTTGACTTCACAGCTTAGAGTCACACTGCTCTGTTCTGGGATGGTCTCACTGGAGGTTTTCAGTTGGACTCTGCGTATCTTTGCTGAGGAGAGAACAATATTAGAAAAACACAGTCAGTGAACCACAAAGATGGATGTAGACTTTGGCAAAATGAAAATGGTGATAGTTTTTATGATTTATTTGTCATTAGTAAAACAAAATAGCTGCTTTTTAAAATTAGACAAATGACTTAAACTTCTCAGAAACATGTCAAAGGTTTGATGTGTTTAAAATACTGACCTGTTACCTTCACTTCTTTCTTTGTCGACTGTGTTCCCCATGAGGTCCTACAAGAGTACTGACCCTGATCTGATGTTGACACCGAAGAGATTTTCAGTTCAGCTGTGGCAGATGTACGATGTATCTTATGGTGTCTGTCCTCTGTCACATAATATCCATTTTTGTAAAAGTACAAATATCCCTGAACATCTTGAACACAACGCAGAGTCACTGAGTCTCCGAGAAACAAAGACTGTTCAGGACCCTCCAGAGTCACGCCTGTGTAAACAAAAGTAAAGTAAAAATTATTTAAAAACTGCTCTAGAGTAATACTACGATGGCCATGAAGTGCAAACCGAATAACAGAACTGAAAACAAAATAACAAAACTGAAAACCAGAAAAAGTAGGTCTTGTTCGTGGACATAATCCTTTGTGCTGATTGGACGAGACATGTGTCACTCTGGTTAAGACAGCTGCAGCTTATTCAGAACGCTGCTGCCCGGGTTCTAAACAAAACCAGGAAGTACAACTACCTCAGTTCAGTTTTTAAAACTCTGCACTGGCTTCCTGTTGCTCAGAGAATAGACTTTTAGCTCCGCCTACATTCAGTAAAGACAACCCTCATTTTGTTCCAAGAATAGGCTCAGCTTAACTGTTTACTTTTTAACTTTTATTTTTATTTCAGATCCATCTTTAAAAACATAACTGTACTCACCAGTTTTTGAAACAGTGACAGTGTTACTCCATTCTGTGACGATATATCCATCCCATCCTCTGCAGGAGTAGACACCTCCATCTGAGACACTGACACGAGCTGAGTTTTCTTTCATTGTTTCCCTCTGAGAGTCAGAGTCTGAGTTTTGTCTGAACCATTCATAAGTTCCTTTAAAGCCCTCGACTTCACAGCTCAGAGTCACACTGCTCTGTTCTGGGATGGTCTCACTGGAGGTTTTCAGATGGACTATGCGTGTCTTTGCTGAGGAGAGAACAATATAAGAAAAACACAGTCAGTGAAACACAAAGATGGATGTAGACTTTGGCAAAATGGAAATGATAATAGTTTTTATGATTTATTTGTCATTAGTAAAACAAAATAGCTGCTTTTTAAAATTAGACAAATGACTTAAACTTCTCAGAAACATCAAAGTCAAAGTCAAAGTCAAATTTATTTATATAGCACATTTACAGATGGCTGAGCCACACCAAAGTGCTTCACAATAAAATGCTAAGTGCAATAAACAAAGGAAGACAAAGAAGAAACAATATTCATAATATATAAACAGATTAAAATAAAATGAAAAAGGGCAACAATACGAATAACTACAGGAGTTAAAATAATGTAAGTCTTTCTCTAGCCTTTGACACTAATCAAAGGCTAGAGAAAAGAGGTGAGTCTTCAAGAGAGACTTAAAAATGTTTAGAGACTGGGCTGCACGGATGTGGAGGGGGAGGCAGTTCCAGAGTCTGGGGGCTGCTACTGCAAAGGCTCTGTCCCCCTTGGTTTTTAGCCTGGACCTTGGCACTTCCAACAGCAGTAGGTCAGCTGACCGTAGTGCTCTGGAGGATGTGGTGGTGGAGAAGCTCAGACAGGTATGTGGGGGCCACACCATGGAGGATTTAAAGACTATAAGTAGCAGTTTAAAATCAACGCGGTAGCGGATGGGAAGCCAGTGTAGTGATGCGAGGACCGGGGTGATATGTTCTCGCTTTTTTGTGCAAGTGAGGAGTCGGCGGCTGAGTTTTGGACCAACTGCAGGCGAAGCTGGGAAAGGTTAATGCCAGTGTATAGAGCGTTGCAGTAGTCCAGTTGAGAGGAGATGAAAGCATGGATAACTCTCTCTAGATCACTCTGGGGCAGGTAGGCTTTGGCCTTAGCTATATTTCTCAAATGAAAAAAGCTTTTTCTAACTACTGCACTGACCTGCTGCTCAAACTTGAAGGCACTATCAAAATCACCCCAGATTTCTGACAGAGGGCCTGACGTTAGAGCGAGAGGGCCCAGGCGTCGATGGAAAAGGCCGGGAAGTTTTGCCAAAAATAATTATTTCAGTCTTATCCGGATTGAGGTTGAGGAAGTTTGAACCCATCCATGTCTTTATGTCAGACAGACAGACAAGCAAAGAATGGATTGCAGCCTGTCCATCAGCCTTTAGGGAGATACAGCTGGACATCATCAGCATAGCAGTGGAAGGAGATGTTGTGCTTAACCAGGATTTCCCTAGGGGTAAAATATACAATAAAAATAGGATAGGGCCTAGTATAGAGCCTTGAGGACCCCACAGGTGAGGGGGCAACGGATGATGTGAATTCTCCCAACTGGACACAGAAGCTCCTGTCGGCCAGGTAGGACTGAAAAACTTCAGGGCAGTGCCTTTGATGCCTAAGCGATGCTCAAGCCGTGACAGCAGAATCCTGTGGTCCACCGTGTCAAAGGCTGCTGTGAGATCTAGAAGCACAAGGATCACCGGGCTGCCCGTGTCAGCGGCTAGGAGCAGGTCGTTGAGCACTCTCAGGAGAGCAGTCTCAGTGCTGTGGGCTGTTCTAAAACCGGACTGGAATTTCTCGTAGATGTTGTTATGAGATAAAAGGAGTGGAGCTGGACATAAACTTCTCGCTCAAGGATTTTAGACAGAAATGGCAGTTTTGAGATAGGCCTAAAGTTTGAGAGGATAGAGGGTCAAGGTTTGGCTTCTTTAGTAGAGGCTGCACCACAGCATGCTTGAAGGCATCCGGGGCACCCAAAAGAGAATGGCATTAATCAGCAGTAGAAGAGCAGGAGCAACCGTATCAAGAACTATGGCATCCTTGAGTTGACGGAGGGCAGACAATCGGAAGGGCAGTTTGAGTGCTGCAGATGTTTGACTGCATCAGAAAGGGAGGATAGGGTAATGGGCTCAAACTGCAATAGGACAGCTGGCTGAGGGAGGGTGGGGAGTGGGAAGTGGGGGTGGAGGTATGGGAAGGCCTGAGTGCTGCAATTTTCTCAATGAAGAATTTTTGAAAACTTTCACAGAGGGCTGGTGAGGGCAAAACAGGGGATCCGTTTTTGGGATTTATGAGAGAATTTAATGTATTGAAGAGAACCTGGGGTTTGTGACTGTTTCTGGAGATCATGGTGGAAATGTACTGTGATTTGGCGGTTTTACAGCTCGGTGGTAATCCGCCAAGCAACTTCGGAGGATTTGGAGGGACACGTGGAGGCGGTCCTTCTGCCACCTGCGCTCCGCACGCCTACAGGCACGTCTGAGGTCACATGTAGCATCGTTGAGCCATGGTGTAGTATGAGCTTTTTTGCGTTTGGCCTTGAAAGGCGCAACAGAGTCCAAAATGCCAGTGCAAGCTGATGAGAACATGGAAAGCAGCTCATCAGCAGAGTACTCAGAGCTATAGCTCAGTGACAGCCTACACAAAGGGGAGACATTAAAGGCGGCTGAAAATTGCTCAGCAGTCGAGGAGTTAAGCGTCTGTGAGACCGCTTGGAGACACAAGGGGCACCACCTGAGAATGGAACTGACATTGTGAACAGAATTAGGGAGTGATCAGAGAAAGACGTAGCACGGATTTCATTCACAGAGATAGAAACACCATAGGATAACACGAGGTCTAGTGTGTGACCCTTTTCGTGCGTTGGGCCAGAGACAGATTGCTTGAGATTGAATGAGTCAAGGAGGTTCAGAAAGTCCCGGGTCAGAGACTGTGACTCACAACAAACATGAACATTAAAATCACCACATATTAAAATGTGATCATATTTAACCATAAGCCCAGACAAAACATCAGCAAAATCATGTATAAAGTCTCTGTTGAATTTAGGTGGACGATACACCACTGCACACAAAACGGGGCTAGCCTGAATAATTTCAAACAGTTGCAGCTCAAAGCTTGCCAAACCAGCGTGTGGAATCTGTCGACAGTGAAAACGCGACTTGTAAACAGAGGCGACGCCTCCCCCTCTCCCAGTCACTCGGGGGGAATTAAAAAAGTTACAGTCTGGTGGAAGGAGTTCAGAGAAAGGCGTGTTATCGCCGCTGGAGACCCAGGTCTCGCACAGAAACATAAAGTCTAGCTCCCGCGAGATAAAGTCGTTGAGCATGAAAGTTTTGTTTGCCAGAGACCGCACATTTAACAGGGCCAGCTGGAGGGTTACCTCGTCTCTAGCCGATGGTCCAATGCGCTTCAGAAACATGTCAAAGGTTTGATGTGTTTAAAATACTGACCTGTTACCTTCACTTCTTTCTTTGTCGACTGTGTTCTCCAATAGTTCCCACAAGAGTACTGACCCTGATCTGATGTTGACACTGAAGAGATTTTAAGTTCTACTTTGGTGGCAGATGTACGATGTATCTGATGGTGTGTGTCCTCTGTCACATAATATCCATCTTTGTAAAAGTACAAATCTCCCTGAACATCTTGAACACATCGCAGAGTCACTGAGTCTCCGAGATACAAAGACTGTTCAGGACCCTCCAGAGTCACACCTGTGTAAACAAAAGTAAAGTAAAAATTTAAAAACTGCTCTAGAGTAATACTACGATGGCCATGAAGTGCAAACCGAAAAACAGAACTGAAAACAAAATAACAAAACTGAAAACCAGAAAAAGTAGGTCTTGTTCGTGGACATAATTCTTTCTGCTGATTGGACGAGACATGTGTCACTCTGGTTTCTCTGACTTGTTGACTAGAACTCTGAATTAAACAAAGATTAAACAAATATAACCTGAGTGTCTGTTGATATCTCTGTGATAAAGCACACTGACTTTTTTGGCACAGAATCACTACAGCATAATTAATAATTTATAAAGATGGCAAAAATACAGCATAAATAATCTATACAGTCACTTTAAAGACACCGACATGTCACAGCCAGACGAGACGAGACGAGACGGGAGGGTACTGTCAACATCAAATGTAATATTTAACATAATATAATGTCATATTATACCAAACCCCCGTAACATCCTCCAGATCAGCATCAATACAATTATCAGTGATAAGACACTGAGGGCCTCCGCTTTTCCAGGACTTTTTGTCAAAATAAACCACTTCTCAACCTGAGGCTCTGGATCAATAGCTCCAGTCAGAAGTCCCAGATTGGAGAAGAGAATGACAGATAGATTGTCTAAACAAACAAATCTGATTCAAATCCACTTCAAACAGATGATGTCAGGTCCTGCTCAAACAGACTTGAAACTTGCAGTGTTCAATGTCAGGTCTTTGGCTAAGAAATCATTTTTAATTAATGATTTTATAACTTCATATAAGCTTGATTTTATGTTTTTAACTGAAACATGGTTAGACAGCAAGACTGGAAATGCAGTCCTTAATGAATCCAGTCCATCTAATTTCACATTTGTGTCCAAAATACAGAAAAACAAAAAGGCTGGTGGTGTATGATCCTTTCTCCATCTATATTAAATGTAGTTCTTTACAAACACTGTCATGATTTTATTGATGAGTTACTGAAATACTTTCGGTTGTCTGCACAGATCCTGAACAAATAGTGTCCACAGGTGATTTGAATGTGCAGGTGGATAATGTTTGTGACAGGAATGACAAAGAACTTTCTGCTGTTCTTGATACTTATGGGGCCGTATCTTCCCGATCATAACGCAGGTGTCAGGCCGAGATCTACTTTTTATAATTTTCAGGTTGAAGACAGAGGTATAAATAGACAGGACTTCTTTATTAATATCAGATGAGCAGAATACTAGAAAATACTAATCATTCAGACAAACCTATACTTTCTTATTTCACATTTTATTTTAAACAAATTCACTTACATCCAGATAAAAATATATTTATCATTATTTTTGACAGTATTGGGATTTTTACGTCAGGTTTTATGTTTGATTATTTTAATTTTGTGTGGAGGAAAAATCCTTTTCTCCAACCGAACAAAGACAAGACTGAACTAATCATCTTTGGAAACAGAAACAAAGAGAAAGTGTCAGCAGTCACCTCGAGTCTCTTTCTCTAAAATCTAAAAACCAGGTTAGAAATCTAGGGGTCATTGGACTCAGACTTGAATTTCCACGTCACATGAAGTCAATTACATCATCAGCATTTTATCACCTTGAAAATATTTCCAAAGTCAAAGGGATAATGTCTAAAGCAGACTTAGAGAGACTTATCCATGCTTTTATCTCCAGCAGGTTAGATTACTGTAACGGCCTGCTCACTGGTTTCTCAAAACGAGGGTTAAGACAGCTGCAGCTTATTCAGAACACTGCTGGTCGGGTTCTAACCAAAACCAGGAAGTACAACCACATCAGTCCAGTTTTAAAAACTCTGCACTGGCTTCCTGTTGCTCAGAGAATAGACCTTTAGCTTCGCCTACATTCAGTAAAGACAACTGAAAGTGTTTAATCTGCACTCTTTATCTTTTATCTTTTTATTCTGTATTTTACTTATGTTTCTTTTTTCAAACCTTGTATTTTAAATGTGTCTTTTATTTCTGTAAAATACTTTAAATGATCCAGTTTATAAATTGTGCTTTAGAAAAACAAATTGCCTCATATAGCCTAAATATTTATGTAACTTTTTATAATAACTGTAATTATTTTATCATTGCAAATAATTTTCTAAATTCAGTTTCATAAACAAAACAAACACAAAGAACAGCAGTGAAACTGTGAAAGAAATAAGAAAAAAATATAATGTACACCAACTAATTAAAACTGCTTTGTTTTAAATGTAATAAATAATATTTCTAAAAACACATCAGCTCAAAACAAACTCCCTCATTTTGTTCCAAGAATAGACTCAGCTTATTTAAACTGTTTACTTTATATTTTTTATTTTTATTTCAGATCCATCTTTAAAAACATAACTCTACTCACCAGTTTCTAAAACAGTGACAGTGTTACTTTCAGATGTGACGATATATCCATCCCATCCTCTGCAGGAGTAGACACCTCCATCTGAGACACTGACACTAGCTGAGTTTTCTTTCATTGTTTCCCTCTGAGAGTCAGAGTCTGAGTTTAATCTGAACCATCCATAAGTTCCTTTAAAGCCCTCGACTTCACAGCTCAGAGTCACACTGCTCTGTTCTGGGATGGTCTCACTGGATGTTTTCAGATGGACTCTGCGTCTCTTTCCTGAGGAGAGAACAATATTAGAAGAACACAGTGACAAAGATGGATGTAGACTTAGGCAAAATGGAAATGATAATAGTTATCTGTCATTAGTAAAACAAAATAGCTGCTGTGTAAAATCAGACGACTTAAACTTCTCAGAAACATGTCAAAAGTTTGATGTGTTTAAAATACTGACCTGTTATTTTCAGTTCTTTCTTTGTCGACTGTGTTACCCATGAGGTCCCACAAGAGTACTGACCCTGATCTGATGTTGACAATGAATAGATTATCAGTTCTACTGTGGGAGATGTACGTTGTATCTTATGGTGTGTGTCCTCTGTCACATATGATCCATTTTTGTAAAAGTACAAATATCCCTGAACATCTTGAACACAACGCAGAGTCACTGTGTCTCCGAGATACAAAGACTGTTCAGGACCCTTCAGAGTCACACCTGTGTAAACAATATAAAGTAAAAATTATCTTAAAAACTGCTCTAGAGTAATACTACGATGGCCATGAAGTGCAAACTGAATAACAGAACTGAAAACAAAATAACAAAACTGAAAACCAGAAAAAGTAGGTCTTGTTCGTGGACATAATTCTTTCTGCTGATTGGACGAGACATGTGTCACTCTGGAGTCTCTGAATTGTTGCCCAGAACTCTGAATTATAATTGACTGTAGTGTTGACATTTTCCTCAAGTCTTCATGTCAAAGATGTAAAAGTAAGCCCAGTGTTTTAAGAACAGACTAAAGATAACTGTGGATAAGTGCTACACAAGTCCTCACAAGTCCATCCAGTGCAACAAGGAGTTTAAACAAATATAACCTGAGTGTCTGTTGATATCTCTGTGATAAAGCACACTGACATTTTTGGCACAGAATCACTACAGCATAATTAATAATTAATAAAGATGGCAAAAATACTGCATAAATAATCTATACAGTTACTTTAAAGACACCAACATGTCACAGGCAACGAGATAAAATCAAACAAGAGTTATTTACCTTTGGTGTGTTTGCAGAGGACGGCATTGAAGACTGAAATAAGAATTATAAAAGAGTTTATGTCGACAAAGGCCTGACAAAAGCTTCGATGTTCACCTGTTTAAAGTCAAAGTGTTGTAAACTCACAGATGAGCCCCAGAGTCCAGACCAGAGAGGGTCCCATCCTCACATCCAGCGCTCGTCACTCTGCCTCTGACAAACTCCAGCTCATTACAGACTTACATCTACAGCTCAAACAGAGGAAGAGGAAGGTAGAATTAATGAAGATATGTTAAACTTTTATTTTTAGTTCATCTTCGTCTGAGTCTGACTGGTCTGCACTTCCTTTTTCACACATCCCTCACACAGACACTGAACCACAGCTTTCACACTTTTAGACTTTTGTCACAGTCGACACATCATGCAAATCATAAAATAGACTACACTTTAAATAATGAATAAACTACATGCTTCACATCTAAGTCAGCAGTTAGCAGTAGAAGTGAACACCTGTAGCACTAAAATATATGAACCTGTTGAAACTATACAATTAAATACATAAGTAAAAACATCAAGATTACATTAAAGATTTTTGTGAAGATTAAAGGAAATAGACCTCATCCTTTTCCTGTGAATACACACTTCTGCATTTAATGTGAGTCGACAGAAGCTAAACAGGAAACAAGGGGAAGATACAAGTCACAAAGTGACAGTGCTGCAGTTTGCACCGAGGCTAGACATGAGACGATAAAGTGTCTATAATACATCTATAGTTACACCAACTGGATCTAATCTGATCTATAGCTCTGCCTTTATACTTATGAATACCCTTCATGTAAAGAACTGGGAGCTAATAATTAAGAATTTGACTTCAAAGTTCTTTTAATTAAGCCCTTTTTATCTAATATCTAGTTTATCGTGTAGCACAAGTTAATTAATGTGTGAGAGTGTCTCTGGAGGCGAGATATATGATGAATGTGAACACCTACTCCGGTCTCACAGTGACGTTTAAAGCAGGAATCAGACTCATGAATATAAGTGTCTCTGCAGGAGAGAGAGGAGACAAAGAAGAAGAGATGGAGGCTGGATCATGTTCAGTCAATGGTCCCTGTAGTTCAAACATCTGCCACTAGGAGGCACTGTGTTCTCATAGAGAGGTGGGACAAAATGTGGGCCTTTTTGGTTTTGTAGGTTTGTACTAAGATGAGTATCAACAAGAAGCTTAATGAAAATCCATTCTGTGTTTAAGTTACACCATTATCTACTTATCATTGATAGATTATTTAAATGTAATATTCTTTAAAGAGACACTGGGCTGAGGCTGTAGCTCCTCCTCCTCCAGTGGCTGCTGTGTATCACCTGTGGCTGTTACAAATAATGTTACTATTTCAGAAGTATTTAAAAAACGTTGACAAGTTGAAAAGTTTTACAGTGGGCTTACCTGGTCCAGGTTATGTTCTGATAATTTTAATTTCTTTGCCACAAAAAAAAAAAAAAAAAAAAATAGGATTATTAATAAAACGATGACATTTAAAATCCAGATAAAATATAGGATAATTTTCTTTCCACTTTATTCTCAGAGCTGAAGCCAGTGAAGACATGAAAACATATTTAACATTCCTTTGAGGACAGCAATGTCCCAATTTTGGACTAAATCAAAAGAGTTTCACTCTAGAACAACAACAAGCCCCTGAATGGAACAGTGTCACTAACAACTCTTCTGAGCCTTAACGACTCTCACATCAGGAGTCACACTTCCCTTTCAGAGTCAACGACTATGAGACCAGAACAGCCTGGTCCATCAAGTTTGGTTTCAGGGGAAACTCCTCCCTCTAGAGATATAAGCTCAGCTCTCTCACCAGTTGATTTCAGATTTGACAAAGTCTCTTGGAGTTAGAGACGAAACGTCTTCACCTTGAAAACTGAGTCCAGATGCTTTTACTTAAACCTTTTTTTCAAGATGACCTGGATGACTGAAAACCTTCACAGACATGTTTAGCACTGAATGAATGACAGTTTAACATGGTTGGTCCCAGTGCAGGTCACTCTTCTGTTGTTGCTGGAAATGGAGATGTTGACTCGAGGGAAGGATTTGTTCGATGCCTGACAGTCGTCTTTGTCGCACACTGACCACAGCCAGTCGTTTTGGACGGAGCAGTTAAAGCTGACGGTGCACGAGCCGACAGAGGAGTTGGACGCTCAGAGCTGGTCCAGGAACAGCCTCTGATGCACAAGACATGAATTACTAAATGAACAAGTGTTTTGAGAAGATGAGCTCACCCTCTACTGGATAAAATGATAGTCCGGTTTTAGATGGACTTGAGCAGGTTTTTGTTGGATTTGAACAAGTTTTAAATATATTTAAAAAGCTTTTAGATGGATTTAAATAGGTTTTAGATGGACTTGAACAGGTTTTAGTTGGATTTGAAAATGTTTTAAGTTGGATTTTAATGTTTTAGATGGAATTGAACAGGTTTTAGATGGATTTAAACAGGTTTTAAATAGATTTGAACAGGTTTTAGATGGACTTGAACAGGTTTTAGATGGACTTGAATATGTTTTGAACATGTTCACTTGTTTAAAGTCAAAGTGTTGTAAACTCACAGATGAGCCCCAGAGTCCAGACCAGAGAGGGTCCCATCCTCACATCCAGGCGTTAATGATTCCTGAAGGATTAAAGGAAATATATATTTTATTTCTTCTTGACACTGAAACAAAGATGGAGCAACTATGGACTGTGTTGTCGTCTTGAAGCTGAAGGAGAGATAGCATCGTTCATGATCAGAAACGTGTTAGATACTTCTCTTTTGTGGTTATTGTTCTGTAGAAGTTTGTATTAATTGTTTGTGTGTTTGTCAGAACTGAAGCTACAGTACAGCTCACAGAGGGACTGAGATAAAGTGTGTCATAGAACGTCATAGAAATGTGTGGCTTTTGATCAAATAATAAAACAAGTGCAGTGACCCACTAAACATTTATGTGTTTTTGGCTTTTAATATAATAAATAATAAAATTTTGTATATATTTATTTATTTATTTTGCCTATTGTTAATGATAAATGCAAAGTAATGCCTTTTTACCTGCGATAACTTTTTTCATGGATTTTCATTTACACACCTTTTTAAATAAATGTGCGCTTGGAAACCAATTCAAAACACTTTTATTGATCCTGTTCAAATAGAAAGTTTAAAACATGCATCTTCTCATTTCTTCACTTCAGTTGAGGCCTGTGCCTTTAAATGTGTTTCCTTCATGATTACATAATATTTACTATAAATGGCAAATGGAGAAAATACCTGGTTTGTCCTTTAAAGGGTGCTCCCACTGTGTGGTGCTCATCTTTCACTTATACCAGGCTGCAATAATTATTATATTTTTTAATATTCTCTTTAAGTCAAACTAAAGTCTCTTGTGAAAAAAAAATAAAATAAAATCCGAGATGAACAAACTCAGAAAAACATAGAGTATCTAGTGTGTTTTAGAGGCTCCTACTGCAGCTGCGTCTAAAGGCTCTGGCTGTGAAGAGACGAGAGAAGAGAAACCACCACAAGAGGCTTCAAACTCACACATGGATCACTCACATCAAGTCAACACCGTGTACAGTGTGCTGCAGAAACCTACAAGTCTGAGGCCACAGCGCCCCCTGGAGGACACACAGAACAACAACATAGACACACCTTAGAAAAGTACAAATGTTTTTTAAGTTTACTGCCATTTTATTTTAAGGGTTGTCATATTTTATCATTAGTTTATATAGATCAGGGGTGCCCAAACTTTTTCCTATGAAGGGCCAAAAATTGAACTTGATTGAGAGCCGTGGGCCAAAAGTAAATTTTGCATCATAAATCAAACTGTATTTGATAAATAAACCCATAGCAACTTAAAGTTATTTATATCATAATATTTAAAATAAATATAAAACATCTTTAATCTGATTAACTAATGCAGTTTTATTTGTAAAGTTTTGCATTTTAATGAACAATTAAATGGGCAAGAATCCCCAAGTTTTCAATGTACAATACAGTTCAATGCCAAATACACAATCAATAATAAAACCATGTGGTTTCAATGTCAGTGACCTAATGAGAGATATGAAGCTGGTCCTTATTTTTCAGAGGTTTTTCAAGATTGGGCTGTAGCTGACTTACAGACAAAGACAAGATATTATGTATGAGTTATTTGGCTTCTTAGTTTACTCTTGTTCAAGTTCATCAGACTGAAAGTCTGCTCGCAGAGGTAGGTACTGCCAAACAGAGACAGCATCACTTGTGCCTGCTTACACATCTTAGGTTACCTGTATACTGGGACACATTTGTAGAAATCTGTCAAGGGAAGGGATGTGAACTTTTGTTTCAGTTCTGAATCACACTGAAGCTCAATTAGTTCCATCTGAAGATCATCTTTGACTGCATCCACACTGATTGTGAAGGGTTGAGCAAACAACTCAAAGTCAGCAGTGCTGTGTCTGAAGTCCTCAAAGCGGCTGTCAAACTCCTGGATAAGGTTGCTGAGAACAGCATCATACTCATGGGCCTTCTCTTTCACCATGCCTACCTCTCCAAGACAGAGAAAATGAACTAAATTCCCTGCATGTGTGATGAGAACATAGATTGTATAAATATGGATGATACCCGCCCATTGGTCCCCTATTCACCAATATTGTCATTACGAATGGGCAATAAAATGGCCGTTACATCCGGGCTCTTTCCATAGTAAAACAATAGTTTTTAGATAGCATAATCCAACGTAATAATCAAAAATTCACCCCAGAGTTGTCATGTAGTAAAAACTTAGCTCTAGAGACCGGAGCCATCTTTTGTACCAGGTTGTAAACATGAGTTTTACTCTTGTAAAGTCTCCATTGGGTTTCTCCTTATATTTCCGCTTTTGGAGCCTGCCCTCTGGTGGACTGAAGTATATTGCTGTATTTCGCTGTAAAATCGCCGTATGGCGGCGCCCTTACACGAGGACCATTTTAGAGGTTCCATGGGAGAGGCTTGGATGAGAAACAGAAAGAACAATGTGAGACAAGGACAGGGATGTAAAACAGGGAGAAAAAATAGAATAAATAACTGAAAAAAGAAGAAAATTATTATTTCATGACAATTTAAGAAACTAGCAAATTTTAAGCAAATTCTATCAGCTTGATGTACAACAAAAATACAAATGCTGACATGACTGAATATAAATGTAAACTCCACATAATTCTAAATATAATTAATAATAATAAAATTATAATTGCACAAAATATCCTGAATTTACAACTGTAAATGTTACTGTTACCTGCTGAGAGATGTCTTCTGAGCAGCAGTAGTTTTTGTTTGAAGGCTCTGACGTGATCAAATAGCTGGGAAATAATCTGGTCCTTTCCCTGGAGCTGAACATTCAAAATATTGAGCATCTCTGTTACATCCACAAGTAAAGCCAGGTCAGAGAGCCATTTCTTATCAGTGGGCACTTGAATATTACCATCCTTGCTTTCCTGAAAAACTCTGATCTCATCACGCAGATCGAAAAATCTCCTGAGAACCTTTCCACGGCTGAGCCATCTGACCTCCTGGTGGTACAACACATCACCATATTGTGCATCCATCTCATCCATCAGTGTCTTGAACTGTCGATGAGAAAGCACCTTGGAGCGTATATTGTTCACAATTTTGAGGACGTCACGCATCACATCCACAAGCCCGACATATTTAGCACATAGTTGTTCTTGATGTAAAATGCAGTGGTACTTAACAACTTTTCCTCCACATTCACTGACTTTCTGAGACACGAATGCAGCAAGGCCAGATCCCTACCATTGCCGGCGCTCCGTCAGTTGTAATGCCGGCCATTTTCTCCCACTTTAATTCATTTCTTTCCAACACTCTCTCAACAGCAAAAAAGAGATCTTCTCCTTTAGTAGTACCAGAAAGGGTCTCAATGCCAGCCAGCTCTTGTGTCACATCAAAAGTTTAATTTACTCCACGCAAAAATACCAACAGCTGTGCGGAATCGGATATATGACGGGGCGGCAGTAGCTCAGTGGGTAGAGCGGTCGTCTTTCAACCGGAAGGTAGGCGGTTCGATTCCCACTCTCCCCACAGTTCATACTGTTGTTGTGTCCTTGGGCAAGACACTTAACCCACCTTGCCTCCAGTGACTGTAACACTGGTAATGTAATATAAGTCGCTTTGGATAAAAGCGTCTGCTAAATGAATAAATATAATATAAATAATATATGTCGATGCTCTCTTCACAGGCTATTGAAAAGGCAGAGAACGCACTTGCCTTTGCCTTGATTTGCTCGCCGATGTCTTGAGGCATGTCCTCTATGTGTCGGTTAACAGTATTTCTTGACAGGCTAATTTGTGAGAACATTCATACCTGAGAAGGACAAACTGCTTCTGCAGCCACTGCAATACATTCCTTGACGAACTCTCCAGTAGCGAAGGCTCTTCCACTTTTAGCAATTAGAGCGGAAATCTGATAACTGGCCCGTGTGGCGCTTTCTTGTGCTGTTGAAGGACGTAGCAGCGCGCTCTGTTCAGATCGAAGTCCAGCAAGCAGCTCGTTAGCCTTCTGTTTTCTCGCCTCGCCGCTGTACTTTGAGAAAGCTGCAGAATGTTTTGTTTCGTAATGACGACGGATATTGTACTCTTTTAAAACCGCAACAGACTGTTTGCAAACTAGACATACTGCCTTTGATTTGACTTCTGTGAATAAAAACTCATCTTGCCAAGCTTTTTTAAAATTTCTCTTGTCTGTGTGCCACTGCCTTGATTTCTCCATTATTGCGTTTAATGTTTAGACGTTAATGTGGACCGGAACCCCCCACGATAGGTGAAAACCGAAGTAGGATCAGCCAATCAGCTCACGATGCACTGAGGCCGTGAAACTTGAAACTTGGAAGTGGCGAGGGATTACTATATAATATATCTTTTCTTATTAATTTACATTTACTTTAAACATTTAATTTCAGTTTACTCTGTTGTAGTTCAACAATAAAACAAACATAATTGTTATGTCAAATTAGAAATGACAATCTGTGTCGAAGGTATCCCCCTCTCTCTCTCCTCCGAAGGTACGGTGGGCCAAATCAAAGGGCCAACTTTGGCCCTTTGATTTGATTGATAGATAGATAGATAGATAGATTAGATTCAACTTTATTGTCATTACACAAGTACAGGTACAAGGCAACGAAATGCAGTTTAGGTCTAACCAGAAGTGCAATAGCAGTAAAGTGCAGGATATATACAATGGTTGCGTACGTGCAGGATATGGAGATGTACAGGATTTACAGGTAATATGTACAATGAATATAAATATACAGATGGTTATTACTATAAAAAGGTGAGTGTGTGCCATAAATATAATTACAGGTGTCTTTTTTCTATAAACAGCATTTACAGTTGAATATGTACTCTAAATGTAATGTAATTACAGTTGAATATGTACTCTAAATGTAATGTAATACACACGCATCGCGCCGCACACATACACACACTCACTCACATACACACACTGACATACACACATACACGCAGGGGAATTAGACCGGGAGAGCTATACACACACTCATTCACACACACACACATACACACACACACACATACACACACTCACATACACACACCACCATACACACATACTCACAGGGGAATTAAACTGGGAGAGCTGTACACACAGACATTCACATACTCACATACACACACAACCATACATACATACACACACTGACATACACACATACACCCAGGGGAATTAGACCGGGAGAGCTATACTCACACTCATTCACACACACACACATACACACACACACACATACACATACATGCACACACTCACATACACACACCACCATACACACATACTCACAGGGGAATAAAACCGGGAGAGCTATACACACAGACACTCACATACACACATACACACACACACTCACTCACATACACACATACGCTCGCATACTCACACACACACTCACACACACAAACACACACACACACACACAACCATACACACATACACGCAGAAATTAAACCGGGAGAGCTGTACACACAGACATTCACATACTCACATACACACATACACACATACACACAGCCATACACACATACACACTGACATACACCCAGAATTAGACCGGGAGAGCTATACACACACTCATTCACACACACACACACACACACACTCACACACCACCATACACACATACTCACAGGGGAATTAAACCGGGAGAGCTATACACACAGACACTCACATACACACATACACATACATACACTCACACTCACACTCACACACACTCACACACACACACACACACACACACACACACACACACACACACACACACACACACACACACACACACACACACACACACGTGATATACAGATGTCTCTGACTATGAACAGAATTTTACAGGTAGGTGTATACAATTGTATGTTAGCTTAAGGTAGGCAGTAGGTTTAAGGTAGTGCAAACAGTGAAATGTAAACAGTTGGTAGCAAAGGTGCGGTAGTGCAGGGATGGTGGGGATGAGAGGAGAGTCTGTGAGGGAGTGGGATGGTGGTGGGGGGGTAGAAGAGTCTATGAGGGTAGTGGGATGGTGGGGGTGAGAGGAGAGTCTGTGAGGGGAGTGGCATGGTGGGGGGTGAGAGAGGAGTCTGTGAGAGGTGTGGGGTCAGCAAGGGTTAGAGTTCAGTAAAGACACAGCTCTGGGAAGAAACTGTTCTTTAGTCTGCTGGTTCTAGTCCGGAGGCTCCTGAAACGCCTGCCGGAGGGGAGGAGGGAGAACAGTCTGTGGGCTGGGTGGGAGGAGTCCTTAAGGATGCTGCGAGCTCGACGCAGACAGCGTTTCCTCTGGATGCTCTCGATGGCAGGAAGTGGAGTCCCTGTGATGCGTTGGGCAGTTTTCACCACCCGCTGCAATGCCTTGCGCTCCGCGACAGAGCAGCACCCATACCACACTGTGACACAGTTCGTCAGGATGCTTTCTATCGCGCAGCGTAGAAGTTCACCAGGATGGCCGAGAGAGCTGGTTCTTCCTCAGTGTCCTCAGGAAGAAGAGGCGCTGGTGAGCCTTCTTGACCAGGCTGGAGGTGTTGGTTGTCCAGGTCATGTCAGCCGAGATGTGGGTCCCCAGGAACTTGAAGCTGGAGACACGCTCGGCGTCCATTCCATTGATGTGGATGGTGTCGTGTGTGCCTCTAGACTCTTTCCTGAAGTCCACGATGAGCTCCTTCGTTTTGGTGGTGTTGAGGAGCAGGTTATTTTCGTTGCACCATGTGGACAGGTGCTGGATCTCTTCCCTGTAGGCAGTCTCATCGTTGTTACTGATGAGACCAATCACTGTAGTGTCGTCTGCAAACTTGACGATGGCGTTGGATCCAAACACAGGCTTGCAGTCAGAGGTGAAGAGGGAGTAGAAATGGGCTTAGCACACAGCCCTGTGGTACACCAGTGTTAAGTGTGATGGATGTGGAGCAGGTGGGTCCAGATCGGACATTCTGGGGTCTGTTGGTCAGGAAGTCCAGAATCCAGTTGCAGAGTGAGGTATTGATGCCCAAGTCTTCAAGTTTGGCTATTAACTTGGTCGGGATGATAGTGTTGAATGCTGAGCTGAAGTCAACAAACAGCATACGTGCATAAGAGTTCTTATTGTCCAGGTGGGTGAGCACAGAGTGCAGTGCCATAGCAACTGCATCATCTGTGCTCCTATTGCTGCGGTAAGATAGATAGATAGATAGATAGATAGATAGATAGATAGATAGATAGATAGATAAATAGATAGATAGATAGATAGATAGATAGATAGATAGATAGATAGATAGATAGATAGATAGATAGATAGATAGATAGATAGATAGATAGATAGATAGATAGATAGATAGATAGATAGATAGATAGATAGATAGATAGACAGACTTTATTACAGACTCGAGGTCTTTGCTAGACAAAATCAAATTATTATTATTATCACAAAAATGCTTCATGTGCTTTGTAAAAACAGAGTTCTTGTCTGAGATATTTGCATTCATGTCACCAATTATATAATACACTAGTAAACCTTATACTCTGTCCTTATTGATCTGTGTCAAGCATATTGCATTACACCAGTCCACACCAAGCCTGATCACACTTATCACTGAGTCCAACCATTTATTCCACAGAATAGCCACACCTCCAGGTATTCTTCCTCGCTTTATTCCACAACTCAGGTCAGTAGTTGACTCTCCCACACCCAGAGTACTATCAATGGAGTTGGAGTTGATTAATGGAGTTGAGACCCCTTAGGTCCTGCTTAACAAGAAAGGTTTCTTGTATGGACAGAATAATCTCATCCTGGCTTAGTGTTCTTAATTTTATAAAGAGGAAGTGTAGAAACTCATCCTCTACTATAACCTTATCATCAATTGTTTTATAAATCTCTGGTTTTAATCGAACCTTGGCAAACACAGGAGCTTCAGGCGCGCGTCCGCCATTTTGAAAATCATTTATAGAACATTTTCATTTATATAAATCATTGTTTTAAATAGATTTGAGAAACACACTTTTATCAATTAAATAAATATTAACAGTTTGTAAGAAACACTATTTAGACATAATTGAGTTTAATTCCTGTGTAATTAATGAAAACAAATTATCAAGTTGTTTGTTATATGTTTTTTATTTTATTTTAAAATATACACAATTTCTGTAAATAACACAATAACACAGTCAAATAGTGACAAAGACAAAAGAAGAGTTATAATAATGATCTGGTAAAGTATACAGTGTCCAGTCTATAACCATGAAAGAAAATACTTACAATTTTGTCCAATGTTCAATATTAACAATGGTCAGAGAAGACAAAATATAAAATATAATATCTTGTTTACAGTTTTATATTTACATATTATGTCTTTGAAATGTCAGTGATGGTGTGACATTTGAACAGGAGAGGTTTTCATGAAGATTCTTGTCGACACTGATCTTCCTACAAACCTGAAAGAAAAAAGAAACACCAGAGATTATTTTGTCCCACTCACATTTTGTCCCATCCCTTTAATGAGAATTAGGACGACTCCTAGTGGTAGATGTTTGAACTACAGGGACCATTGACTGAACCTGATGTAGCCTCCATCTCTTCTTCTTTGTCTCTTCTCTCTCCTGCAGAGACACTTATATTCATGAGTCTGTTTCCTGTTCATAAAAACTTTATTTTCCAAAGTTGCTCCTATATCTACTCTGTCCATTAAAGGCAACAATGTGTGAGGTCTTTCTGTCTCTTTCAGAAACCTTGAGTTATTCAGATGAAACTAGAAAGTGTGACGATCAGCTCTGGTCGTCTTCTCGACACAAAAAGAAGAGACTCACCCATGTTTTGAAGTTCAATCCCAATCATAGCATTTGTAACGTCTGTGAGAGATTTTACAACAAAGTTATCCACAGTTACTTTGAATGATCTCAGTTTATTATGTATTTTAAAATGTACCATTTTCTCTTTGGCCTATTTCTTCATACACACACTCTTCATCTAGAAAACAGAACAAACATGGATTTGTAAACATACTTCTGTATTTGAGTTACTAATGTTGGTGATTAAATATACTTATTTCATTCTTAGTCAGAATATTGTAAATGTTGTTTTCAGTAAAAGAGACTTGAGTCGTTTGTTTGAACTGACCTTTGACAGAAGAGACATTGACATAGTCTTGAGTCTCTTTGTTGCTGATCATGTGATCTGCAGCAGAGCTCTGATTGGTTTTCTGAGTCCTAGGAGTCATTAAACATGGATCAATACAAGAAAGAAGACGTGATGTATGATTATAATGTTACAAACAGGACTGAACCAACCTGATGGAGCATGACTCTGTGAAGAAGAAACAAAAGAAAAGCTCACAAATATATTACAGACTGAACAAAATATAAAGTAGGGAAATATTTGTTTTATTTAGTCTCACCTTTTGCAAAGTGAAGCAGAATCAGCAGCAGCACAATTATTACCACTGTTCCACAAACGTGTCGCTCAATAAACATCACATGATCTGTAGAACTTTTTTCATTGGACACAGCTGTAATAAATGTAAGTCTGTTAGCATCAGGCTTATCATTAAACATCAGAGTTTGTGTTTTTGACCAGTTACTGTCCATAGCACTGGATCATTTCTGGACAATTGAAACCACCAAAACAAATAAAAGTCTGAGGTGTTGTATCTTCATAAAGCAGTGTCTCATCCAGTGTTTTACCATTAGACTGTAAATATTAATATTACTCACATTTGACTGAGATCCAACTCTCTGGAGAAGTCCAAATCCGTGTTGATCTTTGGCCTTGTTCTTGTCCCTCACATTTATAAAAACCCTCGTCAGACTTGGACACTGCAGAGATGTTGAACTCAGTTTGGGTTCCATTTTGGATTAGTTTTCCATTTTTATAGAAAAGGACAGAAGAAAGAGCAGTAGATGTGTTCAGTTTACAGCCGAGAGAAACAGGTCGTCCCTCAGTCACAGGATGAACAGGACTCACAAGGACAACATCACCTGTGAAAAGTCACACTTGTACTATTACATTATCACAGCAATAAAAATAATATGATGAGTGTATTAATCTATTATATGAAAAATGAAATGAAAAAATCTACTGTGAAAAGTGATGTTGAGGGCATTGCTCAGTTCTCCTGATCCAGACTCACACCAAAACACTGCATTAGTTTTCTCTTTTGGGGAAAGGTCACATTTAGGTTTATCTGTCCAGTAGGAACTACATTGTTGTAAGAAAAGGCCGTTCTGAGAAAAGCCTTTCAGTCTCCACTCTCCATTAGTGGAGCTGGATTCACAGCTCAGTGAGACTTTGTCAGACGTGAAGTGCTGTGATCTGTCAGGACTCACTGTGAGAGACACTGGGGACTCAACATCTGCAAAACAACAATGTAAGCATTATTAATAAATAATAATTTTCTCTGAATGATGAGCAATGAATAAATAAAAATCCTACCTTTAGTCCAGACAAACTTGGGCTGACTGTATTCAGAGTAAAACAGTGGACGTCCTCGTCCTGCTCTACACACAAACCCTGCTGTGTTGGTCTGGTGGTGAACGGTGAAGGAGTCCTGTTCAGTCCCATTACTGTGACCTGGGAGCAGCTCATATCTGTAAGAGTCTGATGAATGAGGAACAGCCTTGTACCAGTAAAAGGTCCATCCTGCAGACGGCTGTTTAACACCACAGCTCAGAGAGACAGAGACTCCAGGAGTCAGCCATGACGGAGACACAGACAGGACAGGCTGGAGTTTACCTGTTTGAACAGTCATTAGAATTCATTTGTCATATTGTGTTTTTAAATTGTCAGTGTAATAATGTCACTAATGAATAATGTGAGATGAAACCTACTGTTGGACACATGTAATGTAACCTGGCTGCTCCATTCAGTTGCTTTATGTTGGTCATGTCTCATTATTCCTCTGCAGCTGTATTTGCCACTGTTCCCTGAAGCAGCATCACTTATTATCATTACTTTATCTTCTTTATTAGAAATGCTCACACCAGATTTGTTCCATTCATACGTCCACTCAGTGTCTGCTCCGTGTATTTCACATCTGAGAGTGACCTGCTCTCCTGGGAATATCTCAGGCCACTTTGGCTCCAGAGACACAGCAGCTGTGTCAGAGACTGATCAGAATCAACACAGTTACAAACAAGACTGTAACAATATTAATAAATGTTTAATTTATTTAGTTTTAAAGATATTAAAGACTGATAAGTTTCTAGTAATGTTTACAGATGTTACAGACAAACTCACCAACAGCATTAACTCTGAAGGACTGACTGTTCTCAGTGAAATAAAGTGGGTCTCCTCTTCCTGCTCTGCACCAGTACACTCCTCCCACTGAGACACTTATTTGTTGTTGATCAGAAGAACCATTGAATAACTCTGTGTTGTCTCTGAACCAGGAATATTTCCAACCAGATGAAGCTGGAGTCACAGAGCAGCTCAGAGTCACTCTGCCTCCAGACTGAACCTCTGTCTCACCAGTCAGTGTGGCCTTTGATTTTTCTGTGGATCAGATTATGAAACAAATAAGTGAAAGCAAACACATACTGTCAATGGGACTAAAATAACAAAACAAAACAAAAAAAACAATTACTTATTATCTAATTGTCTAGTATAGTTCAAAGTAAACTTTGACTCACTCTGTACTTTTAGTCTGAACTTTCTGCTCCACAGTGTTGTGAGATATGGGGATCTTAAACCTCTACATCTGTATTGTCCACGTTCAGACTCAGTAACTCTGGAGATTGGATATTCTCTTGTTGTTTGATGTAGGACTGAACCGGTCCTGCTCCACTGATACGTCCACTCAGTGTTTCCTCTGTCCTCAATCTCACATCTGAGCTTGAGACTGTCTCCAGAAAAGATCTCAGACCAGTTTGGATTCAGACTCACTGTGGGTACTGTTAAACACCAATTAATACATTTTCAGAATTTAGTTTGATTACAAGAATGTGGCATAACTTTTTTGTTAACTTAGATCTAGCTACTGTACTCACCAGTTTCTAAAACAGTGACAGTGTTACTTTCAGATGTGATGATATATTCATCCCATCCTCTGCAGAAGTAGACACCTCCATCTGAGACACTGACACGAGCTGAGTTTTCTTTCATTATTTGCCACTCAGTGACAATGGCTAAGTGTTGTCTGATCCATTCATAAGTTCCTTTAAAGCCCTCGACTTCACAGCTCAGAGTCACACTGCTCTGTTCTGAGATGGTGTCACTGGATGTTTTCAGATGGACTCTGCGTGTCTTTGCTGAAAATACAACAAAATCAAAAATGCAAGAAAATGGTTACAGACATTAAATTTCTAAGTTTAATGTAGGACATGGTGAAAGTAGTATTATTGTTTGTTTGACTTTTGTGAAAAGAAATAGCAGCTGAAAAAATATCTGTTGGTCCTACATGAGTAAAAAAAATAACCTAAATGATTTTGACACTTTATGGATAAAAAAATATCAAGGACCGTGACGTCGCCTGGTGTGGCGCAACCGGGGCCCCTCCCTGGAGCCAGGCCCGGGGTTGGGGCTCGAATGCGAGCGCCTTGTGGCCGGGTCTCTCCCCACAGGACCCGGCCGGGCTCAGCCCGAAGGAGGCCGACCTCCCGTGGGCCCACCACCTGCGGGAGGAGCTGTAAGGGGTCGGTGCAAAGTGGATTGGGAGGCAGTCAAAGGCAGAGGCCTCGACGACCCAATCTCCGGACACAGAATCTGGCGCTAGGGACATGGAATGTCACCTCACTGGCGGGAAAGGAGCCTGAGCTTGTGCGGGAGGTTGAGAGATACCGACAAGTGATAGTCGGACTCACCTCTACGCACAGCTTGGGCTCTGGAACCCAACTCCTCGAGAGAGGCTGGACTGTCCACTACTCTGGAGTTGCCTGCGGTGAGAGGCGGCGAGCTGGTGTGGGCTTGCTTATTGACCCCCGGCTCAGCTGCCATGTGTTGGACTTCACCCCGGTGAACAAGAGGGTCGCTTCCCTGCGCCTTTGGGTCAGGGACAGGTCTCTCACTGTTGTTTGAGCTTACGGGCTAAATGGCAGTGCAGAGTACCCGGCCTTCTTGGAGTCTCTGGGAGGGGTGCTGGAAAGTGCTCCGACCGGGGACTCCATCGTTCTACTGGGGGACTTCAACATTCACGTGGGCAATGACAGTGACACCTGGAGGGGCGTGATTGGGAGGAACGGCCCCCCGGAGCGGTGTTCTGTTATTAGACTTCTGTGCTAGTCACAGTTTGTCCATACACCCTAGGCCGGAGACTGATGATCGACTTTGTAGTTGTTTCATATGACCTCTGGCCGTATGTCTTGGACACTCGGGTAAAGAGAGGGGCGGAGCTGTCAACTGATCACCACCTGGTGGTGAGTTGGATCCATGGATGGGAACGTTTGGCCGAGCCCCCTGTCAGAAAGATCTTCAACTCCCACCTCCGGTAGAGCTTCGATCAGATTCCGAGGGAGACTGGAGACATTGAGTCCATGTTGGCCCATTGTCGATGCGGCCACTCGAAGTTGTGGCCGTAAAGTCTCCGGTGCCTGTCGTGGAGGCAACCCCCAAACCCGGTGGTGGACACCGGAAGTAAGGGATGTCGTCAAGCTGAAGAAGGAGACCTACCAAGCCTGGTTGGCTCGTGGGACTCCTGAGGCAGCTGATAGGTACCGGCAGACCAAGCGGGCTGCAGCCTGGGTGGTTGTGGAGGCTAAAACTCGGGTCTGGGAGGAGTTCGGTGAGGCCATGGAGAAGGACTATTGGTCGGCCTCGAAGAAATTCTGGCAAACCGTCCGGCGCCTCAGGAGGGGGGAAGCAGTGCCCTGCGAACACTGTTTACAGTGGAGGTGGGAATCTGCTGACTTCAACTGGGGACATTTTTGGACGGTGGAAGGAACACTTCGAGGATCTCCTCAACCCCACCGACACTTCTTCCACTGAGGAAGCAGAAGCCGAAGCCTCAGAGGTGGACCCCAAGCCGAAGTCACTGAGGTAGTTGGGAAGCTCCTCGGTGGCAAGGCACCGGGGGTGGATGAGATACGCCCTGAGTACCTCAAGTCTCTGGATGTTGTGGGGCTGTCTTGGCTGACACGCCTCTGCAACATCGTGTGGCGTTTGGAGACAGTACCTCTGGACTGGCAGACCGGGGTGGTGGCCCCTCTTTTTAAGAAGGGGGACCGGAGGGTGTGTTTCAACTACAGAGGGATCACACTCCTCAGCCTCCCCGGGAAAGTCTGTGCCATGGTACTGGAGAGGAGAATGCGGCCGATAGTTGCGGTTTTCGCCCCGGTCGTGGAACACTGGATCAGCTCTATACCCTCTCCAGGGTGCTGGAGGGTTTATGGAAGTTTGCCCAATCAGTCCACATGTGTTTTGTGGATCTGGAGAAGGCATTCGACTGTGTCCCTCGTGGCGCCCTGTGGGGGGTGCTTTCGGAGTATTGGGGTCCGGGGCCCTTTGCTAAGGGCTGTCCGGTCCCTTCAGGTTGGTGGAGAGCTCCTGCCTCAAGTGGAGGAGTTCTAGTATCTTGGGGTCTTGTTCACAAGTGAGGGAAGGAGGGAGCGTGAGATTGACAGACAGATTGGTGCAGCTTCTGCAGTAATACGGTCGATGTACTGGTCTTTCGTGGTGATGAAGGAGCTGAGCTGTAAGTCAAAGCTCAAGCTCAATCGGTCAATCTACGTTCCTACTCTCACCTATGGTCATGAGCTTTGGGTCATGACCGAAATAACAAGATCCCGGATACAAGCGGCCTAAATGAGCTTTCTCCGCAGGGTGGCGGGGCACTTCCTTAGAGACAGGAGCTCAAAGTAGAGCCACTGCTCCTCCACATTGAGAGGAGCCAGCTAAGGTGGCTCAGGCATCTGTTTCGGATGGGGGAGGTGTTCCGGGGACCCCGGGGAAGACCTAGGACACGCAGTAGGGACTATGTCTCTCGGCTGGCCTGGGAACGCCTCAATATCCCCCCGGAAGAGCTGGAGGAAGTGTCTGGGGAGAGGGAAGTCTGGTCGTCTCTGCTTAGACTGCTGCCCCCGCGACCCGGCCCCGGATAAGCGGTAGAAGTTGGATGGATGGATAGATGGATGAATTTGACACTGAGTTGATTTTCAGTTGAAGTCTGGTTTAAGATGTTCATTGTAACTGGTTGGTGAACTTTTGCCAAAATAATCTCTCTTTGTTAAAGTGAAGAGATCTGTGAACAGTTTGAAAACAACACTGAGTCTCTGAGATATAAAGAGTGTACTGGATCCTCCAGAGTCACATGATCACCTGTGTTAACAAAACTGAAAGTAAGAAGAACCATAAACATTGAATGAATAAACAAAGGAATACACAGACGTTTACATTAAAGGTGTGTAGTTTAAACCATAGTTACATGGCAGTATAGATCAAAAGTGTGTCCTTAAAGCACCAACCCAGTATGGCACAGAACTCTATAGTACAGTTTACTGTAGTGTTGACTGTTTCATTTTATGTCAAAGACACTCATAACACTGTAATATAGGCTCTGTGAGTTGACTTTAGTCAGACTAAAGAAACTACAGATAGAAATATCAAAAGTAAAAGTAAAACAACTCACTTTGCACTTTCAACTTCTTCTCTGTGCTCCACAGTGTTGTGAGATCTGGAGCTCTTTCTCCTCTACATCTGTAGTGTCCACTGTCAGACTCAGTAACTCTGGAGATTGTATATTCTCTTGTTGTTTGATGTTGGACTGAACCGGTCCTGCTCCACTGATACGTCCACTCAGTGTTTCCTCTGTCCTCAATCTCACATCTGAGAGTGAGACTGTCTCCAGAAAAGATCTCAGACCAGTTTGTCGAAACTGTGGGTACTGTTTGAAAAAACAAATATATCATCACAAAAGTTTTTTCTCTTTTTTTTATAAATCATAAAAATAACAATAAAATACATTTTATTAAATAAACCTGTCATTGTTGCAATTCAATACAAAACAAACACAAATGGTGTAAAGCACTAAAAATTTAACCATTGTCTCTCTCGCTCTCTACTTTTATCAAATAAAGGCAAAGGTTGAAAAAATATTTGAAAAATATGCAATAATATATCCCAAGTAATGTAAACTGTCTGACTTTAAATGTAATAAATATTTCTAAAGACATGTTTGCGCTTTAAACAAACTCCCTTATTTTGCAGTGACTTTTATTTTATTTCAGATCTAGTTTTAAAAACATAACATAACTGTACTCACCAGTTTCTAAAACAGTGACATTGTTACTTTCAGATGTGAGGATATATCCATCCCATCCTCTGCAGGAGTAGACACCTCCATCTGAGACACTGACATGAGCTGAGTTTTCTTTCATTGTTTCCCACTGAGCCTCAGAGTCTGAGTTTAGTCTGAACCATTCATAAGTTCCTTTAAAGCCCTCGACTTCACAGCTCAGAGTCACACTGCTCTGTTCTGGGATGGTGTCACTGGAGGTTTTCAGATGGACTCTGCGTGTCTTTGCTGAAGAGAGAACACTATTAGAAAAACACAGTCAGTGAACCACAAAGATGAATGTAGACTTCTGCAGACTGGGAATGGTGATCCTTGGTGTCATTTTTGACCCCACACTATCACTGCAGCAGCACATTAGTGAGGTCACTAAACTGGGCTTTTTTCACTTGAGGAATATCTCAAAAATTTGCTCCTGCCTCTCTTTAGCTGATGCTAAAATTCTCATTCATGCATTTGTCACATCCAGGACTCTGGACTGCCGAGGAAAAGTACTCACAGACTACAAATGGTCCAAAACACAGTCGCCAGACTTTTAACAAAGACCAGGAAGTTTGATCACATTACTCCGGTCCTGGCTTCATCACATTGGCTTCCTATTCATGTTAGAGCTGATTTCAAAGTTCTCCTGTTAACATATAAAATCCTTTGTGGACGCGCGCCCTCTTACCTATCTGACCTCATCACCCGGTATACTCCAGCTCGTACCCTTCGCTCTCAGGACGCTGGCCTCCTTCAACTTCCTCGAGTAAAGAAGAAGTCTGCTGGCTACAGAGCCTTTTCTTATAGAGCCCCATTTTTATGGAATGGGCTCCCGGTGGAAATGCGGCGAGCTGACTCTGTTGAGGTTTTCAAAAGCAAACTCAAAACATACTTATTTCACCAAACGTATGGAGACTGATTAATCATAGGTATACGTTTACACAGGCTGTAGCTGTAGATACACACTAAACCGCTCATATTATTATCACATCAGGCCCGGATTGGCTGTCGGGAGCACCGGGAAAATTCGGTGGGCGGCACGTTTGTTTGGCTGCGAGGGCCGTTGTTGTCATGGGACTGGGTTGAAATATTTTTTATTATTTTACCGCAGTCCCACTCTTTTAATATTTTCTCGCAGAGTGCAGCCTGCAAGACAATGATGACGTTTTGACTCCTGGCCCCGCCCCTGACACAGCCTCTTGCAAGTTGCTCAATAAAAAAAGTCGCATTAAAAATGGATAACAGAAAGCGCAAAGCGGCGCTGAAAAGTTCAGAATTATTAAAAAAAAAAAAAAAAAGCTTTGGAAACTGACGCGGCCAAATGTTCAAAGCTGAGCACATATTTTCTCAACAAAACAAACGAAGACGACGAGGCGGGTAAGTAAGCTAACGTTAAGGTAGTTAGGAGCAGTGCAAGATGCTAGCGACCGTGCAAAACAACGTTGTATGTAAACCACCGTTTATGTATCAAAGTTTTTCTTGTAGCTCTTCAGCAGCAGCCGCCTCTAGTACCATTTGCTGCCAACAGTGAAGAGCGATGCCCAGAAATGTCCCCAAGCTCCATTCATGAGCCCAACACACCAGAATGGGCAGGTAGGATTGTCATTCAGAAGAAATAATAGTAATGAAGAGCTGTAGTGACCAAGGACACCAGATGCAGGTCAACCAGAGGTCTGCAGCATCAATGTCCAGCCCGGATAATTTATGCCGTAAAAATCTCTTCTCCAAACACAGGAAATGTTTTCTTTTGCCAGCCAAAAGGACTTTTAAACAGACCCAGATGGCAGGCTGTCATCCTAATTGTAAATCCTTGAGATAAAACTGTTTTTCCAGCTTTCCAGAAACGTTTTACGACCGTTCCATTTGAACATTGGAATGTGCTCTGATCCAACCAGGATTTGAACGATTTAGACGATACAATACTGCCCCCTAGCGACAGTATGGAGGAACTCTGCTAAATACTTTCTCAATAAAAACTTACTTCTAACTTCTGTGTAAACGAAAGGTTTACAAAGGAATCGGACTTCTCACAAATGAACATGTTTGTTTAATAAAAAGAAAAGGTTTAAATGATTGGATTAATGTGTCCTTTTCTAGGATGGCTCCCAGACGAAGGACAACAAGACTCTTATCTTCCTTTTTAAAAGTTTCCCAGCATGCATTGTTAACACAGTGAATTAAATACATGATCCCATAATGTGCTCAGAGTTGTATTTGTTAGGAACGGATTCTAAAGTACACACAGCAATGTGGAGGTATATGTGTTTAACTATATTTAATATGTGGCTTTGTGGAGAATGGTGTTTGAATTAAACTTTAGGCGTTTCCCCCAACAACAGAAACGCCCCAAAGACACACCCCTTACAAGCGGAACAAAACTCTGGCGCACGCCGGAAACGCTCTCTTGTTCTCTTGCTTCATTTCTCTTCAACGCGCTCTGCGCGCGTGCTTTTACTCTCCGCCTGGTCCGCCTCGGACCCTCCCTTTGTAACCGAACTTACTTTCAAAGTTAAGACCCGTTGCGAAACCATGCAACGTGATTTTTATATATCTTTAACAGCCACGCATTAATGATTTTTGTTAAACCCTCGTGACGTAACCTGCACGAGGAAGAAGACAATTTTTGTAGTTCTTGAGACGAAATGAGAACTCCACGTGGGCCACAGACGCTCTAAGCCAGAGGAAAACGATTCCTGAGACACTTTTCCAGTGATCAATTTTTGTGTTAAAAGACTCTTGTCCCAACAACGGGTAGGAGCCTGCCTTACACTCCCCGACCGTGACAGAACGCCTTCTCTACCCTACCTCGGAGCTGCCTGGCTCCTTTGGGATCCGTGTACCCGTGCCGCCATCTCGCTTCCAACAACCAACTGGAGCAGCGCCCAAAAGTTCCGGAGAATTACTTTGGATCTTTGGACTGAATGCTGAGGTTCGCAAGACGACTAGAGTGAGTTAAGCACCTGACACTGAAGTTTGGCGTTATAAAACTGTACACTGTCTTGAGTAAAGGTCCATTCATCTATCTCCCACAAACCCGTCGTAATAATCCGGTAATTAAACTCCCCAGCCGAGTTCTAATTAGTCAAACATTCTCCTCCACAAAGTTAGATTCAGTAACTTTGTTGTTTTCATTTTGTTTCAATCATTATTTCAATTATATGTCAATAATTTATCCTTTGTGTCCGTCCATCCATCATTTAATTTTGTATAATTCTAATAAAACCCCATAAAATGTTAAAGATTTGATTTGGTTTTCTTTGATTATTTCAGGATTATATCCGAAAACAGGTTTAGAATTCTCTTCCTTCAGATTAATTGAGACTTAATCAATATAATCAGTTTTCCAGAATCATCTGGTGGTGCCCCCTTTAACGAGACAAATTTGATAATAAAATATTAATTGATAATTTACCCAAATTAATAAATTAATATTTCTTATTAAATTATATTATAGCTCTTATACTACAGAGCCCTGCTCAATGAAAATCATTTTCTTACTTGTTTCCAGTTCAAATATCTAAATATTCTTAATTCAAAATACATTTACAAGTGAATTGTCTTGTTTTCTGGAGAAAAAAAAAAAACTAAAAATGAAGTGATTTTAGTTTTTTGTTGCTTAAAAGCTAAAACTAAAACAATTATTTTTCTTACCCCATTGGCAGATAATGTAACTTGGTTTAAGCAAAAAAATTACTTAATTTTAAAGTGTTTATTTATACTTGTTCACTAAATCTTGATGTAAGTTTTTTTTAAAGATATTTGGTCTGGAAACAAGACAAAAATACTGTAGAAAACAATGTGCCTATTGCAGACTTGTATTCTTAGGTGTTAATTTTATTATTTTAATATAGTCAGTCGGGAACTAAAGTGGGCCGGTCTAAGGCATGAAACTCCAGGGCTGAAAATGAGTCCCAATCCGGCCCTGCATCTACCTATTACAGTTTTTTTTTTCTTTTCTCCCTCCTCCTAGGGTGGACGCAAACCTCTGACCTGCTGGGTGATGTGTACCCGATGTGTCTCCCCTCTTAAACTTCTCAGAAACATGTTAAAGGTTTGACGTGTTTAAAATACTGACCTGTTACTTTCAGTTCTTTCTTTGTGGACTGTGTTCCCTCTTTGGTCCCACACCAGTAAAAACCCTGATCTGATGTTGACACTGTAGAGATTTTCAGTTCAACTGTGGTGTTAGATGTACGTTTTATCTGATGCTGTGTGTCCTCTGTCACATCTTTGTAAAAGCACAAATCTCTCTGAAAATCTTGAACACAACGCAGAGTCACTGAGTCTCTGAGAAACAAAGACTGTTCAGGACCCTTCAGAGTCACACCTGTGTAAACAAAAGTAAAGTTAATGCCTAACTGCTTTAGATTATTGCAAAAACAATGACAATCACAAAATGAAACATGGCAGAGTTTTACATTAAAAGGCGACAGTTCATTTTTAGTTTCAACATCATTACATTTATCAACACCAGAGGGCAGTGTAGAGCGAGAGTGTATTTCCTCAAAGCACCAACACAGTTTGGCCCAGAACTCTGAATTATAATTGACTGTAGTGTTGACAGTTTCTCAAGTCTTCATGTCAAAGATGTAAAAGTAAGCCCTGTGTTTTAAGAACAGACTAAAGACAACTGTGGATAAGTGCTACACAAGTCCTCACAAGTCCATCCAGTGCAACATGGAGATTAAACAAAACACAACCAGTGATATTTTGGGCAAACAATCCATCTAACGTTACAAAAAAAAAAAAAACTTCAAAATAATATAGACAATCTCTTTAAACAGTGTCACAGACAACAATATAAGAACACAAACACAGTGAGTTTATTTCTTGATGTCATAATGGGCCCAGGTGTCATATCCCTGTCCTATAGATGTAAACATGAAAACAGAATCATCTTAATGACAACTGCATAAGTAACACTGTACGTTACATGGCCTAATATAAAACAACACAGCTTGAAGAATATGTAATTCCACTTCTTTATGAACGTTTTGTAACATAAGGTCATATATATGATAAATAAAAGCTGAATCTGAACTAAATAAAGATTAAACAGGAGAGTTATTTACCTTTGGTGTGTTTGCAGAGGACAGCATTGAAGACTGAAATAAGAATTATAAAAGAGTTTATGTCGACAAAGGTCTGACAAAAGTTTAGATGTTGACCTGTTTAAAGTCAAAGTGTTGTAAACTCACAGATGAGCCCCAGAGTCCAGACCAGAGAGGGTCCCATCCTCACATCCAGCGCTCGTCACTCTGCCTCTGACAAACTCCAGCTCATTACAGACTTACATCTACAGCTCACACACAGGAAGAGGAAGGTACATTTAACGAAGATATGTTTAAATGTATTTTTTTTCATCTTCTTCTGATTCTGACTAGTCTGCACTTCCTTTTTCACACATACCTCACACAGAAACTGAACCACAGCTTTCACACATTCAGACTTTTCTCACAGTCGACACATCATGCAACACCTGTTTAGGATCAAATACAAATAATATAGTACACTTTAAATAATCATTAAACTATATGCATCACATGTAAGTCAGCAGTTAGCAGTAGAAGTGAACACCTGTAGCACTAAAATATTATAAACACTAAATACAGTCTGCTCATTGTCATATGAACCTGTTGGACCATGTTTACCCCAATAGATATATTCATCGTAGAGACATGTCTTTAGGCTTTAATGATTATTGTAAGAATTAAAGGATATTGATGTCTTACTTCCTCTTGACTCTAAAACGACACTGATACAAAGATGGAGCAACTATGGACTGTGTTGTCGTCTTGAAGCTGAAGGAGAGATAACATCGTTCATGTTCAGAAACGAGTTAGATACTTTTCTTTTGTGGTTATTGTTCTGTAGAAGTTTGTATTAATTGTTTGTGTGTTTGTCAGAACTAAAGCTACAGTACAGCTCACAGAGGGACTGAGATAAAGTGTGTCATAGAACGTCAGAGAAATGTGTGGCTTTTGACCTAAAAATAAAACAAGTGACCCACTTTAAAAACTTAATGTGCTGAAGTTCAAGGAGCAGTGTTGTCGTCCTGGGCCTGATCCTCTCTGTTAGTGTTCATCCATGAGTTAAAGTTAGATCCTGGTTCATTCTGGTTTCTGACTGAACTCTATAGTCTCCTGTCACATCTGACACATCTTCTGTTAGAGCTGTCATTGACTGAGAGCTACACTCGAATACGCCCCTCCCATGACAACAAAAGAGTCAAATACAACATACATTCACTTTAAGAAGAACAGAGGAGAGGAATAAAAGGGATTTCCACTGTGTCAGGAGTACTACACTGTAGACTGCAGCTGTTTAAAATAGAACTGGACAAGTGTTATGTCCTTATTGAATAAATGAGACAATAAAAAGAGACAGAGTCAAAGGTAGTTGTGCTTAGCTTTTATTTTTTTCTAAAACCCACAGAAATGATGAACCAGAGTGAAGGGAGGAGGACTCAACAGCCTTCACTCAAAAGTACAAGCAACAACCAATAAACCTCTCAACCCTCCCCACCCTCTCAGCTGCCAACCTCCCAACCACAAGCTTTTACAAAAAGTTCAACAAGCATCAAACACAAAGAGAGAGAGACAGAGCTGACCATTGTCTCCCTTTTTAAAGTTTAATCTAATCCTCCACCTGCAGCAGCCAATCAGTGATTCAGACAAGTCCCGCCCACAGCCCCTGAGAGCAGACAGAGGCATACACAAATCTACTCTGGTCAGAGAAGACAATATATAAAATATAATATCTTATTTCCAATTTAATATTTACACATTATGTCTGTGAAATGTCAGTGATGGTGTGACATTTGAACAGGAGAGGTTTTCATGAAGATTCTTGTCGACACTGATCTTTCTACAAACCTGAAAGAAAAAAGAAACACCAGAGATTATTTTGTCCCACTCACATTTTGTCCTAGCCTGGTTCTACCAGACTCTCGTACATTTCATTTGTACAGAGAGTCTGGCCTCGCTCCATTGACAAGCGTTTACTTCCTTGTATGCGGGAACTCTGTTGAAGTTTAAAACTATTGGATCTGCCCAGAGTCACTCAGGATCTGCCATAGCCAATCGCTAACCAAACTGACTCACTACATCAACGCCATCGTTCTCAGCCACTCCTCTGTTCGCTGATTGGTCCTACAAAAATTGATTTCTGGAAACCTAAGAATATACAGCAATCCCAGACGTAGTACTGAAGCGAAATGAAATTGAGCGGAATTTTGTCCCATCCCTTTAATAAGAATTAGGACGACCCCTAGTGGCAGATGTTTGAACTACAGGGACCATTGACTGAACCTGATGTAGCCTCCATCTCTTCTTCTTTGTCTCTTCTCTCTCCTGCAGAGACACTTATATTCATGAGTCTGTTTCCTGCTTTAACACTCACTGTCATTAAACTGGACTTAGTGTTTATATTTGTCATATTGTCACAAAAATAACATTGTGCTCCAGCATCAACTACATAAAGATGAACACTTAAAACTAACGTAAGAGCACATGTTAAAGTGAGCTTTGGGGGAGCTGGGGATAGTCTACTTGGGTCGTTTGTTGTCGTTACAATAAAGACTCTATGGGATTGAACTGGTTGTGTGTTCATGACGTGTTACATACAAGTGTGCTGAAGGCTGAGGGGTCAGTATCAGACACAACATTTGGTGAGCCAGCGCCAAGAGAGGATCTGAGAGAGAGTGGTTTGACCACCCAGAAGAAGCATCCCAGACGAGGAAACCAAAAGCATCGAGGGTGAGCAGGCCTTTTATTATCTGCTAGATAAGGTTAGGTGTCTGAGTGCAGCTTTGGGGGGGTAACAAGTTGGAAGACAGCTTAAAAAAACTCACCTCAAAAAAACCTAGATTAGTGTATAGACGTAAAAGGCTTAAAAATCCATAAAAGTGTCAGAGTTAGGGGACATTATTAGGGCGTGTGGAAGAAGAGACGAGAGACACACCAGTGAAGGTAAAAGAAAGTTTAAAAAGTAATTTCTATCCACTGGATATATGCTAAATATGACGTAAATATGCGTCAGGGAAGAATTTAGCGCGCAAAGGAAAATTGCGAGGAACTAAAAGCTTTTTTTATCCATAGATATATATTAAAGTAAAAAAAGCGCTGTTCATAGTCCACGGAAGAAATCTGGGTAAAAGAAGAAACGGTCTAATTCTTCTTGCGGAAGAATACAGAGGCGTTTGAAGATAAGAAACACAGAACCTGGCAAAGCGCACAGGGTTTTGAGGGAACGAGGTCAGAATAGAAAATAGAAGTCTTCAAAGAGAGTATCTGGGTTCATGCTATTTTCCAGCTGGAACTCAAGCGAAAATCAAATAAAAACGAGAAACAGTCAAAGAAAACCCAAAATAAACAGCGACATTTTTAGATTGAGGCCTGCTTTAATAGGAGTAACACACTGTCCCAAGTCAACGGGATCAAACAGTGGGGTTGACTGCCACAGTAACAATTTTTAAGTGCCATAGCGGGAAGGCAAAAGAGTTGGCTTTCCTTTTCTATCTTAAAATTCAGCTGGGTGCTGAGATAAGGAAACGTGCGACTAAGCGACACAAGACCCGTCAAGTGTTCAGAACAATCTCTGGAAAGAGAAGCTGAACTAGATTTCTGCGGCATGTGGACTATAGTCATGTTGTTAATTAAAAAAAAAAAAAACCTAGTGAAGGGTTAGTATATTGTTAGTAGGATAAAATTAAAAATAGGTTCAGAACGGAACTAAACCGGCTGACGCCAGGTTTAATAATAATAATATGAGGAAAGCCTCCCGTCAGAAATAAATAATAAAATATAAACTGAAGGACTAAGAACTTATCTTTGCTTAGAACAACTTATAGAAATAATAAGGAAGAGAAAGTATAGCAAGTTAAGTCAGAGGTTTGCACAAAAATAGTAACATTTAAATAGAACAAGTAAAATTAGCCGTAAGTAGAACACGATCAATATAAAAACGCTTTGCGAAGAATTATTAAAAAGAACTGTGGTCTCAAGAAAAGTTTAAATTTATCTCGAAGTAGGTCTAGTTGTGGTGCAAACAGGTAGCGCTTCAATTATTCTATTAGAGAGACATTTAGAATTTCTGGCGACGTTACAAATCCATGACTTGACATCGCCGCTGTTAGAAATACTGTGAGGAGACGGAAGACTCGTGAGCAGTTAAATGCCCCGAGAAAAAAAGGGAAAGTATCCCGCAAAACAACAAAGGTAACAATACTTGTTAAAGAAAAAAGAATATTAATATGAATAATTAAAAGAAGGCAGTAGGAATTCTCAGTCAGGATGGGAGGCAAAATGACTAAAACTGGAAACGTTTTGACTCCATTAGAGGTGATTTTTGGACAGAAACCCATTCAAAAGAAACGGATCAGGAATTATATGAAGAAATGGCATAAAATAACTTATGGGGCTTTACAGTGGCCTATTACAGGCAGCTTTGACCCAATGTGCTGCAATGAAATAGAGAATATAATAAAACGTCACAAGGCTAAAGATCAAAGTAATAAACGAGAGAAAAAACGTATAAAAGAACATGAAATATTAGGATGGTTTAGAGACGAGTCAAGACAGAGACTAACTGACACAAAGTCAGCTGTTGTGGGTCCAGAAATAGTTGTTGTACCGAACCTTTAGCCCTATTGCCTTTTCAATATAAAGACATTCCTGGACAATTACCAATATAAGCGCTGTCTGAAAAAATAAATGTAGAAATAACGGGAGAACGCAGGCTGGTTTTAACTGAACCAAACAGAGCAGCATTAGTTAGAGATGAGATTGGCTCCAGCAGCGTCTCTCCCTCTGGGAACAGCAGCACCGATCTTGAGAATGATAAGGCTTTTGTGGAATGTTTGGAGACCCGCTCCCGTCCAAAGGTGTTAAAAAACTCTCCTGACTTTAGAACCATTAAAAGAAGAGACTCTAAAGAGCTGAATAAAAGGATAAGAAGTCAGTCCTGACAAGAACATGAACATGGCAGAGAAACTGTTAAAGCACGGACAAAGGTCGAAGAGTTCTTCTGGAGCTGACGCACAATTAAAGCGTATTATTGACACTCCGCTTTCTGATCCTAAACAGACCTCGTACAGCCCAAGTCTAAAGGCTTATGAAAAAATAGAAGATGGTTAAAGAAAAGAAGGCCTCCTGAATTACAGACTCAACAAAACTCAGTTGAAGGATCAAAGAAGATGACTTGGACATTACTTACGGATCATTGGAAAGCTTACAGAAAGCTAAAGAAAAGAGAAGAAACTAATAAGACTTTGTTGAAAAATCTAACACTGCTGCAATTGAATAAACTGAATAAACACAAAAAGGAGAAGAATGATAAACAGGGGTTTGTTACTGAAGAACATCAGCGGCTGTCGCAGCGACAAGAGCAGAGTTTACCTGCAGAACCCCGGAATATGAACAACATGTGTTTATGTTCCAGTCTTCTTCAGCAAAGCCGATGTCACTGTAACAAGCTTATAACAGATCACAGTGGATCTCATACAGAGGAATGTCTGCCGCACAGAGGTGTCTGTGGCAGAGTCGGAGAGTGAGACAGGCCTAAAGCAGCGTCTGGTGAGTCCCCCCAACCCCCATTAAACCTTCCTCAGATACCAGGAGGTGCTGGATGTGTGAGCAGTGAGCCACATCCAGAGAGAGGGTCTTGTTAACATAACAGCAGGGCAGATGAGAAATGATTATTTAACCTGTGGTGTACTGGCTAAAATGGAAAGAATGCAAAGACTATTTAAAACTTCACATGTGCCGAAGACACAGTTACACTGAACAATGATGTACAACAAAAAATAAGATCATTTGGACGATGAGTGTTGGAAAGAAGCAAGTGAATGGCAAAAAGCTTTCTTTTACAAGTCAATGTATATATATTGAAAAGGCAAGAAGCTGTGGTGGTACCTCTTATTACCCAGTTTGAGACTTGGTTTCTGATCATGGACTCAACTCCTAATGTTGCATTAATAGCGGCAAAAGGACTGGAGTCTTGTGCACTTAAACCTAAGTTAACAGCTGTACTGTGCATAAAAGTTAACAATGTATAACTAAATTCAAGAGTTATATGTCTTAGAACACAATCAATATTTTAAAATATCACTAAGAGCTGTAATGCGGGAATGAGGACTCAAGTGCGCACAAGACAGTGAAGGTAAGTGATACTTTATTAAAGTACAGATAGTGATAGGAAGCTGGAGAGACAGGCTGAGAGTTGGAGTTGAACCGTGAAGCTGAACCGAGACCTGGTGCCGAGCCGGTGACTGGAGACCAAGCTGGAGAGCTGGGCTGAGCGTTGGAGTGAGCCGTGGAGCTGCGCCGAAGCCGAACCGGTGACTGAAGACCAAGCTGGAGAGCTGGGCTGAGAGTTGGAGTGAGCCGTGGAGCTGCGCCGAAGCCTGGGCCGAGTCGGTGACTGGGGCCAAGCTGGGTAGCTGGGCTGAGAGTTGGAGTGAGCCGTGGGGCTGCGCCGAAGCCTGGAGCCGAGCCGGTGACTGGAACCAAGCTGGGAAGCCGGGCTGAGAATGAAGTCCAAACCTGAGACTTGGAGCGAAGACTGGAGAGGACTGAGACAAGAGCTGGAACAAACGCTGGAAACATTCACACAAAGTATGCTGAACGATCTGGCAGGGAAGAGGTGGACAGGAGAGGTTTAAATACCTCACTGATGGTAATAGGTTACAGGTGCTTGGGACAGGTGGCAGTGATGAGATGAAGGAGAGAGAAGGAAAGTGGAGTGGATCCCTGAGAGACACGGAGTGGATCTGACAGAACCCCTCCCTCAAGGAACGGCACCGGACGTTCCAACTGACTGCCCGGGGTGTGAAGAATGGAAGTCCCTAATTAACTGTGGATCGAGAATGTGGCGTGCAGAAACCCAAGAACGTTCTTCTGGGCCATACCCCTCCCAGTCTACCAGGTACTGAATGCCTCGACCATGACGTCTAGATCTAAGGAGCCGTCGCACCCTCCTGATCCTCAGCGTCAAACACCTTCCGGAGTTCAGTAGATAAGGATTGGAAACTAGAGCAGGCTGGAGTACCTCTCCCACTCTGCGGTTCCCCAGAGACGCGCGCCCGTAAGATGATTAATGACAAATGCCACCTTGGCTTTTTCTGTGGCAAATGTGTGGGGTTGCAGAGCAAACAGAATTGAACAGTTAACCAGAAAGGGATTACAACCACCTGCCTCTCGAGTAACGTTCTGGAATCCCGACCCGAGGCTCCTGGACCGAATCGGTTGAACCACCGGGAAACAGGATCTGAAGGTGGAACGGAGACCCGACTCTCTGTGGTCTTGAATACTCGATAGCTGAGAAGTCAGGAGATGGATCTGATTTGACATGGCCTGGAATGCGTCCTCCTGTTGAGACACAATCTGCTGGAACCCGGCGGAAATAGTGTTCATTTGGGCTTCATGATGCTGGAGAGTTTCTTCAATGAGGGTAAATCGATTTATTACTTTCTCTGCTTTGGCTGAGTCCATCTTGGCCAGATCGTTCTGTAATGCGGGAATGAGGACTCAAGTGCGCACAAGACAGTGAAGGTAAGTGATACTTTATTAAAGTACAGATAGTGATAGGAAGCTGGAGAGACAGGCTGAGAGTTGGAGTTGAACCGTGAAGCTGAACCGAGACCTGGTGCCGAGCCGGTGACTGGAGACCAAGCTGAGAGCTGGGCTGAGCGTTGGAGTGAGCCGTGAGCTGCGCCGGCCGAACCGGTGACTGAAGACCAAGCTGGGCTGAGAGTTGGAGTGAGCCGTGGAGCTGCGCGCCGAAGCCTGGAGCCAGTCGGTGACTGGGGCCAAGCTGGGTAGCTGGGCTGAGAGTTGGAGTGAGCCGTGGGGCTGCGCCGAAGCCTGGAGCCGAGCCGGTGACTGGAACCAAGCTGGGAAGCCGGGCTGAGAATGAAGTCCAAACCTGAGACTTGGAGCGAAGACTGGAGAGGACTGAGACAAGAGCTGGAACAACGCTGGAAACATTCACACAAAGTATGCTGAACGATCTGGCAGGGAAGAGGTGGACAGGAGAGGTTTAAATACCTCACTGATGGTAATAGGTTACAGGTGCTTGGGACAGGTGGCAGTGATGAGATGAAGGAGAGAGAAGGAAAGTGGAGTGGATCCCTGAGAGACACGGAGTGGATCTGACAAAGAGCGTGTGATTTAGTCTAGGCTGAAAGAGTCATTGTAGATAAAAATGTCTTATAACAATGAAATGTCTTTGGTTCTTGATCTGGTTTTTCATACTGTCTTGAATTCTGCCTGAATTGAAATTAGTTTACAGTAATTGATTTCTGTTCTGTATTTTTCTTGACTCACTACCTTTTCTGGTTTACATATTATGACCGAGACGGAAGAGAAAGGAGCCTGTCTTACAGTTGACTCCCTCAAGGCCTAAAGTTATCTCTGTCCAAATTCAACCTGGTGCTGACTCAGGATCTACAAAACCTGAACGTAGTGAGTAGTGAGCCAGTATGTAGATGATCTGTAGTCTGACCAAGTAAAGATGAGAGTTAGACATTTTAATACTCCCGCCCTTGGAAATCCTGATCATAAAAAAATGTTTTATCTGTACGTAGCTGAGAGAGATGGCTACTCATCGGCAGTGCTGATACAAGATACTGCAGTATAACAAACCAATAGTTTACAATAGATCAAAATTAGACAGTATTGAAGAAGGTTTAGCAACGTGTTACAGATAATTAGCTTCAGACGTGACTGAGTTTAAAAAGGCTTCAGTGATAACCATTGGTTTTCCAATAACAATGTATACTACACATCAGTAACACACACTGTTGACAAGTCCTACATTTTTCTAACACAGGCTAGAACAGGATATGAAGTAATACTTTCTGCTCCTGACAGAAGAGACGAGGCATCAACCAATGTTGACAGGTTAATCCTTGTCCAGGGAAAAGAAGGCCTGTATGAAATCAGAATGGACACAGAGAGGTCATAAAGGTCACTTAGGAGGTGCTCACACTAAGAGTTAAGGAGAAGGGCACGGGTCATCAAGAGTTAAAGATTCTCTAGTGAGAGGCAATAAAACAGACTCATGGATCAGATACTGCTTTAGACAGAAATTAAAAAGTTCAATTCCAACAGATTAAAGGTGCTGAGGAGAATTCTACAGAAAGAGCATCTTCCCGGTTGTGGATCAAGTCTGGGAATGGAGCTTTTTCAAAAGTGTTCTACCGTTAAGTCTCATGAGGAGGTCTGGTGTCATTGGGGCGCAGTGGCTCAGAGGCAGAGGCGTCCTTCAGCCGGAAGGTAGGTGGTACGATTCCCACTCTCCCCACAGTTCAATCTATTGTTGTGTCCTTGGGCAAGACACTTGACCCACCTGACACTGGTGAATGGAACCTTAATGTAAGTCGCTTTGGATAAAAGCGTCTGCCAAAAGACTAAAAATGTAAATGTAAAGTCTTTCACACTGCTGACCTGTAAACACCAAATCAGGTAAAAAAAAAACTATTAAAACCTTGAAGGAAGCAAATACGACGCTGGATAAATCCGGGACGTTAGAAACAAGGAGACTCTCTTAGAAACTGAAGAAAATGAGGAAGAACTGTGAGTGGAACCGAGGTCTAAAAGAGGTTTAAACAGGAAAAACACTATAATGTGTTTTCTACAATTGTTTTATCGGACTAAGATCTGTGACAGTCAGCCAGAGTGTGTGAGAGAGCAGCTTTTCAGCTTGTCTCTGTGAGCAGCTCAGAGACATGCTGCTGTCGTCTCGTCAGAACTCTAGTTAGTTTACTTTTTGGTTTTTTGAAGTGCACTGGAAGCCCTTATCATTTGACTGTATTGTTTAATAAATGAGCCACTTTTAGTAATAATTTGGATGATAATTGGACTGATAATTAATGTAGGAATTATGAAGACTGTTTTTAATAAAGGAGATGTGCACTAGTTTGGACACTAGAGGAGTTGGAGTGCAGCACTATGAGGCTCAGAGCTGGTCCAGGAACATGACATGAATTACTGAATAGACAAGTGTTTTGAGAAGATGAGCCCGCCCTCTACTGGATAAAATGTGTGTCCTGTTTTAGATGGATTTGAAAAGGTTTAAGACTTGAACAGGTTTTACATTTACATTTAGTCATTTAGCAGGCGCTTTATCCAGCGACTTACATTAAGCTTCTAATTAGTGCTGGAACACCACAGGAGGCAAGGTGGGTTAAGTGTCTTGCCCAAGGACACAACGACAGTATGAACTGTGCGGAGAGCGGGAATTGAACCCCTACCTTGTTGAAGGACCACCCCTCTACCACTGAGCCACTGCGCCCCAGGTTTTAGATGGACTTGAACAGGTTTTAGATGGACTTGAACAGGTTTTAGATGGACTTGAACAGGTTTTAGATGGACTTGAACAGGTTTTGAACATGTTCACTTGTTTAAAGTCAAAGTGTTGTAAACTCACAGATGAGCCCCAGAGTCCAGACCAGAGAGGGTCCCATCCTCACATCCAGGTGTTAATGATTCCTGAAGGATTAAAGGAAATATATGTTTTATTTCTTCTTGACACTGAAACAAAGATGGAGCAACTATGGACTGTGTTATTGTCTTGAAGCTGAAGGAGAGATAACATTGTTCATGTTCAGAAACGAGTTAGATACTTCTCTTTTGTGGTTATTGTTCTGTAGAAGTTTGTATTAATTGTTTGTGTGTTTGTCAGAACTGAAGCTACAGTACAGCTCACAGAGGGACTGAGATAAAGTGTGTCATAGAACGTCAGAGAAATGTGTGGCTTTTGATCAAATAATAAAACAAGTGCAGTGACCCACTAAACATTTATGTGTTTTTGGCTTTTAATTTCTATTCTTTTTTTTTTTTTTTTGCCTATTGTTGATGATAAATCCAAAGTAATGCCTTTTTAACTGCGCTAACTATTTTCATGGATTTTCATTTACACACCTTTTCAAATAAATGTGCGCTTGGAAACCAATTCAAAACACTTTTATTGATCCTGCTCAAATAGAAAGTTTAAAACATGCATCTTCTCATTTCTCCACTTCATTTGAGGCCTGTGCCTTTAAATGTGTTTACTTCATGATTACATAATATTTACTACTTTTTAATATTCTCTTAAAAAAAAAAATCAAATCCAAGATGAACAAAGTCAGAAAAACAGAGAGTATCTAGTGTGTTTTAGAGGCTCCTGCTGCAGCTGCGTCTAAAGGCTCTGGCTGTGAAGAGACGAGAGAAGAGAAACCACCACAAGAGGCTTCAAACTCACACATGGATCACTCACATCAAGTCAACACCGTGTACAGTGTGCTGCAGAAACCTAAAGTCTGAGGCCACAGCGCCCCTGCAGGACACACAGAACAACAACATAGACAAGCCATAGAAAAGTACAAATGTTATTTCTGCCATTTTATTTTAAGGGTTGTCATATTTTATCATTAGTTTATATAGATAGATAGATAGATAGATAGATAGATAGATAGATAGATAGATAGATAGATAGATAGATAGATAGATAGGTGTCCAACAGAGGTCCACAGATGTGCAGTGTACAGAGAAGTACAGTCGGCTCACAACAAAGTCAGTTTTACTCCATCCGTGCATGAGCCAAATTTCCGTGCCAATACATTTGCTTGTGCATACAGCATACGGCACTGCCGATACATGTCCTTATCAGACAGACGATCATTTATGATGTGACCCAAATACTTGATTTATTACATACAGTACAGTAACATTACAGTTAAAATATTGCCAGACAACTTAAAAAGAGGGAATAGAAGTGACCAATCCTCTTTTCGACATATAATAACACTTTTTGTAGCATTGTACCTGACATCATGTTGATCTCCAAACACAGAACACACATTCAGAAGTTGTTGGAGACCTGCTGAACTGTGGCTAAAAACCACAAGGTCATCTGCGTACATTAAATGATTCACCACTTTGCCTCCAACCATACATCCAGTTGTACACATGTTTAGCTCTTTAGAGAGATCACTCATGTAAAAGTTAAACAATTTTTATATTTTGCACTTGTACACTTTTTATGCTCAAATATAGGCCCATGTCTGGGTTTACCAGCTAGAGCCCAGGAGGTTGTTGCCTCACGGGCTCTAGTCTGAAATTCAGCCACATAAGTGCTCCACCCAGGCACAATTTTACACTTCATTTTACATTTATAATAAGGCATACTTGCTTCAAACAACACAATGATAATATTATAGTACATAAAAGAGAGATCTGCCTTGTGGTTAGCGTTAGTACAGTTGTAGTCTTTACACAAAACTGCCTCTCTAGGTAGAGTAATATTACTGAACCTTTTATCAGTGTGAGCACAGTAGCAGGAGAGGTCCTCTGTGGAGAGAGTGGACCAGTCAGACTGGGTTAGACTGGGTTGTAGCTGGTATATGATCAAATTTAATACTCATCTTTATAGGAATGTGATCAACAATAGACATATTATATAGAACGTTAATGTCTGTCAAAGCAGCATGTGCGTCGGCTGTAGAGATACAGTGGTCCAGCCTCGAACTAGTGTGCCATGCTTCACTTATGAATGTATAGCTCTGACTTGGCATAGCTCTTTGCTAGACAAAATCAAATTATTACTATTATCACAAAAATGCTCCATATTCATGTCACCAATTATATATACACTAGTAAACCTTATACTCTGTATAAAAGAACTGATAAAAGCGTGTTTGTTCAAATACTCCTCTTCATTTTGGTTGCATTCATAAGGGGCATATACATTTAAAATCACAATGTCCTTATTGGTCTGCGTCGAGCGTATTGCATTACACCAGTCCACACCAAGCCTGATCCCACTTATCACTGAGTCCAACCGTTTATTCCACAGAATAGCCACACCTGCAGGTATTCTTCCTCGCTTTATTCCACAACTAAGGTCAGTAGTTGACTCTCCCGCACCCAGAGTACTATCAATGGAGTTGGAGTTGATTAATGGAGTTGAGACCCCTTAGGTCCTGCTTAGAAAGAAAGATTTCTTGTAGGGACAGAATAATCTCATCCTGGCTTAGTGTTCTTAATTTTATAAAGAGGAAGTGTAGAAACTCATCCTCTACTATAACCTTGTCACCAATTGTTTTATAAATCTCTGCTTTTAATCGAACCTTGACAAACACAGGAGCTCCAGGCGTGCATCCACCATTTTGAAAATCATTTATAAAACATTTTCATTTATATAAATCATTGTTTTAAATAGATTTGAGAAACACACTTTTATCAATTAAATAAATATTAACAGTTTGTAAGAAACTTTATTTAGTCATAACTGAGTTTAATTCCTGTGTAATTAATGAAAACAATATTATTGTTTGTTTCATGTTTTTTTTTTATTTTGAAATATACACAATTTCTGTAAATAACACAATAACACAGTCAAATAGTGACAAAGACAAAAGAAGAGTTATAATAATGATCTGGTAAAGTATACAGTGTCCAGTCTATAGCCATGAAAGAAAATACTTACAATATTGTCCAATGTTCAATATTAACAATGGTCAGAGAAGACAAAATACAAAATATAAAATCTTGTTTACAGTTTTATATTTACACATTATGTCTTTGAAATGTCAGTGATGGTGTGACATTTGAACAGAAGAGGTTTTCATGAAGATTCTTGTCGACACTGATCTTCCTACAAACCTGAAAGAAAAAAGAAACACCAGAGATTATTTTGTCCCACTCACATTTTGTCCCATCCCTTTAAAGAGAATTAGGACGACCCCTAGTGGCAGATGTTTGAACTACAGGGACCATTGACTGAACCTGATGTAGCCTCCATCTCTTCTTCTTTGTCTCTTCTCTCTCCTGCAGAGACACTTATATTCATGAGTCTGTTTCCTGTTCATAAAAACTTTATTTTCCAAAGTTGCTCCTATATCTACTCTGTCCATTAAAGGCAACAATGTGTGAGGTCTTTCTGTCTCTTTCAGAAACCTTGAGTTATTCAGATGAAACTAGAAACCCATGTTTTGAAGTTCAATCCCAATCATAGCATTTGTAACATCTGTGAGAGATTTTACAACAAAGTTATCCACAGTCACTTTGAATGATCTCAGTTTATTATGTATTTTAAAGTGTACCATTTTCTCTTTGGCCTGCCTCTTCATACACACACTCTTCATCTAGAAACAGAACAAACATGGATTTGTAAACATACTTCTGTATTTGAGTCACTAATGTTGGTGATTAAATATACGTATTTATTTTTGTCAGAATGAAGTAGATGAATATTGTAAATGTTGTTTTTTAGTGAAAGAGACCTGGGTTGTTAATGTTTGAACTGACCTTTGACAGAAGAGACGTTGACGTAGTCATGAGTCTCATTGTCGCTGATCATGTGACCTGCAGCAGAGCTCTGATTGGTTCTCTGAGTCCTAGGAGTCATTAACATTTTACTCTTTTTATTACCTGACCTCAAAGTGTGTCATAGCATTAATAACAAATACTACATTGAACCATTTTGGGATTATTTATAGAAAAAAAAAGCTTTTTAAACTTACTGGAGAAAAAAACAGTTATAGCAGTTGATCTAATCATAGACATATAAGACTGAGAAAACCATTCAGATCTCTGCTGCAGGTCACATGATGAGACTCATGACGATGTGAACGTCTCTGTCTCAGTGGTTGGTTGTAATGTTTTGACCTTGTAACAAACTACAGGACAATGAGCTTATTGTCAGTATTTTCAAAAGTATACCTGAGAAGTGTGTCACTAAACAGTTAATTTAACATCTTAATACTGGTCATACACTCTTACACCTCATTTAATTTGGCTTTTGTGCACATCATTTGACTGAATTTACTGTAACAATGTTTTTAGAAAAGAATAATGTTTTAGGAGCTGTTTTTTTAGACTTGAGAAAAGCCTCTGATGGTGTAAATCAGAGTGTACTTTTAACAAAAAGTGTTTTTATTTTTCCATGTTGGCCATAAAATGGATAGAGTTATATTTATCCAACAGAAAACAATACACTGTAATCAATGAGGTCAAATCGTCTTTCCTAGATTGTCCAGTAGGGTCCCCAAGGATCAATATTGGGTCCCATTTTATTCTCCCTCTTTATTAATGATCTTCCAGACGTGAGTAAGATTAATGAAATACAATAATACACTGATAATGCAGTCATTTTTTATTACCAGCTGGTAATACTTAAAAGTAATTAATTTTTAGACAGGCAAAGACTGTACTACCTCGACAGCTGAGGAAATTCAGGGTCTCACCAGCAATCCTGAAAACTTTCTATTCTGGGGCTATAGAAAGTATATTGACTCAATGTATCTCAGTGTGGTATGGGAACAGCTCCAGTCAAGACTGCAAAGCCCTGCAGAGAGTTGTGCGCTTAGCTGAGCGCATTTCAGGGTCTGCTCTCCCCTCTCTGCAGGACATCTACCACAAACGCTGCAGAAGCAGAGCTGCAAAAATCACCAAAGACTCCACCCACCCCAGTAATCATATTTTCACTCTGCTGCCATCTGGTAGCGCTACCGTAGCCTGATGGCAAAAACCGAGAGACTCAGGAGGAGTTTTTTCCCACAGGCCATCAGGCTCTTGAACTCTAAACCAGCTACTTCACATTGACACACTGACAGTGTCACTCTGTTTTACTACACACTGTTTTGCACATTTGCTTCCTGCACCTTCCTGTGTATCTTAATATTTAAGACCACAGCTAAATGCATATATGCACACTGTACATCCCTGTACATTTTTTTTTAAGTCTACAGTTTACACTCATGTACATTATTTGCGATCTAGATTTATTCCCACATTACACATTTTTATATTTTTATATTTTATTCTTATATTTTTTATTGTTTACTTTTATCTCATTCTTACATAGCTACATTTATGTATATTTTTTCATCTGTGTGTTTTCCTAAATAATTGCACTGTCCATGGAGCGGACCTGACTCACATTTCACTGCTGGTTATATATGCTGTATATAATTTTGTATGTGACAAATAAAAATCTTGAATCTTGAATCTTGAATCTTGACAAACAATGCATTTCTTAACTCACCGTTTAAATCAGATCTTGATTTACTTGTTAACAGGGACAAAGGTAAATGGCATAGACTTTATATAGATCTTTTCCACCTAATAGGCTCTGCAACACTTCCATTCACCCATTCACACACACATTCATACAGCAGTGCCACAGACACTGGAGGCAAGGTGGGTTATATTTTTTACTTACACCCCTAGCAGGATTGTATTTGTACAAAACACACTCAAACTGCCCAACTCTTTTAGAAGACGTGTTTTTCTTCTTCTAAACTTGATGCTTGGATAGTCTCCACTTGAAAACAAATGATGTCTGTGAAAATGTGTTCAACTTGAGCCAGAGCTGCACAGCAACTGCATATTTTGTAAAAATGTAGTTAAGACTAAAAAATAGTTTAGTATAATCAGTAAATAAATCAGTTTTATTTGATGACAAAAATGTATGGCTCAGTTGTGTTTATTTCTGAGAATTTGTGTAAAGTTTGCAGTAACTACAAAACTCACTGAGACAAAGGCAGAGCGCAGTAACTGTGTTCTGTCTTTGTACCAGCCTCTGTTTTAGTCTCTGTCACTTACTGCAAAATGTTTTCTTATTTCTCAAAAAGACTAGGTCATAAAACTTTGTAACTTCTCGGTTTATACATGCTGTGATCAACTTCATGATTTTGATATTGTGCAGTTTATAGGTTTTTAAAAACAACCACATATGAAGAGTCTGACTTGATATTACATCTTTATATATAATATGTGCCTTTAACACATTTGGAGAGACAGTTTCACTGTTACTGCAGATACTGCCTTTGTACTCCCCCCACACCCCACTCACTCAGCCCCCCACTCCTCCTCCACCAGCTCTTTTTCTGTTAAATCCAGACAAACAAATATACTTTTAATGATAAAATCTGTTTGGGCTGCAGTCAAACGTAGAGAATACAATAATTTAAGAGATTGTGCTCAACACGTGATTGTTGTATAAAATATTAAACTCATGTGATATGTAACTTCTAAATGTTTGCATAAATCCACAGATCTCTACTTAAAGCCCCATTTCTCGAGTGCTCAGGAAGAGCACCTCATTTACAATAAGACTGTCGTAGATTCGAGACGAGACATTCATTCATTTTCAAGGAATGAATAAATGAATGAATGTTTAATTTGAAATATACATTCAACACGCGAACTGCACTTCAGGACGTGATCTGAGCCACAAACTGTCCGGCTTCACAGCAGACGTCTGTCTCCACCTGTTGTTGTCTGCTCTCGTCTGGAATCCAGGTGAGGCTCAGTTCATCTCAAACACACACAGTGTTGCTATGGTAACAACACAAAGTCTGTAGAGGGATCTGCGCCCTCTACTGGCTAAAGGTTATATTACACAGTGCCTCTTTAAACACTCAGTACAAGGTAATGGGAGTGAGATAAGTTTATCAAAGTGAGGTTTAACATGGACGCTGAATCTTTGTACATCCTTTATATATCCAGAGATGGAGTTTGTTATCTGACCTCGGAGTAAAATGTTTCCTCTGCGACTGAAGGAGACGATTTAACTGTAAAAAAAAAGATCATTAGATACAATTGTTAAAATCACAAAGCCTCAAAAAAGAGCCACACTTTGTCAAATTAAAAGGCTCCACAGTTTGAATCAGAAAAAACACAAGATTAACCAAACAATCCATTCATTTACCTTTAGTTTTCCTCTTGGCTTTACCTTTTCTGAGTTGGTTTACCTGGACATATGTCCCATTTTCATCTGAAAAACGAGAATCCAATTAAATGTTCTTGTTTAGAACATGACACGAAATACAAAAGTTAAAACACACTTTACAAAAAGAAACTGCCAAACAACTTTACAACAACATACAGCTGCACCGGAAATAGTCAAACAAAATGACAACAATAACCTCACAACATTACAATAACATTATCCACGTGGCATTATAAAAAACAATTTTCCAGTTAAATACATCCCTGGCAGGAATGTGGCTGTTTCAGTGCAGTTAAATGTTGTTGTATTTCTGTTTCTTTTGTAAAATTTTTGCTTTGTGTTTTGTTGAGCTGTCTGGGCCACCGTACATACCTGCTGCTGAATGTGGCCTCACATTGGAGTAAACACAGTCCTCCTCTTGTTCACAGTTCCTTCTCTCTGAGTTGGATTCAAAAAAAGAAGTGACGTGATTTATGATTACAAATGAATAACACAAAAGAGACTCACCCTTTATTTTTTGGAGCTCCAACACAGTAGATGCATGATCTGTAAAATATATATATTTTACTGCTTCAGTGGAAAAGAAAATGAAGCCATAGTGGCACTTTTATTGTGAACATTGTGTTAACTCTACCTTACCTTTTCTGAGGTGGTTTATTTCCTCATACGTCACACTTTTATCTAAAAGAAAAAAGAAAAATCAAATGAAGTGTTCTTGTGTTGGACATGATGGTTCTAGTTTAAAGTGATTGGACTGTACCTGCTGCTGAATGTGGCATCACACTGGAGTAAACACAGCTCTGTTCCTGTTCACACGTCCTTCTCTCTGAGTTGGATTCAAAAATAAATGCCATGAGTAACATAACATAGTGTCACTTTCTTTGTGAACAGACACAGATAACAACATCTGAGGCAGTTCCCTGTCAAAAGCTACACTCGATGCTGCGTAGCATTACGCTATGGGGAACATTCTTTGTGTGACCGGTTGTGAAGCACGTGTGTCAAACACGCCAAGAATTGGCTTATAATACCTCTGTTGGTGACGCAGCTCATCAGTGGCAGCTGTGTGATTGCGCGCACCTGAACAGAGGGTATAATAACAGGTGACGCGGGAGCGTCTTCAGGTTTCTTTGTCTTCAGATCGCATTGTGTGAAGTGTGAGCAAACCTTTCTCTGTGCCAGTACGAATATATATAAAATAATAAATACAAAAGTATCATGGCTGGGTTCAGAAAGAAATGTGTTCCTCCTTGCCAGAGGCACATTGCTGACGATGATCAGCATGAATTTTGTTTTGAGTGTTTGGGGGAAGAACACGAAGCTCCGGTCGTGGGGTTCGCGTGTTGATCTGGCTGAGGCGCAGGGATCAGATAGTCTTATGCCCCTCGCGCTCTCACCAGATGAGGCAGACACCGGCTCTGTGCTCGAGCGGGCGCGCTACGGCGCTTCCGTGAGCACGTCGATGAAGCCTCATCCCTGGCTTCTGGGGCGCCGCAGCCTCGGCGCTCTTCCCGCTCTGACACGGCGTTTGAGGAGCTGCTCGAGGTGGTTACAAGAGCAGTGGCGAGGCTGAATATTGAGTGGCCTCAGGAGCAGGGCCCCCCTAAATACTCTAAACTGGATGACAGGTTTCTGTCAGGTGGCCAGGGGAGGGATCACAGCGGCGGTCTCTCCCTTCTTTGGGACCTCCATGAGGAGCTGGCACGCTCATGGAATAAGCCCTATTCGTCCCGTGTTTTGTGCCTTCGACGTCGATTTATTCGACTATCGCGGCGCACAGGTGCGGGTTATGGGTCGATGCCCCAGGTGGAAGAGACGCTTGCGGGCTATCTCTCCCCGGGACATCGTCCTCCTAAGAAAACCTACACTCCCCAACAAGCCATGCCGGTTCACGTCATCACTGGTGGGGAAGGCTTTCCAGGCGGCGGGTCAGGCTGGTGCAGCACTGCACACCATGGCGGTTTGCAGGCATACCAGGCTGAGCTGCTCAAAGATTTGAGCACAGGGGTTCTGTGGGCGAGCACGCGTTTTCTGAGCTACGCCGTGCCACAGACCTCTCTCTCCGTGCAACTAAGCAGGCGGCCCGCGCTATTGGCGCTCCATGTCTGCTTTGGTTGCGACGGAAAGACATCTGTGGCTTAACCTCACGGGCATCAAGAGAAGGACGCGCCTTCCTCCTGGATGCACCCATCTCGCCTTCGGTCTTTTGGCAGAACGGTGGACTCCGTCGCCACTAAGTTCCAGCGAGGCTAAAGCGCTACAGAGGCGTTTGTGAGGTTCCTTCCTCGCCGTGCTCAGCAGCCGGGACCGTCGGCCACCCTGTCCCGGCCAGGTCAGCCCCTTCAGAGAAAAGCGGGCTGCCCAGAAGGAGAGTGTGGCGAATCGTGCTCGTAAGGACTGGAGGCGGATTCTCGCTGCTCAAAGAGAACAGACCTGCGGAATGTTATCTCCGCCAGGAAGCAGAGGCCCTGAAATTGGCGCCCATGGCGAGGTGTTCTCCCACCGGGTGAGGCGCAACAAAATCCAAGAGAGTCTAAAGACTCCATGTCGACACCCTCAGGAGTCCGCTGTTTTTCTCCGCGCCACTGGCGTTTGAGCAGCAGTCTCAGCGCAATTGTAAGTGTCCGGCCGTCTCCTGCCTTGGCTCAGGACGGCGGATGTCAAGAACCGAGGTGACAAAACTACTGCCCCTTTCAGAGAAATTGGCAGCATGGATGCTCCTGCCAAATATCTCCCGTGGGTAATAAGGACTGTGGCCAAAGGCTACAGACTCCAGTTGCCAATCGTCCTCCGGCGTTTCAACGGCGACACAGGAACTGCAGGTTCTGCTGGACAAAGGGCCATAGAACGTGATCCCCACCAGACAGACAATCCGGGTTTTACAGCCGATATTTTCTAGTTCGAAAAGATGGGGGCTGCGCCATTTTAGACCTTCGCGGTTAAACCGCTACCTCAAAGCATTAAAATTCAAAATGCTCACAATAAAAATGATTGTGTCCCAGATCCGATTAGGCGACTGGTTTGTCACCATCGATCTAAAGGACGCGTATTTTCACATACAAATCCTGCCACAGCACAGAAAGTTCCTGAGGTTCGCTTTTGGGAGCGGCGTACCAGTATCGGGTTCTTCCGTTCGGCCTGGCCTTGTCACCCGGACATATACAAAATGCATGGATGCAGCCTTGGCTCCTTTGTGACTCCAGGGCATCCGCATTTTGAATTACATAGACAACTGGCTGATATTAGCTCAGTCTCAGGAGCTAGTGCTTCGACATCGGGACGTCGTCCTAGCTCATCTCGACTCTCTAGGCTTGAGACTCAACGCCGAGAAGAGCGTTCTCGGCCGCCCAAAGGACAACATATCTAGGGGTTGTTTGGGACTCAACCGAGATGCAGGCACATCTGTCTCCTGCACGTGTCGGGTCCATTCTAACTACCCTGAAAGCTATCAGGCTAGGCCAGGAAGTGGCTGTGCACTTCATTCAAAGAATATTGGGTCTCATGGCATCTGCATCCACGGTAATTCCTTTGGGCCTTCTGCACATGAGACCGTTTCAGCTGTGGCTCAGAGCCAGGGGGTTTCATCCAAGGCCAACCCCTGAAGCAAATAAATAAGGGTTACATCATTTCAGACCCCAGTTTCTCACTTTGGGTCCCACCCTAGGTCCATGTTGTCGCCGCATGATGCTAACGACAGATGCATCCCTCACGGGCTGGGCGCGGTCTTAGATGGCCGTCCAGCCCAAGGGATATGGAGAGGCCATCTTCTCGCATGGCACATCAATTGCCTCGAGATGAAGGCTGTATTTCTGGCCCTGAAATACTTCCTCCAGCAGCTAAGGGGCTACCATGTCCTAGTACAAGTAGACAGCACAGCGGTGGTCTCTTACATAAATCGTCAGGGCGGACTGCGTTCGTGCCGCTTGAACAAGCTAGCGCAGCAGGTGCTGCTTTGGGCTCAGGACAAGTTCCTGTCCCTCAGGGCGATTTATATCCCGGGCGCATGAATGTGGGAGCAGATTTATTGTCCAGACAGGCTGTGACACATGGGGAGTGGAAACTCCACCCGAGGTAGTGAGCCAAATCTGGGAAAGATTTTACTGAAGCAGAGGTGGACCTCTTTGCTTCACAGCAGACAGCACAATGTCCCCTCTACTTCTCTCTGACTCCTCCAGCTCCCTGGGTCTGGACGCAATGGCCCATGTGTGGCCCAGACTGCGCCTTTATGCATTTCCCGGTGGCTCTGCTCCCGGAGTCCTGGCGAAGGTCCGTCCAACGCGGGTTGCGCCTCTTACTAGTAGCGCCCGTTGGCCAACCAGAGTGTGGTTCTCAGACCTAATATCTCTCGACGGCTCGCCATGGGCGATTCCGACCAGGAGGGATCTCCTTTCTCAGGCACAGGGGACAGTGTTTCATCCCGGCCCGAGCTCTGAACCTTTACGCCTGGCCCTGAGGGGGACCACTTAAGAGATGTCGGGCTCCCAGCCCCTGTTGTAGAGACTATTCTGAGCGCTAGGTCTCCCTCTACTAGGAGAGCCTATGCCTGCAGATGGCGTGTCTTTGATGCCTGGTGTGCTACACATCATGCAGACCCAGTCCACTGCCAGATTGTTTCAGTGCTGGAGTTTCTGCAGGACAAACTGTCCTCGGGCACTAATCCTAGCACACTCAGGGTTTTCGTGGCTCCATTTGCCACGCTCTGATTGAAGTGGGGTCTCGATAGGAGACATCCTCTAGTTGCCCGCTTCATTCGAGGTGCCAAGCGGTTGAGACCCCAAACTAGAGCTAGAGTTCCTTCCTGGGACCTAGCTATAGTGCTGGAGGGCTTAGTAAGCACTCCTTTTGAACCACTGGAGTCAGCGTCTGTTAAATTTCTGACTCTAAAAATGGTTCTTCTGGCGGCCATTACCACTCTCAAGAGGGTTGGAGATTTGCAGGCTCTGTCAGTTTCGCCCTCCTGCCTAGACTTTGCTCCCGGGCTGGTCAAAGCCATTTTGCATCCTCACCTAACTATCTTCCAAAAGTTCCATTCTCGACCTTAAATCCGGTCGTTCTTGAAGCCTTCTGTCCTCCGCCATTTACAACACCGGAGCAGGAGAGACTTCACTTACTGTGTCCAGTACGTGCCCTCCAGACTTATGTCCACCGCACTAGCCAGTGGCGTAAGTCCGAACAGCTGTTTATATGTTACGGGGCTGCAAGCTGGGGTTGCAGCTACCAGACAAACTATATCACGTTGGGTGAGGGATGCCATTGCCCTGGCCTATGGCGTGCGCGGTCAAACTTCGCCCATAGGTGTGAGGGCTCATTCTACTAGAGGGGTTGCAGCTTCAACAGCTCTAGCAAAAGGTGCCCCTCTGCAGCAAGTTTGTGATGCGGCAGGCTGGTCCTCTCCGCACACATTCATCAGATTCTATAGCTTGGATGTTCATGCTACTGTGGGCTTGCATGTCCTTGAGTCATCATCCCAAAATTGTGTTTGAGACCTCTTTTGTGTTTGTGCACACTTCACAACCCGAGGGGTCAGACACTTACAGTGCGGCGGCGTTGGTATTCTCGTTCCCCATGGCGTAATGCTACGCGGCATCGAGTGTAGCTTTTGACGAGGCGTCTCGGGTTACTTGACTGTAACCCTGTTCCCTTAAAAGCGGGAACGAGATGCTGCGCTGCAATGCCGCACTGGGCGTGTCCGGGCGCTCTTCAGACAAAGTTGACCTGAAGACGCTCCCGCGTCACCTGTTATTATACCCTCTGTTCAGGTGCGCGCAATCACACAGCTGCCACTGATGAGCTGCGTCACCAACAGAGGTATTATAAGCCAATTCTTGGCGTGTTTGACACACGTGCTTCACAACCGGTCACACAAAGAATGTTCCCCATAGCGTAATGCTACGCAGCATCTCGTTCCCGCTTTTTAAGGGAACAGGGTTACAGTCAAGTAACCCGAGACGATCTTAACCACATACACTTTGCCACACCTTCAGTAATGGAGGGAATTCTCTTTTGGGACACTAGAGGGCACGCTCCAAAAGTGGAAATATAAGGAGAAATCCAATAGTGACTTTACAAGTGTAAAAATCATGTTTACAGCCTGTTACAAAAGATGGCTCTCGTCTCTAGAGCTACGTTTTTACTACATGACCACTTTTTTTGATCAATGACAAGGATTTTTGATGAATATATCCGTTTATGCTATCTAAAATTTATTGTTTGACTTTGAAGTAACAGCAGAAAAGCCCGGATGTAACCACTATTTTATTGCCCTGTGGTTAGGCCAATATCGGTGAATGTGGGAACAATGGACAGACAACATCCATGTTTATTTACAATCTATGCTCCTGACTCTGCTGACTCCTCAGATTTGTGACTTTAAAAATAAATTACTTGGATAAGACACTACAGTAGGCCTGTTACGTTTAGGCTATGCCTCCTTCGCAGGCTACACTGGAGCCACTTTCACAAATCCAGTGTGGGCCTAATCAGGGTTAGTTCAACCGTGCTCTAGTTGCATGTCTTTGTTCACACAGACAGATTAAGTCTGCAGAACGGCCCATTGTTAACGTTCATACATCTCATTTGAATAAAATTATACAGATGACAAACAAGTGAGCACAACAGAACATGACACATCCAACATGACAAAAAAAACAACATGAAAAAAAAAGAAAAGGATAAAAAAACAACATACCATATAACTAAGAAAAGGAGAAAGAGAAATAAAAGTAGGATGTATCATTAGGATGTTGAAGACAGCAGGACACTTTTTGAATAAAATATATTTGTATGTCCTCACAAAGGACAACTTCAGGAAACAAAGTAAACCATGAACCCATTGCACAAATGTGAGTGGCAGTGTATCTTTCCATTTGAAAAGAATAATGTGACGGGCTGAAAGTGTGACAGAGGCAGTGGGAGTCTGATTCTGCTTTAGACAGAGCCAAAGGAGAGGATGAGGTTCCAAAAACAGCCAAAAGGGAGCAGGGTTGGACTGGTTTACCTAAAGATGTTCTAATTAGAGAGAACAGTGTAAGTTTGGAACAGGACCAGAACATATGGACATGGTTAACAGAAGCATAACCGGTTACACATTGGGTTTACATCAGGGAAAAGTTCTTGCCAGCTTTTGATTCGTCCAGAAACAACAATGACCTTTTTTGCACTGCATTAATGATTGTTTTACACAAACTGATGTTCATTTCAGATGGAGAGCCAGAAATCATGAGATAATGTCATATTTAACTCAGATTCACATTCACCTTTCAGTACAGAGAGGCAAGGCTTTTAATATTGTAAGAGTTTTTTTGTATTGAACTGACTGTCACCTTTAAATATTTGAGGACGTTCTAAAATGGGATTACATGGGTTGTGTGGTGGTGCATTAGGAAACTGAGGGGTCATAAAGATCAGCAAATGTCCTAATGTTCTTATCGAACCAGTCAGAGAAAGTCCAGTCCAGTAAAGATGGTTTAAAAACATGGTTTGATTAAATGGAGGCTCTTACAGAGATTGAAGTCCAATTAAAATGTTTTATTTTAAACCAAATTTTAACAGTGCATTTGACATTTATGTTTTTGATGTGTTTGGTGAGAGGAGATGTATTTGCAAAGATTAAGGCAGACAAGTGACTTTAAAAACAGACATGATGGTGCGTCAGCTCCTGGAGGTTCATAAAGCCAGTGCACAATTGGTTGAATGTTTACGGTCCAATAATAAAATAAAAAATAAGGAGAGGTTATACTTCACATCTTTTTGTGATGTTGCAGTGTTGTCCATGATAATCGCCGGTGTTTGCCTTTTACACATAAAGGTTGTTATGGTGCTATTAAGTAGTAGTTTTTAGTTAATACAGCCTGATATCTATGATGGAAGTGATGATCAGGATTTTAAAGTAGATTTAGTTTGTTCTAATAATGACAAAAGGTTTGCCGAGAAAAGTTCAGAAAAGCTCTCAGTAACAGTGATGTCCAGATGGACAAATGGATGTGTGGTTTTGAAGGAAGTAAGTCAAGTGAAAGAGTCCAAGCAGCTGCATTTACAGGGAATAAGTTTTCTCAAGGATCTGTTTATCTCCTGAGAATATTTCAAATCTGTGAAGAACATTAAAAACATGAGGTAAACTAGCCTCATTGCTTTATCATTGTGTTAACTCTTGGCCTTTTAAAGGATTTGGACGTTTCAAGTCATCAAGTTATAAGAAGCTGAGACTGACCATTAGGAGGAGAGGGGTCATCTCTGATGGTCATGTGATCTTCAGCAGAGCTCTGATTGGTTCTCACAGATCTTAAGTACAAAACTGTAACGAACAACAAAATCAATAGTGAATTATCTCGTTAAAGGCATTTGTTTTAGAAAGAAATACAGTGTTTGTGTCTGATATAGTCTTACCTTTTGACTTTCTGCAGCGCCACAGAAGCAGCAGCAGAATTAATAATACTATTGCACAGATAAGTCCAATGATCAACATGACAGGAAATGAAGAGAAATGTTCTTTTGCTGCAAGAATTTATCTCATGTTAATCTTTACAACTCACAATGTAGTTGTGATTTTTAAATACACCTTCAAAAATATATATTTTTTCTTTTTAAGAAATAAAAGGTTCTCACATTTGACTGAGATCCAACTCTCTGGAGAAGTCCAAATCCGTGGAGATCTTTGGCCTTGTTCTTGTCCCTCACATTTATAAAAACCCTCGTCAGACTTGGACACTGCAGAGATGTTGAACTCAGTTTGGGTTCCATTTTGGATTAGTTTTCCATTTTTATAGAAAAGGACAGAAGAAAGAGCAGTAGATGTGTTCAGTTTACAGCCGAGAGAAACAGGTCGTCCCTCAGTCACAGGATGAACAGGACTCACAAGGACAACATCACCTGTGAAAAGTCACACTTGTACTATTACATTATGCTGTGACCTCTTATATTCTTCAGTTAAAGATGTTTTGACACACTTTGTAAAAATGGGGAATCGTAAAAAGCGAGCTGACTCCTTGCCTTGGATCAATACCAAATGTAAATAACTCATGGCACAAAGAGATAAACATCTTAAAAAAACTTTAAGTTCAGGCCTAACTACTGATAGATTAACATTTGCCTCAGCGAAACAAGGCTACTCAGGCTTTACGAATGGCAAAAGCTAACTTTTTTATGGCTGTGATAGATGGTGCAAAAGGAAATTGTAAATTAAATTGGGAAAATGTTAATAAATTAATTGGCAAACAAACAAAAAACAGTGGAAAAGGCCTTAAATTTAAATTAAACAATGAATTGATATCTGAGCCTGTTGTCCTCACAACTAGATTAAATGAATATTTTCTAAATACTATAAATGAAATTTCACAATTTTTTGTAAATCCTTGTAATGCTCAAAATTCATGTAATGATGACTTAACCAAAGACTTAAATGGAAGCATCGTGCTTCAGTCTGTAGCAAGGCTTGATATTAAAGCAATTACAGAAAGAGAAGTGTTGAATATAATCTCTTCACTAAGAAACTCAAAGGCAAGGGATGAATTTGGATTTGATACTAACTTTCTGAAGTGTTATAAAACCTGTTTTTTATATCCTGTCACTCATTTAATGAATTTATCAATATCACAGGCAGCTGTTCCACTGAAAAGGAAGGTGGCAAAAGTAATTCCCATTTACAAATCTGGCAATAAAGTAGACCCTGCTAATTATAGGCCTATTAGCATTTTACCTATTATTTCAAAGATTGCTAATTATTAATTCAATCTTGGGCCCACTACTGTTCTCGCTTTATGTTAATGAATTGCCTAATGTGTGTAAAAATGTAGACACTATTATGTACGCTGACGATACAGTAATTTTCACCTGTGCAAAAAATCCACAGGAAGCAGCCCAACGACTCTCAAAAGCTCTAGATGATCTACAGAAATGGTTAACTGATTCTTGTTTATGCTTAAATGTTAAAAAGACTGTATCCATGTTCTTCTCCAAACCAAGAACACCTTTAGTTCCAGTAAGGGTCTATTTGGGGGACAAGAACTACAAAATGTTGAAGTATTTAAATACCTTGGGGTCTACTTAGATTCAAAATTATCCTTTCAAAAGCATGTTCAAAACATTGTAAAACTACAAATTTTAATATGAGGACTTTCAAACATATTGGAGCCTCCCTGACAGAGCAGCAGTCACATTCCTACACTCAATGATACTGTCTCATATTGAGTATTGCATTAGGAGCTGGTCATACTCTGGTTCTTCTGTTATTAGACCTGTTGAATCATGATCAAAAGGGCTTTGAAAGTTTTAGACAAGAAACCTTTTTCATCCCACCACTGCCATATTCTGATAAATATAGTTTATTAAGTCTTTCAAATTTTAAAATATTTAAATCTGCCTGTTTGATTTACAAAGTTACTAATGGTTTGGCTCCTCCCTCGTTGAATGAGTTTATCAAACAGAAATCTCTTAGTGGACCTGGTTCAAGAGGAATGTGAGCCTCTGTCAGAGGTGACTGTGAGCTCTCGTTCAGACGTACATCATTTTCTCAAAACATTCTCTCATTTCAGGGCTCAATGTTCTGGAACAGTATTCCACTCTCAGTGAGGGAATGTACAACTTTCATTACTTTTAAAACACATTTGAAACTGTGGTTAAAAGACACTCAAACATGTATGTTTATTGTTATATGTGACCTGCATCTTATGCAAAATATGTTTTGAAGATGGGTCAGTGCAATATCCATAATTAAAACCTAATCAGACTTGTGTACCTACGTAGAGTCAGCGCTGTACAGATGTAATTGTAAATCATATTTATATTCTTGTTCTGTTTCTTTCTCTATTAACTTTTTTTTTTTGTCTGAAATAATATTGACTTTGTTGTATTGAGTTGTCTGTACTTGTTCTTATTGTGTTAAGTATTTCTCCCTTTCTTTCTTTTTGTGTAACATCTACCTGCCAGGGGCTCTGCAGATGGAAATTAGCCTAGGACTATAATCTGGCATATTTACATTTGTTTTAATGTTCATTTATATGTATTATTTTATTTTCTTAAATAAAACAAAATAATAAAAAAACATTATCACAGCAATAAAAATAATATGATGGGTGTATTAATATATTATATGAAAAATAAAATGATAAAAACCTACTGTGAAAAGTGATGTTGAGGGCATTGCTCAGTTCTCCTGATCCAGACTCACACCAAAACACTGCATTAGTTTTCTCTTTTGGGGAAAAGTCACATTTAGGTTTATCTGTCCAGTAGGAACTACATTGTTGTAAAAAAAGGCCGTTCTGAAAAAAGCCTTTCAGTCTCCACTCTCCATTAGTGGAGTTGGATTCACAGCTCAGTGAGACTTTGTCAGACGTGAAGTGCTGTGATCTGTCAGGACTCACTGTGAGAGACACTGGGGACTCAACATCTACAAAACAACAATGTAAGCATTATTAATAAATAATAATTTTCTCTGAATGATGAGCAATGAATACATAAAAATCCTACCTTTAGTCCAGACAAACTTGGGCTGACTGTATTCAGAGTAAAACAGTGGGCGTCCTCGTCCTGCTCTACACACAAACCCTGCTGTGTTGGTCTGGTGGTGAACGGTGAAGTAGTCCTGTTCAGTCCCATTACTGTGACCTGGGAGCAGCTCATATCTGTAAGAGTCTGATGAATGAGGAACAGCCTTGTACCAGTAAAAGGTCCATCCTGCAGACGGCTGTTTAACACCACAGCTCAGAGAGACAGAGACTCCAGGAGTCAGCCATGACGGAGACACAGACAGGACAGGCTGGAGTTTACCTGTTTGAACAGTCATTAGATTTAATCTGTCTTATTACATAAATTTGTTGATATTGAACATAAAGTTGTTCAGACTCACTCAGTGTGGTCTTTCTGCTCCACAGTGTTGTGAGATCTGGAGCTCTTTCTCCTCTACATCTGTAGTGTCCACTGTCAGACTCAGTAACTCTGGAGATTGTATATTCTCTTGTTGTTTGATGTTGGACTGAACCGGTCCTGCTCCACTGATACGTCCACTCAGTGTTTCCTCTGTCCTCAATCTCACATCTGAGAGTGAGACTGTCTCCAGAAAAGATCTCAGACCAGTTTGGATTCAGACTCACTGTGGGTACTGTCAACATCAAATGTAATATTTAACATAATATAATGTCATATTATACCAAACCCCCGTAACATCCTCCAGATCAGCATCAAGACTATTATCAGTGATAAGACACTGAGGGCCTCCGCTTTTCCAGGACTTTTTGTCAAAATAAACCACTTCTCAACCTGAGGCTCTGGATCAATAGCTCCAGTCAGAAGTCCCAGATTGGAGAAGAGAATGACAGATAGATTGTCTAAACAGACAAATCTGATTCAAATCCACTTCAAACAGATAATGTCAGGTCCTGCTCAAACAGACTTGAAACTTGCAGTGTTCAATGTCAGGTCTTTAGCTAAGAAATCATTTTTAATTAATGATTTTTTAACTTCATATAAGCTTGATTTTATGTTTTTAACTGGAACATGGTTAGACAGCAAGACTGGAAATGCAGTCCTTATTGAATCCACTCCATCTAATTTCACATTTGTGTCCAAAATACAGGAAAACAAAAAGGCTGGTGGTGTATGTGCCTTTCTCCATCTATATTAAATGTAGTTCTTTACAAACACTGTCATGATTTTATTGATGAGTTATTGAAATACTTTCGGCTGTCTGCACAGAATCTGAACAAATAGTGTCCACAGGTGATTTGAATGTGCAGGTGGATAATGTTTGTGACAGGAATGACAAAGAACTTTCTGCTGTTCTTGATACTTATGGGGCCGTATCTTCCCGTTCCTGTCAAAAGCTACACTCGATGCTGCGTAGCATTACGCTATGGGGAACATTCTTTGTGTGACCGGTTGTGAAGCACGTGTGTCAAACACGCCAAGAATTGGCTTATAAAACCTCTGTTGGTGACGCAGCTCATCAGCGGCAGCTGTGAGATTGCGCGCACCTGAACAGAGGGTATAATAACACATGACGCGGGAGCGTCTTTAGGTTTCTTTGTCTTCAGATCGCATTGTGTGAAGTGTGAGCAAACCTATTCTCTGTGCCAGTACGAAAATATATAAAATTAAAGCATAGCGGCGATAAAACCCTCGCCTCCCTTGAGACATGGGACACATATATTCGGAGGATTGCATGTCGTGCTTTAAAGCAAATTTGGAGCTATTTAGATGAAAACCCTTTAGCACAAAGTGTACGATTTAGGTGGTCATGTATTCCACCCAACATAGTCGATTTTCTGTTGGGTTTACGGTATGGCTGTAATAAACTTTTCTGTTTGCCCTAAGGTGTCCTATGGATGTACCAAGTTTTGTATTTCTACATTGGAAAAATTTACTTTCATTTTCCATAGAACCAATGTATTTTGACTTTTCTAGGGGTCGCCACTGAGTCATTTTTCATATTTTTTTCGGGACTTCAAATACATAAATTTTGCCGGGCTTGAAGTCTGGGACCAATAAAAATGACTTTTAGTTGCACGTTTACTGGGTCAAATTGAAAATCATTTTTCAGAAAAAATATGATAAAAAAATATATACCGAATTATAATAAAAAAAAATATAACTCGAGCAAAAAAGTCTAGAAAAACGCTTGTCTATTTTACATACATGTGTTTAGCTCATTTTGCCCAAGTTTGGTGTCTGTGGAATGAAGCAGCAATTTTCTGTTGTACTTTTAAAAAGAGGTTGTATTCTAAGTCGGTTCACATTTTCAATTCAAAATGGCCGCCTTCCCGTGTGTGATAAGGTGTGGTCCCCAATTGGCTTTTTGTTCATAAGCCCATGGTGGATGTGTGTACCAAGTTTCATTTGCCTACGACAAACTAAAATTTTCACTTCCCATTGACTTTTTCCACATTTTTGGGACGTTGCTATGGCAACACATTTATAGATAGGGGGTGGTTGTCATTGGCTTTTATGCTCGTCATGACATAAGAGATGTGTGTACAAAATTTTATGTCTCTATGACAAACTAAATTCTTGGGTCCCATTATAAGTTTGTAGGGGGCGCTGGAGAGCCATTTCTAAAGATAACCCTTTTATTTACATATCTTTGTGTTCAGGTCATGAATGTGCACAAACGCCTTTTTGGGTCCAACTCGATCCGAGAAGGCGTTTGAGAGTTAAGAGACATTTTATTTTCACAAAAATGGCCACCTCTTTACAGGCTTGCCACACCCATACCCGATAAGATATCAAAAACATAGTCACAACTTTGGTTGGCACACGTGTCTAGATGATACTCACCAAATTTGGGGCCATTTAGATTAAAACACAATGATTTGCATCTTTCTGCGCAAGTGCGATTTTAGTGGCCATGCGTTTCACCCCACATGGCGGACTTCCTGTTAAGTTTAGGGTGTGGCTGTCATTGACTTTTCTGTTTGCCCTGAGGTGTCCTATGGATGTACCAAGTTTCATTTTTCTACGTTGGAAAAAAGTTACTTTCACTTTCCATAGGCCCAATGTATTTTGACTTTTGTAGGGGTCGCCACTGAGTCATTGCTCGTATTTTTTTTTTCAGGGACTTCAAATACATACATTTTTTGCCAGGCTTGAAGTCTGGGACCAATAAAAATGACTTTTAGTTGTTCGTTTACTGGGTTAAATTGAGGATCATTTTGCAGAAAAATTATACTAAAAAAAATATACCAAATTATAATAAAAAATATATAACTCGAGCAAAAAAGTCTAGAAAAACACTTGTCTATTTTACATACATGTGTTTAGCTCATTTTGCCCAAGTTTGGTGTCTGTGGAATGAAGCAGCTTTTTCTCTGTGTACTTTTAAAAAGAGGTGTATTTTAAGTCGGTTCACATTTTCAATTCAAAATGGCCGCCTTCCTGTGTGTGATAGGGTGTGGTCCCCATTGGCTTTTTGTTCATAAGCCCATGGTGGATGTGTGTACCAAGTTTCATTTGCCTACGACAAACTAAAATTTTCACTTCCCATTGACTTTTTCCAAATATTTGGGATGTTGCTATGGCAACACATTTATAGATAGGGGGTGGTTGTCATTGGCTTTTATGCTCGTCATGACATAAGAGATGTGTGTACCAAATTTTCATGTCTCTATGACAAACTAAATTCTTGGGTCCCATTATAAGTTTGTAGGGGGCGCTGGAGAGCCATTTCTAAAGATAACCCTTTTATTTACATATCTTTGTGTTCAGGTCATGAATGTGCACAAACGCCTTTTTGGGTCCAACTCGATCCGAGAAGGCGTTTGAGAGTTAAGGCGACATTTTATTTTCATAAAAATGGCCACCTCGTTACAGGCTTGCCACACCCATACCAGAAGATATCAACAACAAAGTCACAACTTTGGTTGGCACACGTGTCTAGATGATACTCACCAAATTTGGGGCCATTTAGATTAAAACACAATGATTTGCATCTTTCTGCGCAAAGTGCGATTTTAGTGGCCGTGCGTTTCACCCCACATGGCAGACTTCCTGTTAAGTTTAGGGTGTGACTGTCATTGACTTTCTGTTTGCCTGAGGTGTCCTATGGATATACCAAGTTTCATTTTTTCGTTGGAAAAAAGTTACTTTCACTTTCCATAGGCCCAATGTATTTTGATTTTGTAGGGAATTCGCCACTGAGTCATTTTTCGTATTTTTTTAGTGACTTCAAATACATAACATTTACGCCGAGCTTGAAGTCTGGGACCAATAAAAATGACTTTTTGTGCATGTTCACTGGGTCAAATTTAGGATCATTTGTCAGAAGAAAAATAAAAAAAAAAAAAAAAAAATCCGAGCAAAAACAATAGGCCCTCCCGGTCATCACCGGCTTCGGGCCTAATAATAAATACAAAACTAATAATTGAAATGCTCATTTATGATCACATGAATTTTGTGCTGTGATGCCTGCTAAGATCCTCGTGCCCGGCTCGCTTTCTTTGCAGAGGAGCGAGCCGCCTCCCCACTCCGGTCGTGGGGTTCGCGTGTTGATCTGGCTGACGCGCAGGGATCAGATAGTCCTATGTCCCTCGCGCTCTCCAGTGTTGCCAACTTAGCGACTTTGTCGCTATATTTAGCGAGTTTTCAGACCCCTCTAGCGACAAATTTTCAAAAAAGCAACTAGCGACAAATCTAGCGACTTTTTCTGGAGTTATTGGAGACTTTTGGAGACTTCCTGAAGTGAAAGCACACATCGTTCTTACTCTAATCAATGAGCAGCGGGTGCTGCCGCGGGCCCCACCCCCATCCCACCAGCGGCGGCTTGCAGGGCACCCCTTACATTCAGCACTCGAAAATGTAAAATGTTCTTTGTCGAAAAAATGTGTGGTTAAAAATGTTAATGTTTTTCAGTCACTTGTTGTAGGCTCCTAAGTGGACCATAAGGTTAAAAACTAAACTTAAGAAAAAAAAAAAAAAAAAAGAAAACAATATTGTAAAAAAATAAAAAAGAAATTACGGTTAAAAATGTTAATACTTTACTGTGACATGTTGTAGGTTCCTAAGTGGACCATAAGTATAAAAAAATAAAATAAAATAAATAAATAGAAAAAAAATTAAAGAAACTCCTTGAGTGTCTCTTTTAGGTCACTTTTGCCGGTCCCAAACCCGGATAAAGGAGGAGGGTTGAAATTGTTCAAGGATTCAAGGATTCAAAGTGTTTATTGTCATGTGTACAGACAGAAAGCATGTTTCCCTATACAATGAAATTCTTACTTTGCCGTCCACAGTAAAATGTCACACAATTAAGTAAAAAAAAAAAAAAATAAGACAAATATACAAGTAATAATAATGGAAGTATACCAAAAAATACAAATATACAAAAAGTGTAAAGTGTAGTAAGGTGAGGTAGTGCAGTTGTGATGGTGTAAAGTGACGTGTAAAGTAAAGTGACGGTGTAAAGTAAAGTGAGGTAGTGCAGTAGGTAAACAATTGTTCATGTAATGTTGTGATTGTGATTGTAGACTCCTATCTGCTGTTTAGGAGTCTTATGGCAGAGGGAAAGAATGAGTTCTTCATTCTGGAAGTCCTGCATTTCACACTTCTGAACCTCCGTCCTGAGGGTAGAAGTGTGAACAGACCATGTTGGGGGTGGGAGGGGTCTTTGAGGATGGAAGCAGCTCTTCTGTGGACTCTGCGATGGTAGATGCTCTGCAGAGAGGGCAGTGGAGTCCTGGTGATCTTCTGCGCAGTCTTCACCACTCTCTGCAGGCGTTTGCGGTCCATGACAGAAGATGCAGCTGGTCAGGACACTCTCAATGGTGCAGCTGTAGAAGTTGCTGAGGATCTTGGGCGACATGCCAAACTTCCTCAGCCTCCTCAGAAAATACAGCCGCTGTTGAGCCTTCTTGACCAGCTGTGTGATGTGAGGTGTCCAAGTGAGGTCCTCATTGATGTGGACACCCAAGTATTTGAAGTTGCTCACCCTCTCCACTTCAAGTTCCCGGATGAACAGTGGCTGAGGCGTTCTCCTCTCCCTCCTCATGTCCACTATCATCTCCTTTGTCTTGTCCGTGTTGAGGGTGAGGTTGTTGTCTTCACACCATGACACCAGACTGGCCACCTCCCTCCTGTAAGCTGCCTCGTCACCGCCAGCGTCGTCCTATCACTGCGGTGTCGTCAGCAAACTTCAGGATGATGTTGTCCTTGTGAGAGCGACACAGTCGTAGGTGTACAGGGTGTAGAGGATGGGGCTGAGTACACAGCCCTGTGGAGTACCAATGTTTGTGATGGTGCTGGCTGAAGTCCTATTACCAATCCTGACAGACTGAGGCCTGCCAGTCAGGAAATCTAGGAGCCAGTCACAGAGGGTGGGGTGCAAACCAAGTGTGGACAGTTTGTGGGTGAGTTTGTGTGGGATGACCGTGTTGAAGGCGGAGCTGTAATCTATAAAAAGTATCCGTAGGTATGAGTCCTTGTTCTCCAGGTGTGACAGGGAGTAGTGGGCGGCAGTAGCGATAGCATCCGAGGTAGATCTGTTGGGCGGTAGGCATACTGCAGGGGTCAATGGTGTCGGTATGCTGCTCTGAATGTGGGCCAGCACCACTCTCTCGAAACACTTCATAATGATTGGAGTGAGTGCCACTGGCCTGTAGTCATTCAGGCAGGTGGGTGGGTTCTTCTTGGGCAGGGGGACGATGGTCGTGGTCTTGAAGCATGATGGTACAATGCGCTGGCTGAGGGAGAGGTTGAAGATTGAGGTGAAAACATCAACCAGCTCGTTGGCACATGCTCTGAGGCCCGCCCAGGAATGTTGTCTGGTCCTGCTGCTTTGCGGGGTTGATCTTCCTCAGAGCTCTGTGAACCTGTGTTGTTGAGATGGTTGGTGGAGGAGGGGGTTGGGTGAACCAGGTGTGTGTGAGCTCCTCTCTGCAGTGTTGCTGGGAGCTTCAAAGCGGGCGTAGAAATTGTTGAGATCATCCGGCAGGCTGTCTGTTGTGGCGATGTTGTTGGTGGTGGTCCTGTAGTCTGTGATGTGCTGCAGGCCTTGCCACATCCGCCCTGAATCCGCAGTAGAGTAGAAGCTGTCCAGCTTCTCTCTGTACTGCCTCTTGGCGCTGTGATGGCTTTTCTCAGTCCATACTTCGCAGCTTTGTACTCGTTCTCATTGCCTGATCTAAATGCAAGAGAGCGAGCACGCAGCATGTGATGTACCTGACTGTTTATCCAGGGCTTCTGGTTGGGAAACTTCCTGATTTGTATGGTGGGCACGATGTTATCAACACAAGTGCTGATGTACCCAGACACATACTCAGCATAATCCTGTACGCTAATGGAAGAGTCCTCCACAGTGGCTGCAGCTTTAAACACATCCCAGTCTGTCAGTGCAAAACAATCCTGCAGGGTGATCTCGCTCTCCGGGGTCCAGAGTTTGATCTGTTTGGTGACAGGGTGTGCTTGTTTCAGTCTTTGTCTGTAAGCAGGGTACAGGAACAAAGAGATGTGGTCAGTGTCGAAGTGGGGCGGGGTGCAGCCCTGTATGCACCACGTATGTTGCTGTAGGCGTGGTCAAGAGTGTTTTTATCACGGGTGGGAATGTCAACATGCTGGTGGTATTTGGGAATACAGTCCGCAAACTACAGTGGTTGAAGTCACCAGCAACAATAAAAACAGCGTCAGGATGAGCCGTTTCTAACGCGCTGATGGCGTCATGGAGTTTGCTGAGTGCTGCTGCGGAGTCAGCACGCGGGGGGATGTAAACAGCGGCCAAAAACACAGCAGTAAATTCCTCGGTAGATAATACGGACGGCACTTCAGCAGTAATAACTCCACATCTGGTGAACAGTGCTCAACAGTCTGTATATCGCACCACGAGTTGTTTACAAACACACACACACCGCCACCTTTAGACTTACCGGATGCAGCCGTTCGGTCGCCTCGGTGAAGGGAGTGAGTCTGTAGCTGAATGGCGTTGTCCGGGACCTTGTCTGAGAACCAGGTCTCGGTGAAAATCAGGCGCAGCACTCTCTGATTTCCGATGGGTTGTAATCCTGGCTCGTAGCTCGTCCAATTTGTTTTCCAGGAGCGTACATTCGCTAACAGGAGGCTGGGTAGCGGTGGTCGGCTAAGCGCAAGCTTTTAGCCTAGCATGAAGCCCTCCTCTTGCCTCGCTTGCGTCGCCGCCACTCTCCTGGGGTCAGCGAACTCACTCGAGACCGGTGCCGTGGCCCCGGGTAAAAGTTTTGGTGGTATGGGCGAACAATGAGCTGCAGCTCCAGCGGAATAGAACCACTAAAAACAAAGTTTCGTGAGTTGGCGATGTCCAATAATGCCTGTCGGTTGTATGTTAGCAGTGCATGGCATTTGTGCACTGCAGAAAGAGCGAAAAACACGAAAAACACACAAAAAGAGAAAAAGTTCGAAATTTTAGAGCGGAGCGGGCAAACACGTCTGCCTCGGGGGGCGCCATGGTATATTCAAAAATTCAAAAATTCAAAATTGTGAAGTAATAAACAAAAACAAGAGTCGACAGAAAGTTTCATTTTAAATTTAAAGAATTTAGTTTGATCGTTTTGATTTTTATTGTTCGTGTGCTTATCACTTAATTGAAATGAGAAATGACAAGAGCTTTATTGGGACAGTCGGCTATATCATAATAAAATTCAGTAAAAGAGACCATGTGAGCACAAATTTGTCAAGAAAGCACGTTAGGCAGGGAGAACGCAAGAAAGTATGCAATTTAGTATGATGACGCGATGACGTAATGGCGTCACGAATATGCTAATTTACGCATGACGTCATCTAGCGACATTTAGCGGCTTTTGGCCAGGCTTTAGCTACTTTCCTTTGAAAAGAGTTGGCAACACTGGCGCTCTCACCAGATGAGGCAGACACCGGCTCTGTGCTCGGGCGGGCGCGCTACGGCGCTTCCCGTGAGCACGTCGATGAAGCCTCATCCCTGGCTTCTGGGGGTGCCGCAGCCTCGGAGCGCTCTTCCCGCTCTGACGCGGCGTTTAAGGAGCTGCTCGAGGTGGTTACAAGAGCAGTGGCGAGGCTGAATATTGAGTGCAGGGCACCCCTAAATACTAAAAAAAAAAAAAAAGAGAACTAAACTGGATGACAGGTTCCAGGGGGCGGCAGTAGCTCAGTGGTAGAGCGGCCGCCCTTCAACCGGAAGGTAGTAGGATCGATTCCCGCCGCCCACAGTTCATACTGTCGTTGTGTCCTTGGGCAAGACACTTAACCCACCTTGCCTCCAGTGTCTGTAACACTGGTAATGTAATGTAATGTAAGTCGCTTTGGATAAAAGCGTCTGCTAAATGAATAAATGTAAATGTAAATGTAAATGTTTCTGTCAGGTGGTCAGGGGGAGGGATCACAGCGGAGGTCTCTCCTTCTTCGGGACCTCCATGAGAGCTGGCACGCTCATGGAAAAGCCCTATTCGTCCCGTGTTTGTTGTGACGCCGATTTATTCGACTATCGGTGGCGCACAGGGTTATGGGTTCCCCGGGACATCGTCCTCCCTAAGAAAACCTACACTCCCCAACAAGCCATGCCGGTTCACGTCATCACTGGTGGGGAAGGCTTTCCAGGCGGCGGGTCAGGCTGGTGCAGCACTGCACACCATGGCGGTTTTGCAGGCATACCAGGCTGAGCTGCTCAAAGATTTGAGCACAGGGGTACTGTGGACGAGGCGTGTTTTCTGAGCTACGCCGTGCCACAGACCTCTCTCTCCGTGCAACTGAGCAGGCGGCCGCGCTATTGGCCGCTCCATGTCTGCTTTGGTTGCGACGGAAAGATATCTGTGGCTTAACCTCACGGGCATCAAAGAGAAGGACCGCGCCTTCCTCCTGGATGCACCCATCTCGCCTTCCGGTCTTTTTGGCAGCGGTGGACTCCGTCGCCACTAAGTTCCGCGAGGCTAAACGCCACGAGGAGGCGTTTGTGAGGTTCCTCCTCGCCGTGCTCAGCAGCCGGGACCGTCGGCTACCCTGTCCCGGCCAGGTCCAGCCCCTTCCAGAGAAAAGCAGGCTGCCCAGAAGGAGAGTGTGGTGAATCGTGCCCCCCCTCGTAAGGACTGGAGGGCGGATTCTCGCGCTGCTCAAAGAGAACGGACCTGCGGAATGTTATCTCCGCCAAGGAGCAGAGGCCCTGAAATTGGCGCGCCCATGGCGTGGGGCTGTGCTCCCACCGGGTGGGGCGCAACAAAATCCAAGAGAGTCTAAAGACTCCATGTCGACACCCTCATGAGTCCGCTGTTTTTCTCCGCCGCCACTGGCGTTCGGGAGCAGCAGTCTCAGCGCAATTGTAAGTGTCCGGCCGTCTCCTGCCTTGGTTCAGGACGGCGGGTGTCTTACATACCCCCAAAAACCGGCGTGCCAAAACTACTGCCCCTTTCGGAGAAACTGGCAGCATGGATGCTCCTGCCAAATATCTCCCGTGGGTAATAAGGACTGTGGCCAAAGGCTACAGACTTCAGTTCGCCAATGTCGTCCTCCGGCGTTTCAACGGCGTGGTCTCCACTTCCGTGAAACCGGAGCGAGCCATGTATTGACACAGGAACTGCAGGTTCTGCTGGACAAAGGGGCCATAGAACGTGTTCCCCACCAGACAGACAATCCGGGTTTTACAGCGGTATTTTCTAGTTCGAAAAGATAGGGGCTGCGCCCAATTTTGAACCGCTACCTCAAAGCATTAAAATTCAAAATGCTCATAATAAAAATGGTTGTGCCCCAGATCCGATTAGGCGACTGGTTTGTCACCATCGATCTAAAGGACGCGTATTTTCACATAGAAATCCTGCCACAGCACAGAAAGTTCCTGAGGTTCGCTTTGGGAGCGGCGTGCCAGTATCGGGTTCTTCCGTTCGGCCTGGCCTTGTCACCCGTATACAAAATGCATGGATGCAGCCTTGGCTCCTTTGCGACTCCAGGGCATCCGCATTTTGAATTACATAGACGACTGGCTGATATTAGCTCAGTCTCAGGAGCTAGTGCTTCGACATCGGGACGTCATCCTAGCTCATCTCGACTCTCTAGGCTTGAGACTCAACGCCGAGAAGAGCGTTCTCTCGGCCGCCCAGAGGACAACATATCTAGGGGTTGTTTGGGACTCAACCGAGATGCAGGCACATCTGTCTCCTGCACGTGTCGGGTCCATTCTAACTACCCTAAAAGCTATCAGGCTAGGCCAGGAAGTGACTGTGCACTTCTTTCAAAGAATAATGGGTCTCATGGCATCTGCATCCACGGTCCTTTGGGCCTTCTGCACATGAGACCGTTTCAGCTGTGGCTCAGAGCCAGGGGTTTCATCAAGGGCCAACCCCTGAAGCAAATAAGGGTTACTGCGCCGAGGGCCGTACCCTATCTATGTGGTTCAGACCCCAGTTTCTCACTTTGGGTCCCACCCTAGGTCCATGTTGTCGTCGCATGATGCTAACGACGGATGCATCCCTCACGGGCTGGGGCGCGGTCTTAGATGGCCGTCCGGCCCAAGGGATATGGAGAGGCCATCTCCTTATGGCACATCAATTGCCTCGAGATTAAGGCTGTATTTCTGGCCCTGAAATACTTCCTCCAGCAGCTAAGGGGCTACCATGTCCTAGTACAAGTAGACAGCACAGCGGTGGTCTCTTTCATAAATCGTCAGGGCGGACTGCGTTCGTGCCGCTTAGCGGTGCTGCTTTGGGCTCAGGACAAGTTCCTGTCCCTCAGGGCGATTTATATCCCGGGCGCATGAATGTGGGAGCAGATTTATTGTCCAGACAGGCTGTGACACATGGGAGTGGAAACTCCACCCGAGGTAGTGAGCCAAATCTGGGAAAGATTTTACGAAGCAGAGGTGGACCTCTTTGCTTCACAGCATACAGCACAATGTCCCTCTACTTCTCTCTGACTCCTCCAGCTCCCTGGGTCTGGACACAATGGCCCATGTGTGGCCCAGACTGCGCCTTTATGCATTTCCCCAGTGGCTCTGCCCCGGAGTCCTGCGAAGGTCCGTCCAATGCGGGGTTGCGCCTCTTACTAGTAGCGCCCCATTGGCCAACCAGAGTGTGGTTCTCAGACCTAATATCTCTCCTCGACGGCTCGCCATGGGCGATTCCGACCAGGAGGGATCTCCTTTCTCAGGCACAGGGGACAGTGTTTCATCCCGGCCCGAGCTCTGGAACCTTACGTCTGGCCCCTGAGGGGACCACTTAAGAGATGTCGGGCTCCCGGCCCCTGTTGTAGAGACTATTCTGAGCGCTAGGTCTCCCTCTACAAGGAGAGCCTATGCCTGCAGATGGCGTGTCTTTGATGCCTGGTGTGCTACACATCATACAGACCCAGTCCACTGCCAGATTGTTTCAGTGCTGGAGTTTCTGCAGGACAAACTGTCCTCGGGCACTAATCCTAGCACACTCAGGGTTTTCGTGGCCGCCATTTCGGCTTGCCATGCCCTGATTGACGGGGTCTCGATAGGGAGACATCCTCTAGTTGCCCGCTTCATTCGAGGTGCCAAGCGGTTGAGACCCCAAACTAGAGCTAGAGTTCCTTCCTGGGACCTAGCTATAGTGCTGGAGGGCTTAGCAAGCACTCCTTTTGAACCACTGGAGTCAGCGTCTGTCAAGTTTCTGACTCTAAAGATGGTTCTTCTGGCGGCCATTACCACTCTCAAGAGGGTTGGAGATTTGCAGGCTCTGTCAGTTTCGCCCTCCTGCCTAGACTTTGCTCCTGGGCTGGTCAAAGCCATTTGCATCCTCACCCTAACTATCTTCCAAAAGTTCCATTCTCGACCTTAAATCCGGTCATTCTTGAAGCCTTCTGTCCTCCGCCATTTACAACACCGGAGCAGGAGAGACTTCACTTACTGTATCCAGTACGTGCCCTCCAGACTTATGTCCACCGCACTAGCCAGTGGCGTAAGTCCGAACAGCTGTTTATATGCTACAGGGGCTGCAAGCTGGGGCTGCAGCTACCAGACAAACTATATCACGTTGGGTGAGGATGCCATTGCCCTGGCCTATGGCGTGCGTGGTCAAACTTAAGCCCATAGGTGTGAGGGCTCATTCTACTAGAGGGGTTGCAGCTTCAACAGCTCTAGCAAAAGGTGCCCGCTGCAGCAAGTTTGTGATGCGGCAGGCTGGTCCTCCCGCACACATTCATCAGATTCTATAGCTTGGATGTTCATGCTACTCAGGGCTCGCATGTCCTTGAGTCATCATCCCAAAATTGTGTTTGAGACCTCTTTTGTGTTTGTGCACACTTCACAACCCGAGGGGTCCAGACACTTACAGTCGGCGGCGTTGGTATTCGTTCCCCATAGCGTAATGCTACGCGGCATCGAGTGTAGCTTTTGACGGGGAACGTCTCGGGTTACTTGACTGTAACCCTGTTCCTTAAAAGCGAACGAGATGCTGCGCTGCAATGCCGCACTGGGCGTGTCGAGCGCTCTTCAGACAAAGTTGACCTGAAGGCGCTCCGCGTCATGTGTTATTATACCCTCTGTTCAGGTGCGCGCAATCACACAGCTGCCGCTGATGAGCTGCGTCACCAACAGAGGTTTTATAAGCCAATTCTTGGCGTGTTTGACACACGTGCTTCACAACCGGTCACACAAAGAATGTTCCCCATAGCGTAATGCTACGCAGCATCTCGTTCCCGCTTTTTAAGGGAACAGGGTTACAGTCAAGTAACCCGAGACGATCATAACGCAGGTGTCAGGCCGAGACGGAAGCTCATTGAAGGGTGTGTCCAAATCTACTTTTTCTGTGTCATTGCATCCAACAGATTGATGTGTGCATGAAAAATCCTTTTCTCCAACTGAACAAAGACAAGACTGAACTAATCATCTTTGGAAACAGAAACAAAGAAAAGTGTCAGCAGTCACCTCGAGTCGCTTTTTTCTAAAATCTAAAACCAGGTTAGAAATCTAGGGGTCATCATGGACTCAGACTTGAATTTCCACGTCACATTAAGTCAATTACATCATCATCATTTTATCACCTTAAAAACATTTCCAAATTCAAAGGGGTAATGTCTAAAGCAGACTTAGAGAGACTTATCCATGCTTTTATCTCCAGCAGGTTAGATTACTGTAACGGCCTGCTCACTGGTCTCTCAAAACGAGGGTTAAGACAGCTGCAGCTTATTCAGAACGCTGCTGCTCGGGTTCTAACCAAAACCAGGAAGTACAACCACATCAGTCCAGTTTTAAAAACTCTGCACTGGCTTCCTGTTGCTCAGAGAATAGACTTTTAGCTCCGCCTACATTCAGTAAAGACAACTGAAAGTGTTTAATCTGCACTCTTTATCTTTTATCTTTTTATTCTGTATTTTACTTATGTTTCTTTTTTATCTTGTGTATTTTAAATGTGTCTTTTCTTTCTGTAAAACACTTTAAATGATCCAGTTTATGAATTGTGCTTTAGAAATAAAATTGGCCTGCCTTATATTGCCTTATCATGTATGTAATATTTTTATAATAACTGTAATTATTTTATCATTGCAAATACATTTCATAATTCAGTTTGATGACCAAATCAAACACAAAGAACAGCAGTGAAACAAAAGAAATAAGAAAAAATAATAATATACACCAACTGATTAAAACTGTTTGGTTTTAAATGTGATAAATATTATTTCTAAAAACACATCAGCTCAAAACAAACTCCTTCATTTTGTTCCAAGAATAGGCTCAGCTTATTTAAACTGTTTACTTTTTAACTTTTATTTTTATTTCAGATCCATCTTTAAAAACATAACTGTACTCACCAGTTTCTAAAACAGTGACAGTGTTACTTTCAGATGTGACGATGCGTTGAGCCCATCCTCTGCAGGAGTAGACACCTCCATCTGAGACACTGACATGAGCTGAGTTTTCTTTCATTATTTCCCACTGAGAGTCAGAGACTGAGTTTAGTCTGAACCATTTATAAGTTCCTTTAAAGCCCTCGACTTCACAGCTCAGAGTCACACTGCTCTGTTCTGGGATGGTCTTACTGGAGGTTTTCAGATGGACTCTGCGTCTCTTTGCTGAGGAGAGAACAATATTAGAAAAACACAGTCAGTGAACCACAAAGATGGATGTAGACTTTGGCAAAATGGAAATGGTGATAGTTTTTATGATTTGTTTGTTATTAGTAAAACAAAATAGCTGCTGTGTAAAATTAGACAAATGACCTAAACTTCTCAGAAACATGTCAAAGGTTTGATGTGTTTAAAATACTGACCTGTTACCTTCACTTCTTTCTTTGTGGACTGTGTTCTCCGTGAGGTCCCACAAGAGTACTGACCCTGATCTGATGTTGACACTGAATAGATTATCAGTCTAACTGTGGCAGATGTTCGTTGTATCTTATGGTGTGTGTCTTCTCTCACATAATATCCATCTTTGTAAAAGTACAAATATCTCTGAACATCTTGAACACAACGCAGAGTCACTGAGTCTCCTGAGATACAAAGACTGTTCAGGGCCCTTCAGAGTCACACCTGTGTAAACAAAAGTACAGTTCAAATGATTTAAAAACTGCTCTAGAGTAATACTACGATGACCATGAATTGCAAACCAAATAACAGAACTGAAAACAAAATAACAAAACTGAAAACCAGAAAAGTTAGGTATTGTTTGTGGACATAATTCTTTCTGCTGATTGGACGAGACATGTGTCACTCTGGTTTCTCTGACTTGTTGCCCAGAACTCTGAATTATAATTGACTGTAGTGTTGATAGTTTCTCAAGTCTTCATGTCAAAGATGTAAAAGTAAGCCCTGTGTTTTAAGAACAGACTAAAGACAACTGTGGATAAGTGTTACACAAGTCCTCACAAGTCCATCCAGTGCAACAAGGAGATTAAACAAATATAACCTGAGTGTCTGTTGATATCTCTGTGATAAAGCACACTGACTTTTTTGGCACAGAATCACTACAGCATAATTAATAATTTATAAAGATGGCAAAAATACTGCATAAATAATCTATACAGTCACTTTAAAGAAAACAACATGTCACAGGCAACGAGATAAAATCAAACAAGAGTTATTTACCTTTGGTGTGTTTGCAGAGACGGCATTGAAGACTGAAATAAGAATTATAAAAGAGTTTATGTCGACAAAGGCCTGACAAAAGTTTCGATGTTCACCTGTTTAAAGTCAAAGTGTTGTAAACTCACAGATGAGCCCCAGAGTCCAGACCAGAGAGGGTCCCATCCTCACATCCAGCGCTCGTCACTCTGCCTCTGACAAACTTCAGCTCATTACAGACTTACATCTACAGCTCACACACAGGAAGAGGAAGGTAGATTTAATGAAGATATGTTTAACTTTTATTTTTAGTTCATCTTCCTCTGATTCTGACTGGTCTGCATTTCCTTTTCACACATACCTCACACAGACACTGAACCACAGTTTTCAGACGTTTGTCACAGTCGACACATCATGCAAATCATAAAAATAATAGACTACACTTTAAATTATTAATTAAGTACATGCTTCACATCGAAGTCAGCAGTTAGCAGTAGAAGTGAACACCTGTAGCACTAAAATATATGAACCTGTTGAAACTATACAAATAAATACATAAGTAAAAACATCAAGATTACATTAAAGATTATTGTGAAGATTAAAGGAAACCTCATCCTTTTTCTGTCAATACACACTTCTGCATTTAATGTGAGTCGACAGAAGCTAAACAGGAAACAAGGGAAGATACAAGTCACAAAGTGACAGTGCAGTTTGCACCGAGGCTAGACATGAGACGATAAAGTGTCTATAATACATCTATAGTTACACCAACTGGATCTTATCTGATCTATAGCTCTGCCTTTATACTTATGAATACCCTTCATGTAAAGAACTGGGAGCTAATAATTAAGAATTTGATTTCAAAGTTAAAGTTAATTAATGTGTGAGAGTGTCTCTGGAGGCGAGATATATGATGAATGTGAACACCTACTCTGGTCTCACAGTGACGTTTAAAGCAGGAATCAGACTCATGAATATAAGTGCCTCTGCAGGAGAGAGAGGAGACAAAGAAGAAGAGATGGAGGCTGGATCAGGTTCAGTCAATGGTCTCTCTAGTTCAAACATCTGCCACTAGGAGGCACTGGGTTCTCATCGAGAGGTGGGACAAAATGTGGGCCTTTTTGGTTTTGTAGGTTTGTACTAAGATCAGTATCAACAAGAAACTTAATGAAAACCCCTCCTGTGTTTAAGTTACACCATTATCTACTTATCATTGATAGATTATGTAAATGTAATTGTTATAAGAATTCTATATGTTAAAAAGAATTCTATATCCTTATATTATCCAGAGAGACATGGAGACAGATTGTATTATAAAAAGCGAAAGGCCAGGTTTTATTCCTTGCAAGGGAAGCAAAGTACACAGATATATACAAAAGGTACATAGTGCGTTTTGCTTACCTAAGTAAACAAAACAGGACATTTTATATCACTAAAGTGGGGGCTGTCAGAGGGAGGCGTATCTTGCATACACACTCCCCTCAAGGCCCCAGCTCCAGGTGCAAAAGTACCATGGCAACCCATGTCTATCTAGTTATGTCTACTCCATGCTTGGACTAACATAGAGGACATGACATGATTTGACATGACCTGTAGAGAACTATGAGCACCTACAAACTATAAACAATATAAACAATTATAATAATAAAATTATTATAACATTCCCCCCTCTTTATGCTGATAACCATTAGCATAAACAACCTACTAGCTTGAGTGTGAGTTGTAAACTATGACAGAAGCGAAAACCCAGCAGGGCGTTGACCTAGCCAGAAGAACATTTTGACCCATTGGTAAAATGACCTAAAGCTGGGAAAAACTCTTCTATCCACCCTTGCCCCAAAGGCGGTGACAAAACACAAACATCAAGCATCAAACGTATGTAATCACTTCAAATGATTAACTTACAACACATGTGAAAACAAACACAACAAATGATTATAATGGGATATGTTTCAAATCAAATGGGAACCCATAGAGTAATGCACCGATTCTTCAAAGTCAAATTCTTTAAAGTCCATAAATCATAAATGTCCATAAATCATAAATCAAAACACAGTGTCACTCCAAAATAAAGTAGAAATATAGCTGCAAGCAGCCATGACGGGGCCAAGCACCAAGGAGGCCATTAAATCTCACGACGACACGGCCGGCATCAAGACCAGACATCGGCAGACCAACGGCAGTAAGCATCTAAAGACATTTCAATAAGACTTCAGTCTTGACCACAAGGTGGCGCTGCCCCAAAACCTCTTGAGTACCTTCAGGGCTTGGTGCCGAAGACGCATACCAAGTTTCGTAACGATGCGGCAAAGCGTTCAAAAAATAGAGCACTTTTTGACAAAATTCAAAATGGCCGACTCCCAAAATAGTCGATACGGGAAAATTGCATACGCTTACGGCTCGGCACAACGCCACGAATCTAAAGAGACCGGGTTTGTGATTTTTGGATAAAGCATTCTCAAGTCATAATAAAAAAAAAATGTCCACTAGGTGGCGCTGCCCCAAAACTCTGCAGGCATCCTCAAGTCACGGTTGCCGTAACATGTACTAAGTTTGGTTAGAATACGTTAAAGCATCGCAGATATATAGCCTTAGTTTTATCATTGTGCGCATTAAGTCGATTTCATTTGCGCGGTATTCGAAAACGCTTTGACGTATTAACTTTTTTTTAATAACTTTTTGTCACCATAGTCTGAAGATGATGTGGTTCAATTTTCATGAAAATCGGGGCCACGGCCTAGGAGGAGTTCGCAAAAGTAAGTTTTTTAGAAAATTCAAAATGGCCGACTCCCAAAATAGTCGATACAGGAAAATTGGATATGCTACGACTCGGCATGACCCCACAAATCTAAAGAGACCGAGTTTGGGATTTTTGGCCAAAGCATTCTGAAGTAATAATCGAAAAAGGTCACATTTTTGTATCTCCGGACCACTAGGTGGCGCTGCGCCAACACTCTGCAGGCATCCTCAAGTCATGATTGCCATAACACGTACTAAGTTTGGTTAAAATACGTTAAAGCATCGCAGAGATATAGCCTGACTTTCATTTTTGTGCGCGCTAAGTCATTTTCATTTGCGCGGTATTCGACAACGGTTTGATGAATCAACTTTCTTTCCATAACTTTTTGTCACCATAGTCTGGAGATGATCTGGTTCAATTTTCATGAAAATCGGGCTACGGCCTAGGACGAGTTCGCAAAAGTAGGTTTTTCGTAAAATTCAAAATGGCGGAAAAATTATCTAGGCGGAAAATGACGTCTTAGGGTGCAATCAAATCGCCTTGACCCAAGGAATCAGTGGAAAAAAGAATTTTCATTCTAGGCCTTAGGGTTCAAAAGTTATTAGCATAAACATAAGTCCAACTTTGGACAGTTGGTGGCGCTAGAGATATTGACTTAGACACTTCAAATTTACTAAGATCAATGACTGGACCGTCCTTAATGAGTGTACCAAATTTCACAACTTTTTATCAAACGGTTCTATGGGCTGCCATAGACTCCCATGCGGAATAATAATAAGAAATCTAACAGACACAATAGGTGCCTCACGCACCTTCGGTGCGCTTGGCCCCTAATAAGATCCGGAACAGACACAGTAGGTGCCTACGCACCTTCGGTGCTTGGCCCCTAATAAGATCCGGAACAGACACAATAGGTGCCTACGCACCTTCGGTGCTTGGCCCCTAAAAATATGCCAGAGGTTGAGCTGGTCAACCCATTGGACTCAAGATCTCTGGCCTGTCCCTGCCTGTCCATTTCTGTCCCTGTAACGAAAAGAAAAACACATGGAGTGAGACATATGCACATTCATAATGATTAAAATCAATTCTCTTAAACACAATAAATTCAATGAACCATACGGCCCTTAGGTCTGTAGTATGATCCGTCCTGGAGCTGTTGTCCCGTTGGTGTACATGCAAACAATAACGTCCCTCAGATATCAAAGTGTTCATCTGAGGTCAAAGCCTTGACCTTAGTCGTTTGGCAGGTGCATGTCCAGGAATGTTGACCCAGAAATGGCCACATTCATCAATCTCACCAACAAGCTCCGGTACATGTAAAGCAACACAAACAAACGTTATTAGACATGGAAGTGCAAAACAAGTACATGTACTGTATCTCAATACAGATTCTAAAATCCCAGTCAGTTTTCCAAATATGTTTTAAAACCAGGTCAAAATTAATTTCTCTATTCCAGAATACTCTAATTCCTCTGTTAGAGTTTGAAGTCCTTTCTCAAAGACCTTAGTTCTGCTGTAACTAGTCCTGTGTTACTTTGGAAGAAATCCTTTTGTAGATCCCCCCTTTTCAGTTAAAAGCATGCTCAGTGCTATTTAGTTCTGTCCAGTCCTTGGACCAGTTTTCTCATTTCCAGTTTTAATTAACAGTTACAGCATCTCTCATACAATTCATAAACCTTTGTTGTTTATAAATATACTTAATTTAATCCACATTTTCATAAATTGTCTCAAATGGTAAACATTCAAATCCTAATGCTAATTTAATTTTAGCCTTATATTCATTAAGGACACCTTGAAGGACACCTCTGTCGTCGATGTAAATGGGGCTCTCAAATGAACCTGAGGAGCTGCTGTTTGGCTCCTAAAGTGTGAGTTTCCACTCACGATGTTCTCCGTCACATTGTATGTGAACACAAATAAAGCGAGGATCCTTTGGGGCGCATGTTTACGGTCAGCAGGCAACGCTGGTCTAATGGTCTTACTTTCACAAAACCTCCAGACTTCTGCTTTGCACTGCACCTGTCCCTGATCTCTACGTTTGTCAAGTTCAGAGTGATGTCACAGGAAGTCATGTGACTCCTGTCACTAGCCCTGCTCACAGGTGTGCTTCCCTTCATAGGTGTAAACCAAGATGATATAAGTTCAAAGAACTATGTTAATATTAGCTCCTACTGGTGTTGGCTATATTAATTGTCAAAACTCCTTTTCTGAACTGGTATACTTGTTGTAGCTTCCATCCAAATAAAGAACAAACAAACAAATCAGAACGTTCTCTGACATTATAGACCCATAGAAAGTGCCTCCTAGGTTTTCGTCAAGCGAAACCATAAAAGCCCTTAAAATGATCAAACCATAAAAATCGAAACAGCAGATAAACCCCTGTTTCCACAGATATGGTCTGCTGGAAATCTACTTTAATCTGAAACGGTTTAATCAGACTAAACAGTGCTTCTCCAGAAAAGTCCTGTCAACTTTCTTTATTTCATTATTTGATTTAAACTTTTAACTGTATTAAACACTGTTGTTTCAGCCTCCTGCTAACCATTAGGTTAACCAAGCATCACCCTTAGGTCAGACCCCCCTCTCTGGGGTTAAACCAGTAACAGCAGCATGTCTCAGCTGCTTGAACACACCACAAAGCCTCTGCTCTGTTCACACTGCTTTCCTCCAAAACACCATCACCTTTGTGATTGTCGTTTTTTTTAAAAGGAAAGACCAAACATAAAATCAACAAATTTCCTCTAAAACTCTGCTTTATTTTTAAATTAAATTTCTTCAGGAATTGTGTTCAGTATAGATTTGTTCTATACTGTCTTTGTAAAACTCAGTTTTACCACCAGGTGCTCAATACAATAAACCAGATTGTTTTTGTATTTTTCCCATATTAATTTAAACGTAACATAAAAACATTTTTATCAATTACTATTTTCATGTTTCCACTAATTTGGCATTCAGATGCCACATAAAGAATTCACCTCACTCAATGTTAAACAGAAACTTTAAACATCAAGTGTAAAATCAAAATAACGTGTCTCTCTTTATTTATTCAAATTCACCAAAATTGTAATCAGTAATTATCATTACTGTTCATTTAATAAAATGTAACATCTCAACCTCTTTTTCTTTTTCTTTAGGTTACAACGACCTAAAGTTTGATAAAAACCAAAACCAAAACAACATTCAAATCTATTCAAAAGGACCTTGTGTTAGTCCCAGTACTCCAAAAAAAAATTTCAAACAGTGATAAACAGTGCCATTGGCATATGCTCTTAAACTTTAACAATTCACCTTGTTAGTTTAACAATTATCTTTTTTATTTATTTCTCATTAACTTTAAATTTTCCAAATAAAATCATTTAAGATCATTTTAACAGTTTGAACTGTTTTAACATCGATATGTTTTTAATCACCCAAACCAGATTACCAATTTACATTACAGTTTAAATCTTTATTGCATAGATTACACCATACATTAATTACAAAGTACCAAAATAAATAATGATTATTATTTATTTTGAACTATCTTCATTTCAATTCTCCAATTACTTAAATTTTAAGTTTTTTCAAAAACCATACTCAATCTCATTAATTCAATCGTTTAGTTTACCAAATCATGTTTCATAGATTCAATAAAACTCAAATGTGGACTTTTATTCATATCAACAGACCTGTCAAAAGGTCAAACAGTTTTCATAATTAATCCTCATAAACTTTATTTAACCCATCAGTTCAGTGCAATCTGTTTCTGTCACTGACATTTCTAACTCAGCATTTTTTCTCAACATTAAAAGTTTGTTTAATGTAAAGGCTCCCACACTGTCTGTGGAGCTAAAAAAAAAAAAAAAAACCCAAACCAAACATTTCTCACTCTTGGGAGCAAAAAGGAGGGTTCTGTGAAGCCCCTGTTACCCTGACTTGCAGCATAGAATGTTATCTTGTGTTTAAACATTCCTCGTGAATCCAAACAGTGGTTGTTTTGAATCCACTTTCTCCAAAACTTTGTCAAAACCAAACCAGAGAAATACATAAATGTTTCTTTTCTTTATTTAGATTCTTGTAACCTTGTTTTCTTTTAAATATGAGCTTATGGCCCATAACTATAAAGTTATTTTATCTTTATAAACTTACTCTGCTCAATTCAACTTTAAGACGCATATTTAAATTCTTCCAATTACAAAGTAATCATTTTCATTCTTTTATTGGCGTTATACCGTGTGTTTGAACCACACTGATATTAAGGACCTCTATTAATTCTCGTACTAATAGATACACAACATTGTTTAGCAAAACATCAATCACTACTTTTATTTTAGATCCAAGTGTTGGATCTTTAACTTCTTTAAACCTTTAATGTTCACATTTCTATGTCACATAAAATACAAAACCAACTCTGTTCTTTAACAGAATACTCATTATTTTCTCTCATAAACCAAAATCACACCCTTCTCTGTAGATGTGTGTCTCATGTGTCCCATGTTTGTGTCTTTATGTGTCTGTATTTACATGTGTTTATGTGTTTATGTACCTGACCTGTTAGTTGAAGCGGTCAGTTCATGAGGTCATTCTCCTCGTCTCTCGTCTGGACCCAGTTTCGACCTCCTCCTCCTCCTCTCAGTGCCCTCTCGTCTGTCACGCCCACCTCCACCTCGCTCTCAATTGTGCATTTTTCCTCAGAGAAATACATTACATTCATATTAATTTCAAGTTTCATCCAATTTGCAAACACACTTTACAAATACCTTTTTGGTCAATCTCAATAGATCAAAATTTAAAACAAATAAACGTTAGTGTGAATTTGTTTATCTTACCGCTTCGTGTTTGCTGCTGCTCGTCTGTCTGCAGCTTTTTTCAGCCGAAAAGGAGCATGTGGGAGGTGGGGTGCAGAGGAAGTTTTGGAGAGAGCACTGTTTGTCCGAGCGGAGGGAGGAAGCCGATACCTAGAGGCTCCAGAAACATTTAAACAAAATACAAATGATTAGTGTTTTGAAGTACATGTGTGTACTTCTTTCAAAATCTCTTCTCTGCTTCTGTTTTTTTCTCAAACTAGAAAAATAGCTTATGGAAGCTACCTTTCTCTCTCATGTTGTTCAAACTTTCTTTAAACAAAAACATTACCGTTGTTCTGATTCACATCATTAGACTCATTCTTCATCCAACAATGGCCCATTCATAACACATTTATTCTCTCAAACACACCTTTTATTTTTAACTTTTTAGGTCAACAATTCTCAGTATTGTCAACAATTCTCAGTATAAGCCCCGTCACTTTCAGTGGGCTTTTTCCTTTTTTTTCTCTCACTCACCGCGTCACCAGCAGTGAACATTTTTCAGCAAAAGCTATCGTGGGCTTTTAAAAATCACCGCTTCACATGCAGTGAACACTATACGAGGCCTCACGTCTTCCTATACGTCCACGTCCAACGCGACTGGACTCCAATCTCACCATTAACCATAGGTTTCGGCAGGGTCTCGATTAAAGAGTCAGCTCGAGCTTTTCCTGTGCGTCCAACGCACCATTAAAACCAACAATACTAGCTATGCAAGGCAGTTCGATTGTGGCGTATTACGATACGTGATTATTAATCTAAGATAAATTCCTGTGCTCCCTAGACAAGCTCTTTAGACCCCATACCCCTTCTTGTAATCAGGTGCTCTATCTAGTGCCATAGAGTCCCGCCCTTGTCACGGCCAAATGAACTAATCGCGCGGGTCCGTTTCAAGAAACACCTGAAGACTTACAAAGCATAAGGTATCTATCAAACTAAAATCCAGCAAGACAACAAGCTTTAACACAGATTAACATCAGAATATCCCGTTTACAATCTCACCATAAACCACGCAGGCAGGGTCTCGACTGAAACACATACTTTTTCCCAGCTTTCAATCTCACCATAAACCATATAGGCAGGGTCTCGACAAAGCGTTATCAGCGTTTAAGAATCTCCTATGCTGGCCAGCCTCATGGAAAAACATCAACTATTGGTGATGTAACTTACATGCAGCTCGCTCAACATACGCCAGATTTCCAAAACTGCTACTTCCGGAAGCTTTGGTAATTACAAACTCACACACACACCAAAAATAAATTAAACAGCTGTTTACCTGAATTTTCAGTCCAATAGTCCAGTTGTTCCGCAGTCAGACTGTCTGTTCTGTCCTCTCGTCTCTCTGCTCTTCTCTTTTTCAGTCCAGATCGTCATCGTGTTCACACACACAGAGGATATCTGGCCATTACTAAATAGCACAGCTTGGGACTTACAAGAAATGCTTTCTTTGTGCATTTCTCCGTGCGTCAGCTCACCTCTTTGCATGAGAAACAACGAATATTGAGATCCGGTCACGGCACCAAATGTTATAAGAATTCTATATGTTAAAAAGAATTCTATATCCTTATATTATCCAGAGAGACATGGAGACAGATTGTATTATAAAAAGCGAAAGGCCAGGTTTTATTCCTTGCAAGGAGAAGCAAAGTACACAGATATATACAAAAGGTACATAGTGCGTTTTGCTTACCTAAGTAAACAAAACAGGACATTTTATATCACTAAAGTGGGGGCTGTCAGAGGGAGGCGTATCTTGCATACACACTCCCCTCAAGGCCCCAGCTCCAGGTGCAAAAGTACCATGGCAACCCATGTCTATCTAGTTATGTCTACTCCATGCTTGGACTAACATAGAGGACATGACATGATTTGACATGACCTGTAGAGAACTATGAGCACCTACTAACTATAAACAATATAAACAATTATAATAATAAAATTATTATAACAGTAATATTCTTTAAAGAGACACTGGGCTGAGGCTGTAGCTCCTCCTCCTCCAGTGGCTGCTGTGTATCACCTGTGGCTGTAGATTAGATTAGATTCAACTTTATTGTCATTACACAAGTACAAGTACAATGCAAAAAATTGCAGTTTAGGTCTAACCAGAAGTGCTATAGCAGCAAGTGCAGGATATCCAGTATTTGAATAAATAAATAAATAAGTTAGTATTGTAGAAGTAATATGCAGATGGGTATGTACATAAAATACAAATGGCTTATCACTATAAACAGAAATGATAAAATGGGCATATACATTGATAGACAAGGCCATGGTGAGCTATAAACAGATGTCAGAAGTAGATTATATTATAGAAGTAATTGTTAGGTGGATATGTACTATGAACATACGAAATACAAATGGCACTTACTATAAACAGAATTGTGCTATGGATATAGTTCAAATAATTACGAACAGAAGCTGTCTAAATAACAGTAGTGCAGTGGAAGTTATTGCATATTTATCTAAAGTGCAGTAGTGCAAAGATGTGTGAACAGTTGACAGTGCAAATAGTTCAAGTAAACATAAATGTCAAGTATAGACAATCCAGTAGTTTTGAAGCACCTAAAATGTTATTTCCCAAGTCTTCAAGTTTGGCTCTTAGCTTGGATGGGATGACCGTGTTGACAGCATAAGTGTTCTTATTGTCCAAATGTGTTAGCACCGAGTGCAGTGCCATGAAAACGGCATCCTCTGTGCTCCTATTGCTGCAGTAGGCTAACTGGTGAGAGTCCAATGTGGATGGCAGAGAGTCCTTCAGGTGTGCCAGGTCCAGCCGCTCAAAACACTTCATGACAAAAGGTGTCAGAGCTACAGGGCGGTAGTCATTAAGGCACTTTGGGGTGGAGTGTTTGGGCACTGGCACAATGGAGGTGCATTTAAAGCATGTCGACACAGCTTTTGGGAAAGAGAAAGGTTGAAAATGTCTGTGAAAACCCCAGGAGCTGCTCAGCACATGCCTTGAGTACACGTGCAGGGATGTTGTCTGGTCCAGCGGCTTTGCGTGCACTGATCCGACTCAGTGCGTTGCAGACGTCTGTGGTGTAACAAATAATGTTAGTTTTTCAGAAGTATTTGAAAACCGGCTCAAATTGTTGAAAGATTTTACACTGAACACTGGTTCAGGTTTTGATCTGATGATTTTAACTTTGCCACAAAAAAAAAAAAAAAATAAACTATATTTTTTTCTACTTTTTCTCAGAGCTGAAGTCTATCACATGAAAACATTTTTTAGCACTGAATGAATGACAGTTTAACATGGTTGTTCCCAGTGCAGGTCACTCTTCTGTTGTTGCTGGAAATGGAGATGTTGACTCGAGGGAAGGATTTGTTCGATGCCTAACAGTCGTCTTTGTCGCACACTGACCACAGCCAGTCGTTTTGGACGGAGCAGTTCACGCTGACGGTGCACGAGCCGACAGAGGAATTGGAGTGCAGCACTGTGAGGCTCAGAGCTGGTCCAGGAACAGCCTCTGATGCACAAGACATGAATTACTGAATGGACAAGTGTTTTGAGAAGATGAGCACGCCCTCTACTGGAAAAAATGAGTGTCCGGTTTTAGATGGATTTGAAAAGGTTTAAGATGGACTTGAACAGGTTTTACATTTACATTTAATCATTTAGCAGGCGCTTTATCCAAGCGACTTACATTAAGCTTCTAATTAGGAACACCACTGGAGGCAAGGTGGGTTAAGTGTCTTGCCCAAGGACACAATGACAGTATGAACTGTGCGGAGCGGGATGTGAACCCCTAGTGTCCGGTTTTAGTTGGATTTTTAGATGGATTTAACCAGGTTTTAGATGGATTTGAACAGGTTTTAGATGGATTTTTAGATGGATTTGAACAGGTTTTAGATAGATTTGAACAGGTTTTAGATGGATTTGAACAGGTTTTGAACATGTCCACTTGTTTAAAGTCGAAGTGTTGTAAACTCACAGATGAGCCCCAGAGTCCAGAACGTGTACAGTGTGCTGCAGAATAAAAGTCTGAGGCCACAGCGCCCCCTGCAGGACACACAGAACAACAACACAGACAAGCCTTAGAAAAGTACAAATGTTATTTCTAAGTTTACTGCCATTTTATTTCAAGGGTCGTCATATTTTATCATTAGTTTATATAAATCATTGTTTTGAATAGATCTGAGAAATAATCTTTTATCAATTAAATATATATATAAGCCCCAGGCTTCAAATGAAGTGGAGAAATGAGAAGATGCATGTTTTAAACTTTCTATTTGAGCAGGTTAAAAAAGTGTTTTGAATGTGTTTTAATGCACATTTATTTGCAAAAGTGTAATAATGAAAATCTAGTAAAAAATTAGTGCAGGTAAAAGGCACAACTTTTATATATCATCAACAATAGGCATAAAAAATGAAAAAATAAAAAATAGTTCAGTTCTGACAAACACAGAAACAATTAATACAAACTTCTACAGAACAACAACCACAAAAGAAAAGTATCTAACACGTTTCTGAACATGAACAATGTTATCTCTCCTTCAGCTTCAAGACGACAACACAGTCCATAGTTGCTCCATCTTTGTTTCAGTGTCAAGAAGAAATAAAACATAAATTTCCTTTAATCATCCTTTAGTCATTCATTCAGTGCCAAAATAATGTTTTTATGTTTTCACAGGCTTTAGCTCTGAGAAAAAAGTGGAAAGAAAAATATCCTTTTTGGATTGTTTTTGTTTTATTAATAATCTTGGTTGTTGTTTTTTTGTTTTTGTTTGTGTAAAATCATCAGACCATAACCTGAACCAGGTAAGTCCACTGTAAAACCTTTCAACAATTTGAAATTGTGCACACACTCCTTCACAGTGTCTTTTGCACTACTGGACTGTCTATACATAACATTTATGTTTACTTGAACTATTTGCACTGCCAACTGTTCACAGACAGTACCAACTGTTCACACATGCATCTTTGCACTACTGCACTTTACATTAATATGCAATAACTTCCATGAATGAATGAAATAGAAATTGCAGAATATTGTAAATGTTGTTTTTTAGTGAAAGAGACCTGGGTTGTTAATGTTTGATCTGACCTTTGACAGAAGAGACGTTGACGTAGCCTTGAGTCTCATTATCGCTGGGGCTGATCATGTGACCTGCAGCAGAGCTCTGATTGGTTCTCTGAGTCCTAGGAGTCATTAACATTTTACTCTTTATATTACCTGACCTTTACAAGAATCAAAGTGTGTCATAGCATTAATAACAAATACTACATTGAACCATTTTGGGATTATAATGTTACTGCAGATACTGCCTTTGTACTCCCCCCACACCCCACTCACTCAGCCCCCCACTCCTCCTCCACCAGCTCTTTTTCTGTTAAATCCAGACAAACAAATATACTTTTAATGATAAAATCTGTTTGGGCTGCAGTCAAATGTAGAGAATACAATAATTTAAGAGATTGTGCTCAACACGTAATTGTTTTCAAATTTATTAAGCTCATTTAAAATGTAATTTATAAATGTTTGCATAAATCCACAGATCTCTACTTAAAGCCCCATATCTCGAGGGCTCAGGAAAGACCTCATTTACAATAAGACTGTCGTAGATTCACACGAGACATTCATTCTTTCAATTATTCATTCATTTTCAAGGAATGAATGAATGAATGAATAATTTATTTGAAATATACATTCAACACACGCGAGAGCTGCACTTCAGACGTGATCTGAGCCACAAACTGTCCGGCTTCACAGCAGACGTCTGTCTCCACCTGTTGTTGTCTGCTCTCGTCTGGAATCCAGGTGAGGCTCAGTTCATCTCAAACACACATTGTGTCGCTATGGTAACAACACAGAGTCTGTAGAGGATCTGCGCCCTACTGGCTAAAGGTTATATTACACAGTGTCTCTTTAAACACTCAGTACAAAGTAATGGGAGTGAGATAAGTTTATCAAAGTGAGGTTTTAACATGGACGCTGAATCTTTGTACATCCATTATATATCCAGAGATGGAGTTTGTTATCTGACCTCGGAGTAAATTGTTTCCTCTGCGGCTGAAGGAGACGATTTAACTGTAAAGAAAGATCATTAGATACAATTGTTAAAATCACAAAGTCTCAAAAAAGAGCCACACTTTGTCAAATTAAAAGGCTCCACAGTTTGAATCAGAAAAAACACAAGATTAACCAAACAATCCATTCATTTACCTTTAGTTTTCCTCTTGGCTTTACCTTTTCTGAGTTGGTTTACCTGGGCATATGTCACATTTTCATCTGAAAAACGAGAATCCAATTAAATATTCTTGTTTAGAACATGACACGAAATACAAAAGTTAAAACACACTTTACAAAAAGAAACTGCTAAACGGCATTACAACAACATACAGCTGCACCGGAAATAGTCAAACAAAATGACAACAATAACCTCACAACATTACAATAACATTATCCACATGGCATTATAAAAAACAATTTTCCAGTTAAATACATCCCTGGCAGGAATGTGGCTGTTTCAGTGCAGTTAAATGTTGTTGTATTTCTGTTTCTTTTGTAAAGTTTTTGCTTTTGTGTTTTGTTGAGCTGTCTGGGCCACCGTACATACCTGCTGCTGAATGTGGCCTCACATTGGAGTAAACACAGCCCTCCTCTTGTTCACAGTTCCTTCTCTCTGAGTTGGATTCAAAAAAAGAAGTGACGTGATTTATGATTACAAATGAATAACACAAAAGAGACTCACCCTTTATGTTTTGGAGCTCCAACACAGTAGATGCATGATCTGTAAAATATATATATTTTACTGCTTCAGTGGAAAAGAAAATGAAGCCATAGTGACATTTTCATTGTGAACAGACTTGTGTTAACTCTGCCTTACCTTTTCTGAGGTGGTTTACTTCCTCATACGTCACACTTTTATCTAAAAGTAAAAAGGAAAATCAAATGAAGTGTTCTTGTGTTGGACATGATGGTTCTAGTTTAAAGTGACTGGACTGTACCTGCTGCTGAACGTGGCCTCACACTGGAGTAAACACAGCTCTGTTCCTGTTCCCACGTCCTTCTCTCTGAGTTGGATTCAAAAATAAATGCCATGAGTAACATAGTGTCACTTTCTTTGTGAACAGACACAGATAACAACAACATCTGAGCCAGATCTTAACCACATACACTTTGCCACACCTTCAGTAATGGAGGGAATTATCTTTTGGGACACTTGTGAAGCACAGCTAACAAAATAACCTTCGGGTCAAATATGACATGTAAATGATAAACATGACATACATGAGACGTGGGCCAAATCCTAAACACTTACACTTTACCATATTTTCAAAATTGAAGGGAAATTGTCTTTTGGGCAACTGGAATTGAAACACTGGCCCAAATTATAATATTGCCACAGTCCTACCTCCAACATCAGAGGGTAATCTTCTCTGTATTAGCCCCAAAAATAAAAGTGGAGCTGATAATGTGAATAACCAAAGGTTAATAATTAACTGATATTGGAGAGAAATTACAGTGTGTTATGGCAAACATGCAGAAGACATAACTCAGACCATTTTTAAATTTGATACATTGATCCAATGAGAAAAGTATTTTTACAAACAATTTGAATATCCCATATTTCTCCTGACCAAGCCTCTCTCATAGAACCCCTTAAAAGGGCCTCGAGTAAAGGCTCCACCATCCGTCCACCAGAGGGCAGGCTCCAAAAGTGTAAATATAAGGAGAAATCCAATAGTGACTTTACAAGTGTAAAAATCATGTTTAAAGCCTGTTACAAAAGATGGCTCTGGTCTCCAGAGCTACATTTTTACTACATGACCACTTTTTTTGATTAATGACAAGGATTTTGATGAATATATCCGTTTATGCTATCTAAGAACTATTGTTTGACTTTGAAGTAACAGCAGAAAAGCCCGGATGTAACCACTATTTTATTGCTCTGTGGTTAGGCCAATATTGGTGAATGTGGGAACAATGGGCAGACAACATCCATGTTTATTTACAATCTATGCTCCTGACTCTGCTGACTCCTCAGATTTGTGACTTTAAAAATAAATTACTTGGATAAGACACTACAGTAGGTCTGTTACGTTTAGGCTATGCCTCCTCCGGAGGCTACACTGGAGCCACTTTCACAAATCCAGTGTGGGCCTAATCAGGGTTAGTTCAACCGTGCTCTGGTTGCATGTCTTTGTTCACACAGACAGATTAAGTCTGCAGAACGGCCCATTGTTAACATTCATACATCTCATTTAAATAAAATTATACAGATGACAAACAAGTGAACGCACAACAGTCATGACACATCCAACATGAAAAAAAGCAACAAAACAAAAAAACAAAAAAAACAACATACCATATAACTAAGAAAAGGAGAACGAGAAATAAAAGTAGGATGTATCATTAAGATGTTGGCGACAGCAGGACACTTTTTTAATTAAAAACAGAAATGGGCTTCATTGATCATAAAATATATTTGTATGTCCTCCCAAAGAGAACTTAATTTTTTAAAACTTCAGGAAACAAAGTAAACCATGAACCCACTGCACAAAGGTGAGTGGTAGTGTATCTTTCCATTTGAAAAGAATAATACGACGGACTAAAAGTGTGACAGAAACAATGAGAATCTGATTCTTCTTTAGATAGAGCCAAAGGAGAGGATGAGGTTCCAAAAACAGCCATAAGGGGCCAGGGTTGGACTGGTTTACCTAAAGATGTTCTAATTAGAGAGAACAGTGTAAGTTTGGAACAGGACCAGAACATATGGACATGGTTAACAGGAGCATCACCGGTTACACATTGGGTTTACATCAGGGAAAGTTCCTGCCAGCTTCTGATTTGTCCAGAAATAACAATGACCTTTTTTGTACTGCATTAATGTTCATTTCAGATTGAGAGTCAGAAATCATGAGATAATGTCATATTTAACTCAGATTCACATTCACCTTTCAGTACAGAGAGGCAGGTCTTTTGATATTGTAAGAGTTTTTTGTATTGAACTTAAATGTCACCTTTAAATATTTGAGGACGTTCTAAAATGAGATTACATGGGTTGTGTGGTGGTGCATTAGGAAACTGAGGGGTCATAAAGATCAGCAAATGTCCTAATGTTCTTATCAAATCAGTCAGAGAAAGTCCAGTCCAGTAAAGATGGTTTAAAAACATGGTTTGATTAAATGGAGGCTCTTACAGAGATTGAAGTCCAATTAATTTGTTTTTTTATTTTAAACCAAATTTTAACAGTGCATTTGACATTTATGTTTTTGATGTGTTTGGTGAGAGGAGATGTATTTGCAAAGATTAAGGCTGACAAGTGACTCTAACAACAGACATGATGGTGCGTCAGCTCCAGGAGGTTCATAAAGCCAGTGCACAATTAGTTGAATGTTTACGGTCCAATAATAAAATAAAAAATTAGGAGCGGCCATACTTCACATCTTTTTGGGATGTTGCAGTGTTGTCCATGATAATCGCCGGGGTTTGCCTTTTACACATAAAGGTTGTTATGGTGCTTTGTAGTTTTTAGTTAATACAGCCTGATATCTATGATGGAAGTGGTGAGCAGGATTTTAAAGTAGATTTAGTTTGTTCTAATAATGATAAAAGGTTTGCCGAGAAAAGGTCAGAAGCCTCTCAGTAACAGTGATGTCCAGATGGACAAATGGATGTGTGGTTTTGAAGGAAGTAAGTCAAGTGAAAGAGTCCAAGCAGCTGCATTTACAGGGAATAGGTTTTCTCAAGGATCTGTTTATCTCCTGAGAATTTTTCAAATCTGTGAAGAACATTAAAAACATGAGGTAAACTATTCTCATTGCTTTATCATTGTGTTATCTCTTGGCCTTTTAAAGGATTTGGACGTTTGAAGTCATCAAGTTATAAGAAGCTGAGACTGACCAATAGGAGGAGAGGTGTCGTCGCTGGTCATGTGATCTTCAGCAGAGCTCTGATTGGTTCTCACAAACCTTAAGCACAAAACTGTAACAAACAACAAAATCAATAGTGAATTATCTTGTTAAAGGCATTTGTTTTAGAAACAAATACAGTGTTTGTGTCTGATATAGTCTTACCTTTTGACTTTCTGCAGCGCCACAGAAGCAGCAGCAGAATTAATAATACTATTGCACAGATAAGTCCAATGATCAACATGACAGGAAATGAAGAGATATGTTCCTTTGCTGCAAGAATTTATCTCATGTTAATCTAATGTTTACAACTTACACTGAAGTAGTGCTTTATGTTTGTTAATTGCTTAAATTTGAGTGTTTCCTGTAAATAAACAAACTAAACAAATATAAAATACTCACATTTGACTGAGATCCAACTCTCTGGAGAAGTCCAAATCCGTGGAGATCTTTGGCCTTGTTCTTGTCCCTCACATTTATAAAAACCCTCGTCAGACTTGGACACTGCAGAGATGTTGAACTCAGTTTGGGTTCCATTTTGGATTAGTTTTCCATTTTTATAGAAAAGGACAGAAGAAAGAGCAGTAGATGTCTTCAGTTTACAGCCGAGAGAAACAGGTCGTTCCTCAGTCACAGGATGAACAGGACTCACAAGGACAACATCACCTGTGAAAAGTCACACTTGTACTATTATATTATGCTGTGACCTCTTATATTCTTCAGTTAAAGATGTTTTGACACACTTTGTAAAAATGGGGAATCGTAAAAAGCGAGCTGACTCCTTGCCTTGGATCAATACCAAATGTAAATAACTCATGGCACAAAGAGATAAACATCTTAAAAAAACTTTAGTTCAGGCCTAACTACTGATAGATTAACATTTGCCTCAGCGAGAAACAAGGCTACTCAGGCTTTACGAATGGCAAAAGCTAACTTTTTTATGGCTGTGATAGATGGTGCAAAAGGAAATTGTAAATTAATTTGGGAAAATATTAATAAAATGATTGACAAACAAATAAAAAACAGTGGAAAAGGCCTTAAACTTAAATTAAACACTGAATTGATATCTGAGCCTGTTGTCCTCATAACTAGATTAAATGAATATTTTCTAAATACTATAAATGAAATTTCACAACTTTTTATAAATCCTTGTAATGCTCAAAATTCATGTAATGATGACTTAACCAAAGACTTAAATGGAAGCATCGTGCTTCAGTTTGTAGCAAGGCTGGATATTAAAGCAATTACAGAAAGAGACGTGTTGAATATAATCTCTTCACTAAGAAACTCAAAGGCAAGGGACGAATTTGGATTTGATACTAACTTTCTGAAGCGTCTGAAGTGTGTGCAGGTATTTGACAATATGTCACCATACCGGGATTATCCAGTAGGTGTCTCTCAGGGGTCAATCTTGGGCCCACTACTGCTTTATGTTAATGAATTGCCTAATGTGTGTAAAAATGTAGACACTATTATGTCGCTGACGATACAGTAATTTTCACCTGTGCAAAAAATCCACATGAAGCAGCCCAACGACTCTCAAAAGCTCTAGATGATCTACAGAAATGGTTAACGATCCTTGTTTATGCTTAAATGTTAAAAAGACTGTATCCATGTTCTTCTCCAAACCAAGAACACCTTTAGTTCCAGTAAGGGTCTATTTGGGGGACAAGAACTACAAAATGTTGAAGTATTGAAATACCTTGGGGTCTACTTAGATTCAAAATTATCCTTTCAAAAGCATGTTCAAAACATTGTAAAAACTACAAATTTTAATATAAGGACTTTCAAACATATTGGAGCCTCCCTGACAGAGCAGCAGTCACATTCCTACACTCAATGATACTGTCTCATATTGAGTATTGCATTAGGAGCTGGTCATACTCTGGTTCTTCTGTTATTCGACCTGTTGAATCATGAACAAAAGGGCTTTGAAAGTTTTAGACAAGAAACCTTTTTACATCCCACCACTGCCATATTCTTGATAAATATAGTTTATTAAGTCTTTCAAATTTTAAAATATTTAAATCTGCCTGTTTGATTTACAAAGTTACTCATGGTTTGGCTCCTCCCTCGTTGAATGAGTTTATCAAACAGAAATCTCTGAGTGGACCTGGTTCAAGAGTAACATGAGCCTCTGTCAGAGGTGACTGTGAGCTCTCGTTCAGACGTACATCATTTTCTCAAAATGTTCTCTCATTTCAGGGCTCAATGTTCTGGAACAGTATTCCACTCTCAGTGAGGAAATGTACAACTTTTATTACTTTTAAAACACATTTGAAACTGTGGTTAAAAGACACTCAAACATGTATGTTTATTGTTATATGTGACCTGCATCTTATGCAAATTATGTTTTGAAGATGGGTCAGTGCAATATCCATAATTAAAACTTAATCAGACTTGTGTACCTACGTAGAGTCAGCGCAGTACAGATGTAATTGTAAATCATATTTATATTCTTGTTCTGTTTCTTTCTCTATTAACTTTTTTATGAAAAATGAAATGAAAAAACCTACTGTGAAAAGTGATGTTGAGGGCATTGCTCAGTTCTCCTGATCCAGACTCACACCAAAACACTGCATTAGTTTTCTCTTTTGGGGAAAAGTCACATTTAGGTTTATCTGTCCAGTAGGAACTACATTGTTGTAAGAAAAGGCCGTTCTGAGAAAAGCCTTTCAGTCTCCACTCTCCATTAGTGGAGCTGGATTCACAGCTCAGTGAGACTTTGTCAGACGTGAAGTGCTGTGATCTGTCAGGACTCACTGTGAGAGACACTGGGGACTCAACATCTGCAAAACAACAATGAGCATAAATAATGAAGAATGAAAATGACATGAACACTTACAGTTTCTAAATTTCTCTGAATGATGAGCAATGAATAAATAAAAATCCTACCTTTAGTCCAGACAAACTTGGGCTGACTGTATTCAGAGTAAAACAGTGGACGTCCTCGTCCTGCTCTACACACAAACCCTGCTGTGTTGGTCTGGTGGTGAACGGTGAAGGAGTCCTGTTCAGTCCCATTACTGTGACCTGGGAGCAGCTCATATCTGTAAGAGTCTGATGAATGAGGAACAGCCTTGTACCAGTAAAAGGTCCATCCTGCAGACGGCTGTTTAACACCACAGCTCAGAGAGACAGAGACTCCAGGAGTCAGCCATGACGGAGACACAGACAGGACAGGCTGGAGTTTACCTGTTTGAACAGTCATTAGATTTCATTTGTCATATTACAAAGAATTTTTTTGTACATAAAGTTGTCCAGACTCACTCAGTACGTTTAGTCTGAACTTTCTGCTCCACAGTGTTGTTTGATCTGGAGCTCTTTCTCCTCTACATCTGTAGTGTCCACTGTCAGACTCAGTAACTCTAGAGATTGTATATTCTCTTGTTGTTTGATGTTGGACTGAACCGGTCCTGCTCCACTGATACGTCCACTCAGTGTTTCCTCTGTCCTCAATCTCACATCTGAGAGTGAGACTGTCTCAGAAAAGATCTCAGACCAGTTTGGATTCAGACTCACTGTGGGTACTGTCAACATCAAATGTAATATTTAACATAATATAATGTCATATTATACCAAACCCCGTAACGTCCTCCAGATCAACATCAAGACTATTATCAGTGATAAGACACTGAGGGCCTCCGCTTTTCCAGGACTTTTTGTCAAAATAAACCACTTCTCAACCTGAGGCTCTGGATCAATAGCTCCAGTCAGAAGTCCCAGATTGGAGAAGAGAATGACAGATAGATTGTCTAAACAAACAAATCTGATTCAAATCCGCTTCAAACAGATAATGTCAGGTCTTTGGCTAAGAAATAATTTTTAATTAATGATTTTATAACGTCATATAAGCTTGATTTTTATGTTTTTAACAGAAACATGGTTAGACAGCAAGACTGGAAATGCAGTCCTTATTAAATCCACTCCATCTAATTTCACATTTGTGTCCAAAATACAGGAAAACAAAAAGGCTGGTGGTGTATGTTCCTTTCTCCATCTATATTAAATGTAGTTCTTTACAAACACTGTCATGATTTTATTGATGAGTTACTGAAATACTTTTGGTTGTCTGCACAGAATCTGAACAAATAGTGTCCACAGGTGATTTGAATGTGCAGGTGGATAATGTTTGTGACAGGAATGACAAAGAACTTCCTGCTGTTCTTGATACTTATGGGGCCGTATCTTCCCGATCATAACGCAGGTGTCAGGCTGAGATGGAAGCTCATTGAGGGGTGTGTCCAAATCTACTTTTTCTGATTTTCAGGTTGAAGACAGAGGTATAAATAGACAGGACTTCTTTTTTAATATCAGATGAGCAGAAAATTAGAAAATACTTATCATTCAGACAAGCCTATACTTTCGTATTACTCATTTTATTATTAACAAAGTCACTTACATCCAGATAAAAATATATTTATCATTGTGTCATTGCATTGAACAGATTGATGTGTGGATGCAAAATCCTTTTCTCCAACTGAACAGAGACAAGACTGAACTAATCATCTTTGGAAACAAAAACAAAGAGAAAGTGTCAGCAGTCACCTCGAGTGTCTTTCTCTAAAATCTAAAACCAGGTTTGAAATCTAGGGGTCATCATGGACTCAGACTTGAATTTCCACGTCACATTAAGTCAATGACATCATCATCATTTTATCACCTTAAAAACATTTCCAAAGTCAAAGGGATAATGTCTAAAGCAGACTTAGAGAGACTTATCCATGCTTTTATCTCCAGCAGGTTAGATTACTGTAACGGCCTGCTCACTGGTCTCTCAAAACGAGGGTTAAGACAGCTGCAGCTTATTCAGAACGCTGCTGCTCGGGTTCTAACCAAAACCAGGAAGTACAACCACATCAGTCCAGTTTCAAAAACTCTGCACTGGCTTCCTGTTGCTCAGAGAATAGACTTTTAGCTCCGCCTACATTCAGTAAAGACATCTGAAAGTGTTTTATCGGCACTCTTTATCTTTTATCTTTTTATTTTGTATTTTACTTATGTTTCTTTTTATCTTGTGTATTTTTAATTTGTCTTTTCTTTCTGTAAAACACTTTAAATGATCCAGTTTATGAATTGTGCTTTAGAAATAAAATTGGCTTGCCTTATATAGCCTAAATATTTATGCAACTTATTATAATAACTGTAATTATTTTATCATTGCAAATAATTTTCTAAATTCAGTTTCATGAACAAAACAAACACAAAGAACTGCAATAAAATAAAAGAAATAAGGAAAAAACATAATATACACCAACTGATGACAAACTCCTCATTTTGTTCCAAGAATAGGCTAAGCTTATTTAAACTTATTATAACTTTTATTTTTATTTCAGATCCATCTTTAAAAACATAACTGTACTCACCAGTTTCTAAAACAGTGACAGTGTTACTCCATTCTGTGATGATATATGCATCCCATCCTCTGCAGGAGTAGACACCTCCATCTGAGACACTGACACGAACTGAGTTTTCTTTCATTATTTCCCTCAGAGAGTCAGAGTCTGAGTTTAGTTTGAACCATTCATAAGTTCCTTTAAAGCCCTCGACTTCACAGCTCAGAGTCACACTGCTCTGTTCTGGGATGGTCTTACTGGAGGTTTTCAGTTGGACTCTGCGTCTCTTTCCTGAGGAGAGAACAATATTAGAAAAACACAGTCAGTGAACCACAAAGATGGATGTAGGCTTTGGCAAAATGGAAATGGTGATAGTTTTTATGATTTATTTGTCATTAGTAAAACAAAATAGCTGCTGTGTAAAATTAGACAAATGACCTAAACTTCTCAGAAACATGTCAAAGGTTTAATGTGTTTCAAATACTGACCTGTTACCTTCACTTCTTTCTTTGTGTACAGTGTTCCCCATGAGGTCCTACAAGAGTACTGACCCTGATCTGATGTTGACACTGAAGAGATTTTCAGTTCTACTGTAGTGGCAGATGTACGATGTATCTGACGGTTTGTGTCCTCTGTCACATTTGATCCAGCTTTGTAAAAGTACAAATCTCTCTGAACATCTGGAACACATCGCAGAGTCACTGAGTCTCCGAGATACAAAGACTGTTCAGGACCCTCCAGAGTCACACCTGTGTAAACAAAAGTAAGGTAAAAATGATTTAAAAACTGCTCTAGAGTAATACTACGATGGCCATGAAGTGCAACCCGAAAAACAGAACTGATAACAAAATAAAAAAACTGAAAACTTGTTCGTGGGCATAATTCTTTCTGCTGATTGGACGAGACATGTGTCACTCTGGTTTCTCTGACTTGTTGCCCAGAACTCTGAATTATAATTGACTGTAGTGTTGACAGTTTCTCAAGTCTTCATGTCAAAGATGTAAAAGTAAGCCCTGTGTTTTAAGAACAGAATAAAGACAACTGTGGATAAGTGCTACACAAGTCCTCACAAGTCCATCCAGTGCAACAAGGAGATTAAACAAATATAACCTGAGTGTCTGTTGATATCTCTGTGATAAAGCACACTGACATTTTTGGCACAGAATCACTACAGCAAAATTAATAATTTATAAAGATGGCAAAAATACTGCATAAATAATCTATACAGTCACTTTAAAGAAAACAACATGTCACAAGCAACGAGATAAAATCAAACACGAGTTATTTACCTTTGGTGTGTTTGCAGAGGACGGCATTGAAGACTGAAATAAGAATTATAAAAGAGTTTATGTCGACAAAGGCCTGACAAAAGTTTAGTTGTTCATCTGTTTAAAGTCAAAGTGTTGTAAACTCACAGATGAGCCCCAGAGTCCAGACCAGAGAGGGTCCCATCCTCACATCCAGCGCTCACTCTGCCTCTGACAAACTCCAGCTCATTACAGACTTACATCTACAGCTCACACAGAGGAGGAGGAAGGTAGATTTAATGAAGAGATGTTTAACTTTTATTTTTAGTTCATCTTCCTCTGAGTCTGACTGGTCTGCATTTCCTTTTTCACACATCCCCCACACGGCCACTGAACCACAGCTTTCACACTTTCAGACTTTTGTCACAGTCGACACATCATGCAACACCTGTTTAGGATCACATAAAAATAATAGACTACACTTTAAATAATGAATGAAATACATGCTTCACATGTAAGTCAGCAGTTAGCAGTAGAAGTGAACACCTGTAGCACTAAAATATATGAACCTGTTGAAACTATACAATTAAATACATAAGTAAAAACATCAAGATTACATTAAAGATTTTTGTGAAGATTAAAGGAAATAGATGTTTTACTTCCTCTTGACTCTAAAATGACACTGAGACAAAGATGGAGCAACTATGGACTAGATTTCTTCTCTTCTGGTAATTGTTGTAGCAGCGAACATGTGTTTTGATGTGTTGTGTGAGTCGTGTGTGAACTGAAGTGACAAGTGCAGCACAGAGGGAGTGAGAGAATCACAAAAACACTGGAGCAAATGTAAGTCCTAATGTGTGTGCAGTAAACCCCATGAACATAACACTATCCATGTTTTTAAAATAATAATACCACAGCTGTAATAAAAGTGGAGTGGGCTCCAGGACTAGGTTTGTTCACAAAGACTCAGTGTCCCATGATCCTCTCTTGATGATGATATGTAGCATGTGGTGTGATTGCAGATGAAGAGTGTGTGTCTGAAGAGGCAGGCCAAAGAGAAAATGGTACACTTTAAAATACATAATAGAGTGAGATTATTCAAAGTGACTGTAGATAACTTTGTTGTAAAATCTCTCACAGATGTTACAAATGCTATGATTGGGATTAAACTTCAAAACATGGTTGAGTCTCTTCTTTTTGTGTCGAGAAGACGACCAGAGCTGATCGACATGTTTTATAGAGTTCACTTTAATTTTAAAGCGGAAAGTGTCTGATAGAAATAGAAAGACGTCACCATTTTTCTTTAAATACACACTTTTGCATTTAATGTGTGAAGTCGACAGAAGCTAAACAGGAAACAAGGGGAAGATACAAGTCATAAAGTGACAGTGCTGCAGTTTGCACGAGGCTAGACATGAGACGATAAAGTGTCTATAATACATCTATAGTTACACCAACTGGATCTTATCTGATCTATAGCTCTGCCTTTCTACTTATGAATACCCTTCATGTAAAGAACTGGGAGCTAATAATTAAGAATTTGACTTTAAAGTTCTTTTAATTAAGCCCTTTTTATCTAATATCTAGTTTATCTTTTAGCACAAGTTAATTAATGTGTGAGAGTGTCTCTGGAGGCGAGATATATGATGAATGTGAACACCTACTCCGGTCTCACAGTGACGTTTAAAGCAGGAATCAGACTCATGAATATAAGTGTCTCTGCAGGAGAGAGAGGAGACAAAGAAGAAGAGATGGAGGCTGGATCAGGTTCAGTCAATGGTCCCTGTAGTTCAAACATCTGCCACTAGGAGGCACTGTGTTCTCATCGAGAGGTGGGACAAAATGTGAGCCTTTTTGGTTTTGTAGGTTTGTACTAAGATCAGTATCAACAAGAAGCTTAATGAAAACCCCTCCTGTGTTTAAGTTACACCATTATCTATTTATCATTGATAGATTATGTAAATGTAATATTCTTTAAAGAGACACTGGGCTGAGGCTGTAGCTCCTCCTCCTCCAGTGGCTGTTACAAATAATGTTAGTATTTCAGAAGTATTTAAAAAACGTCTCAAATTGTTGAAAAGTTTTACAGTGGGCTTACCTGGTCCAGGTTATGTTCTGATGATTTGAATTTCTTTGGCACAAAAAAAAAAAAAAAAAAAAACCTAGGATTATTAATAAAACGATGACATTTAAAATCCAGATAAAATTATAAGATAATTTTCTTTCCACTTTATTCTCAGAGCTGAAGCCTGTGAAGACATGAAAACATATTTAACATTCCTTTGAGGACAGCAATGTCCCAATTTTGGACTAAATCAAAAGAGTTTTACTCTAGAACAACAACAAGCCCCTGAATGGAGCAGTATCACTAACGACTCTTCTGAGCCTTAACGACTCACATCAAGAGTCACACTTCCCTTTCAGAGTCAACGACTATGAGACCAGAACAGCCTGGTCCATCAAGTTTGGTTTCAGGGGAAACTCCTCCCTCTAGAGATATAAGCTCAGCTCTCTCACCAGTTGATCTCAGAATTGATAAAGTCTCTTGGAATTAGAGACGAAACGTCTTCACCTTGAAAACTGAGTCCAGATGCTTTTACTTCAACCTTTTTTTCAAGATGACCTGGATGACTGAAAACCTTCACAGACATGTTTAGAACTGAATGAATGACAGTTTAACCTGGTTGGTCCCAGTGCAGGTAAATCTTCTGTTGTTGCTGGAAATGGAGATGTTGACTCGAGGGAAGGATTTGTTCGATGCCTGACAGTCGTCTTTGTCGCACACTGACCACAGCCAGTCCTTTTGGACGGAGCAGTTCACACTGACGGTGCACGAGCCGACAGAGAAGTTGGACGCTCAGAGCTGGTCCGGGAACAGCCTCTGATGCACAAGTGTTTTGAGAAGATAAGCTCGCCCTCTACTGGATAAAATGAGAGTCCGGTTTCAAATGGATTTAAATCCATTTAAATGGACTTGTGCAGGTTTTTGTTGGATTTGAACAAGTTTTAAATATATGTAAAAAGCTTTTAGATGGATTTAAATAGGTTTTAGATGGACTTGAACAGGTTTGTTTGGTTTTGAGCAAGTTTTAGATGGACTTGAACAGGTTTTAGTTGGATTTGAAAATGTTTTAAGTTGGATTTTAATGTTTTAGATGGAATTGAACAGGTTTTAGATGGATTTAAACAGGTTTTAAATAGATTTGAACAGGTTTTAGATGGACTTGAATATGTTTTGAACATGTTCACCTGTTTGTCAGACCAAATGGCCCTGACATGTGGGGTTCCACAGGGGTCTATCTTGGGACCTCTATTATTCAATCTCTACATGCTTCCTTTAGGCCAGTTAATACACAGCTGTGGCGTATCCTACCATAATTATGCAGATGACACTCAGATTTACATTTCACTCACAGCAGGTGAAAATGGACCAATCCATTCACTGTGTCACTGCATCGAACAGATTGACATGTGGATGCAAAATAATTTTCTCCAACTGAACAGAAACAAGACTGAACTAATCATCTTTGGGCCACAGAAACAAAGAGAAAGTGTCAGCAGTCACCTCGTCTCTTTCTCTAAAATCTAATAATCAGGTTAGAAATCTAGGGGTCATCATGGACTCAGACTTGAATTTCCACAGTCACATTAAGTAAATTACATCATCTGCATTTTATCACCTTAAAAACATTTCCAGAGTCAAAGGGATGATGTCTCAACCAGACTTAGAGAAACTTATCCATGCTTTTATCTCCAGCAGGTTAGATTACTGTAACGGCCTGCTCACTGGTCTCTCAAAACGAGAGTTAAGACAGCTGCAGCTTATTCAGAACGCGGCTGCTCGGGTTCTAACCAAAACCAGGAAGTACAACCACATCACGCCAGTTTTTAAATCTCTGCACTGGCTTCCTGTTGCTCAGAGAATAGACTTCAAAACAGCACTGCTGGTTTACAAGTCTCTAAATGGTTTAGCACCAGAATATATCTCTGACATGCTAGTTACTTATGAACCTCCTCGGACTCTGAGAACATCTGGGACAGGCCTTCTGCTCGTGCCCAGAGTTAGAACTAAACAGGGTGAAGCAGCGTTTAAGTTTCATGCAGCAAAAACCTGGAATAGCCTCCCAGATGAAGTAAAACAAGCCTCAACTTTAACAATGTTCAAGGGGAGGTTAAAAACCTTCCTCTTTAGCTCCGCCTACACTACAACCTAAAGTGTTTGTTTTTTCTTTTATCTGCACTCTTCTTTTTAAAATGTTTTTTTTTTTTTTCTTATGCTTCTTAATATAAATCTTGTAAATTGTCTTTTATTCCTGTAAAGCACTTTGAGTTACCCAGTGTATGAATTGTGCTATATAAATAAAATTGCCTTGCCTTGCCTTGCCTTAAAGTCAAAGTGTTGTAAACTCACAGATGAGCCCCAGAGTCCAGACCAGAGAGGGTCCCATCCTCACATCCAGGCGTTAACGATTCCTGAAGGATTAAAGGAAATATATGTTTTATTTCTTCTTGACACTGAAACAAAGATGGAGCAACTATGGACTGTGTTGTCGTCTTGAAGCTGAAGGAGAGATAACATCGTTCATGTTCAGAAACGTGTTAGATACTTCTCTTTGTGGTTATTGTTCTGTAGAAGTTTGTATGAATTGTTTGTGTGTTTGTCAGAACTGAAGCTACAGTACAGCTCACAGAGGGACTGAGATAAAGTGTGTCATAGAACGTCATAGAAATGTGTGGCTTTTGATCAAATAATAAAACAAGTGCAGTGACCCACTTTAAAAACTTAATGTGCTGGAGTTGAAGAAGAAGAAGGGTAGTTTATTCTTTAGGACAGCGTACAATGTACATTAAGCTGGAGCAGAGATGCTTGTACCAGATTATATCTTAACAGCTAATTTCCATCTGTAGTTCTTTATTGTACATTGTTTTTGGAGGCAGGGGAACCCTATGCAGACACAGGGAGAACATGAGGCTGTGTGTCTACAATAACAGTTTTTAAGTATGAGCTATAGATTAGATTCTGCTGCAAAATGCGTCTGGAGTCTATAACTCTAGTTGGAGTTGGTTGTCACTACAGACCAGGGCTGTCAAACTCATTTTAGTTCAGGGGCACCAAAGGTAAATAACTCTCCTGTTTAATCTTTATCTTGTTTCCTGCCACATGTTGGTGTTTATAAAGTGACTGTATAGATTAGATTATGCAGTATTTTTGCCAGCTTTGTGAGTGCTTTATCACAGAGATATTAGACACTTATATTTGTTTAATCTCCTTGTTGCACTGGATGGACTTGTGAGGACTTGTGTAGCACTTATCCACAGTTGTCTTTAGTCTGTTCTTAAAACACAGGGCTTTTTTTTACATCTTTGACATGAAGACTTGAGAAACTGTCAACACTACAGTCAATTATAATTCAGAGTTCTGGGTTAAACTGTGTTGATGCTTTGAGGAACTACACTCCCGCTCTACACTGCCATCTGGTGTTGATAAATGTAATGATGTTTAAATAAAAAAAATTAACTGTCACCTTTAATGTAAAACTCATTTTTCTGTTTATTATTGTATTTGTATTACTCTAAAGCAGTTAGTCAATACTTTACTTTTGTTTACACAGGTGACCATGTGACTCTGAAGGGTCCTGAACAGTCTTTGTATCTCAGAGACATAAAACTACAAAATATTATTATCACCAATTCCATCGTGCTAAGGTCTACATTCACCTTTGTCATTCACTGATTATATTAATTTCCATGTTTTTCTAATATTGTGGATGGGATCATCCTCTGCAGGAGTACATATTGTCACATCTGAAAGTAACACTGTCACTTTTTTAGAAACTAATAATCACTGCAACATAAAGTGAACAAGATGTGATGAGATGTGCCCTATTCTTGGTAAAAAAATTATTGAGTTTGTTTTGAGTTAATTTATGTTTTAAGTTTTAATTATGAATCTATTACATTTAAAACCAAGCAGTTTTAATCAGTTGGTGTGTATGATACTAATATATTATAAAATACTTATTTATTTTATTTTACTGCTGTTTATTGTGTTTGTTTTGTTCATCAAACTGAATTCTAAAAAAATAATTTGCAAAGATAAAATAATCGTTATAAAAAAGGGTATATAAATAATATAGTTATGTAATATAACATTATAGTATGTTGACTAATGCATTTGAAGAATGAAATGCAAAAACAGATAAACAACAATTTGGAAAATAATTGAGAATTGTAATCTATTCTTTGCATAAAGCTGTTTTCAAAACCCAAATCTAATTTAGTGCTACAGCCTGATGGAATAAATGGTACATTTAGCTTTGTGAATGATTGATTGATTGATTGATTGATTGATTCATTCAATTTATTGTCATTACAGTTGTAAAAGTACACTGCAACGAAAAGCTTATTTAGTGGTGCAACATATTTACATTTATACATAGATAACACACAAGGTTGCAAGGCCACACCAGTACGCTATTACAGCGCGCCGATGATCCTCCGGAAAATGAAATAAGGGATTGCACAAACATAGCAAACATCACATGTACAGACATAACAGACAGGTAGTTATAACAACAGTAGCAGTTACAACATAAACAACAGTAGCAGTTTCAACAAAACAAGTAATAGTACAGGGTCAGACAGATGTAAAAGTGGCAGACTGTTGGTTTGGGCTGGTGTTAGGATAGGAGTCCAAGGCCTCTGTGGGCGATGAATAGGCCGTCTGTTGGAGTGAGAGTCAGCGGCCTTGGCTGGTAACGGAGAGTCTCAAGTGGATAAGATAAGACCCAGCTGCCGGCTAGGCTTCCAAGAGGGAGGGGGCACAGCAAAAATTTGTAATTTATATATTTGATCCTCGGTAATTTGTCCGGGTCGTGATCAATCAGTTCTGGTCCTCAGCAACAGTTTCGTGAGTCCATGTCGTGGAGTAACCTTGATGTAACCCTGTCCACAGTCCGTGCTGAGAAGGTCTCGGGTCAGCTCCTCGGATTGCGCGCTCTTTGATGTAGCCCTTTTCACTCTTTGATGTAACCCTTTCAAACTTTCACCCACGTCATGGAAGCACTTTTTAAATTTCAGTAGACAGCGGCTGGGTGGATTTGAAGGCAGCTGTCTTGCAAATTTCCGATAGTTGAAGGCATTCCCCAGACCAATAAGGAGGAATCCAGCTATCATGAATCCAAACATATAAATATCCTTCTTTTGTGAAAAATAGTGTCAATAGTGTCAATAGTGCTCAGAAACCAGGTGATTAAATCCATATCGGTTCTTAGGGGTCCAGCAGGCAGTAAAGTCCAAGAAATAACAGAGAAAAATGACGAAAAATGACAAAAAATGACGACACGAGACAAGAGAATAGCAGAGAGCAGAGGGAGCAGAGGGAAACACGTCCGCCTTGTCTGAAGGACAGAGTAGATCAGCCCTCAGTCTCTTCTTTAAGATATTAAAGACTGATATGTTTCTAGTGATGTTTACAGATGTTACAGACAAACTCACCAACATCATAAACTCTGAAGGACTGACTGTCCTCAGTGAAATAAAGTGGGTCTCCTCTTCCTGCTCTGCACCAGTACACTCCTCCCACTGAGACACTTATGGCGCTTTTCCACTACCAGTATCAGCTCGCCTCGATCGCCTCGACTCGCCTCGGCTCGCTTTTCGCTCCGTTTTCTATTGCAGATAGTACCTCCACAATAGTACCTAGTCGTCATAGCGACGCCACAAGAACCTGTCGTGACGTAATCTTCTACGCGACACACACCCGCTACTCACACACATAAACAATGGAGGAAATCGAGTCTATGTTTTTTTTATCCTCGGGATGTGGCTGTTTCTCACAGCAAGACAGCAAACGTTGTTTCAGGAGAGGCTGAGGGCAGCAAAAAGAAACAACGCTGATAACAGGAGAGTTTTGGGAATTACTACAGAGTTCAGACTACGAGACAAATCTGTTTTTTCAAAGCCGACGCAAGAGGCTAAGTTATGCTAACGTTTACATATGTGTAAATACTATAAGTTACTAGGGATGCACCGATGCATCGGCTGAACATCGGTAACGGCCGATATTTGCCTCGTTAAATGCCATCGGCCATCGGGAAATAAAAATGACATTTGCCGATGTCTGATGAGATACCGCGTCCAAGACGGGAGAGGGCGCCCGCTCACTCTCCGTCCTCAGTGACTCAGATTAAACAAAGAAGACGGCGGTCGTGTGGCAATATTTTACAGTTTCAGAGAAAGATCAGCGTTTTGCAGTTTGCAATACGTGTTCCGTTGAAATTTAAAGAGGGGGGGCTGTTAGAAAGTCATTTTACACAACAAATCTCATTGTACATTTGAAAAGCAGGCACGAGGCGGTGTACGGCGATTACCTGCAAGCTGACCAAAAACGGAAAAATGAAGCCCCCAAGAAAGCGCAAACCCCCGCTAAGACTCAGACTTCAATTGACACGGCATTTGAGAAAGCCAAACAGCTGCCTCCAGACAGCGCCAAAGCGAAACAAATAACAAACAAGGTGATGTAGTTCATCGCTTTAGATGGAAAAAAAATGTTTTATTGGGCCATGAAAATAATCTCATTGACTAAGTTTTTGTTTATCAGGCTAAAACCACTCAAATAATTTTGTTGGGCAATGTACTGCAACAATCTTTTCATTGATTAGCAGTCAAATGTTTTTGAATGTTATTTTTCAGAAAAGTAAAGAACTTGTCATAAATAAGGTTATAACTAATGTCAACCAGAAAGTGACATTAAAGGTTGTTTGTGTTCCATAAATTGGTCTGATTGAATTTGTGCTCATTCTAGGATAGTGTGATCAAGAGCCGAAAGACTTGTATGTTTCTGTGGCACAAATGAATAAATAAATAACAAAAAGAAAAAACATCGCATCGGAATCGCCATCGGTCAAGATGTTATGTTAAACATCGGTATCGGTATCGGCCCAGAATTTCCCAATCGGTGCATCCCTATAAGTTACTACTTACAAAGTATTTGAACAACTTTATAGCTACCAGTATTACGTACTAAAATGTGTATGGTTTATGTGTTTCAGATCTGTAGAACAGCAGATCTACAACAGGAAAATATGTCGAGCACGGGTTGTGGTTGAAAACGCTTTTGGTAGACTGAAGGGAAGGTGGCGTTGTCTCATGAAAAGAAATGACTGTGATGTTACAATTGTGAAATCTATGATTCTTACTTGCTGTGCTTTGCATAACCTTTGTGAGAGTCATGGAGAGGACTATGACAATGACTGGGATGCACCTGCAGCAGCAGAGCCTGTGGTGGCAGTGGCACAGGGTGTAGAGGAGGAAGGCAGTGATGTACGAGAGGGTCTGATGCGTTACTTTAATTGCTAAAAATAAATACATTATCGTTAAAAATGTTGTCTCTGCTGTTTTAAGGTTATCACAGTATAAAATCTGAAAATACATGGTCAAACCCTTGTACAAAAGCAAACCATCAAAAAAGACACTTATTTGTAATAAGTTTCAAAAAAGTTTTATTTAACCACACACATACAAATAGAACAAACTCTAATATAAATTCACAAACAACTATATACATGTTACATGTAGTGCAAACAATTTTCTAAAAATGCTGTATTTAATTACATAATATACATTTTCAGTCCAGGGGTGGTGGAACAGCGTCCCGCCGGTTCAGTGCCTGTACAAGCTGGCTCAGGGTTCCCAGAAAGGCCTGGTTGAAGGACGACATTGCAGCAATCTCCTCCCTCCTCAAAGCCGCTTCTAGTTCTCTTGCATGTGCTGCATCGTCGAGTACCATTTGTAAATGGCGCTCTCGCTGTGTCCGGTTCAACTCCATCTGCTCCACATCAGATGTCTGCATCTCCCTCAGGACAGTCAGATGCTCCTGCTCCCTCTGTCGTTTCCTCCGTCCTGGACAAAAAATAATTACAATTAAAGCCGCAAGCGGCGATAAAGGCCCTCGCCTCCCTTGAGACCGCGGGGACACATATATTCGGAGGATTGCATGTCGTGCTTTAAAGCAAATTTGGAGCTAGATGAAAACCCTTTAGCACAAAGTGTACGATTTAGGTGGTCATGTATTCCACCCAACATAGATTTTCTGTTGAGTTTACGGTATGGCTGTAATAAACTTTTCTGTTTGCCCTAAGGGGTCCTATGGATGTACCAAGTTTTGTATTTCTACATTGGAAAAATTTACTTTCATTTTCCATAGAACCAATTATTTTGACTTTTCTAGGGGTCGCCACTGAGTCATTTTTCCTATTTTTTTTTCAGGGACTTCAAATACATACATTTTTGCCGGGCTTGAAGTCTGGGACCAATAAAAATGACTTTTAGTTGCACGTTTACTGGGTCAAATTGAAAATCATTTTTCAGAAATATTATAATAAAAAAATATATACCAAATTATAATAAAAAAAAATATACCTCGAGCAAAAACGACAAGAAAAACGCCTGTCTATTTTACACACATGTGTTTAGCTCATTTTGCCCAAGTTTGGTGTCTGTGGAATGAAGCAGCTATTTTCTGTTGTTTTTTAAAAGAGAGGTTGTATTCTAAGTCGGTTCACATCTTCAATTTAAAATGCCTTCCCGTGTGTGATAAGGTGTGGTCCCCTTTGGCTTTTATGTTCATAAGCCCATACTGGATGTGTGTACCAAGTTTCATTTGCCTACGACAAACTAAAATTTTCACTTCCCATTGACTTTTTCCACATATTTGGGACGTTGCTATGGCAACACATTTATAGATAGGGGGTGGTTGTCATTGGCTTTTATGCTCGTCATGACATAAGAGATGTGTGTACCAAATTTTATGTCTCTATGACAAACTAAATTCTTGGGTCCCATTATAAGTTTGTAGGGGGCGCTGGAGAGCCATTTCTAAAGATAACCCTTTTATTTACATATTTTTGTGTTCAGGTCATAAATGTGCATAAACGCCTTTTTGGGTCCAACTCGATCCGAGAAGGCGTTTGAGAGTTAAGAGACGTTTTATTTTCACAAAAATGGCCACCTCGTTACAGGCTTACCACACCCATACCCGATAAGATATCAACAACAAAGTCACAACTTTGGTTGGCACACGTGTCTAGATGATACTCACCAAATTTGGGGCCATTTAGATTAAAACACAATGATTTGCATCTTGTTGCGCAAGGGGTGCGATTTTAGTGCCCATGCGTTTCACCCCACATGGCGGACTTCCTGTTGAGTTTAGGGTGTGGCTGTCATTGACTTTTCTGTTTGCCCTGAGGTGTCCTATGGATGTACCAAGTTTCATTTTTCTACGTTGGAAAAAAGTTACTTTCACTTTCCATAGGCCCAATGTATTTTGACTTTTCTAGGGTCGCCACTGAGTCATTTTTCGTTTTTTTTTCCGGGACTTCAAATACATAAATTTTTCGCCGGGCTTGAAGTCTGGGACCAATAAAATGACTTTTACTTGTTGGTTTACTGGGTCAAATTGAGGATCATTTTGCAGAAAAATTATAATAAAAAATATATACGAATTATAATAAAAAAAATATAACTCGAGCAAAAAAGTCTAGAAAAACACTTGTCTATTTTACATACATGTGTTTAGCTCATTTTGCCCAAGTTTGGTGTCTGTGGAATGAAGCAGCTATTTTTTGTTGTTTTATAAAAAAGAGGTGTATTCTAAGTCGGACCAAATTTTCAATTCAAAATGGCCGCCTTCCCGTGTGTGATAGGGTGTGGTCCCCATTGGCTTTTTGTTCATAAGCCCATGGTGGATCTGTGTACCAAGTTTCATTTGCCTACGACAAACTAAAATTTTCACTTCCCATTGACTTTTTCCAAATATTTGGAACGTTGCTATGGCAACACATTTATAGATAGGGGGTGGTTGTCATTGGCTTTTATGCTCGTCATGACATAAGAGATGTGTGTACCAAATTTCATGTCTCTATGACAAACTAAATTCTTGGGTCCCATTATAAGTTTGTAGGGGCGCTGGAGAGCCATTTCTAAAGATAACCCTTTTATTTACATATTTTTGTGTTCAGGTCATGAATGTGCACAAACGCCTTTTTGGGTCCAACTCGATCCGAGAAGGCATTTGAGAGTTAAGAGACGTTTTATTTTCACAAAAATGGCCACCTCGTTACAGGCTTGCCACACCCATACCCGATAAGATATCAACAACAAAGTCACAACTTTGGTTGGCATACGTGTCTAGATGATACTCACCAAATTTGGGGCCATTTAGATTAAAACACAATGATTTGCATCTTTCTGCTAAGCAAGGTGCGATTTTAGTGGCCGTGCGTTTCACCCCACATGGCGGACTTCCTGTTGAGTTTAGGGTGTGACTGTCATTGACTTTTCTGTTTGCCCTGAGGTGTCCTATGGATGTACCAAGTTTCATTTTTCTACGTTGGAAAAAGTTACTTTCACTTTCCATAGGCCCAATGTATTTTGATTTTGTAGGGTCGCCACTGAGTCATTTCTCGTATTTTTTTTTCGGCGACTTCAAAAACATACCATTTTCGCCGAGCTTGAAGTCTGGGACCAATAAAAATGACTTTTCGTGCATGTTCACTGGGTCAAATTTAGGATCATTTGGTTACAATAAAAAAAAATAAAAAATAAAAATAAAAAAAAAAAAAAAAAAAAAAAAAAAAAAAAATCCGAGCAAAAACAATAGGCCCTCCCGGCCATCACCGGCTCGCCTGAGCCTAATTAAAGCATAGCGGCGATAAAGGCCCTCGCCTCCCTTGAGACCGCGGGGACACATATATTCGGAGGATTGCATGTCGTGCTTTAAAGCAAATTTGGAGCTGTTTAGATGAAAACCCTTTAGCACAAAGTGTACGATTTAGGTGGTCATGTATTCCACCCAACATAGTAGATTTTCTGTTGAGTTTACGATATGGCTGTAATAAACTTTTCTGTTTGCCCTAAGGTGTCCTATGGATGTACCAAGTTTTGTATTTCTACATTTGAAAAATTTACTTTCATTTTCCATAGAACCAATTATTTTGACTTTTCTAGGGGTCGCCACTGAGTCATTTTTCATATTTTTTTTTCGGGGACTTCAAATACACAAATTTTTGCCGGGCTTGAAGTCTGGGACCAATAAAAATGACTTTTAGTTGCACGTTTACTGGGTCAAATTGAGGATCATTTTGCAAAAATTATAATAAAAATATATACCGAATTATAATAAAATAAAATATAACTCGAGCAAAAAGTCTAGAAAACACTTGTCTATTTTACATACATGTGTTTAGCTCATTTTGCCCAAGTTTGGTGTCTGTGGAATGAAGCAGCTATTGTCTGTGTTCTTTTAAAAAAGAGGTGTATTTTAAGTCGGTTCACATTTTAAATTCAAAATGGCCGCCTTCCGTGTGTGATAGGGTGTGGTCCCCATTGGCTTTTTGTTCATAAGCCCATGCTGGATGTGTGTACCAAGTTTCATTTGCCTACAAACTAAAATTTTCACTTCCCATTGACTTTTTCCACATATTTGGGACTATGGCAACACATTTATAGATAGGGGTGGTTGTCATTGGCTTTTATGCTCGTCATGACATAAGAGATGTGTGTACCAAATTTCATGTCTCTATGACAAACTAAATTCTTGGGTCCCATTATATGTTTGTAGGGGGCGCTGGAGAGCCATTTCTAAAGATAACCCTTTTATTTACATATTTTTGTGTTCAGGTCATGAATGTGCACAAACGCCTTTTTGGGTCCAACTCGATCCGAGAAGGCGTTTGAGAGTTAAGATACATTTTATTTTCACAAAAATGGCCACCTGTTACAGGCTTGCCACACCCATACCCGATAAGATATCAACAAAGTTACAACTTTGGTTGGCACATGTGTCTAGATGATACTCACCAAATTTGGGGCCATTTAGATTAAAACACAATGATTTGCATCTTTCTGCGCAAGGGGTGCGATTTTAGTGGCAGCGCGTTTCACCCCATGGCAGACTTCCTGTTGAGTTTAGGGTGTGGCTGTCATTGACTTTTCTGTTTGCCCTGAGGTGTCCTATGGATGTACCAAGTTTAATCTTTCTACGTTGGAAAAAAGTTACTTTCACTTTCCATAGGCCCAATGTATTTTGACTTTTCTAGGGGCCGCCACTGAGTCATTTTTTGTATTTTTTTCGGGGACTTCAAATACTTAAATTTTTCGCCGAGCTTGAAAAATTGGACCAATAAAAAAGACTTTTCGTGCATGTTCACTGGGTCAAATTTAGGATCATTGTGCAGAAAAAGAAAGAGGAGAAAAAAAAAAAAATCCGAGCAAAAACAATAGGCCCTCCCGGTCATCACCGGCTCGGGCCTAATTAAAGCCGCAAGCGGCGATAAAGGCCCTCGCCTCCCTTGAGACCGCGGGGACACATATATTCGGAGGATTGCATGTCGTGCTTTAAAGCAAATTTGGAGCTGTTTAGATGAAAACCCTTTAGCACAAAGTGTACGATTTAGGTGGTCATGTATTCCACCCAACATTTTCTGTTGAGAAGGATCCTGGCAATTGGGAAATGGCATTTATTTCCCAATAGTTGCCTCTTCACAGACTCATTACGACCACAGCCACAAATCTATCAAAAACAAATTGATAACTTTTTTGCACACATGTCTAGATGATACTCACCAAATTTGGAGCTGTTTAGATGAAAAGCCTTTAGACACAAGGGTGCAATTTAGGTGGTCACGCATACACCCAACATAGTAGATTTCCTGTTGAGTTTACGATATGGCTGTAATACATTTTTCTGTTCGCCTGAGGTGTCCCAAGTTTCATTTTTCTACGTTGGAAAAAGTTACTTTCACTTTCCATAGGCCCAATGCAGTTTGACTTTTGTAGGGTCGCCACTGAGTCATTTTTCATATTTTTTTAGTGACTTCAAATACATAAATTTTTGCCGAGCTTGAAGTCTGGGACCAATAAAATGACTTTTTCGTGCATGTTCACTGGGTCAAATTTAGGATCATTGGGTCGGAAGAAAAAAAAAAAAAAAAAAAAAAAAAAAAAAATCCGAGCAAAAACAATAGGCCCTCCCGGTCATCACCGGCTCGGGCCTAATTAAAATAGCGGCGATAAAGGCCCTCGCCTCCTTGAGACCGCAGGGACACATATATTCGGAGGATTGCATGTCGTGCTTTAAAGCAAATTTGGAGCTGTTTAGATGAAAACCCTTTAGCACAAAGTGTACGATTTAGGTGGTCATGTATTCCACCCAACATTTTCTGTTGAGAAGGATCCTGGCAATTGGGAAATGGCATTTATTTCCCAATAGTTGCCTCTTCACAGACTCATTACGACCACAGCCACAAATCTATCAAAAACAAATTGATAACTTTTTTTTGAACACGTGTCAAGATGATACTCACCAAATTTGGAGCTGTTTAGATGAAAAGCCTTTAGACACAAGGGGTGCAATTTAGGTGGTCACGCATACACCCAACATAGTAGATTTCCTGTTGAGTTTACGATATGGCTGTAATACATTTTTCTGTTCGCCCTGAGGTGTCCTATGGATGTACCAAGTTTCATTTTTCTACGTTGGAAAAAGTTACTTTCACTTTCCATAGGCCCAATGCAGTTTGACTTTAGTAGGGAATTCGCCACTGAGTCATTTTTCATATTTTTTTCGACTTCAAATACATAAATTTTTCACGAGATTGAAGTCTGGGACCAATAAAAATGACTTTTAGTTGCACGTTTACTGGGTCAAATTGAGGATCATTTTGCAGAAAAATTATAATAAAAAATATATACGAATTATAATAAAAAAAAATATAACTCGAGCAAAAAAGTTTAGAAAAACGCTTGTCTATTTTACATACATGTGTTTAGCTCATTTTGCCCAAGTTTGGTGTCTGTGGAATGAAGCAGCTATTGTCTGTGTACTTTTAAAAAAGAGGTGTATTTTAAGTCGGTTCACATTTTCAATTCAAAATGGCCGCCTTCCGTGTGTGATAGGGTGTGGTCCCCATTGGCTTTTTTGTTCATAAGCCCATGCTGGATGTGTGTACCAAGTTTCATTTGCCTACGACAAACTAAAATTTTCACTTCCCATTGACCTTTTTACAAATATTTGGGACGTTTCTATGGCAACACATTTATAGATAGGGGGTGGTTGTCATTGGCTTTTATGCTCGTCATGACATAAGAGATGTGTGTACCAAATTTCATGTCTCTATGACAAACTAAATTCTTGGGTCCCATTATAAGTTTGTAGGGGGCGCTGGAGAGCCATTTCTAAAGATAACCCTTTTATTTACATATTTTTGTGTTCAGGTCATGAATGTGCACAAACGCCTTTTTGGGTCCAACTCGATCCGAGAAGGCGTTTGAGAGTTAAGAGACGTTTTATTTTCACAAAAATGGCCACCTCGTTACAGGCTTGCCACACCCATACCCGATAAGATATCAACAACAAAGTCACAACTTTGGTTGGCACACGTGTCTAGATGATACTCACCAAATTTGGGGCCATTTAGATTAAAACACAATGATTTGCATCTTTCTGCGCAAGTGCGATTTTAGTGGCAGCGTTTCACCCACATGGCGGACTTCCTGTTAAGTTTAGGGTGTGACTGTCATTGACTTTTCTGTTTGCCCTGAGGTGTCCTATGGATGTACCAAGTTTCATTTTTCCACGTTGGAAAAAAGTTACTTTCACTTTCCATAGGCCCAATGTATTTTGACTTTTCTAGGGGCCGCCACTGAGTCATTTTTCGTATTTTTTTTTCGGAGACTTCAAATACTTAAATTTTTCGCTGGGCTTGAAGGCTGGGACCAATAAAAATGACTTTTCGTTCATGTTCACTGGGTCAAATTTAGGATCATATGGGGAGAAGAAGAAAAATAATTAAAGCCGCAAGCGGCGATAAAGGCCCTCGCCTCCCTTGAGACCGCGGGGACACATATATTCGGAGGATTGCATGTCGTGCTTTAAAGCAAATTTGGAGCTGTTTAGATGAAAACCCTTTAGCACAAAGTGTACGATTTAGGTGGTCATGTATTCCACCCAACATTTTCTGTTGAGAAGGATCCTGGCAATTGGGAAATGGCATTTATTTCCCAAAGAAATGGCTGCCTCTTCACAGACTCATTACGACCACAGCCACAAATCTATCAAAAAACAAATTGATAATTTTTTTGGCACACGTGTCTAGATGATACTCACCAAATTTGGAGCTGTTTAGATGAAAAGCCTTTAGACACAAGGGGTGCAATTTAGGTGGTCACGCATACACCCAACATAGTAGATTTCCTGTTGAGTTTACGATATGGCTGTAATACATTTTTCTGTTCGCCCTGAGGTGTTCTATGGATGTACCAAGTTTCATTTTTCTACGTTGGAAAAAGTTACTTTCACTTTCCATAGGCCCAATGTATTTTGACTTTTGTAGGGTCGCCACTGAGTCATTTTTCATATTTTTTTAGCGACTTCAAATACATAAATTTTTATGAGCTTGAAGTCTGGGACCAATAAAAATGACTTTTAGTTGCACGTTTACTGGGTTAAATTGAGGATCATTTTGCAGAAAAATTATAATAAAAAAATATACCAAATTATAATAAAATAAAATATAACTCGAGCAAAAAAGTCTAGAAAAACACTTGTCTCTTTTACATACATGTGTTTAGCTCATTTTGCCCAAGTTTGGTGTCTGTGGAATGAAGCAGCTATTTTCTGAGTTCTTTTAAAAGAGGTGTATTTTAAGTCGGTTCACATTTTCAATTCAAAATGGCCGCCTTCCCGTGTGTGATAGGGTGTGGTCCCCATTGGCTTTTTGTTCATAAGCCCATGCTGGATGTGTGTACCAAGTTTCATTTGCCTACGACAAACTAAAATTTTCACTTCCCATTGACTTTTTCCAAATATTTGGGGCGTTGCTATGGCAACACATTTATAGATAGGGGTGGTTGTCATTGGCTTTTATGCTCGTCATGACATAAGAGATGTGTGTACCAAATTTTATGTCTCTATGACAAACTAAATTCTTGGGTCCCATTATAAGTTTGTAGGGGGCGCTGGAGAGCCATTTCTAAAGATAACCCTTTTATTTACATATTTTTGTGTTCAGGTCATGAATGTGCACAAACGCCTTTTTGGGTCCAACTCGATCCGAGAAGCCGTTTGAGAGTTAAGAGACGTTTTATTTTCACAAAAATGGCCACCTCGTTACAGGCTTGCCACACCCATACCCGATAAGATATCAACAACAAAGTCACAACTTTGGTTGGCACATGTCTAGATGATACTCACCAAATTTGGGGCCATTTAGATTAAAACACAATGATTTGCATCTTTCTGCGCAAAGTGCGAATTTAGTGGCCGCGCCTTTCACCCACATGGCGGACTTCCTGTTAAGTTTAGGGTGTGACTGTCATTGACTTTTCTGTTTGCCCTGAGGTGTCCTATGGATATACCAAGTTTCATTTTTCTACGTTGGAAAAAGTTACTTTCACTTTCCATAGGCCCAATGTATTTTGACTTTTCTAGGGGCCGCCACTGAGTCATTTTTCGTATTTTTTTTTGGGGACTTCAAATACATACATTTTTGCCGGGCTTGAAGTCTGGGACCAATAAAAATGACTTTTAGTTGTTCGTTTACTGGGTTAAATTGAGGATCATTTTGCAGAAAAATTATAATAAAAAATATATACCGAATTATAATAAAAAAATATAACTCGAGCAAAAAGTCTAGAAAAACACTTGTCTCTTTTACATACATGTGTTTAGCTCATTTTGCCCAAGTTTGGTGTCTGTGGAATGAAGCAGCTTTTTCTGTGTACTTTTAAAAAGAGGTGTATTTTAAGTCGGTTCACATTTTCAATTCAAAATGGCCGCCTTCCTGTGTGTGATAGGGTGTGGTCCCCATTGGCTTTTTGTTCATAAGCCCATGGTGGATGTGTGTACCAAGTTTTATTTGCCTACAACAAACTAAAAATTTCACTTCCCATTGACTTTTTCACATTTTTGGGGCGTTGCTATGGCAACACATTTATAGATAGGGGTGGTTGTCATTGGCTTTTATGCTCGTCATGACATAAGAGATGTGTGTACAAAATTTTATGTCTCTATGACAAACTAAATTCTTGGGTCCATTATAAGTTTGTAGGGGCGCTGGAGAGCCATTTCTAAAGATAACCCTTTTATTTACATATTTTTTGTTCAGGTCATGAATGTGCACAAACGCCTTTTTGGGTCCAACTCGATCCGAGAAGGCGTTTGAGAGTTAAGAGACGTTTTATTTTCACAAAAATGGCCACCTCGTTACAGGCTTGCCACACCCATACCCGATAAGATATCAACAACAAAGTCACAACTTTGGTTGGCACACGTGTCTAGATGATACTCACCAAATTTGGGGCCATTTAGATTAAAACACAATGATTTGCATCTTTCTGCGCAAAGTGCGATTTTAGTGGCCGCGTTTCACCCCACATGGCGGACTTCCTGTTAAGTTTAGGGTGTGACTGTCATTGACTTTTCTGTTTGCCCTGAGGTGTCCTATGGATATACCAAGTTTCATTTTTCTACGTTGGAAAAAAGTTACTTTCACTTTCCATAGGCCCAATGTATTTTGATTTTGTAGGGGTCGCCACTGAGTCATTTTTCTTATTTTTTTCGACTTCAAATACATAAATTTTTCGCCGAGCTTGAAGTCTGGGACCAATATAATGACTTTTCGTGCATGTTCACTGGGTCAAATTTAGGATCATTGGGTCGGAAGAAAAAAAAAAAAAAAAAATCCGAGCAAAAAACAATAGGCCCTCCCGGTCATCACCGGCTCGGGCCTAATTAAAGCCGCATAGCGGCGATAAAGGCCCTCGCCTCCCTTGAGACAGCGGGACACATGCACTCGTGCTTTAAAGCGTAAACTTCACGGTAAAAGGATTCTGAGGAGTTTTCTAAGACTCTAGCCGTGGCTCTGGAGGGGCCTCCTCTAAAGGAAGGATCCTGGCAATTGGGAAATGGCATTTATTTCCCAAAGGTTGCCTCTTCACAGACCCATTACGACCACAGCCACAAATGTATCAAAAACAAATTGATAACTTTTTTGCACACGTGTCTAGATGATACTCACCAAATTTGGAGCTGTTTAGACTTTAGACAGAAGGGGTGCGATTTAGGTGGTCACGCATTACACCCAACATAGTAGATTTTCTGTTGAGTTTACGATATGGCTGTAATAAACTTTTCAGTTTGCCCTGAGGTGTCCTATGGATGTACCAAGTTTTGTATTTCTACATTGGAATAAAGTTACTTTCACTTTCCATAGGCCCGATGTATTTTACTTTTCTAGGGGTCGCCACTGAGTCATTTTTTCGTATTTTTTTTTCGGGACTTCAAATACATAAATTTTTATGGGCTTGAAATCTGGGACCAATAAAAATGACTTTTAGTTGTACGTTTACTGGGTTAAATTGAGGATCATTTTGCAGAAAAATATGATAAAAAATATATACCGGATTATAATAAAAAAATATAACTCGAGCAAAAAGTCTAGAAAAACACTTGTCTCATTTACATACATGTGTTTAGCTCATTTTGCCCAAGTTTGGTGTCTGTGGAATGAAGCAGCTATTTTCTGAGTTCTTTTAAAAAGAGGTGTATTTTAAGTCGGTTCACATTTTCAATTCAAAATGGCCGCCTTCCCGTGTGTGATAGGGTGTGGTCCCCATTGGCTTTTTGTTCATAAGCCCATGCTGGATGTGTGTACCAAGTTTCATTTGCCTACGACAAACTAAAATTTTCACTTCCCATTGACTTTTTCCAAATATTTGGGGACGTTGCTATGGCAACACATTTATAGATAGGGGTGGTTGTCATTGGCTTTTATGCTCGTCATGACATAAGAGATGTGTGTACCAAATTTTATGTCTCTATGACAAACTAAATTCTTGGGTCCCATTATAAGTTTGTAGGGGGCTGGAGAGCCATTTCTAAAGATAACCCTTTTATTTACATATTTTTGTGTTCAGGTCATGAATGTGCACAAACGCCTTTTTGGGTGCAACTCGATCCGAGAAGCCGTTTGAGAGTTAAGAGACGTTTTATTTTCACAAAAATGGCCACCTCGTTACAGGCTTGCCACACCCATACCCGATAAGATATCAACAACAAAGTCACAACTTTGGTTGGCACATGTCTAGATGATACTCACCAAATTTGGGGCCATTTAGATTAAAACACAATGATTTGCATCTTTCTGCGCAAAGAGTGCGATTTTAGTGGCGCGTTTCACCCACATGGCGGACTTCCTGTTAAGTTTAGGGTGTGACTGTCATTGACTTTTCTGTTTGCCCTGAGGTGTCCTATGGATATACCAAGTTTCATTTTTCTACGTTGGAAAAAGTTACTTTCACTTTCCATAGGCCCAATGTATTTTGATTTTGTAGGGTCGCCACTGAGTCATTTTTCGTATTTTTTTAGGCGACTTCAAATACATACCATTTTTGCCAAGCTTGAAGTCTGGGACCAATAAAAATGACTTTTGTGCATGTTCACTGGGTCAAATTTAGGATCATTTGGTCACAATAAAGATAAAAAAAAAAAAAAAAAAAAAAAAAAAAATCCGAGCAAAAACAATAGGCCCTCCCGGCCATCACCGGCTCGGGCCTAATTAAAGCCGCAAGCGGCGATAAAGGCCCTCGCCTCCTTGAGACATGCTGGGACACATGCACTCGGAGGATTGCATTTCGTGCTTTAAAGCGTAAACTTCACGGTAATGTCAATTAACCGGGCCTATGCTACTGCTGGGGCCTGCTACACCACCTTGTAATTTAGAGTTAAAGGTCTCCACAATCCCTGGTTTTCCTGGGAGCTGTCTGAACCTTTGAAAATAATAGATTATGCTTGGGCTAAGGCGAGAAAAACAAAGTACTGGCTGGAGATTTGAGATGACTCAGGAATCGCTGCACCCCCCTGTTTAAAAAGGCAAAATGTAAATATAACCTGTCTAAAAGTACAAGGTTACAAGTTCCAAAGGATTCTGAGGAGTTTTCTAAGACTCTAGGCTTGGATCTAGAGGGGCCTCCTCTAAAGGAAGGATCCTGGCAATTGGGAAATGGCATTTATTTCCCAAAGAAATGGCTGCCTCTTCACAGACTCATTACGACCACAGCCACAAATGTATCAAAAAACAAATTGATAACCTTTTTGGCACACGTGTCTAGATGATACTCACCAAATTTGGAACTGTTTAGATGAAAAGCCTTTAGACACAAGGGGTGCAATTTGTGGTCACGCATTCAACCCAACATAGTAGATTTCCTGTTGAGTTTAGGGTGTGGCTGTCATAGACTTTTCTGTTTGCCCTGAGGTGTCCTATAGATGTACCAAGTTTCATTTTTCTACGTTGGAAAAAAGTTACTTTCACTTTCCATAGGCCCAATGTATTTTGACTTTTCTAGGGGCCGCCACTGAGTCATTTTTCGTATTTTTTTCGGGACTTCAAATACATACATTTTTGCCGGGCTTGAAGTCTGGGACCAATAAAAATGACTTTTAGTTGTTCGTTTACTGGGTTAAATTGAGGATCATTTTGCAGAAAAATTTTAATAAAAAAATATATACCGAATTATAATAAAAAAAAATAAAACTCCAGCAAAAAAGTCTAGAAAAACGCTTGTCTATTTTACATACATATGTTTAGCTCATTTTGCCCAAGTTTGGTGTCTGTGGAATGAAGCAGCTATTTTCTGTGTTCTTTTAAAAAAGAGGTGTATTTTAAGTCGGTTCACATTTTCAATTCAAAATGGCCGCCTTCCCGTGTGTGATAGGGTGTGGTCCCCATTGGCTTTTTTGTTCATAAGCCCATACTGGATGTGTGTACCAAGTTTCATTTGCCTACAACAAACTAAAATTTTCACTTTCCATTGACTTTTTCCACATTTTTGGGACGTTGCTATGGCAACACATTTATAGATAGGGGGTGGTTGTCATTGGCTTTTATGCTCGTCATGACATAAGAGATGTGTGTACCAAATTTTATGTCTTTATGACAAACTGAATTCTTGGGTCCCATTATAAGTTTGTAGGGGGCGCTGGAGAGCCATTTCTAAAGATAACCCTTTTATTTACATATCTTTGTGTTCAGGTCATGAATGTGCACAAACGCCTTTATGGGTCCAACTCGATCCGAGAAGGCGTTTGAGAGTTAAGAGACGTTTTATTTTCATAAAAATGGCCACCTCGTTACAGGCTTGCCACACCCATACCCGATAAGATATCATAAACAAAGTCACAACTTTGGTTGGCACACGTGTCTAGATGATACTCACCAAATTTGGGGCTATTTAGATTAAAACACAATGATTTGCATCTTTTTGCGCAAAGTGCGATTTTAGTGGCCATGCGTTTCACCCCACATGGCGGACTTCCTGTTAAGTTTAGAGTGTGGCTGTCATTGACTTTTCTGTTTGCCCTGAGGTGTCCTATGGATGTACCAAGTTTCATTTTTCTACATTGGAATAAAATTACTTTCACTTTCCATAGGCCCGATGTATTTTGACTTTTCTAGGGGTCGCCACTGAGTCATTTTTCGTATTTTTTTTTCCGGGACTTCAAATACATAAATTTTTCGCTGGGCTTGAAATCTGGGAACCAATAAAAATGACTTTTAGTTGTGTTTACTGGGTTAAATTGAGGATCATTTTGCAGAAAAATCTGATAAAAAAATATACCGAATTATAATAAAAAAATATAACTCGAGCAAAAAGTCTAGAAAAACACTTGTCTATTTTACATACATATGTTTAGCTCATTTTGCCCAAGTTTGGTGTCTGTGGAATGAAGCAGCTATTGTCTGTGTACTTTTAAAAAAGAGGTGTATTTTTAGTCGGTTCACATTTTCAATTCAAAATGGCCGCCTTCCGTGTGTGATAGGGTGTGGTCCCCATTTTTTTGTTCATAAGCCCATGGTGGATGTGTGTACCAAGTTTCATTTGCCTACAACAAACTAAAATTTTCACTTCCCATTGACTTTTTCCACATTTTTGGGGCGTTGCTATGGCAACACATTTATAGATAGGGGGTGGTTGTCATTGGCTTTTATACTCGTCATGACATAAGAGATGTGTGTACCAAATTTTATGTCTCTATGACAAACTAAATTCTTAGGTCCCATTATAGGTTTGTAGGAGGCGCTGGAGAGCCATTTCTAAAGATAACCCTTTTATTTACATATTTTTGTGTTCAGGTCATGAATGTGCACAAACGCCTTTTGGGTCCAACTCGATCCGAGAAGGCATTTGAGAGTTAAGAGACGTTTATTTTCACAAAAATGGCCACCTCGTTACAGGCTTGCCACACCCATACCCGATAAGATATCAACAACAAAGTTACAACTTAGGTTGGCACATGTGTCTAGATGATACTCACCAAATTTGGGGCCATTTAGATTAAAACACAATGATTTGCATCTTTCTGCGCAAGGGGTGCGAATTTAGTGGCCGCGCGTTTCACCCCACATGGCGGACTTCCTGTTGAGTTTAGGGTGTGACTGTCATTGACTTTTCTGTTTGCCCTGAGGTGTCCTATGGATGTACCAAGTTTCATTTTTCTACGTTGGAAAAAAGTTACTTTCACTTTCCATAGGCCCAATGTATTTTGATTTTGTAGGGGTCGCCACTGAGTCATTTCTCGTATTTTTTTTTCGGCGACTTCAAAAACATACCATTTTCGCCGAGCTTGAAGTCTGGGACCAATAAAAATGACTTTTCGTGCATGTTCACTGGGTCAAATTTAGGATCATTTGGTCACAATAAAAATAAAAAAATCCGAGCAAACAATAGGCCCTCCCGGCCATCACCGGCTCGGGCCTAATTAAAGCCGCAAGCGGCGATAAAGGCCCTCGCCTCTCTTGAGACCGCGGGGACACATGCACTCGGAGGAGTGCATTTCATACTTTAAAGCGTAAACTTCACGGTAAAAGGATTCTGAGGAGTTTTCTAAGACTCTAGCCGTGGCTCTGGAGGGGCCTCCTCTAAAGGAAGGATCCTGGCAATTGGGAAATGGCATTTATTTCCCAAAGGTTGCCTCTTCGCAGACTCATTACGACCACAGCCACAAATGTATCAAAAAAACAAATTGATAACTTTTTTTTGCACACGTGTCTAGATGATACTCACCAAATTTGGAGCTGTTTAGATGAAAAGCCTTTAGACACAAGGGGTGCGATTTAGGTGGTCACGCATTCCACCCAACATAGTAGATTTTCTGTTGAGTTTATGGTATGGCTGTAATAAACTTTTCTGTTTGCCCTGAGGTGTTCTATGGGTGTACCAAGTTTCATTTTTTCTACATTGGAATAAAGTTACTTTCACTTTCCATAGGCCCAATTTATTTTGACTTTTCTAGGGTTTTACTGAGTCATTTTTCGTATTTTTTTCGCGACTTGCCACACCCATACCCGATAAGATATCAACAACAAAGTTACAACTTTGGTTGGCACACGTGTCTAGATGATACTCACCAAATTTGGGGCCATTTAGATTAAAACACAATGATTTGCATCTTTCTGCGCAAAGTGCGATTTTAGTGGCAGCGTTTCACCCCACATGGCGGACTTCCTGTTGAGTTTAGGGTGTGACTGTCATTGACTTTTCAGTTTGCCCTGAGGTGTCCTATGGATGTACCAAGTTTCATTTTTCTACGTTGGAAAAAAGTTACTTTCACTTTCCATAGGCCCAATGTATTTTGACTTTTCTAGGGGCCGCCACTGAGTCATTTTTTCGTATTTTTTTCGGGACTTCAAATACATAAATTTTTCGCTGGGCTTGAAATCTGGGACCAATAAAAATGACTTTTAGTTGTACGTTTACTGGGTTAAATTGAGGATCATTTTGCAGAAAAATATGATAAAAAAAATATACCGAATTATAATAAAAAAAAATATAACTCGAGCAAAAAAGTCTAGAAAAACGCCTGTCTATTTTACATACATGTGTTTAGCTCATTTTGCCCAAGTTTGGTGTCTGTGGAATGAAGCAGCTTTTTCTGTGTACTTTTGAAAAGAGGTGTATTTTAAGTCGGTTCACATTTTCAATTCAAAATGGCCGCCTTCCCGTGTGTGATAGGGTGTGGTCCCCATTGGCTTTTTTGTTCATAAGCTTATGCTGGATGTGTGTACCAAGTTTCATTTGCCTACAACAAACTAAAATTTTCACTTCCCATTGACTTTTTCCAAATATTTGGGACGTTGCTATGGCAACACATTTATAGATAGGGGTGGTTGTCATTGGCTTTTATGCTCGTCATGACATAAGAGATGTGTGTACCAAATTTTATGTCTCTATGACAAACTAAATTCTTGGGTCCCATTATAACTTTGTAGGGGGCGCTGGAGAGCCATTTATAAAGATAACCCTTTTATTTACATATTTTTTTGTTCAGGTCATGAATGTGCACAAACGCCTTTTTGGGTCCAACTCGATCCGAGAAGGCGTTTGAGAGTTAAGAGACGTTTTATTTTCACAAAAATGGCCACCTCGTTACAGGCTTGCCACACCCATACCCGATAAGATATCAACAACAAAGTTACAACTTTGGTTGGCACATGTGTCTAGATGATACTCACCAAATTTGGGGCCATTTAGATTAAAACACAATGATTGGCATCCTTCTGCGCAAGGGGTGCGATTTTAGTGGCCGCACGTTTCACCCCACATGGCGGACTTCCTGTTGAGTTTAGGGTGTGACTGTCATTGACTTTTCTGTTTGCCCTGAGGTGTCCTATGGATATACCAAGTTTCATTTTTCTATGTTGGAAAAAAATTACTTTCACTTTCCATAGGCCCAATGTATTTTGATTTTGTAGGGGTCGCCACTGAGTCATTTTTCGTATTTTTTTTTTGGCGACTTCAAAAACATAACATTTTCGCCGAGCTTGAAGTCTGGGACCAATAAAAATGACTTTTCGTGCATGTTCACTGGGTCAAATTTAGGATCATTTGGTCACAATAAAAATAAAAAAATCCGAGCAAAACAATAGGCCCTCCCGGTCATCACCGCTCGGGCCTAAAAATATATACCAAATTATAATAAAAAATATAACTCGAGCAAAACTAGAAAAACGCCTGTCTATTTTACACACATGTGTTTAGCTCATTTTGCCCAAGTTTGGTGTCTGTGGAATGAAGCAGCTATTTTCTGTGTTCTTTTAAAAAAGAGGTGTATTTTAAGTCGGTTCACATTTTCAATTCAAAATGGCCGCCTTCCCGTGTGTGATAGGGTGTGGTCCCCATTGGCTTTTTGTTCATAAGCCCATGCTGGATGTGTGTACCAAGTTTCATTTGCCTACGACAAACTAAAATTTTCACTTCCCATTGACTTTTTCCAAATATTTGGGACGTTGCTATGGCAACACATTTATAGATAGGGGGTGGTTGTCATTGGCTTTTATGCTCGTCATGACATAAGAGATGTGTGTACCAAATTTTATGTCTCTATGACAAACTAAATTCTTGGGTCCCATTATAAGTTTGTAGGGGGCGCTGGAGAGCCATTTCTAAAGATAACCCTTTTATTTACATATTTTTGTGTTCAGGTCGTGAATGTGCACAAACGCCTTTTTGGGTCAAACTCGATCCAAGAAGGCGTTTGAGAGTTAAGAGACGTTTTATTTTCACAAAAATGGCCACCTCGTTACAGGCTTGCCACACCCATACCCGATAAGATATCAACAACAAAGTCACAACTTTGGTTGGCACATGTGTCTAGATGACACTCACCAAATTTGGGGCAATTTAGATTAAAACACAATGATTTGCATCTTTCTGCGCAGAGTGCGATTTTAGTGGCCGCGCCTTTCACCCCACATGGTGGACTTCCTGAAGAGTTTAGAGTGTGGCTGTCATTGACTTTTCTGTTTGCCCTGAGGTGTCCTATGGATATACCAAGTTTCATTTTCTACGTTGGAAAAAGTTACTTTCACTTTCCATAGGCCCAATGTATTTTGACTTTTCTAGGGCCGCCACTGAGTCATTTTTCGTATTTTTTTCGGGGACTTCAAATACATAAATTTTTGCCGGGCTTGAAGTCTGGGACCAATAAAAATGACTTTTAGTTGTTCGTTTACTGGGTTAAATTGAGGATCATTTTGCAGAAAAATTATAATAAAAAAATATATACCGAATTATAATAAAAAAAAATATAACTCGAGCAAAAGTCTAGAAAAACACTTGTCTCTTTTACATACATGTGTTTAGCTCATTTTGCCCAAGTTTGGTGTCTGTGGAATGAAGCAGCTATTGTGTGTACTTTTAAAAAGAGGTGTATTTTAAGTCGGTTCACATTTTCAATTCAAAATGGCCACCTTCCCGTGTGTGATAGGGTGTGGTCCCAATTGGCTTTTTTGTTCATAAGCCCATGGTGGATGTGTGTACCAAGTTTCATTTGCCTAAAACAAACTAAAAATTTCACTTCCCATTGACTTTTTCCACATTTTTGGGACGTTGCTATGGCAACACATTTATAGATAGGGGGTGGTTGTCATTGGCTTTTATGCTCGTCATGACATAAGAGATGTGTGTACCAAATTTCATGTCTCTATGACAAACTAAATTCTTGGGTCCCATTATAAGTTTGTAGGGGGCGTGCTGGAGAGCCATTTTAAAGATAACCCTTTTATTTACATATTTATTTGTTCAGGTCATGAATGTGCACAAACGCCTTTTGGGTCCAACTCGATCCGAGAAGGCGCTTGAGAGTTAAGAGACGCTTTATTTTCACAAAAATGGCCACCTCGTTACAGGCTTGCCACACCCATACCCGATAAGATATCAACAACAAAGTTACAACTTTGGTTGGCACATGTGTCTAGATGATACTCACCAAATTTGGGGCCATTTAGATTAAAACACAATGATTGGCATCCTTCTGCGCAAGGGGTGCGATTTTAGTGGTCACGCTTCACCCCACATGGCGGACTTCCTGTTGAGTTTAGGTGTGACTGTCATTGACTTTTCTGTTTGTTCCTGAGGTGTCCTATGGATATACCAAGTTTCATTTTTCTATGTTGGAAAAAGTTACTTTCACTTTCCATAGGCCCAATGTATTTTGATTTTGTAGGGTCGCCACTGAGTCATTTTTCGTATTTTTTTGGCGACTTCAAATACATAACATTTTTCGCCGAGCTTGAAGTCTGGGACCAATAAAATGACTTTTCGTGCATGTTCACTGGGTCAAATTTAGGATCATTTGGTCACAATAAAAATAAAAAATTAAAGCCGCAAGCGGCGATAAAGGCCCTCGCCTCCCTTGAGACTGCGGGGACACATGCACTCGGAGGAGTGCATTTCGTGCTTTAAAGCGTAAACTTCACGGTAAAAGGATTCTGAGGAGTTTTCTAAGACTCTAGCCGTGGCTCTGGAGGGGCCTCCTCTAAAGGAAGGATCCTGGCAATTGGGAAATGGCATTTATTTCCCAAAGGTTGCCTCTTCACAGACTCATTACGACCACAGCCACAAATGTATCAAAAACAAATTGATAACTTTTTGGCACACGTGTCTAGATGACACTCACCAAATTTGGAGCTGTTTAGATGAAAAGCCTTTAGACACAAGGGGTGCGATTTAGGTGGTCACGCATTCCACCCAACATAGTAGATTTTCTGTTGAGTTTACGGTATGGCTGTAATAAACTTTTCTGTTTGCCCTGAGGTGTCCTATGGATGTACCAAGTTTCATTTTTCTACATTGGAATAAAGTTACTTTCACTTTCCATAGGCCCGATGTATTTTGACTTTTCTAGGGTCGCCACTGAGTCATTTTTCGTATTTTTTTCGTGGACTTCAAATACATAAATTTTTCGCTGGGCTTGAAGTCTGGGACCAATAAAATGACTTTAGTTGTACGCTTTACTGGGTCAAATTGAGGATCATTTTGCAGAAAAATATGATAAAAAATACATACCAATTATAATAAAAATATATAACTCGAGCAAAAAGTCTAGAAAAACACTTGTCTCTTTTTACACATGTGTTTAGCTCATTTTGCCCAAGTTTGGTGTCTGTGTGGAATGAAGCAGCTATTGTCTGTGTTCTTTTAAAAAGAGGTGTATTTTAAGTTGGTTCACATTTTCAATTCAAAATGGCCGCCTTCCCGTGTGTGATAGGGTGTGGTCCCCATTGGCTTTTTGTTCATAAGCCCATGGTGGATGTGTGTACCAAGTTTCATTTGCCTACAACAAACTAAAAATTTCACTTCCCATTGACTTTTTCCACATTTTTGGGACGTTGCTGTTGCAACACATTTATAGATAGGGGTTGTCATTGGCTTTTATGCTCGTCATGACATAAGAGATGTGTGTACCAAATTTCATGTCTCTATGACAAACTAAATTCTTGGGTCCCATTATAAGTTTGTAGAGGGCGCTGGAGAGCCATTTCTAAAGATAACCCTTTATTTACATATTTTTGTGTTCAGGTCATGAATGTGCACAAACGCCTTTTTGGTTCCAACTCGATCCGAGAATTGAGAGTTAAGAGACGCGTTTATTTTCACAAAAATGGCCACCTCGTTACAGGCTTGCCACACCCATACCCGATAAGATATCAACAACAAAGTCACAACTTTGGTTGGCACACGTGTCTAGATGATACTCACCAAATTTGGGGCCATTTAGATTAAAACACAATGATTTGCATCTTTCTGCGCAAGGGGTGCGATTTTAGTGGTCGCTTTCACCCCACATGGCGGACTTCCTGTTGAGTTTAGGGTGTGACTGTCATTGACTTTTCAGTTTGCCCTGAGGTGTCCTATGGATGTACCAAGTTTCATTTTTCTACGTTGGAAAAAAGTTACTTTCACTTTCCATAGGCCCAATGTATTTTGACTTTTCTAGGGGCCGCCACTGAGTCATTTTTCGTATTTTTTTCGGGACTTCAAATACATAAATTTTTCGCCGAGCTTGAAGTCTGGGACCAATAAAAATGACTTTTAGTTGCACGTTTACTGGGTCAAATTTAGGATCATTTTGTAAAAAATTTTTTTTAAAAAATATATACCAAATTATAATAAAAAAATAAACTCGAGCAAAAAAGTCTAGAAAAACGCTTGTCTATTTTACATACATGTGTTTAGCTCATTTTGCCCAAGTTTGGTGTCTGTGGAATGAAGCAGCTATTTTCTGTGTTCTTTAAAAAGAGGTGTATTTTAAGTCGGTTCACATTTTCAATTCAAAATGGCCGCCTTCCCGTGTGTGATAGGGTGTGGTCCCCATTGGCTTTTTTGTTCATAAGCCCATACTGGATGTGTGTACCAAGTTTCATTTGCCTACAACAAACTAAAAATTTCACTTCCCATTGACTTTTTCCACATTTTTGGGCGTTGCTATGGCAACACATTTATAGATAGGGGGTGGTTGTCATTGGCTTTTATGCTCGTCATGACATAAGAGATGTGTGTACCAAATTTTATGTCTCTATGACAAACTAAATTCTTGGGTCCCATTATAGGTTTGTAGGGGCGCTGGAGAGCCATTTCTAAAGATAACCCTTTATTTACATATTTTTGTGTTCAGGTCATGAATGTGCACAAACGCCTTTTTGGGTCCAACTCGATCCGAGAAGGCGTTTGAGAGTTAAGAGACGCTTTTATTTTCACAAAAATGGCCACCTCGTTACAGGCTTGCCACACCCATACCCGATAAGATATCAACAACAAAGTCACAAATTTGGTTGGCACACGTGTCTAGATGATACTCACCAAATTTGGGGCCATTTAGATTAAAACACAATGATTTGCATCTTTCTGCGCAATGGGTGCGATTTTAGTGGGCGCGCGTTTCACCCCACATGGCGGACTTCCTGTTGAGTTTAGGTGTGACTGTCATTGACTTTTTTGTTCCCTGAGGTGTCCTATGGATGTACCAAGTTTCATTTTTCTACGTTGGAAAAAAGTTACTTTCACTTTCCATAGGCCCAATGTATTTTGATTTTGTAGGGGTCGCCACTGAGTCATTTCTCGTATTTTTTTCGCGACTTCAAAACATACCATTTTCGCCGAGCTTGAAGTCTGGGACCAATAAAATGACTTTTCGTGCATGTTCACTGGGTCAAATTTAGGATCATTTGGTCACAATAAAAATAAAAAAAATCCGAGCAAAAACAATAGGCCCTCCCGGTCACCGGCTCGGGCCTAAAAATCCGAGCAAAAACAATAGGCCCTCCCGGTCATCACCGGCTCGGGCCTAATTAAAGCCGCAAGCGGCGATAAAGGCCCTCGCCTCCCTTGAGACCAGGGGACACATGCACTCGTGCTTTAAAGCGTAAACTTCACGGTAAAAAGATTCTGAGGAGTTTTCTAAGACTCTATCCGTGGCTCTGGAGGGGCCTCCTCTAAAGGAAGGATCCTGGCAATTGGGAAATGGCATTTATTTCCCAAAGGTTGCCTCTTCACAGACCCATTACGACCACAGCCACAAATGTATCAAAAAACAAATTGATAACTTTTTTTGCACACGTGTCTAGATGATACTCACCAAATTTGGAGCTGTTTAGATGAAAAGCCTTTAGACAGAAGGGGTGCGATTTAGGTGGTCACGCATTACACCCAACATAGTAGATTTTCTGTTGAGTTTAATATGGCTGTAATAAACTTTTCTGTTTGCCCTGAGGTGTCCTATGGATGCACCAAGTTTCATTTTTCTACATTGGAATAAAGTTACTTTCACTTTCCATAGGCCCATGTATTTTTACTTTTCTAGGGTCGCCACTGAGTCATTTTTCGATTTTTTTTCGGGGACTTCAAATACATAAATTTTTCGCTGGGCTTGAAATCTGGGACCAATAAAAATGACTTTTAGTTGTACGTTTACTGGGTTAAATTGAGGATCATTTTGCAGAAAAATATGATAAAAATATATATACCTAATTATAATAAAAAAATATAACTCGAGCAAAAAAGTCTAGAAAAACGCTTGTCTATTTTACATACATGTGTTTAGCTCATTTTGCCCAAGTTTGGTGTCTGTGGAATGAAGCAGCAATTGTATGTGTACTTTTAAAAAAGAGGTGTATTTTTAGTCGGTTCACATTTTCAATTCAAAATGGCCGCCTTCCCGTGTGTGATAGGGTGTGGTCCCAATTGGCTTTTATGTTCATAAGCCCATGGTGGATGTGTACCAAGTTTCATTTGCCTACGACAAACTAAAATTTTCACTTCCTTTGACTTTTTCCACATATTTGGGACGTTGCTATGGCAACACATTTATAGATAGGGGGTGGTTGTCATTGGCTTTTATGCTCATCATGACATAAGAGATGTGTGTACCAAATTTTATGTCTCTATGACAAACCTAAATTTTGGGTCCCATTATAAGTTTGTAGGGGCGCTGGAGAGCCATTTCTAAAGATAACCCTTTTATTTACATATTTTTGTGTTCAGGTCATGAATGTGCACAAACGCTTTTTGGGTCCAACTCGATCCGAGAAGGCGCTTGAGAGTTAAGAGACGCTTTTATTTTCATAAAAATGGCCACCTCGTTACAGGCTTGCCACACCCATACCCGATAAGATATCAACAACAAAGTCACAACTTTGGTTGGCACACGTGTCTAGATGATACTCACCAAATTTGGGGCCATTTAGATTAAAACACAATGATTTGCATCTTTCTGCGCAAGGGGTGCGATTTTAGTGGCTATGCTTTCACCCCACATGGCGGACTTCCTGTTGAGTTTAGTGTGTGGCTGTCATTGACTTTTCTGTTTGCCCTGAGGTGTCCTATGGATGTACCAAGTTTAATTTTTCTACGTTGGAAAAAGTTACTTTCACTTAATATAGGCCCAATGTATTTTGACTTTTCTAGGGTCGCCACTGAGTCATTTTTTGTAATTTTTTTCGGGACTTCAAATACATAAATTTTTGCCGAGCTTGAAGTCTGGGACCAATTAAAATGACTTTTAGTTGCACGTTTACTGGGTCAAATTTAGGATCATTTTGCAGAAAAATTATAATAAAAAAATATACCAAAATTATAATAAAAATATAACTCGAGCAAAAAGTCTAGAAAAACGCTTGTCTATTTTACATACATGTGTTTAGCCTATTTTGCCCAAGTTTGGTGTCTGTGGAATGAAGCAGGTATTGTCTGTGTTCTTTTAAAAGAGGTTTATTTTAAGTCGGTTCACATTTTCAATTCAAAATGGCCGCCTTCCCGTGTGTGATAGGGTGTGGTCCCCATTGGCTTTTTTGTTCATAAGCCCATGGTGGATGTGTGTACCAAGTTTCATTTTTCTACGTTGGAAAAAAGTTACTTTCACTTTCCATAGGCCCAATGTATTTTGATTTTGTAGGGTCGCCACTGAGTCATTTTTCGTATTTTTTTCGGCGACTTCAAATACATAAATTTTTCACGAGCTTAAAAATTGGACCAATAAAAATGACTTTTCGTTCATGTTCACTGGGTCAAATTTAGGATCATAGGTCGACAATAAAAAAAAAAAAAAAAATAATAATAATCCGAGCAAAAACAATAGGCCCTCCCGGCCATCACCGGCTCGGGCCTAATTAAAGCCGCAAGCGGCGATAAAGGCCCTCGCCTCCCTTGAGACCTGGGACACATGCACTCGTGCTTTAAAGCGTAAACTTCACGGTAAAAGGATTCTGAGGAGTTTTCTAAGACTCTAGCCGTGGCTCTGGAGGGGCCTCCTCTAAAGGAAGGATCCTGGCAATTGGGAAATGGCATTTATTTCCCAAAGGTTGCCTCTTCACAGACCCATTACGACCACAGCCACAAATGTATCAAAAAACAAATTGATAACTTTTTTTTGCACACGTGTCTAGATGATACTCACCAAATTTGGAGCTGTTTAGATGAAAAGCCTTTAGACAGAAGGGGTGCGATTTAGGTGGTCACGCATTACACCCAACATAGTAGATTTTCTGTTGAGTTTACGATATGGCTGTAATAAACTTTTCTGTTTGCCCTGAGGTGTCCTATGGATGCACCAAGTTTAATTTTTCTACATTGGAATAAAGTTACTTTCACTTTCCATAGGCCCGATGTATTTTTACTTTTCTAGGGGTCGCCACTGAGACATTTTTCGTAATTTTTTCGGGACTTCAAATACATAAATTTTTCGCCGAGCTTGAAGTCTGGGACCAATTAAAATGACTTTTAGTTGCACGTTTACTGGGTCAAATTTAGGATCATTTTGCAGAAAAATTATAATAAAAAAATATATACCAAATTATAATAAAAAAAAATATAACTCGAGCAAAAAAGTCTAGAAAAACGCTTGTCTATTTTACATACATGTGTTTAGCTCATTTTGCCCAAGTTTGGTGTCTGTGGAATGAAGCAGGTATTGTCTGTGTTCTTTAAAAAGAGGTTTATTTTAAGTCGGTTCACATTTTCAATTCAAAATGGCCGCCTTCCCGTGTGTGATAGGGTGTGGTCCCCATTGGCTTTTTTGTTCATAAGCCCATGGTGGATGTGTGTACCAAGTTTCATTTTTCTACGTTGGAAAAAAGTTACTTTCACTTTCCATAGGCCCAATGTATTTTGATTTTCTAGGGTCGCCACTGAGACATTTTTTTTTTTTTCGGGACTTCAAATACATAAATTTTTCGCCGAGCTTGAAGTCTGGGACCAATTAAAATGACTTTTAGTTGCACGTTTACTGGGTCAAATTTAGGATCATTTTGCAGAAAAATTATAATAAAAAAAAATATACCAAATTATAATAAAAAAATATAACTCGAGCAAAAAAGTCTAGAAAAACGCTTGTCTATTTTACATACATGTGTTTAGCTCATTTTGCCCAAGTTTGGTGTCTGTGGAATGAAGCAGGTATTGTCTGTGTTCTTTTAAAAAAGAGGTTTATTTTAAGTCGGTTCACATTTTCAATTCAAAATGGCCGCCTTCCTGTGTGATAGGGTGTGGTCCCCATTGGCTTTTTGTTCATAAGCCCATGGTGGATGTGTGTACCAAGTTTCATTTTTCTACGTTGGAAAAAAGTTACTTTCACTTTCCATAGGCCCAATGTATTTTGATTTTGTAGGGGTCGCCACTGAGTCATTTTTCGTATTTTTTTCGCGACTTCAAATACATAAATTTTTCGCCGAGCTTAAAAATTGGACCAATAAAATGACTTTTCGTTCATGTTCACTGGGGCAAATTTAGGATCATAGGACAATAAAAAAAAAAAAAAAAAAATAATAATAATCCGAGCAAAAACAATAGGCCCTCCTGCCATCACCGCTCGGGCCTAATTAAAGCCGCAAGCGGCGATAAAGGCCCTCGCCTCCTTGAGACGCTGGGGACACATGCACTGGAGGAGTGCATTTCGTGCTTTAAAGCGTAAACTTCACGGTAAAAGGATTCTGAGGAGTTTTCTAAGACTCTAGCCGTGGCTCTGGAGGGGCCTCCTCTAAAGGAAGGATCCTGGCAATTGGGAAATGGCATTTATTTCCCAAAGGTTGCCTCTTCACAGACTCATTACGACCACAGCCACAAATGTATCAAAAAACATATTGATAACTTTTTTTTGCACACGTGTCTAGATGATACTCACCAAATTTGGAGCTGTTTAGATGAAAAGCCTTTAGACACAAGGGGTGCGATTTAGGTGGTCACGCATTCCACCTAACATAGTAGATTTTCTGTTGAGTTTACGGTATGGCTGTAAAAACTTTTCTGTTTGCCCTGAGGTGTCCTATGGATGTACCAAGGTTTGTATTTCTACATTGGAAAAAATTACTTTCATTTTCCATAGAACCATTGTATTTTGACTTTTCTAGGGGTCGCCACTGAGTCATTTTTCGTATTTTTTTTCGGGGACTTCAAATACATAAATTTTTCGCTGGGCTTGAAGTCTGGGACCAATAAAATGACTTTTAGTTGCACGTTTACTGGGTCAAATTTAGGATCATTTTGCAAGAAAAATTTAATAAAAAATATATACCAAATTATAATAAAAAAAAATATAACTCGAGCAAAAAAGTCTAGAAAAACGCTAGTCTATTTTACATACATATGTTTAGCTCATTTTGCCCAAGTTTGGTGTCTGTGGAATGAAGCAGCTATTTTCTGTGTTCTTTTAAAAAAGAGGTGTATTTTAAGTCGGTTCACATTTTCAATTCAAAATGGCCGCCTTCCCGTGTGTGATAGGGTGTGGTCCCCATTGGCTTTTTTGTTCATAAGCCCATACTGGATGTGTGTACCAAGTTTCATTTGCCTACAACAAACTAAAAATTTCACTTCCCATTGACTTTTTCAACATTTTTGGGACGTTGCTATGGCAACACATTTATAGATAGGGGGTGGTTGTCATTGGCTTTTATGCTCGTCATGACATAAGAGATGTGTGTACCAAATTTTATGTCTCTATGACAAACTAAATTCTTGGGTCCCATTATAAGTTTGTAGGGGGCGCTGGAGAGTCATTTCTAAAGATAACCCTTTTATTTACATATCTTTGTGTTCAGGTCATGAATGTGCACAAACGCCTTTTTGGGTCCAACTCGATCCGAGAAGGCGTTTGAGAGTTAAGAGACGTTTTATTTTCATAAAAATGGCCACCTCGTTACAGGCTTGCCACACCCATACCCGATAAGATATCATAAACAAAGTCACAACTTTGGTTGGCACACGTGTCAAGATGATACTCACCAAATTTGGGGCCATTTAGATTAAAACACAATGATTTGGATCTTTTTGCGCAAGGGGTGCGATTTTAGTGAACATGCTTTCACCCCACATGGTGGACTTCCTGTTGAGTTTAGAGTGTGGCTGTCATTGACTTTTCTGTTTGCCCTGAAGGTGTCCTATGGATGTATCAAGTTTCATTTTTCTACATTGGAATAAAGTTACTTTCACTTTCCATAGGCTCGATGTATTTTGACTTTTCTAGGGTCGCCACTGAGTCATTTTTCGTATTTTTTTCGGGACTTCAAATACATAAATTTTTCGCTGGGCTTGAAATCTGGGACCAATAAAAATGACTTTTAGTTGTACGTTTACCGGGTTAAAATGAGGATCATTTTGCAGAAAAAAATGATAAAAAAATATATACCGAATTATAATAAAAAAATATAACTCGAGCAAAAAGTCTAGAAAAACGCTTGTCTATTTTACATACACGTGTTTAGCTCATTTTGCCCAAGTTTGGTGTCTGTGGAATGAAGCAGCTATTGTCTGTGTACTTTTAAAAAGAGGTGTATTTTAAGTCGGTTCACATTTTCAATTCAAAATGGCCGCCTTCCTGTGTGTGATAGGGTGTGGTCCCCATTGGCTTTTTGTTCATAAGCCCATGGTGGATGTGTGTACCAAGTTTCATTTGCCTACAACAAACTAAAAATTTCACTTCCCATTGACTTTTTCAACATTTTTTGGGACGTTGCTATGGCAACACATTTATAGATAGGGGGTGGTTGTCATTGGCTTTTATGCTCGTCATGACATAAGAGATGTGTGTACCAAATTTTATGTCTCTATGACAAACTAAATTCTTGGGTCCCATTATAAGTTTGTAGGGGCGCTGGAGAGCCATTTCTAAAGATAACCCTTTTATTTACATATTTTTTGTTCAGGTCATGAATGTGCACAAACGCCTTTTTGGGTCCAACTCGATCCGAGAAGGCGTTTGAGAGTTAAGAGACGCTTTATTTTCACAAAAATGGCCACCTCGTTACAGGCTTGCCACACCCATACCCGATAAGATATCAACAACAAAGTCACAACTTTGGTTGGCACATGTGTCTAGATGATACTCACCAAATTTGGGGCCATTTAGATTAAAACACAATGATTTGCATCTTTCTGCGCAAGGGGTGCGATTTTAGTGGCCGCGCTTAACCCCACATGGCGGACTTCCTGTTAAGTTTAGGTGTGACTGTCATTGACTTTTCTGTTTGCCCTGAGGTGTCCTATGGATATACCAAGTTTCATTTTTCTACGTTGAAAAAAACTTACTTTCACTTTCCTTAGGCCCAATGTATTTTGATTTTGTAGGGTCGCCACTGAGTCATTTTTCGTATTTTTTTCGCGACTTCAAAACATAACATTTTCGCCGAGCTTGAAGTCTGGGACCAATAAAATGACTTTTCGTGCATGTTCACTTGGTCAAATTTAGGATCATTTGGTCACAATAAAAATAAAAATAAAATTAAAGCCGCAAGCGGCGATAAAGGCCCTCGCCTCCCTTGAGACCGCGGGGACACATATATTCGGAGGATTGCATGTCGTGCTTTAAAGCAAATTTGGAGCTGTTTAGATGAAAACCCTTTAGCACAAAGTGTACGATTTAGGTGGTCATGTATTCCACCCAACATTTTCTGTTGAGAAGGATCCTGGCAATTGGGAAATGGCATTTATTTCCCAATAGTTGCCTCTTCACAGACTCATTACGACCACAGCCACAAATCTATCAAAAACAAATTGATAACTTTTTTTGCACACGTGTCTAGATGATACTCACCAAATTTGGAGCTGTTTAGATGAAAAGCCTTTAGACACAAGGGGTGCAATTTAGGTGGTCACGCATACACCCAACATAGTAGATTTCCTGTTGAGTTTACGATATGGCTGTAATACATTTTTCTGTTCGCCTGAGGTGTCCCAAGTTTCATTTTTCTACGTTGGAAAAAGTTACTTTCACTTTCCATAGGCCCAATGTATTTTGACTTTTGTAGGGTCGCCACTGAGTCATTTTTCATATTTTTTTCGCGACTTCAAATACATAAATTTTTCACGAGCTTGAAGTCTGGGACCAATAAAAATGACTTTTAGTTGCACGTTTACTGGGTCAAATTGAGGATCATTTTGCAGAAAAATTATAATAAAAAAATATACCAAATTATAATAAAATAAAATATAACTCGAGCAAAAAGTCTAGAAAAACGCTTGTCTATTTTACATACATGTGTTTAGCTCATTTTGCCCAAGTTTGGTGTCTGTGGAATGAAGCAGCTATTTTCTGAGTTCTTTTAAAAAGAGGTGTATTTTAAGTCGGTTCACATTTTCAATTCAAAATGGCCGCCTTCCCGTGTGTGATAGGGTGTGGTCCCCATTGGCTTTTTTGTTCATAAGCCCATGCTGGATGTGTGTACTAAGTTTCATTTGCCTACGACAAACTAAAATTTTCACTTCCCATTGACTTTTTCCAAATATTTGGGACGCTATGGCAACACATTTATAGATAGGGGTGGTTGTCATTGGCTTTTATGCTCGTCATGACATAAGAGATGTGTGTACAAAATTTTATGTCTCTATGACAAACTAAATTCTTGGGTCCATTATAAGTTTGTAGGGGCGCTGGAGAGCCATTTCTAAAGATAACCCTTTATTTACATATTTTTTGTTCAAGTCATGAATGTGCACAAACGCCTTTTTGGGTCCAACTCGATCCGAGAAGGCGTTTGAGAGTTAAGAGACGCTTTTATTTTCACAAAAATGGCCACCTCGTTACAGGCTTGCCACACCCATACCCGATAAGATATCAAAAACAAAGTCACAACTTTGGTTGGCACACTAGATGATACTCACCAAATTTGGGGCCATTTAGATTAAAACACAATGATTTGCATCTTTCTGCGCAAGGGGTGCGATTTTAGTGGCTGTGCGTTTCACCCCACATGGCGGACTTCCTGTTAAGTTTAGGGTGTGACTGTCATTGACTTTTCTGTTTGCCCTGAGGTGTCCTATGGATATATCAAGTTTCATTTTTCTACGATGGAAAAAAGTTACTTTCACTTTCCATAAGGCCCAATGTATTTTGATTTTGTAGGGTCGCCACTGAGTCATTTTTCGTATTTTTTTCGCGACTTCAAATACATAAATTTTTTGCCGAGCTTGAAGTCTGGGACCAATAAAAATGACTTTTAGTTGTTCGTTTACTGGGTTAAATTGAGGATCATTTTACAGAAAAATTATAATAAAAAAATATATACCGAATTATAATAAAAAAAAATATAACTCGAGCAAAAAGTCTAGAAAAACACTTGTCTCATTTACATACATGTGTTTAGCTCATTTTGCCCAAGTTTGGTGTCTGTGGAATGAAGCAGCTTTTTTCTGTGTACTTTTAAAAAAGAGGTGTATTTTAAGTCGGTTCACATTTTCAATTCAAAATGGCCGCCTTCCTGTGTGTGATAGGGTGTGGTCCCCATTGGCTTTTTGTTCATAAGCCCATGGTGGATGTGTGTACCAAGTTTTATTTGCCTACAACAAACTAAAAATTTCACTTCCCATTGACTTTTTCACATTTTTGGGACGTTGCTATGGCAACACATTTATAGATAGGGGTGGTTGTCATTGGCTTTTATGCTCGTCATGACATAAGAGATGTGTGTACAAAATTTTATGTCTCTATGACAAACTAAATTCTTGGGTCCATTATAAGTTTGTAGGGGCGCTGGAGAGCCATTTCTAAAGATAACCCTTTTATTTACATATTTTTGTGTTCAGGTCATGAATGTGCACAAACGCCTTTTTGGGTCCAACTCGATCCGAGAAGGCGCTTTGAGAGTTAAGAGACGCTTTATTTTCACAAAATGGCCACCTCGTTACAGGCTTGCCACACCCATACCCGATAAGATATCAACAACAAAGTCACAACTTTGGTTGGCACACGTGTCTAGATGATACTCACCAAATTTGGGGCCATTTAGATTAAAACACAATGATTTGCATCTTTCTGCGCAAGGTGCGATTTAGTGGCCGCTGCTTTCACCCCACATGGCGGACTTCCTGTTAAGTTTAGGTGTGACTGTCATTGACTTTTCTGTTTGCCCTGAGGTGTCCTATGGATATACCAAGTTTCATTTTTCTACGTTGGAAAAAGTTACTTTCACTTTCCATAGGCCCAATGTATTTTGACTTTTGTAGGGTCGCCACTGAGTCATTTTTCGTATTTTTTTCGACTTCAAATACATAAATTTTTGCCAGGCTTGAAGTCTGGGACCAATAAAATGACTTTTAGTTGTTCGTTTACTGGGTTAAATTGAGGATCATTTTACAGAAAAATTATAATAAAAAATATATACCGAATTATAATAAAAAAATATAACTCGAGTAAAAAGTCTAGAAAACACTTGTCTCATTTACATACATGTGTTTAGCTCATTTTGCCCAAGTTTGGTGTCTGTGGAATGAAGCAGCTTTTTTCTGTGTACTTTTAAAAAGAGGTGTATTTTAAGTCGGTTCACATTTTCAATTCAAAATGGCCGCCTTCCTGTGTGTGATAGGGTGTGGTCCCCATTGGCTTTTTTGTTCATAAGCCCATGGTGGATGTGTGTACCAAGTTTTATTTGCCTACAACAAACTAAAAATTTCACTTCCCATTGACTTTTTCACATTTTTGGGACGCTATGGCAACACATTTATAGATAGGGGGTGGTTGTTATTGGCTTTTATGCTCGTCATGACATAAGAGATGTGTGTACAAAATTTTATGTCTCTATGACAAACTAAATTCTTGGGTCCATTATAAGTTTGTAGGGGCGCTGGAGAGCCATTTCTAAAGATAACCCTTTATTTACATATTTTTGTGTTCAGGTCATGAATGTGCACAAACGCCTTTTTGGGTCCAACTCGATCCGAGAAGGCGTTTGAGAGTTAAGAGACGTATTTTCACAAAAATGGCCACCTCGTTACAGGCTTGCCACACCCATACCCGATAAGATATCAACAACAAAGTCACAACTTTGGTTGGCACACGTGTCTAGATGATACTCACCAAATTTGGGGCCATTTAGATTAAAACACAATGATTTGCATCTTTCTGCGCAAGGGGTGCGATTTTAGTGGCCGCGCTGCTTTCACCCCACATGGCGGACTTCCTGTTAAGTTTAGGTGTGACTGTCATTGACTTTTCTGTTTGCCCTGAGGTGTGCTATAGATATACCAAGTTTCATTTTTCTACGTTGGAAAAAGTTACTTTCACTTTCCATAGGCCCAATGTATTTTGATTTTGTAGGGTCGCCACTGAGTCATTTTTCGATTTTTTTCGGCCTTCAAATACATACCATTTTTGCCGAGCTTGAAGTCTGGGACCAATATAATGACTTTTTGTGCATGTTCACTGGGTCAAATTTAGGATCATTTGGTCACAATAAAGATAAAAAAAAAAAAAAAAAAAAAAAAATCCGAGCAAAACAATAGGCCCTATCACCGCTCGGGCCTAAAAACCCGAGCAAAAACAATAGGCCCTCCCGGTCATCACCGGCTCGGGCCTAAAAAAAGGAAATAATCCGAGCAAAAACAATAGGCCCTCCCGGTCATCACCGGCTCGGGCCTAAAAAAAAAAAAAACCCGAGCAAAAACAATAGGCCCTCCCGGCCATCACCGGCTCGGGCCTAATAATATACTGTTTTTTTTTGCTGTTTACAATATTTTAGTGCCACAGGTGTTCACTTCTATTTATTTTATTTTATATAGTGCTTTTCCACCTGCTGTAGTAGGCACTCAAAGAGCTTTACATACATTAAGCTATTCACCAGTGTTAAAGCTGGAACACCACTGGAGGCAATGTAGGTTAAGTGTCTTGCCCAAGGACACAACAACAGTATGGAATGTGGGGGGGAGCGGGATGTTATGATGTTTTGGGATGTTTCCACTGCTGACTTACATGTGATGCACATAGATTAATGATTATTTAAAATGTAGTCTATTATTTTTATTTTATCCTAAACAGATGTTATCTTAGTTCAGTCTTCAATGTCGTCCTCTGCATAAACACAAAAGGTAAATAACTCTTTTTTTTAATCTTTACCTAGTTTTCTGTGACATATTGGTAATTTTAAAGTGACTGTATTGATTATTTCTGCTGTTAAATAAAAAAAAAAATAAATAAACCGTCTTTTTTAATGTAAAACTCTGCAACATTTTGTGTTTATAAATATTTTGTTCTATTATTCTAAAGCAGTTTTGATATTTTATCTTTACTTTTGTTTACACAGGTGACCATATGACTCTGAAGGGTCCTGAACAGTCTTTGTATCTCAGAGACTCAGTGACTCTGTGTTGTGTTCAAGATGTTCAGAGAGATTTGGACTTTTACGAAGATGGATCACAGAGGACACACACCATCAGATAAAATGAACATCTGCCACAGTCGAACTAAAAATCTCTTCAGTGTCAAGATGAGATCAGGGTTTTTATTTAATGCTTTAGAATTGGGGATGTCAAACATACAGCCCGGGGGCCAAAACCAGTCTGACAGAGAGGGTCCACTTGTGGGATGAATTTGTAAAGTAAGAAAATTACATAGAAGAACCAATCAACAGCCAATCACATGCTAGAAAAGGGAGCGCTCCCATTGGTCGATACCGGCTTGTTATATGACATTACAGGAAGTTTAATATCTGCTGAATGTGTCGTTATGACAGAGAAACAGCAACAGGTAAAATGGAAGTAACGTGAAACCAAATAAATACTGTCAATTCAATCACTTAATGTTTAACAAAGCAGAGATATTACATCAAAATATGTTGTCTTTTTAAATACAATCATGATCAAGCCACTACAATAAATTATTTTTAAACCTGAAAGAAAAGAAAAGATTTTGGCTGAAGTGCTTATTGTGCCTATCCTTTATCGAGCTGGACCAATCATAACCTTTTTGTCTAAAATGGGACAGATTTCATGGAGTGTTTTGTTTCTCTGATTGGTTGTATATTTCTCAAATTGCACTGAACCAGAGGCTGTTTTTTTAGTTGTAAATTAATCTAATATTGTAATCTGCGTCCATTTGTTCTACCTCCTGAATATCCAGCTCATATCAACAAAAACTAACCACATATTTTTGTGTAGAATATTGTCTCATGTAACGGATGATTTTTCTGCTGTGCTCTTTCAGCTCCGTTCCAACATAAAGGAGAAGCTCGACTGGACCGAGGTGGAGGTCCAGAACAAACGGGAGCAGCTGGCTCAGGTGGTAGCTATGGTGACCAGGAAGAGGGACGTGCTCACCAGCGCCAAGCAAGAACACAACATCCTGCAGAGGGACAACCAAAAGCTGAAGGAGCACCGCAACCTGCTGGAACACGGCCTTGTTCGATACTTCAACCACACCATCCACCGCTTGATGTGTGGGTAATAGAAATCATGATGAAAGTGAAATAATGTGACAATTAATAAATCTTCAGTCAAGTGTTCTTCATATAGCTTCAGTTATAAAACTGCATAAGTGATATATAAACATAAATATTACCACTTTAATAGTTTTTATTTTATTTTAAGATAGAAATACATGAGTATGTTTGACGACAAAAGAGCTGAAAAAAACAGATCAGCATAATTCCAGTTTTATGTGCATTATGAATCAATATGCAATGAATGATTTTCAGAAGCTTTATAGTTCTTGAACTTGTTTGGATTTATTGAATGTTCAAAGTTGACATTTAAGACAGTTCAACCCCTCCTTATTTTGTGGCGTCAAATTCCAAATGGCCATCTCCAGGCCAAAACCCAATGAATCCATCCTTGGCGACAGTGGCGAGGAAAACTGCCTTTAACGACAGAAACCTCGGACAGACCCAGGCTCAAGATGGACGGCCGTCTGACGGGGCCCAGCTGTGGTGGAAGGACAGAAGAAAGACAACAGCACAGACACAAGACAAACTGCATGGCTCAGCGCACTCTTCAGAGGATTAGAAGGATTTCCTTCTGTTCTGTGCATTTTCCCTTTAAAGTTAGACAGAGCATCAACACCTTGTATTCTGGGAAATGTAGTCAACCTGAGAAGCACATCAAAGCCCTCTCTAAGACTAACAAGACCCATCCCCGTCGACTAAATGTGTTCAAGGACATAGAACGTATTCGGTCGACAGTGGGGCTTGTCCAGTGGGTCTCAGTGAGGACACTCGTGTACTTTTTATTATCTCAGGTGTGTCTTATCAGAGGTGTGTGAATGTTCTGAGGAAGGGACCGAAGGTTAAACTGCACAGAACTGAGGTTGTGGAAATCTTTCTGTGCCTCTGAACCTGGGGCGAGTCCAAACAAACTGTAGTGAACTTACCTGATCTTACCTGTAAGTTCATCACCCCTCAGTTCATCCAGGGGTGGTCCTTGATGTTATTCAGGGACATGCGGGTTTCTGGGTTTTTGTCTATTAACCTCTTTATGAAGTCTTTGCAATCTAAGAACAAAAAGAATAGTTTAAATGTTGGAGTTATTGAACACAGCAGTGACAGGTTTAATAGCAAATACTCACCATCGGAAAGCCCTGCTCTGATTGGAGGGTTCCGTGAGGACGCCAGAGAGTACACATTGCCAAAGGCACGCTTACAGTGCATCATTGTGTACAGTGTGAGCCCCAGCTGCCACACGGTGGTGGAGGCAGCCTTGTACCTGGACTCCCTGTGCCACTCTGGAGAGGCGTAGATTTCAGTTCCTGCAACACACGCAACCAGAAATCTTAAGATTCAAGATCTCAAGGTTCACTATCCTAGGACACAGTAAAGAGCAGGTCAGACAACTCACCTTGGGCTGTTTTAAAGATTTGATCTGGAGCACAAGTGGTGCCACAGCCAAAGTCGAGGAAGCGGGCTCGGGGCCCTGCATGACCGGTTTCAATGAGGATATTGTCCGGTTTAATGTCTTTGTGAAAGACGCCAAGAGACACCATTTCTATTGCTGCATCCACCAGCTGTCTGAAGATTTTCTGTGGCAAAACAATGAAGATATGATAGATTTCTGAAACTTAAATATCTTTTCCAGAGGTTTGACCGTTGCTGCATAAAACAGGATACGTACTTTAGCCTTACGCCGCTCATGTAATCCCCAGAACAGTTGATGTAGTCCACCAGGTCCATGCAGGGCTCTGGTCTCTCCAGCACCATGAAGATATGTGTCTCCAGGTCGTACCAGTCTAGTAGGACTGGGGTGATGTTGCAGGTCTTTGTCCCTGGTCCAGCTCCGACTATGGTGAGCAAAGCCACCTCCAGAGGAATGGTGGTCCTTGTTTCATTCACCACCTTTAAAAGATCCAGACAATTAGAGGTGGATAATGGACTAATACATTCAATATAAATAAGTTTAGGAGACTAAACTAAACTTACCTGTTCCATCCATGAAATGTACCTTTTTTGGACAGACTTGATGGCAACCTGCAGAGGACAAAGTTTAAACGTCACTGCTCATAAAAGGAAGTGTGAATCAACAGATTTTAGAAGACTTACAGGGAAACCGTCCTCTTTACGAACCCCGCTGCAGACCACACCATATTCTCCTCTTCCCAGCTCTTCTATGACCAGGTACTTGTCATAAAACCCTGCACACACAAAACAATAAGACGTTAATGTGCTGACTAACATAGTAAACATAACTATTATAAACTCTTCCATCTCCTGTAAGTACTGTAAGCCCTGCGAGACCTCTGAGTCTAAAAGATCAAACAGTCCAAGAGTGAGCACAGTGTCGTCACCAGGATCAGGGAAGAGTGGATGTGACCTGTGTTGTGTCTGACCTGTCTGTGACGACGAGTGAACTCTGCCAAAGTGTTGGACAAGCTGGTCTCGACTTTTTGCAGTTTTGATGTCAAAAACTTTTTGATCTTTGGGATCCTTTTTCAGCTCGGCGCTTTGGGGTGCTGTCTGCCGAAGATGTGGCTTGGGCCTGGGGTCCCTGCAGAATCTCTCCTGGATTTCTTACTGGCCGCCTGTGTCTCTTCAGAAGTGTCCTGCCTTTTAAACTCAGGGCAGGTCTGTTTGAAGGAGCACCTGACTGACTGGTGGAGGCAGCTTCCTCACTCCTTTCCCCAGGTTTGAAACACAGAAGACCTGAGACTGGACTGGACCCACTCTTTGTGGGTGTTGTTTAAAAAGAGTCCTTTTGGTGTGGCGGAGACTAAACCGAATCCTTCGCACTAAAGAGAAGAACCGGCCTGCAACGACAGAAAAAAAACATCCTGTTTAAACAGTTCATTACATCGTGATTATCAAAGTGAATAAACATATTTACAGTTTTAGTAATCCTACCTTTATTGCGCCGGACCCTCGGAGACCGCTCAGATTTATTTGACCGGGATTTAGACACCATCTCTATGAATGGTCTAATTTAATGTTACACTAGTCCACACTAACTGCTATTTGAAGTAAAACTAAATAAAACTAACCAAATATCTAACAAGAAATGTTAATTTGAACTAACACTAAAGCTTAACTACACCTGAATGAGTTAAAGTCCACCTAATCTTCCAAGTATCTGGAGCTAAACTGCTCTGGTGTCTGCACCGGCTCAGAATGACTCTCTCAACACTCCACTCTCTCACAGCAGTGTTCCTTGGTCGCCATGGCTACCACATGATGTCAGAAGATTCTCACAAGCCTCACAAGTTCATTATGTTACCCATTAAATATATATATTATAATGCAGTTAGTAATCATTATTAAAAATTTTATGTTGGTGGAACTTGACAGTGGTTGATGCAGATGAATGGAACAGTGATGCTATTTTACATTTGACTCCCAGCAGATGGCAACATTATTCAGAGTTACAGGCTGCAGAACTTTTTTAAAAAGTTTTTACAGTTATTTAGAACATTTAAAACCAAATAATTTGACATTTATATGAAATAATAAAAATAATAATGTCTAAAAGTGAGTGGGGTTGAAATGTGAACTTATATAATCCCACCCCACTTACAATTTTTAATCATATATAAATCAAATATCTAACAAAAAACTTTCACCAATGTCTCTACAGAAAAAACAAAGAACCTTAACTATCAATAATTTATAAATTCAACAACAAAAAAGAAGAAAAGAAAGGAGAAAAAGAAAAGTGCATATCAGACCCACACACCAACCTAACCCTCCCCTCCATCTTAAATGTTTTTGACTCCTTTATTTGTTTATTTTATTCCACAGGCTGATCCCTCTCCATTCCTTTATTTTTAGAAGTTTTTGTTTGTTTAAGATATAAGTTCCTTTAGGTTTGTATCGACTATTTCTTTTTTCAAACCTCTTTTGGATGTTTAATGATAATGTTTGGTTGTTTGCTTTATACATTATTTGAAAAATACTGAAATCAACTAATCACCTGATGTACGCTGATGACCTACTTCTGATTAATCCATAGAGTGCTGGGATGCAACAGCTCTTACAGGTGTGCTCAGAGTACGGCACAGAGTGTTAACTCTAAAAAGAGCAATACCATGGTTGTTAGAAGCAGAGATGATAAGACATTTACATTTCCTGCCTTTGACCTGTGTGACAGCCTCTTGTGACATGCAAAGAACTCAAATACCTTGGTCCCTTTTTAACAGACGGGTGACTGATGACAGAGATATTCAGAGACAGTGTGTAAACTCTATGCACAGGTCAATCTGTTGATTCATAAGTTTAGTATGTGTGTAGCCCCTAAACCCAGTGTAATACGGTGAGGGCCCCTGAGTTATTTTTCCACTCTTTCAATAACAACTTAAATCTAGATTATGAAATACTTACTGCTTTGTAAATCTAATATGTATATCACGCCTTACCCTTTAAACCAATAACACTATTAATCACACACTGTCAATAAGAAAATGATCAAACCAGAATTATAATATCAACTTAAATTTACTGCTTTAGAAATTTCAGTAATATATAACAAAATATTCACTAAACAGAACAAAGTGGGCCCACACACCAAACACTCACACACATATGCTTCAGGTAAGTATTATATTACAGTTATAAACCCCCTGTTGCAGGCCTGAGCGATGCTTGGGAACGTGGAGACCTGAAACTTAGTGGTTGCTTCACTCTATGAGTCAAAAAAAGAAATATATCCAAAAGTACCTGGTTTTAGAAGGTCATAGTTACTCTGGTAAGAAGGCAATAGTGTGTCCTAAGATGGCGGCACGATCTCGTCCCCTCTTCTTCGTTCTCCCAAGATCACGGGCGGTCACGTTCACTGTTCCTCTCTGCTTCAGTTCACTCCTCTCACAGATACCGGTCCGGCAAAACATCAGCAACTCACTTTCAAAAGTCTATAGTCTTCGTGCCTCAGGCCGAGAACACGAGAAAATATATACTGGCAAGTTGTGTTAACTTAGCTCCTCTCAGATGCGCACACACCCGCTTAGCCAGCAGATGCTAAAACTTGGGCTAGTGAGTTAACTAAATTCAAAATTTACGAGTGCAGGTCCGTCTTCGAACTGAAGAAACGCTCCCTTACGCTCCAAATCCAATGCAAAATTAGGTCTCTGTCTAAACTGTTGAGCTAACAGTCCAAAACCTAGTTTTTATTCTCCCAAATTGCAAGACACGCTATTTTTTTTCGATCCTCTTCATGCACTTCCGGTTTGTGTTTTTTTTTTGGTATGTCAAGCTAATACACAGATAAGACAGCAAAGTAGTACACACATACGGCACTTCCTATGGACCAGGGTTCTCAACCTTTGCAAGCTGGGCCCCCAAAGCTGGTTCATTGCAGTTGGGGCCCCAGTGCCCCCCCCATCCCCACCTTGCATAGATAGATAGATAGATAGATGATATGATAGATAGATAGATAGATAGATAGATAGATAGATAGATAGATAGATAGATAGATAGATAGATAGATAGATAGATAGATAGATAGATAGATAGATAGATAGATAGATAGATAGATAGATAGATAGATAGATAGATAGCCAGCCCTAGGCTATTATTTTTAGGCCCACATTATTAGGCCCGAGCCGGTGATGGCCGGGAGGGCCTATTGTTTTTGCTCGGATTTTTTTTTTTTTTTTTTTTTTTATCTTTATTGTGACCAAATGATCCTAAATTTGACCCAGTGAACATGCACAAAAGTCATTATATTGGTCCCAGACTTCAAGCTCGGCAAAAATGGTATGTATTTGAAGACGCTAAAAAAATACGAAAAATGACTCAGTGGCGACCCTACAAAATCAAAATACATTGGGCCTATGGAAAGTGAAAGTAACTTTTTCCAACGTAGAAAAATGAAACTTGGTATATCCATAGGACACCTCAGGGCAAACAGAAAAGTCAATGACAGTCACACCCTAAACTTAACAGGAAGTCCGCCATGTGGGGTGAAACGCGCGCCACTAAAATCGCACTTTTGCGCAGAAAGATGCAAATCATTGTGTTTTAATCTAAATGGCCCCAAATTTGGTGAGTATCATCTAGACACGTGTGCCAACCAAAGTTGTGACTTTGTTGTTGATATCTTATCGGGTATGGCAAGCCTGTAACGAGGTGGCCATTTTTGTGAAAATAAACGCCTCTTAACTCTCAAACGCCTTCTCGGATCGAGTTGGACCCAAAAAGGCGTTTGTGCACATTCATGACCTGAACACAAAAATATGTAAATAAAAGGGTTATCTTTAGAAATGGCTCTCCAGCGCCCCTACAAACTTATAATGGACCCAAGAATTTAGTTTGTCATAGAGACATAAAATTTTGTACACACATCTCTTATGTCATGACGAGCATAAAAGCCAATGACAACCACCCCTATCTATAAATGTGTTGCCATAGCAACGCCCCAAAAATGTGAAAAAGTCAATGGGAAGTGAAATTTTTAGTTTGTTGTAGGCAAATAAAACTTGGTACACACATCCACCATGGGCTTATGAACAAAAAGCCAATGGGGACCACACCCTATCACACACAGGAAGGCGGCCATTTTGAATTGAAAATGTGAACCGACTTAAAATACACCTCTTTTTAAAAGTACACAGAAAAAGCTGCTTCATTCCACAGACACCAAACTTGGGCAAAATGAGCTAAACACATGTATGTAAATGAGACAAGTGTTTTTCTAGACTTTTTGCTCGAGTTATATTTTTTTATTATAATTTGGTATATTTTTTTATTATAATTTTTCTGCAAAATGATCCTCAATTTAACCCAGTAAACGAACAACTAAAAGTCATTTTTATTGGTCCCAGATTTCATGCCCAGCGAAAAATTTATGTATTTGAAGTCCCCAAAAAAATACGAAAAATGACTCAGTGGCGACCCTACAAAAGTCAAAATACATTGGGCCTATGGAAAGTGAAAGTAACTTTTTTCCAACGTAGAAAAATGAAACTTGGTACATCCATAGGACACTTCAGGGCAAACAGAAAAGTCAATAACAGCCACACTCTAAACTCAACAGAAAATCTACTATGTTGGGTGGAATGCGTGGCCACTAAAATCGCACCCCTTCTGTCTAAAGGCTTTTCATCTAAACAGCTCCAAATTTGGTGAGTATCATCTAGACACGTGTGCAAAAAAAGTTCTCAATTTGTTTTTTGATACATTTGTGGCTGTGGTCGTAATGAGTCTGTGAAGAGGCAACCTTTGGGAAATAAATGCTATTTCCCAATTGCCAGGATCCTTCCTTTAGAGAAGGCCCCTCCAGAGCCACGGCTAGAGTCTTAGAAAACTCCTCAGAATCCTTTTACCGTGAAGTTTACGCTTTAAAGAACGAAATGCACTCCTCCGAGTGCATGTGTCCCCGCGGTCTCAAGAGAGGCGAGGGCCTTTATCGCCGCTTGCGGCTTTAATTATTATTATTATCATCAGTAGCGGTAGGTAGGCCTATTATCATTACTAGGCTATTGTTATAATTGGCAGTAGCACCAGACTTCTAATGTGAGCTTGCAGGCATTATTAGGCCCGAGCCGGTGATGGCCGGGAGGGCCTATTGTTTTTGCTCGGATTTTTTTTTTTTTTTATTTTTCTTCCGACCCAATGATCCTAAATTTGACCCAGTGAACATGCACAAAAAGTCATTTTTATTGGTCCCAGACTTCAAGCCCGGCAAAAAATTTATGTATTTGAAGTCCCCGAAAAAAAAAATACGAAAAATGACTCAGTGGCGGCCCCTAGAAAAGTCAAAATACATTGGGCCTATGAAAAGTGAAAGTAACTTTTTTCCAGCGTAGAAAAATGAAACTTGGTATATCCATAGGACACCTCAGGGCAAACAGAAAAGTCTATGACAGCCACACCCTAAACAAAACAGGAAGTCCGGCATGTGGGGTGAAACGCATGGCCACTAAAATCGCACCCCTTGCGCAGAAGATGCAAATCATTGTGTTTTAATCTAAATGGCCCCAAATTTGGTGAGTATCATCTAGACACGTGTGCCAACCAAATTTGTGACTTTATTGTTGATATCTTATCGGTTATGGGTGTGGCAAGCCTGTAACGAGGTGGCCATTTTTGTGAAAATAAAATGTCTCTTAACTCTCAAACGCCTTCTCGGATCGAGTTGGACCCAAAAAGGCGTTTGTGCACATTCATGACCTGAACACAAAAATATGTAAATAAAAGGGTTATCTTTAGAAATGGCTCTCCAGCGCCCCCTACAAACTTATAATGGGACCCAAGAATTTAGTTTGTCATAGAGACATGAAATTTGGTACACACATCTCTTATGTCATGACGAGCATAAAAGCCAATGACAACCACCCCCTATCTATAAATGTGTTGCCATAGCAACGTCCCAAATATGTGGAAAAAGTCAATGGGAAGTGAAAATTTTAGTTTGTCGTAGGCAAATGAAACTTGGTACACACATCCAGCATGGGCTTATGAACAAAAAAGCCAATGGGGACCACACCCTATCACACACGGGAAGGCGGCCATTTTGAATTGAAAATGGTCCGACTTAAAATACACCTCTTTTTTAAAAGTACACAGAAAAAAGCTGCTTCATTCCACAGACACCAAACTTGGGCAAAATGAGCTAAACACATGTATGTAAAATAGACAAGTGTTTTTCTAGACTTTTTTGCTCGAGTTATATTTTTTTTTATTATAATTCAGTATATATTTTTTTATCATATTTTTTCTGCAAAATGATCCTCAATTTAACCTAGTAAACGTACAACTAAAAGTAATTTTTATTGGTCCCAGATTTCAAGCCCGGCGAAAAATTTATGTATTTGAAGTCCCCGAAAAATTATACAAAAAATGACTCAGTGGCGACCCCTAGAAAAGTCAAAATACATTGGGCCTATGGAAAGTGAAAGTTACTTTTTTCCAACTTAGAAAAATGAAACTTGGTTCATTTATAGCACACCTCAGGGCAAACAGAAAAGTCTAAGACAGCCACACCCTAAACTCAACAGGAAATCTACTATGTTGGGTGGAATGCGTGACCACCTAAATCTCACCCCTTGTGCTAAAGGCTTTTCATCTAAACAGCTCCAAATTTGGTGAGTATCATCGACACACACGTGCCAAAAAAGTTATCAATTTGTTTTTTGATACATTTGTGGCTATGGTCGTAATGAGTCTGTGAAGAGGCAGGGAGGCGAGGGCCTTTATCGCGCTGCATGCTTTAATTAGGCCCGAGCCGGTGATGACCGGGAGGGCCTATTGTTTTTGCTCGGATTATTTTTTTTTTTTTTTTTTTATTTTTATTGTCGACCTAAGATTCTAAATTTGACCCAGTGAACATGAACGAAAAGTCATTTTTATTGGTCCCAGCCTTCAAGCCCGGCGAAAAATTTATGTATTTGAAGTCACAAAGAAAAATACGAAAAATGACTCAGTGGCGACCCTACAAAATCAAAATACATTGGGCCTATGGAAAGTGAAAGTAACTTTTTCCAACGTAGAAAAATGAAACTTGGTACATCCATAGGACATCTCAGGGCAAACAGAAAAGTCAATGACAACCAAAGTCAATGGGAAGTGAAATTTTTAGTTTGTTGTAGGCAAATGAAACTTGCTACACACATCCACCATGGGCTTATGAACAAAAAGCCAATGGGGACCACACCCTATCACACACGGAAGGCGGCCATTTTGAATTGAAAATGTGAACCGACTTAAAATACACCTCTTTTTAAAAGTACACAGACAATAGCTGCTTCATTCCACAGACACCAAACTTGGGCAAAATGAGCTAAACACATGTATGTAAAATAGACAAGCGTTTTTCTAGACTTTTTTGCTCGAGTTATATATTTTTTTATTATAATTTGGTATATATTTTTTATACAAATTTTTTTGCAAAATGATCTTAAATTTGACCCAGTAAACGTGCAACTAAAAGTCATTTTTATTGGTCCCAGACTTCAAGCCCAGCGAAAAATTTATGTATTTGAAGTCCCCGAAAAAAAATACGAAAAATGACTCAGTGGCGACCCCTACAAAATCAAAATACATTGGGCCTATGGAAAGTGAAAGTAACTTTTTTCCAACGTAGAAAAATGAAACTTGGTACATCCATAGGACATCTCAGGGCAAACAGAAAAGTCAATGACAACCACCCCCTATCTATAAATGTGTTGCCATAGCAACGTCCAAAAATGTGGAAAAGTCAATGGGAAGTGAAATTTTTAGTTTGTTGTAGGCAAATGAAACTTGCTACACACATCCACCATGGGCTTATGAACAAAAAAGCCAATGGGGACCACACCCTATCACACACGGGAAGGCGGCCATTTTGAATTGAAAATGTGAACCGACTTAAAATACACCTCTTTTTTAAAAGTACACAGACAATAGCTGCTTCATTCCACAGACACCAAACTTGGGCAAAATGAGCTAAACACATGTATGTAAAATAGACAAGCGTTTTTCTAGACTTTTTTGCTCGAGTTATATATATTTTTTTATTATAATTTGGTATATATTTTTTATACAAATTTTTTTGCAAAATGATCTTAAATTTGACCCAGTAAACGTGCAACTAAAAGTCATTTTTATTGGTCCCAGACTTCAAGCCCAGCGAAAAATTTATGTATTTGAAGTCCCCGAAAAAAAATACGAAAAATGACTCAGTGGCGACCCCTACAAAATCAAAATACATTGGGCCTATGGAAAGTGAAAGTAACTTTTTTCCAACGTAGAAAAATGAAACTTGGTACATCCATAGGACATCTCAGGGCAAACAGAAAAGTCAATGACAACAGGGCAAACAGAAAAGTCAATGACAACCACCCCCTATCTATAAATGTGTTGCCATAGCAACGCCCAAAAATGTGGAAAAGTCAATGGGAAGTGAAATTTTTAGTTTGTTGTAGGCAAATGAAACTTGCTACACACATCCACCATGGGCTTATGAACAAAAAAGCCAATGGGGACCACACCCTATCACACACGGGAAGGCGGCCATTTTGAATTGAAAATGTGAACCGACTTAAAATACACCTCTTTTTAAAAGTACACAGACAATAGCTGCTTCATTCCACAGACACCAAACTTGGGCAAAATGAGCTAAACACATGTATGTAAAATAGACAAGCGTTTTCCTAGACTTTTTTGCTCGAGTTATATATTTTTTTTATTATAATTTGGTATATATTTTTATACAAATTTTTTGCAAAATGATCTTAAATTTGACCCAGTAAACGTGCAACTAAAAGTCATTTTTATTGGTCCCAGACTTCAAGCCCAGCGAAAAATTTATGTATTTGAAGTCCCCGGAAAAAAATACGAAAAATGACTCAGTGGCGACCCCTACAAAATCAAAATACATTGGGCCTATGGAAAGTGAAAGTAACTTTTTTCCAACGTAGAAAAATGAAACTTGGTACATCCATAGGACATCTCAGGGCAAACAGAAAAGTCAATGACAACCACCCCCTATCTATAAATGTGTTGCCATAGCAACGTCCAAAAATGTGGAAAAAGTCAATGGGAAGTGAAATTTTTAGTTTGTTGTAGGCAAATGAAACTTGTACACACATCCACCATGGGCTTATGAACAAAAAGCCAATGGGGACCACACCTATCACACACGGAAGGCGGCCATTTTGAATTGAAAATGTGAACCGACTTAAAATACACCTCTTTTTAAAAGTACACAGACAATAGCTGCTTCATTCCACAGACACCAAACTTGGGCAAAATGAGCTAAACACATGTATGTAAAATAGACAAGCGTTTTTCTAGACTTTTTTGCTCGAGTTATATATTTTTTTATTATAATTTGGTATATATTTTTATACAAATTTTTTGCAAAATGATCTTAAATTTGACCCAGTAAACGTGCAACTAAAAGTCATTTTTATTGGTCCCAGACTTCAAGCCCAGCGAAAAATTTATGTATTTGAAGTCCCCGTAAAAAAATACGAAAAATGACTCAGTGGCGACCCCTACAAAATCAAAATACATTGGGCCTATGGAAAGTGAAAGTAACTTTTTTCCAACGTAGAAAAATGAAACTTGGTACATCCATAGGACATCTCAGGGCAAACAGAAAAGTCAATGACAACCACCCCCTATCTATAAATGTGTTGCCATAGCAACGTCCAAAAATGTGGAAAAGTCAATGGGAAGTGAAATTTTTAGTTTGTTGTAGGCAAATGAAACTTGCTACACACATCCACCATGGGCTTATGAACAAAAAGCCAATGGGGACCACACCCTATCACACACGGGAAGGCGGCCATTTTGAATTGAAAATGTGAACCGACTTAAAATACACCTCTTTTTTAAAAGTACACAGACAATAGCTGCTTCATTCCACAGACACCAAACTTGGGCAAAATGAGCTAAACACATGTATGTAAAATAGACAAGCGTTTTTCTAGACTTTTTGCTCGAGTTATATATTTTTATTATAATTTGGTATATATTTTTATACAAATTTTTTGCAAAATGATCTTAAATTTGACCCAGTAAACGTGCAACTAAAAGTCATTTTTATTGGTCCCAGACTTCAAGCCCAGCGAAAAATTTATGTATTTGAAGTCCCCGAAAAAAAATACGAAAAATGACTCAGTGGCGACCCCTACAAAATCAAAATACATTGGGCCTATGGAAAGTGAAAGTAACTTTTTTCCAACGTAGAAAAATGAAACTTGGTACATCCATAGGACATCTCAGGGCAAACAGAAAAGTCAATGACAACCACCCCCTATCTATAAATGTGTTGCCATAGCAACGTCCCAAAAATGTGGAAAAAGTCAATGGGAAGTGAAATTTTTAGTTTGTTGTAGGCAAATGAAACTTGCTACACACATCCACCATGGGCTTATGAACAAAAAGCCAATGGGGACCACACCCTATCACACACGGAAGGCGGCCATTTTGAATTGAAAATGTGAACCGACTTAAAATACACCTCTTTTTAAAAGTACACAGACAATAGCTGCTTCATTCCACAGACACCAAACTTGGGCAAAATGAGCTAAACACATGTATGTAAAATAGACAAGCGTTTTTCTAGACTTTTTTGCTCGAGTTATATATTTTTTTATTATAATTTGGTATATATTTTTTATACAAATTTTTTGCAAAATGATCTTAAATTTGACCCAGTAAACGTGCAACTAAAAGTCATTTTTATTGGTCCCAGACTTCAAGCCCAGCGAAAAAATTTATGTATTTGAAGTCCCCAAAAATACGAAAAATGACTCAGTGGCGACTCTACAAAATCAAAATACATTGGGCCTATGGAAAGTGAAAGTAACTTTTTTCCAACGTAGAAAAATGAAACTTGGTACATCCATAGGACATCTCAGGGCAAACAGAAAAGTCAATGACAACCACCCCCTATCTATAAATGTGTTGCCATAGCAACGTCCAAAAAATGTGGAAAAAGTCAATGGGAAGTGAAATTTTTAGTTTGTTGTAGGCAAATGAAACTTGCTACACACATCCACCATGGGCTTATGAACAAAAAGCCAATGGGGACCACACCCTATCACACACGGGAAGGCGGCCATTTTGAATTGAAAATGTGAACCGACTTAAAATACACCTCTTTTTTAAAAGTACACAGACAATAGCTGCTTCATTCCACAGACACCAAACTTGGGCAAAATGAGCTAAACACATGTATGTAAAATAGACAAGCGTTTTTCTAGACTTTTTTGCTCGAGTTATATATTTTTTTATTATAATTTGGTATATATTTTTATACAAATTTTTTGCAAAATGATCTTAAATTTGACCCAGTAAACGTGCAACTAAAAGTCATTTTTATTGGTCCCAGACTTCAAGCCCAGCGAAAAATTTATGTATTTGAAGTCCCGAAAAAAATACGAAAAATGACTCAGTGGCGACCCCTACAAAATCAAAATACATTGGGCCTATGGAAAGTGAAAGTAACTTTTTTCCAACGTAGAAAAATGAAACTTGGTACATCCATAGGACATCTCAGGGCAAACAGAAAAGTCAATGACAACCACCCCTATCTATAAATGTGTTGCCATAGCAACGTCCAAAAATGTGGAAAAAGTCAATGGGAAGTGAAATTTTTAGTTTGTTGTAGGCAAATGAAACTTGCTACACACATCCACCATGGGCTTATGAACAAAAAGCCAATGGGGACCACACCCTATCACACACGGGAAGGCGGCCATTTTGAATTGAAAATGTGAACCGACTTAAAATACACTCTTTTTAAAAGTACACAGACAATAGCTGCTTCATTCCACAGACACCAAACTTGGGCAAAATGAGCTAAACACATGTATGTAAAATAGACAAGCGTTTTTCTAGACTTTTTGCTCGAGTTATATATTTTATTATAATTTGGTATATATTTTTATACAAATTTTTTGCAAAATGATCTTAAATTTGACCCAGTAAACGTGCAACTAAAAGTCATTTTTATTGGTCCCAGACTTCAAGCCCAGCGAAAAATTTATGTATTTGAAGTCCCGAAAAAAATACGAAAAATGACTCAGTGGCGACCCCTACAAAATCAAAATACATTGGGCCTATGGAAAGTGAAAGTAACTTTTTCCAACGTAGAAAAATGAAACTTGGTACATCCATAGGACATCTCAGGGCAAACAGAAAAGTCAATGACAACCACCCCCTATCTATAAATGTGTTGCCATAGCAACGCCCCAAAAATGTGAAAAAAGTCAATGGGAAGTGAAATTTTTAGTTTGTTGTAGGCAAATAAAACTTGGTACACACATCCACCATGGGCTTATGAACAAAAAAGCCAATGGGGACCACACCCTATCACACACAGGAAGGCGGCCATTTTGAATTGAAAATGTGAACCGACTTAAAATACACCTATTTTTAAAAGTACACAGAAAAAGCTGCTTCATTCCACAGACACCAAACTTGGGCAAAATGAGCTAAACACATGTATGTAAAAGAGACAAGCGTTTTTCTAGACTTTTTTGCTCGAGTTATATTTTATTTTATTATAATTCGGTATATATTTTTTTATTATAATTTTTCTGCAAAATGATCCTCAATTTAATCCAGTAAACGAACAACTAAAAGTCATTTTTATTGGTCCCAGACTTCAAGCCCGGCAAAAAATTTATGTATTTGAAGTCCCGAAAAAAATACGAAAAATGACTCAGTGGCGGCCCCTACAAAAGTCAAAATACATTGGGCCTATGGAAAGTGAAAGTAACTTTTTTCCAACGTAGAAAAATGAAACTTGGTATATCCATAGGACACCTCAGGGCAAACAGAAAAGTCTATGACAGCCACACCCTAAACTTAACAGGAAGTCCGCCATGTGGGGTGAAAAGCGCGACCACTAAAATCGCACCCCTTGCGCAGAAAGATGCAAATCATTGTGTTTTAATCTAAATGGCCCCAAATTTGGTGAGTATCATCTAGACATGTGCCAACCAAAGTTGTGACTTTGTTGTTGATATCTTATCGGGTATGGGTGTGGCAAGCCTGTAACGAGGTGGCCATTTTTGTGAAAATAAAATGTCTCTTAACTCTCAAACGCCTTCTCGGATCGAGTTGGACCCAAAAAGGCGTTTGTGCACATTCATGACCTGAACACAAAATATGTAAATAAAAGGGTTATCTTTAGAAATGGCTCTCCAGCGCCCCTACAAACTTATAATGGGACCCAAGAATTTAGTTTGTCATAGAGACATGAAATTTGGTACACACATCTCTTATGTCATGACGAGCATAAAAGCCAATGACAACCACCTCTATCTATAAATGTGTTGCCATAGCAACGTCCCAAATATTTGGAAAAAGTCAATGGGAAGTGAAAATTTTAGTTTGTCGTAGGCAAATGAAACTTGGTACACACATCCAGCATGGGCTTATGAACAAAAAGCCAATGGGGACCACACCCTATCACACACGGAAGGCGGCCATTTTGAATTGAAAATTTGGTCCGACTTAGAATACACCTCTTTTTAAAAACAACAAAAATAGCTGCTTCATTCCACAGACACCAAACTTGGGCAAAATGAGCTAAACACATGTATGTAAAATAGACAAGTGTTTTTCTAAACTATTTTGCTCGAGTTATATTTTTTTTTATTATAATTCGGTATATATTTTTTTATTATAATTTTTCTGCAAAATGATCCTCAATTTGACCCAGTAAACGTACAACTAAAAGTCATTTTTATTGGTCCCAGACTTCAAGCCCGGCGAAAAATTTATGTATTTGAAGTCCCCGAAAAAAAAAAAAACGAAAAATGACTCAATGGCGACCCCTAGAAAAGTCAAAATACATTGGGCCTATGGAAAGTGAAAGTAACTTTTTCCAACGTAGAAAATGAAACTTGGTACATCCATAGGACACCTCAGGGCAAACAGAAAAGTCTATGACAGCCACACCCTAAACTCAACAGGAGGTCCGCCATGTGCGGTGAAACACGCGCCACTAAAATCGCACCCCTTGCTTAAAAGATGCAAATCATTGTGTTTTAATCTAAATGGCCCCAAATTTGGTGAGTATCATCTAGACACGTGTGCCAACCAAAGTTGTGACTTTGTTTTTGATATCTTATCCGGTGTGGGTGTGGCAAGCCTGTAACGAGGTGGCCATTTTTGTGAAAATAAAATGTCTCTTAACTCTCAAACGCCTTCTTGGATCGAGTTGGACCCAAAAAGGCGTTTGTGCACATTCATGACCTGAACACAAAGATATGTAAATAAAAGGGTTATCTTTAGAAATGGCTCTCCAGCGCCCCCTACAAACTTATAATGGGACCCAAGAATTTAGTTTGTCAAAGAGACATAAAATTTGGTACACACATCTCTTATGTCATGACGAGCATAAAAGCCAATGACAACCACCCCCTATCTATAAATGTGTTGCCATAGCAACGTCCCAAATATGTGGAAAAAGTCAATGGGAAGTGAAAATTTTAGTTTGTCGTAGGCAAATGAAACTTGGTACACACATCCAGTATGGGCTTATGAACAAAAAAGCCAAAGGGGACCACACCTTATCACACACGGGAAGGCGGTCATTTTAAATTGAAGATGTGAACCGACTTAGAATACAACCTCTCTTTTAAAAAACAACAGAAAATAGCTGCTTCATTCCACAGACACCAAACTTGGGAAAAATGAGCTAAACACATGTGTGTAAAATAGACAGGCGTTTTTCTTGTCGTTTTTGCTCGAGTTATATTTTTTTTATTATAATTTGGTGTATATATTTTTTTTAATTATAATTTTTCTGAAAAATGATTTTCAATTTGACCCAGTAAACGTGCAACTAAAAGTCATTTTTATTGGTCCCAGACTTCAAGCACGGCAAAAATTTATGTATTTGAAGTCCCCGAAAAAAAAATATGAAAAATGACTCAGTGGCGACCCCTAGAAAAGTCAAAATAATTGGTTCTATGGAAAATGAAAGTAACTTTTTTCCAATGTAGAAATATAAAACTTGGTACATCCATAGGACACCTTAGGGCAAACAGAAAAGTTTATTTACATACCGTAAACTCAACAGAAAATCTACTATGTTGGGTGGAATACATGACCACCTAAATCGTACACTTTGTGCTAAAGGGTTTTCATCTAAACAGCTCCAAATTTGCTTTAAAGCACGACATGCAATCCTCCAAATATATGTGTCCCCGCGGTCTCAAGGGAGGCGAGGGCCTTTATCGCCGCTATGCTTTAATTTTATTATTAGGCCCGAGCCGGTGATGGCCGGGAGGGCCTATTGTTTTTGCTCGGATTTTTTTTTTTTTTTTTTTTTTTTTTTTTATCTTTCTTGTCGACTCCATGATCCTAAATTTGACCCGTGAACATGCACAAAAAGTCATTTTATTGGTCCCAGACTTCAAGCTCGCGAAAAATTTATGTATTTGAAGTCGCCGAAAACAAATTACGAAAAATGACTCAGTGGCGACCCCTACAAAAGTCAAAATACATTGGGCCTATGGAAAATGAAAGTAACTTTTTCCAACGTAGAAAATGAAACTTGGTACATCCATAGGACACCTCAGGGCGAACAGAAAATGTATTACAGCCATATCGTAAACTCAACAGGAAATCTACTATGTTGGGTGTATGCGTGACCACCTAAATTGCACCCCTTGTGTCTAAAGGCTTTTCATCTAAACAGCTCCAAATTTGGTGAGTATCATCTAGACACGTGCGCAAAAAAAAGTTATCAATTTGTTTTTTGATAGATTTGTGGCTGTGGTCGTAATGAGTCTGTGAAGAGGCAACTATTGGGAAATAAATGCCATTTCCCAATTGCCAGGATCCTTCTCAACAGAAAATGTTGGGTGGAATACATGACCACCTAAATCGTACACTTTGTGCTAAAGGGTTTTCATCTAAACAGCTCCAAATTTGCTTTCGACATGCAATCCTCCGAATATATATGTCCCCGCGGTCTCAAGGGAGGCGAGGGCCTTTATCGCCGCTTGCGGCTTTAATTATTATTATTATTATGAGTAGTAGAAGGCCTATCATCATTACTAGGCTATTGTATTATAATTATATGAGCTTACATGCTTTATTGTTGTTATTATTATTATCATCAGTAGGCCTATTATAATTTTTTTATTAGCTTTATTATTGTTATTATTACTAGGCCTAATAGTAGCCATCATCTGCATTTTTTACAGAAGCTTGCAGGTCGGTGATGTTAATGTGAGACCTGAGCCTGCTTTGCCTTGCAAAGATCCTCAATTCTTGGCTCAATGTTTGATAAACATAGCCTCAAATCATCCTCTATTTGTGCACGATTGCGGTATTTTGTTTTGAGTGCAGTCATTTTTGAGAATCCTGCCTCACACAAATATGTTGACGCGAAAGGAAGGAGAATCTTCAAGGCGACGTCACAGAGTTCAGGATATTCCTGCATCAATGCTGCCCAGAATGACGAAAGAGGGCAGGAGCTAAAGAGTTCCTTCAGTCTACGGTCACTCTTCAGCTCAATAAGCTGTTCCTGCATATCAATTGATAGCTCGTTTGCTGTGCACACAAACGGATCTCGAACCCACGCAAAAGAGCAATAATCCTCTTTAAAGTACGTCGCAAATTGTTTTCTCATTGCTGACAGGTGCTCAGACGCTGATTGAAATAGGGAGGAGAAATCATGTGACGTGCCTGCATCAGCGATAAAGTCCGCAAGGCTGGGAACATGTCACAGTTCCTCGACTGATGCGGCCATGCCAGAGGTCTAATTTTTGTGTGAAGGCACTTTGTCTGCAAGGAGCATTGTGGAGATTTGTTAAAAAGTGTTATCATATGAATATGTGTTACTAATAAAGAGAAAATGAAGATGGCACACAGCTAAAATGTATTTATTTAGTTCCGCCTAAAAAAAACCTGTATTTTATGATGAGTAACTCTTTGGAATGCAGCATTCAAGCCTCCTGTACTTCATAACATGTAAATAAAACATGTTAACATTATCCCTGCAAAGTTTTAAACAGATAATGTGAAGCAGAATAAAACTCAAGGGGTTTTAGTACAGAAAGATTAGGCGGGAGTTCTAAAAGACCCAGTTTGGCCCAGTCTGTTCCATTTCATTTTAGTCATTTAAATACTATATTTTTATTGTTTAAATCACTAATGGTGCTCATTAAATACATTTTTGAGAACTTAAACCAGACTTCTAAGTATTTAAATGTGTTTTCAGTCTGTATTCTTCCTCCTGCGTGTCTGTGTATTACGCAGGCTGTTCCTGAGTAAAGCTCATATACACGTGGTGCTCCGCAGCCGATTGGTCGAATTGAACATGCGATACCTCGTTTGAACCGTGAGAACCAATAGAATCGAGGGAAACTGTTTAAATCCCGGTCATTTGAACCTTGCTCTGATGTCACATGATAGACTGGTGCCTGAGCCAATGACAGTGTCTATCCCAGGATGCAGTTCACTGTGAAACGCGCTGAGTAAAATTGAACCATGAGTGAAGACAGTTCCCTGTCAAAAGCTACACTCGATGCGGCGTAGCATTACGCTATGGGGAACATTCTTTGTGTGACCGGTTGTGAAGCACGTGTGTCAAACACGCCAAGAATTGGCTTATAATACCTCTGTTGGTGACGCAGCTCATCAGTGGCAGCTGTGTGATTGCGCACCTGAACAGAGGGTATAATAACACGTGACGCGGAGCGCCTTCAGGTTTCTTTGTCTTCAGATCGCATTGTGTGAAGTGTGAGCAAACCTTTCTCTGTGCCAGTACGAATATATATAAAATAATAAATACAAAAGTATCATGGCTGGGTTCAGAAAGAAATGTGTTCCTCCTTGCCAGAGGCACATTGCTGACGATGATCAGCATGAATTTTGTTTTGAGTGTTTGGGGGGTTCGCGTGTTGATCTGGCTGAGGCGCAGGGATCAGATAGTCTTATGCCCCTCGCGCTCTCACCAGATGAGGCAGACACCGGCTCTGTGCTCGGGCGGGCGCGCGCTACGGCGCTTCCCGTGAGCACGTCGATGAAGCCTCATCCCTGGCTTCTGGGGCGCCGCAGCCTCGAGCGCTCTTCCCGCTCTGACACGGCGTTTGAGGAGCTGCTCGAGGTGGTTACAAGAGCAGTGGCGAGGCTGAATATTGAGTGGCCTCAGGAGCAGGGCCCCCCTAAATACTCTAAACTGGATGACAGGTTTCTGTCAGGTGGCCAGGGGGAGGGATCACAGCGGCGGTCTCTCCCCTTCTTTGGGGACCTCCATGAGGAGCTGGCACGCTCATGGAATAAGCCCTATTCGTCCCGTGTTTTTGTGCCTTCGACGCCGATTTATTCGACTATCGTGGGCGCACAGGTGCGGGGCTATGGGTCGATGCCCCAGGTGGAAGAGACGCTTGCGGGCTATCTCTCCCCGGGACATCGCCTCCTAAGAAAACCTACACTCCCCAACAAGCCATGCCGGTTCACGCCATCACTGGTGGGGAAGGCTTTCCAGGCGGCGGGTCAGGCTGGTGCAGCACTGCACACCATGGCGGTTTTGCAGGCATACCAGGCTGAGCTGCTCAAAGATTTGAGCACAGGGGGTTCTGTGGACGAGGACGCGTTTTCTGAGCTACGCCGTGCCACAGACCTCTCTCTCCGTGCAACTAAGCAGACGGCCCGCGCTATTGGCCGCTCCATGTCTGCTTTGGTTGCGACGGAAAGACATCTGTGGCTTAACCTCACGGGCATCAAAGAGAAGGACCGCGCCTTCCTCCTGGATGCACCCATCTCGCCTTCCGGTCTTTTGGCAACGCGTGGACTCCGCCACTAAGTTCCGCGAGGCTAAACGCTACGAGGAGGCATTTGTGAGGTTACTTCCTCGCCGTGCTCAGCAGCCGGGACCGTCGGCCACCCTGTCCCGGCCAGGTCCAGCCCCTTCCAGAGAAAAGCGGGCTGCCCAGAAGGAGAGTGTGGCGAATCGTGCCCCCCCTCGTAAGGACTGGAGGGCGGATTCTCTCGCTGCTCAAAAGAGAACAGACCTGCGGAATGTTATCTCCGCCAGGAAGCAGAGGCCCTGAAATTGGCGCGCCCATGGCCGCGGGGTGTTCTCCCACCGGGTGGGGCGCAACAAAATCCAAGAGAGTCTAAAGACTCCATGTCGACACCCTCAGGAGTCCGCTGTTTTTTCTCCGCCGCCACTGGCGTTTCGGGGAGCAGCAGTCTCCAGCGCAATTGTAAGTGTCCGGCCGTCTCCTGCCTTGGCTCAGGACGGCGGATGTCTTACATCCCCAAGAACCGAGGTGACAAAACTACTGCCCCTTTCAGAGAAATTGGCAGCATGGATGCTCCTGCCAAATATCTCCCGTGGGTAATAAGGACTGTGGCCAAAGGCTACAGACTCCAGTTTGCCAATCGCCCTCCGGCGTTTCAACGGCGTGGTCTCCACTTCCGTGAAACCGAACGAGCCCATGTATTGACACAGGAACTGCAGGTTCTGCTGGACAAAGGGGCCATAGAATGTGTTCCCCCACCAGACAGACAATCCGGGTTTTACAGCCGATATTTTCTAGTTCGAAAAGATGGGGGCTGCGCCGATTTTAGACCTTCTCGGGTTAAACCGCTACCTCAAAGCATTAAAATTCAAAATGCTCACAATAAAAATGATTGTGTCCCAGATCCGATTAGGCGACTGGTTTGTCACCATCGATCTAAAGGACGCGATTTTCACATACAAATCCTGCCACAGCACAGAAAGTTCCTGAGGTTCGCCGGGAGCGGCGTACCAGTATCGGGTTCTTCCGCTCGGCCTGGCCTTGTCACCCCGGACATATACTAAATGCATGGATGCAGCCTTGGCTCCTTTGCGACTCCAGGGCATCCGCATTTTGAATTACATAGACGACTGGCTGATATTAGCTCAGTCTCAGGAGCTAGTGCTCGACATCGGACGCCGTCCCTAGCTCATCTCGACTCTCTAGGCTTGAGACTCAACGCCGAGAAGAGCTTTCTCGGCCGCCCAAAGGACAACATATCTAGGGGTTGTTTGGGACTCAACCGAGATGCAGGCACATCTGTCTCCTGCACGTGTCGGGTCCATTCTAACTACCCTGAAAGCTATCAGGCTAGGCCAGGAAGTGGCTGTGCACTTCATTCAAAGAATATTGGGTCTCATGGCATCTGCATCCACGGTAATTCCTTTGGGCCTTCTGCACATGAGACCGTTTCAGCTGTGGCTCAGAGCCAGGGGTTTCATCCAAGGGCCAACCCCTGAAGCAAATAAGGGTTACGCGCCGAGGGCTTCGCACTATCTATGTGGTTCAGACCCCAGTTTCTCACTTTGGGTCCCACCCTAGGTCCATGTTGTCGCCGCATGATGCTAACGACAGATGCATCCTCACGGGCTGGGGCGCGGTCTTAGATGGCCGTCCCAGCCCAAGGGATATGGAGAGGCCATCTTCTCGCATGGCACATCAATTGCCTCGAGATGAAGGCTGTATTTCTGGCCCTGAAATACTTCCTCCAGCAGCTAAGGGGCTACCATGTCCTAGTACAAGTAGACAGCACAGCGGTGGTCTCTTACATAAATCGTCCAGGGCGGACTGCGTTCGTGCCGCTTGAACAAGCTAGCGCAGCAGGTGCTGCTTTGGGCTCAGGACAAGTTCCTGTCCTCAGGGCGATTTATATCCCGGGCGCATGAATGTGGGAGCAGATTTATTGTCCAGACAGGCTGTGACACATGGGGAGTGGAAACTCCACCCCGAGGTAGTGAGCCAAATCTGGGAAAGATTTTACGAAGCAGAGGTGGACCTCTTTGCTTCACAGCAGACAGCACAATGTCCCTCTACTTCTCTCTGACTCCTCCAGCTCCTGGGTCTGGACGCAATGGCCCATGTGTGGCCCAGACTGCGCCTTTATGCATTTCCGGTGGCTCTGCTCCGGGAGTCCTGGCGAAGGTCCGTCAACGCGGGTTGCGCCTCTTACTAGTAGCACCCCGTTGGCCAACCAGAGTGTGGTTCTCAGACCTAATATCTCTCCTCGACGGCTCGCCATGGGCGATTCCGACCAGGAGGGATCTCCTTTCTCAGGCACAGGGGACAGTGTTTCATCCCCGGCCCGAGCTCTGGAACCTTTACGTCTGGCCCCTGAGGGGGACCACTTAAGAGATGTCGGGCTCCCGGCCCCTGTTGTAGAGACTATTCTGAGCGCTAGGTCTCCCTCTACTAGGAGAGCCTATGCCTGCAGATGGCGTGTCTTTGATGCCTGGTGTGCTACACATCATGCAGACCCAGTCCACTGCCAGATTGTTTCAGTGCTGGAGTTTCTGCAGGACAAACTGTCCTCGGGCACTAATCCTAGCACACTCAGGGTTTTCGTGGCCGCCATTTCGGCTTGCCACACCCTGATTGACGGGGTCTCGATAGGGAGACATCCTCTAGTTGCCCGCTTCATTCGAGGTGCCAAGCGGTTGAGACCCCAAACTAGAGCTAGAGTTCCTTCCTGGGACCTAGCTATAGTGCTGGAGGGCTTAGTAAGCACTCCTTTTGAACCACTGGAGTCAGCGTCTGTTAAATTTCTGACTCTAAAAATGGTTCTTCTGGCGGCCATTACCACTCTCAAGAGGGTTGGAGATTTGCAGGCTCTGTCAGTTTCGCCGTCCTGCCTAGACTTTGCTCCCGGGCTGGTCAAAGCCATTTTGCATCCTCACCCTAACTATCTTCCAAAAGTTCCATTCTCGACCTTAAATCTGGTCATTCTTGAAGCCTTCTGTCCTCCGCCATTTACAACACCGGAGCAGGAGAGACTTCACTTACTGTGTCCAGTACGTGCCCTCCAGACTTATGTCCACCGCACTAGCCAGTGGCGTAAGTCCGAACAGCTGTTTATATGTTACGGGGCTGCAAGCTGGGGTTGCAGCTACCAGACAAACTATATCACGTTGGGTGAGGGATGCCATTGCCCTGGCCTATGACGTGCGCGGTCAAACTTCGCCCATAGGTGTGAGGGCTCATTCTACTAGAGGGGTTGCAGCTTCAACAGCTCTAGCAAAAGGTGCCCCTCTGCAGCAAGTTTGTGATGCGGCAGGCTGGTCCTCTCCGCACACATTCATCAGATTCTATAGCTTGGATGTTCATGCTACTGTGGGCTCGCATGTCCTTGAGTCATCATCCCAAAATTGTGTTTGAGACCTCTTTGTGTTTGTGCACACTTCACAACCCGAGGGGTCCAGACACTTACAGTGCGGGCGTTGGTATTCTCGTTCCCCATAGCGTAATGCTACGCAGCATCGAGTGTAGCTTTTGATAGGGAACGCCTCGGTTACTTGACTGTAACCCTGTTCCCTTAAAAAGCGGAACGAGATGCTGCGCTGCAATGCCGCACTGGGCGTGTCCGGCGCTCTTCAGACAAAGTTGACCTGAAGACGCCTCCGCGCCACGTGTTATTATACCCTCTGTTCAGGTGCGCGCAATCACACAGCTGCCACTGATGAGCTGCGTCACCAACAGAGGTATTATAAGCCAATTCTTGGCGTGTTTGACACACGTGCTTCACAACCGGTCACACAAAGAATGTTCCCCATAGCGTAATGCTACGCAGCATCTCGTTCCCGCTTTTTAAGGGAACAGGGTTACAGTCAAGTAACCCGAGACGTATGTCACAGATAGACCCAAATGGTAGCTGAGACATATCGTTAACTGGAAAGCAGCGTTTTCGCTGGCATTTGTGAAAGAAAAGTAAGGTAATGGTTTCAATCTTTGCATAACAAAATTTTTTATTTCATTGAATTACTTTGGCTGCTACTTATATTTTTAAGTACGTTGGCTTACTTGGTGTCAATGTATTTGTCAGCTTCTCTAGTCTCATTTGAGGACTGGCACGAGTTTGTTGGTTGAAGTAGTGGCCAGCTGTTTGCAGTAGTGATGGGATTTATGGCTCTTTGAGGGGATCCGGATCTTCGCGATCCGTTCCTTTCAAAGAGCCGTTCGCTCTTTGGCTCTTTTTAAATATTTAGTCAGTTTTAAGAAGCCAGGTTGGGGGGCAGCTCAGTTTATCCTGGAAATAATCACTGGGAGGAATGATGAGGTGAGATTTGTAGTTAAATAATTAAAACTCAGATAACACACACCAATATCTGAGTTTTAATTATTCTGAAATATTGATTATTACCTCATTTGTCATGTGTGGACTATATTCCATAGGGTTGCACAAATCCCTCTGCTTAGACAGTGACGTCACTATTTTGGATTTACATTTAGCACAAAGTGTGTGTGTGTGTGTGTGTGTGTGTGTGTGTGTGTGTGTGTGTGTGTGTGTGTGTGTGTGTGTGTGTGTGTGTGTGTGTGTGTGTGTGTAAAGCTACGTTGACTTATGTTATTCATACAATACCTACTCACAAATAAACATCAAAAACAAAGCCGGCTGCAATGAATTTCTGTGCTAAACAGCTTTTACTACAAACACTTCCACACAAGAACATTATCACACAAGAACATTTTGATAGAAAACAAAAAAATATTTAAAGTAGATAAAATTAGAAAAAATAAAATGGAAATATCTACATACTATTACTACTGTAAACTTTGCAAATAGGACATCAGCCCCTTCAAGTCAATGAACAATAACAAAGTGGGCTGCAATGAATGTCTGTGCAAAACAGCTTTTAGTGAAAAATTTCTATACAAGTACAGTATCACAAAAGAACATTTTTAATGTCCTACCCAATGACAGAGGCACGCAGGTTTTTTTTTCCACTGGAGTACTCACGTGAAGGATGCGTGCACAACTAATAACTAATATCATCACGCTATTAAGGGTCGGCCTGCGCTGGGTGCGCCCCTCCCCCTATAACCGTTGTGTCTCGCGGAGGAGCTCATTTGTCACTCTCATAGAGGAGCAGCTACTTTTGAGCTAAAGCTCTCCAGTTCTCTTCAAATGGGGCGGCAGTAGCTCAGTGGGTAGAGCGGTCGTCCTTCAACCGGAAGGTAGTAGGTTCGATTCCTGCTCTCCCCACAGTTCATACTGTCGTTGTGTCCTTGGGCAAGACACTTAACCCACCTTGCCTCCAGTGGCTGTAACACTGGTAATTACATTAGAACAATGTAAGTCGCTTTGGATAAAAGCGTCAGCTAAATGAATAAATGTAAATTTGTGTGCATCTGTGTGAGACAGGCATAGGAAAAAAGAACGACAGAAAGAACGGCTCCCCTCCAGCCGCGACTCGGCTCCCATCGTTCATGTTTATGAGCCGTTCAAAAGAATCGGTTCGTTCGCGAACGTCACAACTCTAGTTTGCAGAAATGTAGTGCCTGAGATGAGTAGGTGTTGCACTTCACACCTTGGCCTCTTGTCTTTTGTTGGCTTGCTGTTTGGTCTGTGTTTGAAGTAGCTGTAAATGGCTTACATGTGCGTTTAGCGGAGTTTTTTAGTGCAATTTTTATTTTTTTCGTTTTTTTCCGCTCCCATCTGTAGCCTACTCGCGCCCCCCCGGGAGAGTGTCCGTGCCCCCCCCGCGCCCCACGGTTGAGAACCACTGCTATGGACTATCAAAAAAAAAAATAATTAAAAAAAAATATATATATATATATATGTATATATATATTCACAACATTATACTGTTTACATCATTTAAACTTATTTCCAGATGCTTTCAAATGTTCTTAAAGATATTATCTAACAAATGAAATAGAGTTAAATAGTTTTTAAACAATATTTATACAACTTATGAACTTATTTATACTTTTTAAACCCTTTTAAACTGTAACTTATCCTATGAACTTTTTCCACTATATTAAAGTCATTAATGATTTATATCCAGGTTACATGTGCTCTCCTAATGTCAGATGTTCTCTGTTTAGAGTCTTCTGTACATCACTGTATACAGCTCATCTCTGGTGGACTTTAGTTTATTTTGAACAGATACACATTTGATTCAAACCAAACAGACATATATGAAATATTATAAATAATGTCTGAAAAGGAGTGGGTAGAAGTGAACTTATATGATCGTACCTGTAAGTTCATCACCCCTCAGTTCATCTAGGGGTGGTCCTTTAAGTTTATTCAGGACAGGCAGGTACTTTTTATAACCTTTCAATGGATTTATTTTCTTTGTTTGCAGTCTTAGGGTTACAATTACACATGATTGTTTATGTTTCTAAAATGTAGTTATTATTTTTGTACTTATTTGTTGCTTACAAGTTTACAGTTTTTTCTTTTTGTTTACTTTTAAACTGAACATAGATTGACCCCCACAATATCAAAGCAGCAGCAGTGTTCATTTCCCTCAGAGTGGAAATAAAAGTGTTTAGGATCATTTTAGTTTAATCCCTCTGTCTCCATAAAGCAGGTCTAGAATTAGCTACATGTCACAAAAGCCTCTGAAGCACATGGCTAATTTGCCTGAAGTAGCTCCTGCTGCACAGATTCTCCTTTCTCTGCTGACCATTAGTGTCTTGAGTTATCTTAGAGTCTAGGGTGTTCAGGAGCTAGCAGATAGCATCATAGTGTACAGTGCTTTTATAGTAGTTTTCCTGTTAATACAGGAGTGTGTTAATACAGTGGTTAATGTGATATGTTTCTGTTGTCATAAGAAAACCACTTCAGGTATTTGTGCTGTCTTATTTTACACTGTTGTAATCTTGTTGCATGCACTCTGTAATTTAAAAAAAAGAAACTGAATTATTGTATCTGAGAAGACAAGGTTATTGTTGAAATTATAAATATTGTGTGGATACAAATTTGCATTTTTATGATTCTTAAAACCCCTATTATTAAAACCGCTCTTCTCTTTACATCTTGGAGAGAAGTCAAGAAATAAAAGAACCCTTTTTGTAGCTTGGTTTTTCTATCATTTATATTCCACCAGCCTACAATAAAAACAAAATAAAACAGTGCTATGCTTCTGAAATATTTATATTTTAAATGTTATAACACATGCCTCTGATTTTGCTTTTATGTGAACTATCTGCAGCATTTTCAAGCAGAGAAAAAAAATAAAAACTGAAAGCCAAAGTTAGCTGTACAGTTTAATTTGCTCTGTACTTCTGCACTCTTAGCACAAAGATTTTTTTTTTACAATTCAGCTTTTTGTAATGGTCCTCTTTAATGGCAGTTATCTTGAATATAGGGAGGGATGAGTACTTCTTTCTCAGTCTTATTTAAATAGCTACGTGCCATGGCAGGTTTTGATGTGAAAACAAGTCTTTTTCCCAAATCGGATCAGATTTACATCTAAAGAAGTGGAAGAAAAGAAACCAAAGCAGATTGTTTTGTTTTTCTGACCAGTGTAGATGTCTTTGGTTCTCCAGTAAGTAGTACAGCAGCGTTGTAGGAAAAGTATGATGTTTTTGTTGAGGATCTGTATGGCAGAAGTGAGGCAGAAGTGTGAGGCGTGGAACTTGAAGTTGTCAGTACTGTACTGTGGTTTATCGTTTCGGGCTGCTTCATTCAATTAATTTGTTGCTGTTTGGAAAGGTTTCATAAGTTAATTTATTGTCTCTTTTATTCAGTGCATTCTTTAGGGATGATTTTACTCCTGCACTTGTCCAAGCCCTTTCAATATCTGTGTTACAACTCTCATTTAGGAAGTATTTACAAGACACTGCAGCTGCCATATCTTCGTGACATCCGGACTACATGACGTCGACTGATTGGTCCATCATACTCAGTTGCAGTGTTGGGAAAGTTCACTTTCTACAAGAACTAGTTCAAAGTTCAGTTCACAAATTTTAAAATGAACTAGTTCAGTTCAGTTCAAACTTCAAAATTTTGAACTAAGTTCACAGTTCCAAAAATGAACTAGTTCATAGTTCTTTTTTTCCATATGTTGCTGCGAGCTATTATTTTTCAAAATTATTGCCACAGCCCATATACAGTAGAATGACAGACAGCAATTATTTTATCAGTTTTAACAATGAAGCTATGCGTTAGATTTCATTTTCATATCCAATTCTCAATCCTTATCCAACCAGGGTTTACATTAGCATTGAGGGGACATTGTTGCTTTAATGCTTTGTTGCTGTCCATTCACTCCACACTAGTAGCAGCTGCAGCTTTCAACCCTACAGTACATTCTCAAGAACATGAGGACAAACGTGCTGCTTGAATGGTCTTTTTTAATGAGAAATTATTCAAAGAAAAACAGGACAGTAATCATTAAGGTGAAAACGTTTTTCAATTTTAATAATTTTCCATTGTCCACATGCTAAAACAGAATATTGGAATCCTGGAAAATAGACCAGGCAGGTTCAACAAACAAGTTACATGAATGAATTTAAATGATCATACGCCTTACTACATGCTGCTGTCGCCTCAATGCTTTTTTTTTCTTTTTTTTTTTTTGATGACGCGTCACGCGGCGGACAGAGGCGACACAGGTGGCTGGTGTTGCCAGGTTTTGGTGTTTTTCCGCTACATATTAAGACCCGTTTCCGGCTGGTTTGCGGTGTGTTTTAGCGGGTTTTCGCCTGGAAGGCTCTATAGAAATCTGGCGTGGCGTGCGTTCACAGACACCAGAATGAACGAGTTCACAGTAACATTCATCAGGCAGTAATACAGCCCGTTCAGTTCACGTTCACCCAAAATATGAACGAGTTCATGAACTATCGTTCAATGAACGCGTTCAGGCACAACACTGCTCAGTTGGATGGTGAGAGCTGGTGTAGACTCCTTGGCGTTAATGAAAGGCTGAGGAGGAAGAAAGAGAGAAAGACATTTGACTCAATAGGACCCACATGAAACCTCTAAGAATATCAGCAAAAAAACTTTATTCAAATACACTGACCTTTGTCGAAGAGGCAAGAGGCCACATGCAGCAAAAAACACCAAAGCCAGCCTTGGAGCCTTCATTTCTGCAATCAACCAGACCTGTAACGTTTAAACAAAGAAATAATCACACCAAGAAGTTTGCAAACATTTAAAATATAAGCTAAATGTTAAAATAATAGTGTAGGAAGTTTATATATACTGTGTTGCTAAGCTTTTTTGGTACTTTTTTATACAAACATAAAGTGGAGTCTCTTACCTTTAGTTTAGTGTCGTCAGTGACTCTGTGTGTGGTCACCACCGAACACATCTTGAATATTTTAGCCCTTCCTCCAGTCGGTAGGAGGGTTTTTATTGTCAGCTGACAGATTTCCATATCAGATACTAAGTGTGAAATTCAGCTGAACCTTTGTGCCTTTATATGTCTTTGTGCATTTGTTTTTGATTTAGTTCAGAATCAAAAGACCACAAGTGTAGTCAGGTTCACACATTTGAACTGCACACACCAGATTGTGAAGACAAAGTCAAACTTTTTTATTCAAGCTGAAGCACATGATAATAACTTGAGGCCGCATGATATGAGGAAAATAATAAAGTAGTTTAAGTTGAATACTTTTTAATTTTAGTGCTATCTCTCTCTCTCTCTCTCTCTAGACCAGCTGTAACATCACCAGGTCTTGTTTAAAGTCACTAAAGGTGAAGCACATGGCTAAGAGTGGTTTTAAAACTGGTTTTCACAAGGGACTGTTTGTAAGTTTGAAAGCAGCCTTTTCCTGAGAATAATTTAGTGTCATTGATCACACATTTACACACACCCACGCTCCCCTCTTTAATGACTCTTCTCTGTCACCTGTGACTGTAATGGAAATTAGACTTTATTGCTAACAGTTATAAAGATGATTACACTTTTATACTTTACCATTACCACTCAATGAACAAATGTGCAAATACTGTTTACCAGAAATAAATGCAGATATTATTTGTAGCAGATCAGTCTCTTTAGAATTCCACCCCCACAGTAACCTCTGTTGTAAGATTAAAGAAGTCTCCAGGATTAACAGCTTTGTTTTCACCATCGGCCTTCAAAGACAAGCTTGAAGCCTGAAAGTTAACACTGTTTTCTTTCAGATAAAAGGACGGTCAAAGTGTTTTGTAATGGACAAGAAATGTATTAATGACTTTGCTTTTGCTTTCACAAGCAGTGGAACTTGGGTCCACCAGCACCAGGGTCAGAGGTGACTCAGGACCCCCGGCGCCATGTCTTTTAACCATACATTTTTGGAGATAAAGTCGTTGACTCAGCCCGAGTCAGAGACATCTCTCTTCCCCGAGAACACTTTATTTCCATCCTGATTGACCTTTGGAATGCTTTGATCCTAACCTCCAAGAATGATCAAAGACCGCCCCCTGGTGGTTAAATTGACGAATGACTCTATCCAATCATCAAAAGACAATTTCTTAATTATTGCATTAAAGAAAAATGTATTTTTGATATTGTGTTGTTTATACTGTTCTTTTCCAGGACACGGAGTTGTGACCAAATAACTCCCTACCCCAGTTTATGGTTTCCATTTTGTTTTAATGAAATGTAATCAATGTTTCAACAATATTCTACATATTACTCTAATACTATTACATATTACTCATAATACTCTACCTTTTCTTTGTATAATCCTACAAGTACAAATGTTTTTGTGTGTTTATGAAAACCAAGGAAAATATGGTGAAACAAAAGGAATGTTTTAAAAACTTTAGTTTAACTCCGTTTAAATGTCCCAAGCAATTTCCCCTTCCGTCGGAAGAGTGCATAGGACACGCCCCGGCTCACAGGTGATAAAAGCTGGCTGCTAGACAAAAACTCTCTCTCTTCCTGCTTGTGGCCCACTCTCCATTGCCTGGGAAGCTCTTCCTGCTTCACCGCCTTTGAGCGTCGTGTTAGCACGAGTAAAATTTTCTGTTTTAAGAACCGTGCCTGCTAATGTATGCTCTCCCCAAAAGAGCACGCGCAGAAGCAAGTTTTTAACCAGCAAAGCAACAGCTAAGAACTCTTTCATGGACATTGCAATAACTTACACAAACTCAAACTTTTACACGGTACAACGGAGGCCCAGGCAGTGCTAACTTGGACAGCAACAGGACGCCCTCTCTCTCTTACCGGGCTGCAAACCCCTCGAGAGGAGGCGCTCACGTGAAGGCAACCCGGTGTGTGGGCGCTCCATCAGTACTCGACGAAACTTCTGGAAAACACCCAGGACTCTCGCCTCGGACTCCTGAGGCCCACCGAACCGGGCCCCCGCTGACTTGACTGCAGAGTGAGTTACGCGTTACACAACAGCCTTGGTGTCGTTAAATGTCCTCTGCCCAAACTCCAGCCGAAACCGCCATCTCCTTGTCCTCCGTTAAAAGCCCCTTTAGGTTTCCATCATTTAGATTAACATGTCTAAACATTCCTTTGGTTCACAAATCATCTGAAAGCAAATGTTTATCCCTGTCTTTATCCCTGTGTTTATCCCTGTGTCTTGTCAATTCCTTTCCATGTTCCAATGTTATTTACCATTATAGATTTGTGTAATTTTTTATAAAATCATATAAAAGACATTAATGTTTCTCTGTTTATATTAAGAAATGTTCGAAAACTAGGAGAATTCTCTGCCTTTTGATTAATGAGACTAGATTAAACAGTTTCTTTGGACCTGTCGAAAATCAAAGTGGTGCCCCTTTTAATCAGAAATTAATTTTAATAAATTAATATTAATATCAATATTAATTATTAAAATTATTAAAATTAATCTTCCAAATGTTTATACATACATACTCTGATACGCTACATATTTTTATTATATATTTTTAGCTCAGTCTCCAGTTGGAGCACCTTCTAGCAGTGTAGAATAGCCACTGCACAGTGACAGACCTCTGCCCGACCTAACAGCACATGTTCACCAGGGTTCAGTCTAACACATGGCTGAGCTGCTTTCTGTGTCCACTGGAGAAATGTAGTGTTTTTGCTCTGTTCTGATAAATCCATACAGATGCTTGAGAGTTATTAGGGAGTAGTTAAAAAGAAGCATCAAACTGAGCTGCACAACATCTTTTATTTTACTCTATGACTTTTATTTTTTGTTTGTTACACCTTGTTGTGCTTAAGGTCTGCGAGAACCAATCAGAGCTCTGCTGAAGATCACATGACCATCAGTGATCACACCTTTCCTCTTAATGGTCAGTCATTTTTTTCACTTGACGACTTACTCTAAAGGCAAGAAAAAGTTTTATTGTAAAAAAAAAAAAAAATAATCTCTGTAATCAAATGTCCAAATCTAGAAAACGGACAAGAGTTAACACAATGTCTGTTCACAAAGAAAGTGTCACTATTGTCTTCTTTTTCTTTTCCACTGAAGCAGAAAAAAAATAAATAAATAACTGAAACATATACACTGTGAATTCAATTAGCAGCATAAAACCTGCCTCTAATGACAAACCCGCTGACTCATAGTTAGTGTTTGGGTGAATTGTGTGTAGCAGATCAGTCTTCGAATTCCACACGCAGATTAACATCCTCTCCTAACCATCTACTTCTACGTTGTTCAGTGGTTGTAAGACCAAAAAGTCTTTAGGATTAACAACTGTTTGTTTTCACTATCAGGCCAAAGGTGACTCAGGACCAGGACAGAACAGGACACGTGACACACAGAGTCTGGCGTTAAAAAAAATAAACGTAGTCTGTTAAAGCCCTGACTTAGTAGACCCCGCTGCTCCCCTAAAAAGTCCCTTAGGGCGTACTCACACTAGGCACGGTTGCCATGAACCGGGCCAGAGGACGATTGTCCCCCCTCCCCACTCCCCCTCTGGCCTGCACTCACATAGGCTTTCAGCATTCGTGCCGGAGCACGCTTACGTCATTATGGTGCGACGGTTTCGGGATAAACAGGAAGAGCGGCGCTCTCTGAACACAACGGAGTCCATCGCTCTGTTTTATTTGTGGATAATTTTGTGTCGTTTGGTACACGGTGGTCCACAGCCCTCTCACAGCATGTTGTTAAACAGATTTGTCGCCTTAGTGGCGCGAAAATTTTCACGTAATCGTGCTGCTCGTATGAGGAGGTTTGCAAGGTACCAGCTGAAGTGCAGCAAGGACTTTGCAGCTTTGATTACGGACTACAGTTCCCGTACATCGACATGGTAAGAATTAATATAATGAAATGTCGTTGAATACAATTGAAAAGTGTATTGTGAAATTTGAAATACAATATGTGTATAATGTTTTTTTTGTAATTACGACAGTAGCGTTCTAAAGGTAATAATCATGTAACTTAATATAATTTGCTGGTTAATATTAGCTACATTCTTGTATTAAGACACCCGTATTCAACGGGACACAACTGTTATGTATGCACTGGAGTAGTAGTTTGTTGTTTATTTAATTTCACTTCATAGTGCTGTAAGGTAATTGTGTATGCATAAACTATATACAGTTAACAATATTTTTCCATTCTGCTGCAGGACCATATGGATTCGGCAGAGATCTGCTGTGTGGTGGCAGCATGTTCTCAAATACTCAAATACCCCGCACAGAAGACGTTAGATTCATGAGTTTGTTTGGACAAGACCTCAGTCCCATATGCCTGAGAGAAACCTGCCCTGGTGCATAGACACTGCAAGACTGGGTGTTACATGATGAAATGTTATGATTAAAATACATTTTTCATTTACATTTTCACTTCACTTTTTCTCCAACACATAATAGCAAAGAATAATCATGAACTGAATTGTCAACTTTGTCAATTCTTTTAACATGCCAAGGGGAATGAATGTATTGTAATGACTTTACTGTAGCCCAATGATAAAGATGTAATATGTTGTCATTAAAGTACACTTTTAAACCAAGGAGAACAGGCACAGATGATTTACACTTTGGAAGCAAAAGTTAAATTTACAACTTAGGTAAAGCCTAAATCAAGTCTAAGTGCATTACCACATTGCAACATGCATAAAATGAACGGTCTGCAGACTAGCATTTAGAGAAAATAACAGGTAGGTACATTAAGAATCCAAAGAGTGACATTTCCCCTGTTGTGAAAAACACTAGTATTGCCAGAATCAAAAGAGAGTGTAGACTTGAGTTTTCCACACCAGACTAGTGTAAATGTCAGCACAGCTATAAATAATCCACTCAAGTACAGATTCAAGGAGATGAACAGTTCCTTTCTGTTTCCGGTAACTGCATACTCTTTCTCTATGGGACTGGGACTTGGTGAACGAAACGAACGACTCGGGAGATGAATGAGACCTTTCTGTTTCCGGACGGACGGATGTATTAGCTACAGCTACATAAGGCTGTCACGGCCCAGACCAGACATGTTGACGGAATTAATGCTAAGCTAAATATAAAGTGACAAAGGAAAACAACTATTTGGATTAAGAGGTGAGTTGAACTCTCTGCCTGAAGTAAGCTGCAATTAATTTATAATTTATTTTTCAAAGTTTGGCCATAAATGCATTAGCTTATAGTTATTATAGTTTTTATTCCAAAAGTACTAAATGTATTAAAAATTGTAATATTCAACATTTTAATTAGATTCTGCTGAAATGAACGAAATGACTTGAAAAAAGATTCGTTCATTTTGCTGAACGAGACTTAAAGAACTGAGTCAGTAAAATGAACTGAACTTCCCATCACTAGCTCACACTACATGCGAACCGCGCCCGAGCCCAACTAACCGTGCTCTGGCCCACCTCTTCCAAGCGGGCCAGGGGCGGCTAATCGAGCCGCGCCCGGGCACGGTTCGGAGCACTCACACTAGTCAAAAACGAACCGCGCTATGGTGGTCAAACGCGCTCGGGCACGGTTCAAACTGGCTAGTGTGAGTAGGCCCTCAGTGAAGATGTCGAGTAGGATAAACAAAACTTTCCTGGTTTCATAGTATTCTCTGAAAGTAAATGTTTAATTGCTTTGCTTTTAACCATCCCTGTAATAATGTCCCTATTGATGTTAACCTAACTGTGTTCAACCTTTATTGTGTTTTAATGCTTCCCATGTTCCCATAATTTTATTCACCATTATTCATTTGTACCATATTTAATAAAATTTCAGAAAGACATTAGTGTTTTTCCAGAAGAATTCTCTCCCTTTCAGAATTAGACTAAATCTAACAGTTTCCTCGGACCTGTAAAAATCGAGGTGGTGCCCCTTTATTAATATTCATATCAATCTGGAGATATATATATATATATATATATATATATATATATATATATATATATATTAGGACCGGGACTTTAACGTGTTAATTAAGATTAATTAATTACGGGACTTTAATGCATTAACTAAGATTAATTACGCAAAAAATAAATAACATAATTTTAACCACACTTACTTTTGCACCACGGAACGTTTTTCAATGAATGAGTTTTGACGGACCGATTATACTGGAGACGAAAGGAGACTGGAGACTAAAAACGAAAGGATGGAAGCGTCGACAAGAGCATGGTTGTGTACAAGCTATGCAACAAGGGATTTGCGTATCACCGCAGCACATCGAGCCTCAAATATCACCTCAACACAAAACACATAACAGTTAGGAGTTAGCGTGGACGTTAGCCCGACTCCGAGTAAAGTTACAAGGACCCACACCCAACCCACACTCCAGGACCAGGGTAACTACACTGCTACACTTAATGGCAAACATTGCACTGGTTTGCTGGACTGAAATAAATAAACAATATTGTGTTGATAAGCTTATGTATTCAGTCATTATTCAATGGTATACTAAAAATCCATGTGAAAAATTACTTGTTCTCAGGTCAAATATTTATATGCAATTAAAATGCGATTCATTTCAATTAATTAATTTCAAAGCCTCTAATTAGATTAATTTTTTTAATCGAGACCCAGCCATAATATATATATAATTATGCAACATTGCTACATGTGTTTACTCTTTTTAAATCATAACAACAACAGAAACTACCCAAACGAGCCTGATCAAAAGTTTACATACCCTGGTGATTTTGGCCTGATAACATGAACAAGTGACACAAACAGGTTTGAATGGCTACTAAAGGTAACCATCCTCACCTGAGATCTGTTTGTTTGTAATCAGTGTGTGTATAAAAGGTCTGTGAGTGTCTGGGCTCCTGACAGACACTTGCATCTTTCATCCAGTGCTGCACTGATGTTTCTGTTTCTGAGTCATGGGAAAAACAAAAGCCTTAAAGCGTGACACTCACATAACGTCTACAGTTACATTTGAGGTTTGTGTCCAGCTGAGGGGACTGTGTCAGTGAGACATCCTTCTACTGATCTCATGTCTAAGATCCTTTAAAGGATTTTAAAGGAGCTAAAGGTCATAGTGCCCCTTTAAAGCATCATTATCAACAGCATCACATTGTGTCACTTTGAACCTGTCTCACAAACACACACTTAAATATCATACATTTATATTCAGTGTACAAATGTTTTCTTTAATTAGCACAATACAAGATAAATATATTCATGTTTAACTTTTACGTTCTTTAACTTCTTCGTGTTTTATTATATATTTTTTGTTCAAAGGCCTATAACTTAGTTATAACTCATCATCATCAGAATCAGAATCAGAATCAGAAAGAGTTTTATTGCCAAGTATGCTTGCGCATACAAGGAATTTGTTTTAGTGACATAAGCTACCAGTACACAGAGACACCAACACACAGACAACAAATAAGTGTATAACTAGACAACAAATAAGTGTATAAACAATATAAACAATTGTGCTATAAATGATAATTGAATAGGATTGAATAGGATGCAGGGATGTACTAGGATGGAGGGGTAACAAATGAATATAAGGATATTGCACTTTTATTTATTTATTTTTATTTTTTTTATTTTTTTTTTGCATAAGCATAAGTGGGGAACATTTAACTGTTCGTGAGGTAGATTGCCTTGGGGAAGAAACTGTTTTTGTGCCTTGCTGTTCTGGTATTTGCGGCTCTGAGGCGCGGCCAGATGGCAAAAGTTCAAAAATGGGGTGACTTGGGTGTGAGGGATCCAGAGTGATTTTATGAGCCCTTTTCCTCACTCTGGTTATATACAGTTCTTGAAGGGTGGGCAGGAGCACCAATAATCCTTTCAGCAGTCGAACAGTTCTCTGTAGTCTTCTGATGTCTGATTTTGTTGCTGAGCCAAACCAGACAGTTATAGAAGTACACAGTACAGACTCAATGACGGCTGAGTAGAACTGTTTCAGCAGCTCCTGTGGCAGGTTAAACTTCCTCAGCTGGGAAGTACAACCTCTGCTGTGCCTTTTCACGATGGAGTCGATGTGAATGTCCCACTTCAGGTCCTGTGAGATGGTAGTACCCAGGAATCTGAATGACTCCACTGCGGTCACAGTGCTGTTTATGATGGTGAGGGGGAAAGTGCAGGGGGTTTCTCCTAAAGTCCACGGTCATCTCCGCTGTTTTGAGCGTGTTCAGCTCCAGGTTGTTAAGACTGCACCAGACAGCCAGCTGCTCAACCTCTTGTCTGTAAGCAGACTCATCACCGTCCTGGATGAGGCCGATGACTGTAGTGTCATCTGCAAACTTTAGGAGCTTGACAGAGGGTCTTTAGAGGTGCAGTCGTTGGTGTACAGGGAGAAGAGCAGAGGGAGAGAACACATCCCTGAGGGGCACCAGTGTTGGTGGTGCAGCTGTTTGACATGAATTTCCCCAGTCTCACTAACTGTTGCCTATCTGTCAGAAAGCTGGTGATCCACTGACAGATAGAGCTGGGAACAGAGAGCTGGGTCAGTTTGGTCTGAAGGGCTGTTGGGATGATGGTGTTGAAAGCCGAACTAAAGTCCACAAACAGGATCCTCACATAAGTCCCTGTTTTGTCCAGATGTTGCAGGATGAAGTGCAATCCCATGTTGATTGCATCATCCACGGACCTGTTTGCTCTCGGTAAGCAAACTGCAGGGGTCAAGTAAGGGTCCAGTGATGTCCTTCAGAGGCTGTCCACACGGAGACACAAATCACTGTATCCATATACATTTTGTATCGTATTGGCCTTTCGTCCACACGGATCCGGTGTTTTGGGAGACTGAATCCGCTATTTTTTGAAACAGGGTTCTAAAGTGGATAAATCTTTCGACAACACCTTTGCGACACCCTTTACGTGTCGTGTACAGCCAATCCGTATATTTTGTGAAAACGATGATGTCATCGCATCACGTGTCGGCCTCGTCTGCGTAACAGCAACAACAATAATGGCGGACTACATGATTGAGTTCGTGCTGCAGAAGCTACTAAGCCTACTAGCTTTATTACAGCAAAATCTATTGCTTCTATGCAGTTGTGGTGAGCAACAAGCGATAATGGACAACACCATACGCCACATGCTCTTAGATCCACCGAAAGAGAACCAGGAGAGCAACCAGGAGAAAATGAATGGAGAGAGAATGTCCGCATGTCCAAAGCACTCAGAACTCAGTCCGTATATTGAAGAGCAAACAACAAACATGAGGGCACCAATTACTACACTCTAAATATATGACTGCAACAATTTGAGAACTTGTTTTATTAGAAAATAAATATTTAGGTCTTCGTCTTCTTCTGCAGCGCGCAAGGTTATGCGCATGCTCAAAGTCTTCTTCTCCGTGTATAGTGTATATCTGTGGCAGAATTACAGCGCCCCATACTGGTCGGGCATATATACTACATCGTTTTCAGCCGGTCGTGTGTATGCAGATATTTTCTTGAGACGACGCCGCGTCTCAAGATCGGATAGGGGATGCACTGGCTTCGTGTGGACATAGCCTCAGATAACCCAGAAACAGTTTTTCAAACGACTTCATGACGACAGACGTTAGAGCCACAGGTCTGTAGTCGTTAAGTCCTGTTATCTTGGGTTTCTTTGGGATGGGGATGATGGTGGAGCGTTTGAAGCAGGAAGGCACTTCACACAACTCCAGGGATCTATTGAAGATCTGTGAAAAGATGGGGGCCAGCTGGTCAGCACAGGTTTTCAGACAGGCTGGTGTCACGCCATCTGGGCCTGGTGCTTTTCTTCTTTTGTTCTTCTTGAAGACCTGGCACACATCAGCTTCACAGATTTGAAAAGCAGGAGGTGTGGAGAGGGAATTGCAGGAGGTGTTAATGGTTGTGTAGGGAGATGGTCAGAGTGGGTGTTGGGGGTTTCAAATCTACAATAAAACTCATTCAGGTTGTTGGCAAGTTGTTGATTAGCCTCAGTGCAGGGGGATGGTGTCTTGTAGTTTGTGATGGCTCTTAGACCTCTCCACACTGAAGTTGAGTCGTTGGAAGTAAACTGGTCTTCCAACTTTTTAGCATAGGTCTTTTAGCCGCTCTGATCTCTTTGTTCAGTGTGTTCCTGGCCTGATTGTACAAGACCCTGTCCCCATTTCTGTAGGCATCCTCTTTGGCCTGATGAAGATGTCTGAGTTTTACTGTAAACCATGGCTTATCATTGTTGAATGTTAAATAAGTCCTGGTAGGAATGCATACATCCTCACAGAAACTAATGTAGGATGTTACGGTCTCTGTGAGTTCGTCCAGATCGGTGGCAGCAGCTTCAAAACACTCCAATCAGTGATGTCAAAACAAGATTGTAAATCCTGCTCTGTTTCTGGTCCATCTCTTCACAGTCTTTACTACGGGTTTAGCAGATTTAAGTTTCTGCTTGTAGGACGGTATAAGATGAACCAGACAGTGATCAGAACGTCCCAAAGCTGCTCGTGGAACAGAGTGGTATGCATCCTTTATTGTGGTGTAACAGTGATCCAATATATTACTGTCTCTGGTGGGACATGTAACATGCTGTCTGTATTTTGGGAGTTCACGGGAGAGATTGGCTTTATTAAAGTCCCCAAGAATGATTAAAACAGAGTCCGGGTGTTGTTGTTCTGTCTCTGTGATCTGATCAGCGAGTTTCTGTAAAGCTGAACTCACATGCGCTTGCGGAGGGATGTAAACACTGACCAGAATGAACGAGTGAAACTCCGCGCGAATAGAACGGCTTGCAGTTGACAAACTGCATTTCTAGATCAGGACAGCACATCTTCTTTAACACAGTTACATCTGTGCACCACCGTTCATTGATGTAAAAGCATGTCCCGCCGCCGCGCAATTTCCCCGTAGATTCTGATTCGCGATCCGCTCTGAACAGCTGAAAGCCCGGCAGATGGAGCGCTGTCCGGTATGGCGTCATTCAGCCAGGTTTCCGTGAAACACAGAGCAGCAGAGAGTGAGAAATCCTTATTTATCCGAGAGAGCAGAAGGAGTTCGTCCGTTTGTTGGGTAGAGCGGAGATTTGCGAGATGGATGCTAGGCAACGGCGTTAAATCCGCGCTTCCTGAGTCTGACGAGCGCTCCTGAAGCGTTTGATCAGCGCCGCCGCTCACTCCGATAACAACGTTCAGTAAAACGTCTGAATAATTTAAATCCGGTAAAAGATCTTGTGGTGTGTTCTGCCGAATGTTCAGCAGTTCATTCCTGGTGAAACTGATCGTGTTTGTTAAACAAAAACAGGAAAAACGAACAAAACAGTACAAACACTGGAGAGCCAAGCACTATCTTCTAAGTATCTATCTAAGTATCATGAAGCTCAAAGAGAAAATCCAATGTGTAATAAAGTACATTGCAGTGTGTTATTTTGCAGGTGTCAGTATTTGAGACAATGACTTAAATCCACAAACTAAAGCATCTGTTTGTGTCAAATCTAATGTTCATGGTTGTTGCTGTGTTGGTCTGACACATTTCAGTTTAATTAACAGCAGCAACAACAGAGAGCATTTTAAAACTCACCAAGTCTCTTTAAAAAAAAACAACAGCGATTTTCATCTTTGTTATATCCTGAATAAGTTGAAAATTTTGACTTAGACAGTTATCAGACGTTTTCAGAAATTCTGCTTTATTTTTAAGGTTTTGAAAAGACTTGCCCCTCCACCATTTATCCCTTATTATCTGCTATATAAACAAGTCCGCTATACATCGATACAATCCCTAAATCCCATATTTTAAGAATATCTGAGCAGTAAGTTATAGTAACTAAAGAAATTAATAAAAAGTGCAATAAACCAGAAAACAAAATTAAAATCCTTTTTTTACATATTTTTCCAAAATATGAAATTTCCTAGCTATATCCCTCAAAATTCTGAGTATAAAAATGGGGAGAAGATCATTTCAAACTCCATACATTTTATTTGAAGTGTCTACCCAATTCAGTTTTTGAGATAGACATATTTTTATAAACTATGAAAAAACGAAAATATAATTGATATTTTTCCACAATTTGCCAAAAAGACAGCATGTACAACAAAATACTATTTACAATACTACAATCAAATTTCTAAGTGTAACAGAAACATAGGAGCACACCTAACTTTGTATAAGACCATGTTCATTCATAAAAGTACAATAAATAACCAAAAAGAAAAATAATTTCAGCGGATCAGAGAAGTCAACGCCTTCATGAACTGGTTGTAGTCCTTCACAGCTGATGGCACCGGCCCCTCCACTGGTGTCTACTTTGCCCCAACCTCTCCCAAAATGCCCAGATACAGCATGAGCCCAGTGTACTGGTACAGCTCATCTTCTCTGAGCTCTGCCCATTTGAATTTTTTTACCTGCCATAGCAATATTTTATGATGGATTTTTACTGGTGTTTTCACAAAATGTTTTATCAAAGAACATCTTGAAGAGTTCTGATGGATATGACATGTCCACACATTGTGACAGGTGGCTGCACACCTGGCTGTCTTTTAGGGAGGGAATGTTGCATGGGTGGTAAGTGATCAGGCTCCTCTTGGTTCTTCCAGCTCCAGGAAGTGCATCTGAATGAGTGCTGCTTCTGTGTGCCTGCTGCAGACTCCTTCTGCCTGTCCTCAGTGAAGTGGGTGGGGCAGGGGAGCAGAAGACCCCCTCTCCTCCTCAACAACACTGCAGACAGAATAAGTCAGACATAAATATGGAACACAACAGTAATGATTATATACATACACTAATGCATAACCAGATCTAAACCTAAAACGATCAGTAAAACTAAATCTCAAGAGTATGGTCTGGACCTGCTCTAACTGTGATTTATATATAAACAAGTGCAGTTGAATTGAATTTAAAAATGACTGACAAGTTTGTCAGTGGCATTATATATACTTTTAATGTAACACACATGAAGTTACACGTATACACTGAACAGAACAAAACTATAAATGGAGTTTATACAAAAAACACTTATCAGAGGTGTGCATAGAAATATTTTATATATATATATATATATATATTTAAAAAAAACATACACTGAAAAATGTGGCAAGAAAATCTCATTGTAATACAATGTAAAGATCTTTACATTAATAATGTAATAATATAGTTTCCTCATAACTAAACAAAACCTTTTATCAAAAAAACATTTAATAATAATAACATTAACTGAACTTAAGCAACTATTAGACAAAAACAAAGAAATAACACGTCACTTTAACTTCCCTTTGAATCAATAAGTGTCAGTGTACAGAGTGTTCAAGTGTTGTTTTAAAACTGACTCTGACCACACTTCCACTTAAACCAGTGGCTCCACCAAGTGGACGGTTGGTGACAGTGCTGAAAATTAGACACAATAAATGAAGATCCAGGTTTGAACAAAATAAGTGTTAAATGAACTTAACAATGTTTAAAACTGTTGTTTTTCTTTCTTCTCACGTCTCTTCTTACAGATCTGTAGAAAGACAGGAAGAATAAATGTACAGCTCCTTTCTCTATTATTGACAACTATTTCATCTCAGTCTTTTTATTAACCTTGGATTAATACTGGATTAAACTACTGTGCTGTTTAAATTAGTTTTTACTTCCTAGTCTGTAGTGCTCAAGTTTATTTTTGGTGTAAAGAGTAAATAAACAGACTTGTGTTTGTACTTACTTACCTTCTTTCTTGTCTTTTATGAGAAAATATGAGATGTGACATTTTTATAATCCTGGTTCTGCCCATCATCTAAAACAAACAAACAAACAAACCAAAAACATTTTTAACAGTCTTGCATTTTGAGGTTTTAGAGGTGTTTGTAGTTCTACTCTGTACAGTACCATCGTTGTTTCTTGAGCCTGTGATTGATTCATAAACACAATCATCAGCTACAGTTTGGAGAGAAATGAGAAAAGTACACTATTACTACATATGTGAGCTTATATTTGATATTCATTTGAATTTGTTCTTGTTGCTTTATAATAAATCAGAAGAGCTCTGAACTGACCGTGGAGAAGAGATGAGTACAGTTGCTCCTGAGTGGCTTCCCTCTGGACGTTTTCTACTTGGTCACCTCCCTGACCAGTCTCAGTAGTTCGCCTAAAACCATTGATGAATAGCACATAATTATACAAGCATTACTTTTATAGTTTTAGTAAGTATCTGACATGACCAACCTGTGGCAGCCTCTATCTGTGAAAGGAAATGTTGCAAACTTTAATTATGTACATATTTATTGTTAGTTATTTTTAAGTAAGTCGTCAAGTTATAAGAAGCTGAGACTGACCATTAAGAGGAAAAGTGTAATCACTGATGGTCATGTGATCTTCAGCAGAGCTCTGATTGGTTCTCGCAGACCTTAAGCACAAAACTGTAACTAACAAAAAAATAGAGAATTATATTATTAAAGACATTTATATTAGAAACAAATACAGTGTTTGTGTCTGATATAGTCTTACCTTTTGACTTTCTGCAGCAACACAGAAGCAGCAGCAGAATTAATAATACTATTGCACAGATAAGTCCAATAATCAACAGGACAGGAAATGAAGAGCTATGTTCCTTTGCTGCAAGAATTTAGCTCGTTAATATTTACAACTAACATTGTAGTAAACCTTTAAATCAAAAGTTTCTTGTGAATAAACCAAACGAAACAAATCTAAAATACTCACATTTGACTGAGATCCAACTCTCTGGAGAAGTCCAAATCCGTGGAGATCTTTGGCCTTGTTCTTGTCCCTCACATTTATAAAAACCCTCGTCAGACTTGGACACTGCAGAGATGTTGAACTCAGTTTGGGTTCCATTTTGGATTAGTTTTCCATTTTTATAGAAAAGGACAGAAGAAAGTGCAGTAGATGTGTTCAGTTTACAGCCGAGAGAAACAGGTCGTCCCTCAGTCACAGGATGAACAGGACTCACAAGGACAACATCACCTGTGAAAAGTCACACTTGTACTATTATATTATGCTGTGATCTTTTATATTCTTCAGTTAAAGATGTTTTGACACACTTTCTAAAAATGGTGAATAATAAAAAGCGAGCTGACTCCTTGCCTTGGATCAATACCAAATGCAAATAACTCATGGCACAAAAAGATAAACATCTTAAAAAAGCTTTAAGTTCAGGCCTAACTACTGATAAATTAAAATTTGCCTCAGCGAGAAACAAGGCTACTCAGGCTTTACGAATGGCAAAAGCTAACTTTTTTTATGGCTGTGATAGATGGTGCAAAAGGAAATTGTAAATCGATTTGGGAAAATATTATTAAATTGATTGACAAACAAACAAAACAGTGGAAAAGGCCTTAAACCTAAATTAAACAATGAATTGATATGTGAGCCTGTTGTCCTCGCAACTAGATTAAATGAATATTTTCTAAATAATATAAATGAAATTTCACAATTTTTTGTAAATCCTTGTAATGCTCAAAATTCATGTAATGATGACTTAACCAAAGACTTAAATGGAAGCATCGTGCTTCAGTCTGTAGCAAGGCTTGATATTAAAGCAATTACAGAAAGAGAAGTGTTGAATATAATCTCCTCACTAAGAAACTCAAAGGCAAGGGACGAATTTGGATTTGATACTAACTTTCTAAAGCGTTATAAAACGTGTTTTTTATATCCTGTCACTCATTTAATGAATTTATCAATATCACAGGCAGCTGCTCCACTGAAAAGGAAGGTGGCAAAAGTAATTCCCATTTACAAATCTGGCAATAAAGTAGACCATGCTAATTATAGGCCTATTAGCATTTTACCTATTATTTCAAAGATTGCAGAAAAATGGGTCGCCAAGTCAATTACAGAACATCTAAACAGTGTTGGTCCGCCCCTACACCCTGTGCAGTTTGGCTTCCGGTCTCGCCATTTAACTGAAACAGATGTCTTTTATCGAAAAGGTTAAATTATACTTGGATAGAAATAGTTGTGTCGTTGCTGTTTTTGTAGATTTGTGGTTGTTCACTTTTGACAAAGTGAACAACCACAAACCTCTTACCAGCATTTAATTTTACAGATCACAGTTAAATGGATACAGTCTTATTTAACAGATAGAAACTAGTGTGTGCAGGTATGTGACAGTAAGTCACAATTCCTGGATTATCCAGTAGGTGTCCCTCAGGGGTCAATCTTGGGCCCACTACTGTTCTCGCTTTATGTTAATGAATTGCCTAATGTGTGTAAAAAAGTAGACACTATTATGTACGCTGACGATACAGTAATTTTCACCTGTGCAAAAAAATCCACAGGAAGCAGCCCAACGACTCTCAAAAGCTCTAGATGATCTTCAGAAATTGTTAACCAATCCTTGTTTATGCTTGAATTTTAAAAAGACTGTATCCATGTTCTTCTCCAAACCAAGAACACCTTTAGTTCCAGTAAGGGTCTATTTGGGGGACAAGAACTACAAAATGTTGAAGTATTTAAATACCTTGGGGTCTACTTAGATTCAAAATTATCATTTCAAAAGCATGTTCAAAACATTGTAAAAACTACAAATTTTAATATAAGGAATTTCAAACATATTGGAGCCTCCCTGACAGAGCAGCAGTCTACCTACGTAGAGTCAGCGCGGTACAGATGTAATCGTAAATCATATTTATATTCTTGTTCTATTTCTTTCTCTATTAACTTTTGTCTGAAATAATATTGACTTTGTTGTATTGGGATGTCTGTAATTGTTCTTAATGTTTTATGTATTTCTCTCTTTCTTTCTGTTTGTGTAACATCTACCTGCCAGGGGCTCTGTAGATGGAAATTAGCCTAGGACTATAATCTGGCATATTTACATTTGTTTTAATGTTTATTATTATGCATTGTTAATAAACATTAAAACAAATGTAAATATGCCAGATTAATGCATTGTGGGTGCACGTGGCAGAGTGGTTAGCACTCCTGCCTCACAGCAAGAAGGTCGTGAGTTCAAAACCCGGCCGACTCAAACATTCTCGGCCGACCCCTGTAGTGACCATTTGCTGGTCACAGTGACCAGGACGCCAGATCCACGCCTGGTCACTCTGGTCACTTGGCGCCAGGTCATGCCAAGGTTTACAGCGCATAAATGTCAAGCCCTGACAATTTATGCCGCCAAATCCTCTACAGACGCAAGAAAGTGTTTACTTTACCAGCAAACTAGGTTTAACAGCTACGTGCTAATGATCCCCAGATGTTCTCTTTGTTTTCCAAGGACGTAAAACTCAGAGATAACTCACTCAATGACAATAACCTTCTTCATCTCAGAGCAGGATCAAAGGCGTTAGCAGACTGGCCGGAGCCAGAAATGACGCCTCCTCAGCTCTGAAATACGACTTGTTGTGTATTGGAAAAACAAAGGCCTGAGACTGTCTGGTGATACAACACTGCCCCCTAGCGACAGCAGGGAGGAACTCTGCTGAATACTTCTCAATCAAAACTGACTTTTCTAACTCCTCTGTAAACGGAAGTTACAAAGGAATCGGACATTTCAGAAATAAAACATTTTTGTTTAATAAAAAGAAAATGTTTAAATGATGAATTAATGTTTTCCCCCACAGGATTCCGAGTCACGACGGAGAATCCTTTCTCTCTCAGCTTTACAAGCTACAGTCAAGTAAAATTATTGAATGAATTTTTACGTGTTATAACATGTTACAATGTACTCTATCGATACCACTTGGTGCTATCGAATTTAAATGTATGTGTATGCTTATGATTGTGTTATAAGAATTCTATTCTTATAATTCTGTATATTGTGTATAGTTAGTTGGTGCTCATAGTTCTCTACAGGTCATGTCAAATCATGTTGTGTCCTCCATGTTAATCCAAGCATGGTGTAGACATAACTAAAGACATGGCTTGCCGGGGGACTTCTGCACCTGGAGCCTGGAGCTGGGGCCTTGAGGGGAGTGTGTATGCAAGATACGCCTCCCACTGACAGCCCCCACTGAAGTGATATAAAATGTAATGTTTTGCTTACCTCTGTAAGCAAAACTTGCTTACCTTTGATATATCTGTGTACTTTGATATATCTGTGTACTTTGCTTCTCCTTGCAAGGAATAAAACCTGGCCTTTCGCTTTTTATAATATAATCTGTCTCCGTGTCTCTCTGGATAATATAAGGATATAGAATTCTTTTAACATTTGGTGCCGTGACCCGGATCTCAATATTCGTGTTTCTCATGCAGAGAGGTGAGCTGACGTGCACGGAGAAATGCAAAAACAAAGCATTTCTTGTAAGTCCCAAGCTGTGCTATTTAGCAGTAATGGCCAGATATCCCCTCTCTGTGTGTGTGAACGCGATGACGAGATCTGGACGTAAAAAAAGAGAAGAGCAGAGAGACGAGAGGACAGAACAGACAGTCTGGCTGCGGAACAACTGGACTATTGGACTGAAAATTCAGGTAAACAGCTGTTTAATTTATTTTTGGTGTGTGTGTGAGTTTGTAATTACCAAAGCTTCCGGAAGTAGTGTTTTGGAAATCTGACGTATGTTGAGCGGGCTGCATGTAGTTTACATCAGTAGTTGATGTTTTTCCATGAAGTGGGCCAGCATGCGAGATTCTTAAACGCTGAAAGATCGAGACCCTAAATGTCATCTAATGGTGAGATCCGCTTTATCGAGATCCTACATGTAAAATCTTAACGGGTGAGATTTAAAGCCGAAAAAGTATGTGTTTTTGATCGAGATCCTACATGTTAAATCTTAACGGGTGAGGTTTTAAACGGGATATTCTGATGTTAATCTGGGTTAAAGCTTGTTGTCTTGCTAGATTTAAGTTTGATAGATACCTTATGCTTTGTAAGTCTTTATGGTGTTTCTTGAAACTGACTCGTGCGTTTAGTTCATTTGGCCGTGACAAGTGCGAACCTCTATGCGAGATAGAGCACCTAATTACAAGAAGGAGTATGAGTTCTAAAGAGCTTGTCTAGAGAGCACAAGAATTTGTCTTAGATTAATAATCACGTATCGTAATACGCCACAATCGAACTGCCTTGCATAGCTAGTATTGTTGGTTTTAATGGTGCGTTGGGCGACAGGAAAACTCAGTATTGACCATTATCGAGAACCTACATGTAAAATCTTAACGGGTGAGATGAATGAGTCCGAAGTCAATGTGACTATAAAAAGGCCTGCCTACGTAGTATTGATTCCTGCAGATGAGAAATGAGATTTTAAAAGCCCACTAGATAGTGACAGGCTTATGCTGAAAAATGTTCACTGCATGTGAAGCGGTGATTTTAAAAAAAAAGCCCACGAGAGCTTTTGCTGAAAAATGTTCACTGCTGGTGACGCGGTGAGTGAGAGAAAAAAGGAAAAAGCCCACTGAAAGTGACGGGGCTTATACTGAGAATTGTTGGCAATACTGAGAGTTGTTGACCTAAAAAGTTAAAGATAAAGGTGTGTTTGAGAGAATAAATGTGTTATGAATGGGCCATTGTTGGATGAAGAATGAGTCTAATAATGTGAATCAGAACAACGATAATGTTTTTGTTTAAAAAAAAAAAAGAAAGTTTGAACAACATGAGAGAGAAAGGTAGCTTCCATAAGCTATTTTTCTAATTTGAGAAAAAACAGAAGAGATTTTGAAAGAAGTACACACATGTACTTCAAAACACTAATCATTTGTATTTTGTTTAAATGTTTATGGAGCCTCTAGGTATCGGCCTCCCTCCCTCCGGAAAACAGTGCTCTCTCCAAAGCTTCATCTGCACCCCACCTCCCACCTGCGGATTTTCGGCTGAGAAAAAAGAAAAAAAAAACTGCAGCAGCAACACGGAAGCGGTAAGATAAACGAATTCAGACAAACGTTTATCTGTTTTAAATTTTGATCTATTGAGATTGACCAAAAAGGTATTTGTAAAGTGTGTTTGCAAATTGGATGAAACTTGAAATTAATATGAATGTAATGTATTTCTCTGAGGAAAAATGCACAATTGAGAGCGAGGTGGAGGTGGGCGTGACAGACGAGAGGGCACTGAGAGGAGGAGGAGGAGGAGGAGGTCGAAACTGGGTCCAGACGAGAGACGAGGGAATGACCTCAGGACTGACCGATTCAACTAACAGGTCAGGTACATAAACACATAAACACATGTAAATACACCCACATAAACACATGTAAATACAGACACATAGACACAAACACGGACACATGAGACACACATCTACAGAGAAGGATGTGATTTTGGTTTATGAGAGAAAATAATGAGGATTCTGTTAAAGAACAGAGTTGGTTTTGTATTTTATGTGACATAGAAATGTGAACATTAAAGGTTTAAAGAAGTTAAAGATCCAACACTTGGATCTAAAATAAAATTAGTGATTGATGTTTTGCTAAACAATGTTGTGTATCTATTTAGTACGAGAACTAATAGAGGTCCTTAATATCAGTGTGGTTCAAACACACGGTATAACGCCAATAAAAGAATGAAAATGAATACTTTGTAATTGGAAGAATTTAAATATATGTTTTAAAGTTGAATTGCGCAGAGTAAGTTTATAAAGATAATATAACTTTATGGTTGGGCCATAAGCTCATATTTAAAAGAAAACAAGGTTACCAGAATCTAAGTAAAGAAAAGAAACATTTATGTATTTCTTTGGTTTGGTTCTAACAAAGTGTGAAAATGGAGAAAGTGGATTCAAAGCAACCACTGTTTTGGATTCACAGGAATGTTTACACACAAGATAACATTCTATGTAACACACAAGATAACATTCTATGTAAGGGCGTACTCACACTAGGCACGGTTGCCATGAACCGGGCCCGAGTACGATTGTCCCCCCTCCCCACTCCCCTCTGGCCTGCACTCACATAGGCTTTCAGCATTCGTGCCGGAGCACGCTTACGTCATTATGGTGCGACGGTTTCGGGATAAACAGGAAGAGCGGCGCTCTCTGAACACAACGGAGTCCATCGCTCTGTTTTATTTGTGGATAATTTTGTGTCGTTTGGTACACGGTGGTCCACAGCCCTCTCACAGCCTGTTGTTAAACAGATTTGTCGCCTTAGTGGCGCGAAAATTTTCACGCATGTCGTGCTGCACGTATGAGGAGGTTTGCAAGGTACCAGCTGAAGTGCAGCAAGGACTTTGCAGCTTTGATTACGGACTACAGTTCCGTACATCGACATGGTAAGAATTAATATAATGAAATGTCATTGAATACAATTGAAAAGTGTATTGTGAAATTTGAAATACAATATGTGTATAATGTTTTTTTTGTAATTACGACAGTAGCGTTCTAAAGGTAATAATCATGTAACTTAATATAATTTGCTGGTTAATATTAGCTACATTCTTGTATTAAGACACCCGTATTCAACGGGACACAACTGTTATGTATGCACTGGAGTAGTAGTTTGTTGTTTATTTAATTTCACTTCAAAGTGCTGTAAGGTAATTGTGTATGCATAAACTATATACAGTTAACAATATTTTTCCATTCTGCTGCAGGACCATATGGATTCGGCAGAGATCTGCTGTGTGGTGGCAGCATGTTCTCAGCAGCTGGACAGACTGTGAGTGGAAGGCTAATTTCAGAATGAGAAGGACATCATTCTTGCAGTTGTGCAACAGCCTGCAGCCGCACCTTCAAAGACAGACCACTTCATTCAGAAAACCAGTGCCCTTGGACCAACGTGTTGCAAAATGCATATGGAGACTGGCCACAAATGTAGAGTTCAGAACCATCTCCCATTTATTTGGGATTGGTCAGCACTTCTCATAAAAAAAAACAAAAAAAACAGTATTTCACATAACACAACCATGTGCAGTGGTGAAACAAAATAGACTACCTTGTGTGTGTGGTGTATAATTTATGGAAGTGTGTGGTATATATTGTAGAGGTTCGAGGTCGAATTATAAAGTGTAGAGGTTTGAGGTAGTGTTAGGTTAAAGTGCATAGTAAATATATGCTACAGTATATTAAACCACTTCTGAAAGCAAATAAGAGTATTAACAACAACAACGCTTCAAATACCCCGCACAGAAGACGTTAGATTCATGAGTTTGTTTGGACAAGACCTCAGTCCCATATGCCTGAGAGAAACCTGCCCTGGTGCATAGACACTGCAAGACTGGGTGTTACATGATGAAATGTTATGATTAAAATACATTTTTCATTTACATTTTCACTTCACTTTTTCTCCAACACATAATAGCAAAGAATAATCATGAACTGAATTGTCAACTTTGTCAATTCTTTTAACATGCCAAGGGGAATGAATGTATTGTAATGACTTTACTGTAGCCCAATGATAAAGATGTAATATGTTGTCATTAAAGTACACTTTTAAACCAAGGAGAACAGGCACAGATGATTTACACTTTGGAAGCAAAAGTTAAATTTACAACTTAGGTAAAGCCTAAATCAAGTCTAAGTGCATTACCACATTGCAACATGCATAAAATGAACGGTCTGCAGACTAGCATTTAGAGAAAATAACAGGTATGTACATTAAGAATCCAAAGAGTGACATTTCCTGTCGTGAAAAACACTAGTATTGCCAGAATCAAAGAGAGTGTAGACTTGAGTTTTCCACACCAGACTAGTGTAAATGTCAGCACAGCTATAAATAATCCACTCAAGTACAGATTCAAGTTGTTTTGGAGCGTCGCATGGAGCGTCGCAAAACCGTGACGTCACGCGTCTTGTTCCATGCTCCAGCACGGTTGGCGCTCACACTACATGCGAACCGCGCCCGAGCCCAACTAACCGTGCTCTGGCCCACCTCTTCCAAGCGGGCCAGGGCGGCTAATCGAGCCGCGCCGGGCACGGTTGAGCACTCACACTAGTCAAACGAACCGCGCTATGGTGGTCAAAAGCGCTCGGGCACGGTTCAAACTGGCTAGTGTGAGTAGGCCCTTAGTGTCATTGATCACACATTTACACACACCCACGCTCCCCTCTTTAATGACTCTGCTCTGTCACCAGGGACTGTAATGGAAATCAGACTTTATTGCTAAACTTAAAAAGATTATTACACTTTTATACTTTACCATTACCACTCAATGAACAAATGTGCAAATACTGTTAACCAGAAATAAATGCAGATATTATTTGTAGCAGATCAGTCTCCAGAATTCCACCCCCACAGTAAGCTCTGTTGTAAGATTAAAGAAGTCTCCAGGATTAACAGCTTTGTTTTCACCATCGGCCTTCAAAGACAAGCTTGTGTCTGAAGCCTGAAAGTTAACACTGTTTTCTTTCAGATAAAAGGACGGCCAAAGTTTTTTGTTATGGACAAGAAATGTATTAATGACTTTGCTTTTGCTTTCACAAGCAGTGGAACTTGGGTCCACCAGGCACCAGGGTCAGAGGTGACTCAGGACCAGTACCCCCCCCCTGGCGCCATATCTTTTAACCATACATTTTTGGAGATAAAGTCGTTGACTCAGCCCGAGTCAGGGACATCTCTCTTCCCCGAGAACACTTTATTTCCATCCTGATTGACCTTTGGAATGCTTTGATCCTAACCTCCAAGAATGATCAAAGACCGCCCCCTGGTGGTTAAATGGACGAATGACTCTATCCAATCATCAAAAGACAATTTCGTAATTTTTACATTAAAGGAAAATGTATTGTTGATATTGTGTTGTTTATACTGTTCTTTTCCAGGACAAGGAGTTGTGACCAAATAACTCCCTACCCCAGTTTATGGTTTCCGTTTTGTTTTAATGAAATGTAATTCAAAGATTCAAGATTCAAAGTGTTTATTGTCATGTGTACAGACAGAAAGCATGTTTCCCTGTACAATGAAATTCTTACTTTGCCGTCCACAGTAAAATGTCACACAAGTAAGTAAAAATAAAAAATAAGACAAATATACAAGTAATAATAATGCAAGTATACAAAAAATACAAATATACAAAAAAAATACAAGAGGGCAAAAGGAGTAAAGTAGTAAAGTGAGGTAGTGCAGTTGTGATGGTGTAAAGTGACGGTGTAAAGTAAAGTGACGGTGTAAAGTAAAGTGAGGTAGTGCAGTAGGTAAACAATTGTTCATGTAATGTTGTGATTGTGAATGTAGACTCCTATCTGCTGTTTAGGAGTCTTATGGCAGAGGGAAAGAATGAGTTCTTCATTCTGGAAGTCCTGCATTTCACACTTCTGTACCTCCGTCCTGAGGGTAGAAGTGTGAACAGACCATGTTGGGGGTGGGAGGGGTCTTTGAGGATGGAAGCAGCTCTTCTGTGGACTCTGCGATGGTAGATGCTCTGCAGAGAGGGCAGTGGAGTCCTGGTGATCTTCTACGCAGTCTTCACCACTCTCTGCAGGCGTTTGCGGTCCATGACAGAAGTGCTGCCGTACCACACAGTGATGCAGCTGGTCAGGACACTCTCAATGGTGCAGCTGTAGAAGTTGCTGAGGATCTTGGGCGACATGCCAAACTTCCTCAGCCTCCTCAGAAAATACAGCCGCTGTTGAGCCTTCTTGACCAGCTGCGTGATGTGAGGTGTCCAAGTGAGGTCCTCATTGATGTGGACACCCAAGTATTTGAAGTTGCTCACCCTCTCCACTTCAAGTTCCCGGATGAACAGTGGCTGAGGCGTTCTCCTCTCCCTCCTCATGTCCACTATCATCTCCTTTGTCTTGTCCGTGTTGAGGGTGAGGTTGTTGTCTTCACACCATGACACCAGACTGGCCACCTCCCTCCTGTAAGCTGCCTCGTCACACCGCCAGCGATGCGTCGTCCTATCACTGCGGTGTCGTCAGCAAACTTCAGGATGATGTTGTCCTTGTGAGAGGCGACACAGTCGTAGGTGTACAGGGTGTAGAGGATGGGGCTGAGTACACAGCCCTGTGGAGTACCAATGTTTGTGATGGTGCTGGCTGAAGTCCTATTACCAATCCTGACAGACTGAGGCCTGCCAGTCAGGAAATCTAGGAGCCAGTCACAGAGGGTGGGGTGCAAACCAAGTGTGGACAGTTTGTGGGTGAGTTTGTGTGGGATGACCGTGTTGAAGGCGGAGCTGTAATCTATAAAAAGTATCCGTAGGTATGAGTCCTTGTTCTCCAGGTGTGAGAGGGAGTAGTGGGCGGCAGTAGCGATAGCATCTGAGGTGGACCTGTTGGGCGGTAGGCATACTGCAGGGGGTCAATGGTGCCCGGTATGCTGCTCTGAATGTGGGCCAGCACCACTCTCTCGAAACACTTCATAATGATTGGAGTGAGTGCCACTGGCCTGTAGTCATTCAGGCAGGTGGGTGGGTTCTTCTTGGGCAGGGGCGATGGTCGTGGTCTTGAAGCATGATGGTACAATGCGCTGGCTGAGAGGTTGAAGATGGAGGTGAAAACATCAACCAGCTCGTTGGCACATGCTCTGAGGGCCCGCCAGGAATGTTGTCTGGCCCTGCTGCTTTGCGGGGTTGATCTTCCTCAGAGCTCTGTGTACCTGTGTTGTTGAGATGGTTGGTGGAGGAGGGGTTGGGTGAACCAGGTGTGTGTGAGCTCCCTCTCTGCAGTGTTGCTGGGAGCCTCAAAGCGGGCGTAGAAATTGCTGTCTGTTGATGCGATGTTGTCGGTGGTGGTCCTGTAGTCTGTGATGTGCTGCAGGCCTTGCCACATCCGCCCTGAATCCGCAGTAGAGTAGAAGCTGTCCAGCTTCTCTCTGTACTGCCTCTTGGCCGCTGTGATGGCTTTTCTCAGTCCATACTTCGCAGCTTTGTACTCGTTCTCATTGCCTGATCTAAATGCAAGAGAGCGAGCACGCAGCATGTGACGTACCTGACTGTTTATCCAGGGCTTCTGGTTGGGAAACTTCCTGATTTGTATGGTGGGCACGATGTTATCAACACAAGTGCTGATGTACCCAGACACATACTCAGCATAATCCTGTACGCTGATGGAAGAGTCCTCCACAGTGGCTGCAGCTTTAAACACATCCCAGTCTGTCAGCGCGAAACAGTCCTGCAGGGTGATCTCGCTCTCCGGGTCCAGAGTTTGATCTGTTTGGTGACAGGGTGTGCTTGTTTCAGTCTTTGTCTGTAAACAGGGTACAGGAACAAAGAAATGTGGTCCGAGTGTCCGAAGTGGGGGCGGGGTGCAGCCCTGTATGCACCACGTATGTTGCTGTAGACGTGGTCAAGAGTGTTTTTATCACGGGTGGGAATGTCAACATGCTGGTGGTATTTGGGGAATACAGTCCGCAAACTACAATGGTTAAAATCACCGACAACAATAAAAACAGCGTCAGGATGAGCCGTTTCTAACGCGCTGATGACGTCATGGAGTTTGTTGAGTGCTAGCGCGGAGTTAGCACTCGGGGGAATGTAAACAGCGGCCAAAAACACAGCAGTAAATTCCCTCGGTAGATAATACGGACGGCACTTCAGCAGTAATAACTCCACATCTGGTGAACAGTGCTCTTCAACAGTCCGTATATCTTCGCACCATGAGTTGTTTACAAACACACACACACCGCCACCTTTACACTTACCGGACGCAGCCGTAATGAATGTTTCAACAATATTCTACATATTCATAATACTCTACCTTTTCTTTGTATAATCCTACAAGTACAAATGTTTTTGGTGTGTTTTATGAAAACCAAGGAAAATAGGGTGAAACAAAAGGAATGTTTTAAAAACTTTAGTTTAACTCCGTTTAAATGTCCCAAGCAATTTCCCCTTCCGCCGGAAGAGTGCATAGGACACGCCCCGGCTCACAGGTGATAAAAGCTGCCTGCTAGCCAAAAACTCTCTCTCTTCCTGCTTGTGGCCCACTCTCCATTGCCTGGGAAGCTCTTCCTGCTTCATCGCCAAAGCTTCGAGCCTCGTGTTAGCACGAGTAAAATTTTCTGTTTTAAGAACTGTGCCTGCTAATATCTGCTCTCCCCAAAAGAGCGTGCGCAGAAGCAAGTTTTTAACCAGCAAAGCAACAGCTAAGAACTCTTTCATGGACATTGCAATAACTTACACAACCTCAAACTTTTACACGGTACAACGGAGGCCCAGGCAGTGCTAACTTGGACAGCAACAGGACGCCCTCTCTCTCTTCCCTGGCTGCAAACCCCTCGAGAGGAGACGCTCACGTGACGGCAACCCCGGTGTGTGGAACGCTCCATCAGTACTCGACGGAACTTCTGGAAAACACCCAGGACTCTAGCCTCGGACTCCTGAGGCTCACCGAACCGGGCCCCCGCTCGTTCACTGCAGAGTGAGTTACGCATTACACAACAGCCTTGGTGTCGTTAAATGTCCTCTGCCCAAACTCCAGCCGAAACCGCCATCTTCTTGTCCTCCGTTAAAAGCCCCTTTTTGTTTCCATCATTTAGATTAACATGTCTAAACATCCCCTCCTTGAACCGCAACCTTATCGTGGTGGAGGGGTATGAGTGCCCGAATGATCCTAGGAGCTATGTTATCAGGGCTATATGCCCTGGTAGGGTCTCCCAAGGCAAACAGGTCCTAGGTGACGGGCCAGACAAAGAGCGGTTCAGAACCCTTTATGGAGACAAAAACATCAAGGACCGTGACGTCACCCGGTATGGCGCAACCAGGGCCCCACCCTGGAGCCAGGCCCGGGGTTGGGGCTCGCATGCAAGCGTCTGGTGGCCGGGTCTTTCCCCACGGGGCCCGGCCGGGCTCAGCCCGAAGGAGCGACGTGGGGCCGACCTCCCGTGGGCCCACCACCTGCGGGAGGAACCGTGAGGGGGGCAGTGCAAAGTGAATTGGGTGGCAGTCGAGGCGGAGGCCTCGGCGACCCAATCCCGGACACGGAATCTGGCGCTAGGGACATGGAATGTCACCTCGCTGGCGGAGAAGGAGCCTGAGCTTGTGCGGGAGGTTGAGAGATCCCGACTAGAGATAGTCGGGCTCACCTCCACGCACAGCTTGGGCTCTGGATCCCAAATCCTTGAGAGAGGCTGGACTCTCCACTACTCTGGAGTTGCCTGCGGCGAGAGGCGGCGGGCTGGTGTGGGCTTGCTCTTAGCCCCCCAGCTTAGCCGCCATGTGTTGGAGTCTCTGGGAGGGGTGCTGGAAAGTGCTCCGACCGGGGACTCCATCGTTCTACTGGGGGACTTCAACGCTCACGTGGGCAGTGACAGTGACACCTGGAGGGGCGTGATTGGGAGGAACGGCCCCCCGGATCTGAACCCGAGTGGTGTTTTGTTATTGGACTTCTGTGCTTGCAACAGTTTGTCCATAACGAACACCATGTTCAAGCATAAGGGTGTCCATCAGTGCACGTGGCACCAGGACACCCTAGGTCGGAGATCGATGATCGACTTTGTAGTTGTTTCATCTGACCTCCGGCCGTATGTCTTGGACACTCGGGTGAAGAGAGAGCGGAGCTGTCAACTGATCACCACCTGGTGGTGAGTTGGATCCGATGGCAGGAGAAAGCTGGACAGACTCGGCAGGCCCAAACGTACTGTGAGGGTCTGCTGGGAATGTTTGGCAGAGCCCCCTGTCAGAAAGACCTTTAACTCCCACCTCCGGCAGAGCTTCGACCAGATCCCGAGGGAGGTTGGAGACATTGAGTCCAGTGGACCATGTTCTCCACCTCCATTGTCGATCGCCACTCGGCTGTGGCCGCAAAGTCTCGGTGCCTGTCGTGGCGGCAACCCCGAACCCGGTGGTGGACACCGGAAGTAAGGGATGCCGTCAAGCTGAAGAAGGAGACCTACCGAGCCTGGTTGGCCCGTGGGACTCCTGAGGCACTGCAGCCCGGGTGGTCGTGGAGGCTAAAACTCGGGTCTGGGAGGAGTTCGGTGAGGCCATGGAGAAAGACTATTGGTCGGCCTCGAAGAAATTCTGGCAAACCGTCCGGCGCCTCAGGAGGGGGAAGCAGTGCCCTGCCAACACTGTTTACAGTGGAGGTGGGAACCTGCTGACTTCAACTGGGGATATTGTTGGGACGGTGGAAGGAATACTTGAGGATCTCCTCAAGACCGGGGTGGTGGTCCCTCTTTTCAAGAAGGGGGACCGGAGGGTGTGTTCCAACCAGAGTTTCCGCTAGAAAAAAATGGTGCCAGTCAAAGTGACCGGCAGAGGTTTCGTTTTCCGGACATTTTGATGATATGCCGGTCAAATATCGCCTCTTAATTAGTCAAGTTGAGGAAAACTGAAAGCAGTTTATGTAACTTAAAAAATTACATAATCAGGCCGTATATGCAACATGTTTATTAGCCCAACTTTCAAACAGACGGAAAAAAAACATGAACATCCGATTGGCGTCAATCAACCAATTGTTTTTTACTATGGTTTCACATTTCATAGTTTAACAAACCAACCCCCCTTCCCCACATAAAATATCAGAATATAGCATTGTTTTTATTCAAGCAAACTTAATTATAAACTCAGTATGTCTCATTTAGCTGGTAACATTTAAATTGGCCACCGTGTGAAATGACTCCTTGTCAAATGAACTTGAACAAACAAATGACTAGGCCTATAACATTGTCTCGCGTAATTTTTGGCTATTTTTTACGCTTTTTTGCAGTGCTGAATTGTGCAGCTGCCGACTTAAAATCAAAACTTCCCAGTGTCGCTCCACAACTTGCAATGCGCATAAGCCGCGTAACCTTGTTCTCCGCAAGGCGACTTCGCTGCTTCGTCTTGATCCGATTTTGCAGCGAGAACCCCCTCTCTGCAGGAACACTCGAGACAGGGATTACACAGGCTATCTTGGCGAGCTTGGTCCACTCTGGATACATTTCGTTGAAATCACATATGAGGACTTCGCAGGCTGTGGAGAAATGCAATCCTCCATAGCCACGTAGCGCTGTCATGACAGCGAGGGCATCACGTCGCGGGCTTACGGTATCAATAAGAGGAGCGGTGTCCGCAGACTCAAGGCTTGTAAAATGGCAAATAATTCTAGGCCTACAAAATAATGCTGCGTTTAATAAAATAGGCCTGTATGGGTCATCCTGTGGAAATGTCAATTTTTCTGTCCCTAGCCTTTACAAAAATATTACACTTAAAAACACTTTAGGGTTACAATTTCTTTACATTTTAAAATAAAACAATATGTTATTTGAAAAATTAAACCTTCTTGAGCCATCAATAGGCTATTTGATTTGTATTAATTCTATAGAATTCCCATTATATCCCATATTTAAACTATAAAATAGAATTTTTTTTCTGTCACATTAAATACAATGCGACATGTGACATAATAATAAGTTTACATCCATTTAATTCTGCTACACTCAAAAGTTAAGATTTAAAGGATTGCATCATTAATTTTAACCAGTTTTCAAATAGTTTCATTGTTACATGGTTGCGCAAACGAACTAACCTCATTCAAGCACCCTTTTAACAAACCTGATTAAAATAAATAAAACATTATCTCCATATTTGTTGTATTATTATTTTTCGTTAACTCTGACTACATTATGCTGAAAAAAATGAAAAATAATATTTAATAAAAAACCTTTGAAATTGCCAAAGTAAGGTAACACCAGTAACACAAAAGTTACATGCCGTCTTTAAATAAATGCACAAAAAATTAAAATTTTTATTTATATATTTTACATTTTTATTAATCTAATAATGTGGTGTAAGTTTAAATGTTAGAAAAACAAATACATTTTAAGACACCTTGCCAGCTGCCATACCAAAAGTGGACATTTCTGTAGAATGACCCATATAATATATCAACATCTCCTACTTACCACTATGTGTCTGCGGATATCTAGAGGGGTTCAGAAGGGCATCGAGGCAGTGAAGTAGATCCATGCAATCCTCGGGGAACCGATCTAGCAAGGCATCTATCAGATGTTGAACATAGCGTTCTCTGGCTTTTTTGAAAGCTTGAATGGAGCGGTCGCTTGAATTGGTCACTTTGACATCCTTGTATGTGCCGTCTTTATATCCCGTTTGGAATGTTTCCTCTTCTGGACCGGGGACATCTCGTAAGTGTGTAAATGCCGCGACAGATGCTTGCACTATTGGTCGGATGCTGGAAAGATTGACGTTGTCTTTCTGAAAAACTAAATTCAGTTTTGTCATTACTGGTAGTAGATCGGCCAGTGCGTGAGTCAGGGCTATGAAGCTGTAGGTCTGGATTTGACCAAGCAGCCCTTGTGCTTGGGTATTTCCTCCCACTGCCACTTCATTAATTTCCATGACCACAGCTGCCCAGTTGTGCTTCATGGCCTCCACAGCCCTGTGTAGGGATAGCCAGCGGACTGCGCACGGCTGCTTGAGGCTGACCATGTCCTCATCACTGAGTGCAGCTGTTAATTGGCGGAGCCGGGCTGTTCTGGTGGCAGAGTGTCTGTAGAAGGAGTACACCGAGGAGATCGTGTTTTTGTAAGCTCTGATGTTTTCCACAGCTTTCTCTGCGTCCAGCGCAGCAAGTGCAGCCCGGTGGGCAACGCAGTGCACCTGGATAGAAAATGGATTTGCTTTCTTAAACAAAGCACCCACCCCACCATGCCTTCCCATCATCTCCACGTCTCCACCTTTCCTTTTATTTCCAGCTTTAGATATATGATTAACTTTTTGTTCACAGTGATATTTACAGTTTCATCAATTATTATTCCAATGAAGTCACTGTTTTTCAGTTTTCACGGATCTGTTCCACCACGATGTGTTCTAATGCCTTTTCCATATCATCCACAGAGTCGCTGTGGCAATAAATGCCATCGGTGGTGACAAAATCTGGAGCCTCGAGAGCTTGCAGTAGCTCAGTCTGTGCTACAAAATGGTTAGATGGGAGATCATGTTTTGCCATGTGGAATACAATTTTGAGCTGAGAGCATAGTTTTTTCTTAGAAGTTTCCGTGGCCTTGTCACAGTGGCCTTTCATCGCAACCTGCTGTGGCGTTAAATTGTGCGCCGCAACATGGTCATTGCTCTGACTATGTTCAATGAGAGCAGACATTCTCAAATTATTCGACCCTCTTGTGAATCCGTTGCATCGTCCTGCCTTTTCGCAGCGCGAACAGAACATTTTTTCGTTACCATCAACTACCTCACATCTTAGCCATGGGAACTTGTCACTCCATTCCGACCCGTCGCCCTACACTTCGGCTTTTCTCCGGTGGTGGTGGAGCTGTCTGGCTCTGGACATCTGAGGCTTCAGGCGTTCCTGAGTTAGTATCCTCCTTCGCGTCTGGCCTCTGAAAAAAACTTTTAAGGCTAGTCTGCCTGGGCCTGGCCATATTTGAAACGTCTCTCGTGGTTTAGGTCTATATTAGCTATAGCCGTTAGGCGTGCGCTTTATTTGAATGCATGCGATGTTGTTTAAAAACTTTCAAACGGTCAATTCAGATTGTGTTGGGGGGCCGGGCCGGGATTATTAGGCAGTTTTAATCTGACAATTTGACCGGAGAGATTTAATTTTGTCGGACATTTAATTTTTTTCCCGGCCAATGACCGGTGGAACGCCTCGGTATCCCCCCGGAAGAGCTGGAGGAAGTGTCTGGGGAAAGGGAAGTCTGGGCGTCTCTGCTTAGACTGCTGCCCCCGCGACCCGGCCCCGGATAAGCGGTAGAAGATGGATGGATGGATGGATGGATGGATGGATGGATGGATGGATGGATGGATGGATGGATGGATGGATGTCTAAACATTCCTTTGGTTCACAAACCATCTGAAAGCAAATGTTTAACCCTGTGTTTATCCCTGTGTCTTGTCAATTCCTTTACATGTTCCCATGCTATTTACCATTATAGATTTGTGTAATTTTTAATAAAATCCCATAAAAGACATTAATGTTTCTCTGTTTACATTTACATTTACATTTATTCATTTAGCTGCAAAAATCACCAAAGACTCCACCCACCCCAGTAATCATATTTTCACTCTGCTGCCATCTGGTAAGCGCTACCGTAGCCTGATGGCAAAAACTGAGAGACTTAGGAGGAGTTTTTTCCCACAGGCCATCAGGCTCTTGAACTCTAAACCAGCTACCTCACACTGACACACTGACAGTGTCACTCTGTTTTGCTACAAACTGTTTTGCACATTTGCTTCCTGCACCTTCATGTGATTCTTAATATTTAAGACCACAGCTAAATGCATATATGCACACTGTACATCCCTGTACATTTTTTAATATTTTAAGTCTACAGTTTACATTCATGTACATTATTTGCGATCTAGATTTATTCCCATTACACACTTTTTATATTTTTAGATTTTATTCTTATATTTTTATTGTTTACTTTTATCTCATTCTTGCATAGCTACATTTATGTATATTTTCATCTGTGTGTTTTCCTAATAATTGCACTGTCCATGGAGCGGACCTGACTCACATTTCACTGCTGGTTATATATGCTGTATATAATTCTGTACGTGACGAATAAAAATCTTGAATCTTGAATCTTGAATTTAGCTGACGCTTTATCCAAAGCGACTTACATTGTTCTAATTACCAGTGTTACAGCCACTGGAGGCAAGGTGGGTTAAGTGTCTTGCCCAAGGACACAATGACAGTATGAACTGTGGGGAGAGCGGGAATCGAACCACCTACCTTCCGGTTGAAGGACGACTGCTCTACCCACTGAGCTACTGCGCCCAGTACTGTTTATTAAGAAATGTTCAAAACTAGGAGAATTCTCTGCCTTTTTGATTAATGAGACTAGCTTAAACAGTTTCTTTGGACCTGTTGAAAATCAAAGTGGTGCCCCTTTTAATCAGAAATTAAGTTTAATAAATTAATATTAATATCAATATTAATTATTAAAATTATAAAAAATTAATCTTTCAAATGTTTATACAAACATACTCTGATACGCTACATATTTTTATTATATATTTTTAGCTCAGTCCCCAGTTGGAGCACCTTCTAGCAGTGTAGAATAGCCACTGCACAGTGACAGACCTCTGCCCGACCTAACGGCACATGTTCACCAGGGTTCAGTCTAACACATGGCTGAGCTGCTTTCTGTGTCCACTGAAGAAATGTAGTGTTTTTGCTCTGCTCGGATAAATCCATACAGATGCTTGAGAGTTATTAGGGAGTAGTTAAAAAGAAGCATCAAACTGAGCTGCACAACATCTTTTATTTTACTCTATGACTTTTATTTTTTGTTTGTTACACCTTGTTGTGCTCAAGGTCTGCGAGAACCAATCAGAGCTCTGCTGAAGATCACATGACCATCAGTGATTACACCTTTCCTCTTAATGGTCAGTCATTTTTTTAACTTGACGACTTACTCTAAAGGCAAGAAGAAGTTTTATTGTGAAAAAAAAAAAACAAATCTCTGTAATCAAATGTCCAAATCTAGAAAACGGACAAGAGTTAACACAATGTCTGTTCACAATGAAAGTGTCATATGTCTTCTTTTTCTTTTCCACTGAAGCAGAAAAAAAAATAACTGAAACATATACACTGTGAATTCAATTAGCAGCTTAAAACCTGCCTCTACCCACTGACTCATAGTTAGTGTTTGGGTGAATTGTGTGTAGCAGATCTGTCTTCGAATTCCACACGCAGATTAACATCCTCTCCTAACCATCTACTTCTACGTTGTTCAGTGGTTGTAAGACCAAGAAGTCTTTAGGATTAACAACTGTTTGTTTTCACTCTCAGGCCAAAGGTGACTCAGTACCAGGACAGAACAGGACACGTGACACACAGAGTCTGGCGTTAAAAAAAATAAACGTAGTCTGTTAAAGCCCTGACTTAGTAGACCCCGCTGCTCCCCTAAAAAGTCCCTTAGTGAAGATTAATAGTCGAGTAGGATAAACTAAACTTTCCTGGTTTCATAGTATTCTCTGAAAGTAAATGTTTTATTGCTTTGCTTTTAACCATCCCTGTAATAATGTCCCTATTGATGTTACCCTAACTGTGTTCAACCCTTATTGTGTTTTAATGCTTCCCATGTTCCCATCATTTTATTCACCATTATTCATTTGTACCATATTTAATAAAATTTCATAAAGACATTAGTGTTTTCCCAGAAGAATTCTCTCCCTTTCAGAATGAGACTAAATCTAACAGTTTCCTCGGACCTGTAAAAATCGAGGTGGTGCCCCCTTTATTAATATTCATATCAATCTGGATATATAAATATATATATATATATATATTTTAGGGCCGGGACTTAAACGCGTTAATTAAGATTAATTAATTACGGGACTTTAGATTAGATTAGATTAGATTAGATTCAACTTTATTGTCATTACACAAGTACAGGTACAAGGCAACGAAATGCAGTTTCTTTAACGTGTTAACTAAGATTAATTACGCAAAAAAAAAATAACATCATTTTAACCACACTTATTTTTGCACCACGGAACGTTTTTCAATGAATGAGTTTCGACGGACCGATTATACTGGAGACGAAAGGAGACTGGAGACTAAAAATCGAAAGGATGGAAGCGTCGACAAGAGCATGGTTGTGTGAGGGCTATGCAACAAGGGATTTGCGTATCACTGCAGCACATCGAGCCTCAGATATCACCTCAACGCAAAACACATAACAGTTAGGAGTTAGCGTGGACGTTAGCCCGACTCCGAGTAAAGTTACAAGGACCAGGGTAACTACACTGCTACACTTAATGGCAAACACTGCACTGGTCTGCTGGACTGAAATAAATAAACAATATTTTGTTGATTAAGCTTATGTATTCAGTCATTATTCAATGGTATACTAAAAATCCATATGAAAAATTACTTCTCACTGTTCTCAGGTCAAATATTTATATGCAATTAAAATGCAATTAATTTCGATTAATTAATTTCAAAGCCTCAAATTAATTAGATTATTTTTTTAATCAAGTCCCAGCCCTAATATATATATAATTATGCAACATTGCTACATGTGTTTACTCTTTTTAAATCATAACAACAACAGAAACTACCCAAATGAGCCTGATCAAAAGTTTACATACCCTGGTGATTTTGGTCTGATAACATGAACAAGTGACACAAACAGGTTTGAATGGCTACTAAAGGTAACCATCCTCACCTGTGATCTGTTTGTTTGTAATCAGTGTGTGTATAAAAGGTCAGTGAGTTTCTGGGCTCCTGACAGACCCTTGCATCTTTCATCCAGTTCTGCACTGATGTTTCTGTTTCTGAGTCGTGGGAAAAACAAAAGCCTTAAAGCGTGACACTCACATAACGTCTACAGTTACATTTGAGGTTTGTGTCCAGCTGAGGGGACTGTGTCAGTGAGACATCCTTCTACTGATCTCATGTCTAAGAACCTTTAAAGGATTTTAAAGGAGCTAAAAGTCACAGTGCCCCTTTAAAGCATCATTATCAACAACGTCACATTGTGTCACTTTGAACCTGTCTCACACACTTAAATATCATACATTTATATTCAGTGTACAAATGTTTTCTTTAATTTGCACAATACAAGATAAATGTATTCATGTTTAACTTTTACGTTCTTTAACTTCTTTGTGTTTTATTATATATTTTTTGTTCAAAGGTCTTTAACTTGGTTATAACTCATCATCATGAAGCTCAAAGAGAAAATCCAATGTGTAATAAAGTACATTGCAGTGTGTTATTTTGCAGGTGTCAGTATTTCAGACAATGACTTAAATCCACAAACTAAAGCATCTGTTTGTGTCAAATCTAATGTTCATGGTTGTTGCTGTGTTGGTCTGACACTTTTCAGTTTAATTAACAGCAGCAACAGAGAGCATTTTAAAACTCACCTCCTTAAAAAAAAAAAAAACAACAGCGATTTTCATCATTGTTATATCCTGAATAAGTTGAAAATTTTAGACTTAGACAGTTATCAGACGTTTTCAGAAATTCTGCTTTGTTTTTAAGGTTTTGAAAAGACTTGCCCCTCCACCATTTATCCCTTATTATCTGCCATATAAACAAGTCCGCTATACATCGATACAATCCCTAAATCCCATATTTTAAGAATATCTGAGCAGTAAGTTATAATAACTAAAGAAATTGATGAAAAGTGCAATAAACCAGAAAAAAAATTAAAATCGTTTTTTACTTACATATTTTTCCAAAAATATGAAATTTCCTAGTAGCTATATCCCTCAAATAAAAAATGTGCAGAAGATCATTTCAAACTCCATAAATTTTATTTGAAGTGTCTACCCAATTCAGTTTTTGAGATAGACATATTTTTATAAACTGTGAAAAAACGAAAATATAATTGATATTTTTCCACAATTTGCCAAAAAGACAGCATGTACAACAAAATACTATTTACAATACTACAATCAAATTTCTAAGTGTAACAGAAACATAGGAGCACACCTAACTTTGTATAAGACCATGTTCATTCATAAAAGTACAATAAATAACCAAAAAGAAAAATAATTTTCAGCGGATCAGAGAAGTCAACTCCCTCATGAACTGGTTGTTGTCCTTCACAGCTGATGGCACCGGCCCCACCACTGGTGTCTACTTTGCCCCAACCTCTCCCAAAATGCCCAGATACAGCATGAGCCCAGTGTACTGGTACAGCTCATCTTCTCTGAGCTCTGCCCATTTGAATTTTTTACCTGCCACAGCAGTATTTTATGATGGATTTTTACTGGTGTTTTCACAAAATGTTTTATCAAAGAACATCTTGAAGAGTTCTGATGAATATGACATGTCCACACATTGTGACAGGTGGCTGCACACCTGGCTGTCTTTTAGGAAGGGAATGTGGCATGAGGTGTGGTCAGTGATCAGGCTCCTCTTGGCTCTTCCAGCTCCAGGAAGTGCATCTGAATGAGTGCTGCTTCTGTGTGCCTGCTGCAGACTCCTTCTGCCTGTCCTCAGTGAAGTGGGTGGGGCAGGGGAGCAGAAGACCCCCTCTCCTCCTCAACAACACTGCAGACAGAATAAGTCAGACATAAATATGGAACACAACAGTAATGATTATATACATACACTAATGCATAACCAGATCTAAACCTAAAACGATCAGTAAAACTAAATCTCAAGAGTTTGGTCTGGACCTGCTCTAACTGTGATTTATATATAAACAAGTGCAGTTGAATTGAAAATATAAAAATGAATTATATTGAAGTTGAATTGAATATAATATATATAATGCCACTGACAAGTTTGTCAGTGGCATTATATATACTTTTAATATAACACACATGAAGTTACACGTATTATTAGACGTATTACGCACGACAACATTTGGCACAACTTTTCTCTAACTCAAACTCAAAACATGTCATAGAAGTGATCTATTCCTTCCGTGAAGTGGACTTATTCATAACTGTCGGCACAATCTGGGTCAGACGAGGAGTAAAAACCCGTCTTCATCATTCGACGCAGTTACCAGATCCGGCCGAAGGGTAGTGCCATTTGCGCCGGGTTTTCGCGGATCCATAATTTAATTTATTTATTTATTTGATTGGGACAGTGCATGTTAATGAACATATATGAGACACAACCACATGAATATAAACATGCCAGATTGTAGTCGTAGGCTAATTTCCATCCGTTGTCCCAACATTCTCACACCATTCACCAGAGCAACAATCACACACATTCATACACCAGTGCTGTGTCACTGGAAACAAGGAGGGTTAAGTGTCTTGCCTAAGGACACAACAACAGTATGAACTGTGGGGAGAGCGGGAATCGAACCGCCTACCTTCCGGTTGAAAGACGACCCCAATATCCCCCAATTATCCGTGATGTTGTGGGGAGTTAGTGAAACGTGTGTAGTGAGTGTCTGGAGTATGTGTGATGTTTGTTTTTGTAAAAGAGTGAGATATGGAATGAAAAGCGGCAGAAGTCTGCTTCGTAGTAAGTACTGTAAGCCAAAAGAAAGTTTCCCGCGGGAAATTCACTAATTTATGGTTCCGGTTCCAAGACCAATCATATAATAGTTTATGGTCACAGCTTGTAGACGTATATATTCCTGCGTAGGAAGTGCTGTGAGTGCATATCAGAGCTGTAGAACACCTGGAGAAGCCGTGGACCGTATGTTATAATGATTTTACTGTCAACGTTTCTTTGCTAGACATTTGTAAACCCCTCAGAGGAATGAAACAGCGGTCTGAGACATGTAGAAAGCGTGACATCAAAGTATAACTTCTCCACTTTCATATGCAAAAAAAAAAAATATATTTTGTTGCAAATCTACAGGCATCTAAAAATAGGTCTGCAAATGGGATCGCGGGCGCTCCGGGACTTTAGACATGGCTGGTGGTTCTGGGGCTCTTTGGCTCCAAAAGGTTAACGACCCCTGCCATAGGTAAATGGATTAACTTATATTATTATTTTAAGTTTATGATATTTGCATTATGAGCTCAATCAATTGATAAAACAATGTAAATAGCTTAACACACTATATTCTAAAGTATTACTCGAGTCCTTTGCCTAATGTCAACTTTCCACTCACCGTTTCCTGTCAGATCTAAACTGAACAGAACAAAACTGAAAATGGATTTTATACAAAAAACACTTATCAGAGGTGTGCATAGTAATATTTTATTAAAAATAAAAAACATACACTGTAAAATGTGGCAAGAAAATCTCATTGTAATACAATGTAAAGATCTTTACACATTAATAATGTAATAATATAGTTTCCTCATGACTAAACAAAATATTTTGTGAAAAATACATTTAATAATAATAACATTAACTGAACTTAAGCAACTATTAGACAAAAACAAAGAAATAACACGTCACTTTAACTTCCCTTTGAACCAATAAGTGTCAGTGTACAGAGTGTTGTTTTAACACTGCTCTGTTCACAGCTCAACTCAGACGGCTTCATGTGTCAGACCAACGCAGCCGTGTATTTATATTTACAGTTGATGTTATAAACTAAAAACCAAAACTGACTCTGACCACACTTCCACTTAAACCAGTGGCTCCACCAAGTGGACGGTTGGTGACAGTGCTGAAAATTAGACACAATAAATGAATATCCAGGTTTGAACAGAATAAGTGTTAAATGAACTTAACAATGTTTAAAACTGTTGTGTTTTTCTTTCTTCTCTCGTCTCTTCTTACAGATCTGTAGAAAGACAGGAAGAATAAATGTACAGCTCCTTTCTCTATTATTGACAACTATTTCATCTCAGACTTTTTATTAACCTTGGATTAATACTTAAATTAAACTACTGTGCTGTTTAAATGAGTTTTTACTTCCTAGTCTGTAGTGCTCAAGTTTATTCTTGGTGTAAAGAGTAAATAAACAGACTTGTGTTTGTACTTATTTACCTTCTTTCTTGTCTTTTATGAGAAAATATGAGATGTGACATTTTTATAATCATGGTTCTGCCCATCATCTGAAACAAACAAACAAACAAACCAAAAACATTTTTAACAGTCTTGCATTTTGAGGTTTTAAAGGTGTTTGTAGTTCTACTCTGTACAGTACCATCGTTGTTTCTTGAGCCTGTGATTGATTCATAAACACAATCATCAGCTACAGTTTGGAGAGAAATGAGAAAAGACCACACTATTACTACATATGTGACTTTATATTTGATATTCATTTGAATGTGTTCTTGTTGCTTTATAATAAATCAGAAGAGCTCTGAACTGACCGTGGAGAAGAGATGAGTACAGTTGCTCCTGAGTGACTTCCCTCTGGACGTTTTGTACTTGGTCACCTCCCTGACCAGTCTCAGTAGTTCGCCTAAAACCATTGATGAACAGCACATAATTATACAAGCATTACTTTTATAGTTTTAGTAAGTATCTGACATGACCAACCTGTGGCAGCCTCTATCTGTGAAAGGAAACGTTGCAAACTTTAATTATGTACATATTTATTGTTAGTTATTTTTAAGTAAGTTGTCAAGTTATAAGAAGCTGAGACTGACCATTAAGAGGAAAAGTGTAATCACTGATGGTCATGTGATCTTCAGCAGAGCTCTGATTGTTTCTCGCAGACCTTAAGCACAAAACTGTAACAAACAAAAAATAGAGAATTATAATATTAAATACATTTATATTAGAAACAATTACAGTGTTTGTGTCTGATAAAGTCTTACCTTTTGACTTTCTGCAGCGCCACAGAAGCAGCAGCAGAATTAATAATACTATTGCACAGATAAGTCCAATGATCAACATGACAGGAAATGAAGAGATATGTTCTTTTGCTGCAAGAATTTATCTCATGTTAATATTTACAACTCACATTGTAGTAAACCTTTAAATCAATAGTTTCTTGTGAATAAACCAAACGAAACAAATATAAAATACTCACATTTGACTGAGACCCAACTCTCTGGAGAAGTCCAAATCCGTGGAGATCTTTGGCCTTGTTCTTGTCCCTCACATTTATAAAAACCCTCGTCAGACATGGACACTGCAGAGATGTTGAACTCAGTTTGGGTTCCATTTTGGATTAGTTTTCCATTTTTATAGAAAAGGACAGAAGAAAGAGCAGTAGATGTGTTCAGTTTACAGCCGAGAGAAACAGGTCGTCCCTCAGTCACAGGATGAACAGGACTCACAAGGACAACATCACCTGTGAAAAGTCACACTTGTACTATTACATTATCACAGCAATAAAAATAATAATATATTAAAAATGAAATGAAAAAACCTACTGTGAAAAGTGATGTTGAGGGCATTGCTCAGTTCTCCTGATCCAGACTCACACCAAAACACTGCATTAGTTTTCTCTTTTGGGGAAAAGTCACATTTAGATTGATCTGTCCAGTAGGAACTACATTGTTGTAAGAAAAGGCCGTTCTGAGAAAAGCCTTTCAGTCTCCACTCTCCATTAGTGGAGTTGGATTCACAGCTCAGTGAGACTTTGTCAGACGTGAAGTGCTGTGATCTGTCAGGACTCACTGTGAGAGACACTGGGGACTCAACATCTACAAAACAACAATGTGCATAAATAATGAAGAATGAAAATGACATGAACACTTACAGTTTCTAAATATCTCTGAATGATGAGCAATGAATAAATAAAAATCCTACCTTTAGTCCAGACAAACTTGGGCTGACTGTATTCAGAGTAAAACAGTGGACGTCCTCGTCCTGCTCTACACACAAACCCTGCTGTGTTGGTCTGGTGGTGAACGGTGAAGGAGTCCTGTTCAGTCCCATTACTGTGACCTGGGAGCAGCTCATATCTGTAAGAGTCTGATGAATGAGGAACAGCCTTGTACCAGTAAAAGGTCCATCCTGCAGACGGCTGTTTAACACCACAGCTCAGAGAGACAGAGACTCCAGGAGTCAGCCATGACGGAGACACAGACAGGACAGGCTGGAGTTTACCTGTTTGAACATTTATTAGATTTAATTTATTATATTACAAAGAATTTTTTTGAACATAAAGTTGTTCAGACTCACCCAGTACTTCCAGTGTGGTCTCTGTGCTCCACAGTGTTGTGAGATCTGGAGTTCTTTCTCCTCTACATCTGTAGTGTCCACTGTCAGACTCAGTAACTCTGGAGATTGTATATTCTCTTGTTGTTTGATGTAGGACTGAACCGGTCCTGCTCCACTGATACATCCACTCAGTGTTTCCTCTGTCCTCAATCTCACATCTGAGAGTGAGACTGTCTCCAGAAAAGATCTCAGACCAGTTTGGATTCAGACTCACTGTGGGTACTGTCAACATCAAATGTAATATTTAACATAATATAATGTCATATTATACCAAACCCCCGTAACGTCCTCCAGATCAGCATCAAGACTATTATCAGTGATAAGACACTGAGGGCCTCTGCTTTTCCAGGACTTTTTGTCAAAATAAACCACTTCTCAACCTGAGGCTCTGGATCAATAGCTCCAGTCAGAAGTCCCAGATTGGAGAAGAGAATGACAGATAGATTGTCTAAACAAACAAATCTGATTCAAATCCACTTCAAACAGATAATGTCACATCCTGCGTAAACGTCTTGGGGTAAGACATAATTTTTAAATAATGATTTTATAACTTCATATAAGCTTGATTTTACGTTTTTAACTGAAACATGGTTAGACAGCAAGACTGAAAATACAGTCCTTATTGAATCCACTCCATCTAATTTCACATTTGTGTCCAAAATACAGGAAAACTAAAAGACTGGTGGTGTATGTTCCTTTCTCCATCTATATTAAATGTAGTTCTTTACAAACACTGTCATGATTTTATTGATGAGTTACTGAAATACTTTCGGTTGTCTGCACAGAATCTGAACAAATAGTGTCCACAGGTGATTTGAATGTGCAGGTGGATAATGTTTGTGACAGGAATGACAAAGAACTTTCTGCTGTTCTTGATACTTATGGGGCCGTATCTTCCCGATCATAACGCAGGTGTCAGGCCGAGACGGAAGCTCATTGAGGGGTGTGTCCAAATCTACTTTTTATAATTTTCAGGTTGAGGACAGAGATATAAATACACAGGACTTATTTTTTAATATCAGATGAGCAGAAAATTAGAAAATACTTATCATTCAGACAAACCTATACTTTCTTATTACTCATTTTATTATAAACAAAGTCACTTACATCCAGATAAAAATATATTTATCATTATTTTGTCAGAATTGAAATTTTTATGTCAGGTTTATGTTTGATTATTTTAATTTTGCAAATCTTCCCTGATGTCTTTCCACAACTGTGTCATTACATTGAACAGATTAATGTGTGCATGAAAAATCATTTTCTCCAACTGAACAGAGACAAGACTGAACTAATCATCTTTGGAAACAGAAACAAAGAAAAGTGTCAGCAGGCACCTCGAGTCTCTTTCTCTAAAATCTAAAACCAGGTTAGAAATCTAGGGGTCATCAAGAACTCAGACTTGATTTTCCACGTCAGATTAAGTCAATTACATCATCTGCATTTTATCACCTTAAAAACATTTCCAGAGTCAAAGGGATAATGTCTAAAGCAGACTTAGAGAGACTTATCCATGCTTTTATCTCCAGCAGGTTAGATTACTGTAATGGCCTGCTCACTGGTCTCTCAAAACGAGGGTTAAGACAGCTGCAGCTTATTCAGAACGCTGCTGCTCGGGTTCTAACCAAAACCAGGAAGTACAACCACATCAGTTTTAAAAACTCTGCACTGGCTTCCTGTTGCTGAGAGAATAGACTTTTAGCTCCGCCTACATTCAGTAAAGACAACTGAAAGTGTTTAATCTGCACTCTTTATCTTTTATCTTTTTATTCTGTATTTTACTGATGTTTCTTTTTTCAAATCTTGTATTTTAAATGTGTCTTTTATTTCTGTAAAATACTTTAAATGATCCAGTTTATGAATTGAGCTTTAGAAAAACAATTTGCCTTGCCTTATAAAGCCTAAATATTTATGTAACTTTATATAATAACTGTAATTATTTTATCATTACAAATAATTTTCTAATTTCAGTTTCATGAACAAAACAAACACAAAGAACAGCAGTGAAACAAAATAAATAAGAAAAAAACAATAATATACACCAACTGATTAAAACTGTTTGGTTTTAAATGTAATAAATAATTTTTCTAAAAACATATCGGCTCAAAACAAACTCCCTCATTTTGTTCCAAGAATAGGCTCAGCTTATTTAAACTGTTTACTTTTTAACTTTTATTTTTATTTCAGATCCATCTTTAAAAACATAACTGTACTCACCAGTTTCTAAAACAGTGACAGTGTTACTCCATTTTGTGACGATATATTCATCCCATCCTCTGCAGGAGTAGACACCTCCATCTGAGACACTGACACGAGCTGAGTTTTCTTTCATTGTTTTCCTCTGAGAGTCAGAGTCTGAGTTTTGTCTGATCCATTCATAAGTTCCTTTAAAGCCCTTGACTTCACAGCTCAGAGTCACACTGCTCTGTTCTGGGATGGTCTCACTGGAGGTTTTCAGTTGGACTCTGCGTGTCTTTCCTGAGGAGAGAACAATATTAGAAAAACACAGTCAGTGAACCACAAAGATGGATGTAGACTTTGGCAAAATGGAAATGGTGATAGTTTTTATGATTTATTTGTTGGAGAAAAAAAAAAGCTACTGTAAAAATGTCTTAAACCTCTCAGAAACATGTCAAAGGTTTGATGTGTTTAAAATACTGACCTGTTACCTTCACTTCTTTCTTTGTGGGCCATATTCCACGTTTGGTCCCACACCTATAAAAACCATGATCTGATGTTGACACTGAAGAGATTTTCATTTCGACTGTGGTGGCAGATGTCCAATGTATCTGACGGTTTGTGTCCTCTGTCACATCATATCCATCTTTGGAAAAGTACAAATATCCCTGAACATCTTGAACACAACGCAGAGTCATTGAGTCTCCGAGATACAAAGACGGTTCAGGACCCTTCAGAGTCACACCTGTGTAAACAAAAGTAAAGTTAAAATTATTTAAAAATTATTTAAAAACTGCTCTAGAGTAATACTACGATGACCATGAAGTGCAAACCGAAAAACAGAACTGAAAACAAAATAACAAAACTGTAAACCATAAAAAGTAGGTCTTGTTCGTGGACATAATTCTTTCTGCTGATTGGACGAGACATGTGTCACTCTGGTTTCTCTGACTTGTTGCCCAGAACTCTGAATTATAATTGACTGTAGTGTTGACAGTTTCTCAAGTCTTCATGTCAAAGATGTAAAAGTAAGCCTTGTGTTTTAAGAACAGACTAAAGACAACTGTGGATAAGTGCTACACAAGTCCTCACAAGTCCATCCAGTGCAACAAGGAGATTAAACAAATATAACCTGAGTGTCTGTTGATATCTCTGTGATAAAGCACACTGACTTTTTTGATGCACAGAATCACTACAGCATAATTAATCATTTAATAAGATGGCAAAAATACTGCATAAATAATCTATACAGTCACTTTAAAGACACCAACATGTCACAGTCAACGAGATAAAATCGAACAAGAGTTATTTACCTTTGGTGTGTTTGCAGAGGACGGCATTGAAGACTGAAATAAGAATTATAAAAGAGTTTATGTCGACAAAGGCCTGACAAAAGTTTCGATGTTGACCTGTTTAAAGTCAAAGTGTTGTAAACTCACAGATGAGCCCCAGAGTCCAGACCAGAGAGGGTCCCATCCTCACATCCAGCGCTCGTCACTCTGCCTCTGACAAACTCCAGCTCATTACAGACTTACATCTACAGCTCACACACAGGAAGAGGAAGGTAGATTAGATGAAGATATGTTTATCTTTTATTTTTAGTTTATCTTCCTCTGATGCTGACTGGTCTGCACTTCCTTTTTCACACATCCCTCGCACAGACACTGAACCACAGCTTTCACACTTTCAGACTTTAGTCACAGTCGACACATCATGCAAATCATAAAAATAATAGACTACACTTTAAATAATTAATAAACGACATGCTTCACATCGAAGTCAGCAGTTTGCAGTAGAAGTGAACATCTGTAGCACTAAAATATATGAACCTGTTGAAACTATACAATTAAATACATAAGTAAAAACATCAAGATTACATTAAAGATTATTGTGAAGATTAAAGGAAATAGATGTTTTACTTCCTCTTGATCCTAAAATGACACTGAAACAAAGATGGAGCAACTATGGACTGTGTTGTCGTCTTGAAGCTGAAGGAGAGATAACATTGTTCATGTTCAAAAACGTGTTAGATTTCTTCTCTTCTGGTAATTGTTGTAGCAGCGAACATGTGTTTTGATGTGTTGTGTGTGTCGTGTGTGAACTGAAGTGACAAGTGCAGCACAGAGGGAGTGAGAGAATCACAAAAACACTGGAGCAAATGTGAGTCCTAATTGTGTGCAGTAAACCCCATGAACATAACACTATCCATGTTTTTAAAATAAAAATACCACAGCTGTAATAAAAGTGGAGTGGGCTCCAGGACTAGGTTTGTTCACAAAGACTCAGTGTCCCATGATCCTCTCTTGATGATATGTAGCATGTGGTGTGATTGCAGATGAAGAGTGTGTGTCTGAAGAGGCAGGCCAAAGAGAAAATGGTACACTTTAAAATACATAATAAAGTGAGATCATTCAAAGTGACTGTGGACAACTTTGTTGTAAAATCTCTCACAGATGTTACAAATGCTATGATTGGGATTGAACTTCAAAACATGGGTGAGTCTCTTCTTTTTGTGTCGAGAAGACGACCAGAGCTGATCGACATGTTTCATAGAGTTCACTTTAATTTCAAACGGAAAGTGTCTGATAAAAATAGAAAGACGTCACCCTTTTTCTTTAAATACACACTTCTGCTTTTAATGTGAGAAGTCGACAGACGCTAAACAGGAAACAAGGGGAAGATACAAGTCACAAAGTGACAGTGCTGCAGTTTGCACCGAGGCTAGACATGAGACGATAAAGTGTCTATAATACATCTATAGTTACACCAACTGTATCTTATTTAATCTATAGCTCTGCCTTTATACTTATGAATACCCTTCATGTAAAGAACTGGGAGCTAATAATTAAGAATTTGACTTAAAAGTTAAAGTTAATTAATGTGTGAGAGTGTCTCTGGAGGTGAGATATATGATGAATGTGAACACCTACTCCGGTCTCACAGTGACGTTTAAAGCAGGAATCAGACTCATGAATATAAGTGTCTCTGCAGGAGAGAGAGGAGACAAAGAAGAAGAGATGGAGCCTGGATCAGGTTCAATGGTCCCTGTAGTTCAAACATCTGCCACTAGGAGGCACTGTGTTCTCACCGAGAGGTGGGACAAAATGTGGGCCTTTTTGGTTTTGTAGGTTTGTACTAAGATCAGTATCAACAAGAAACTTAATGAAAATCCCTCCTGTGTTTAAGTTACACCATTATCTACTTATCATTGATAGATTATGTAAATGTAATATTCTTTAAAGAGACACTGGGCTGAGGCTGTAGCTCCTCCTCCTCCAGTGGCTGCTGTGTATCACCTGTGGCTTTATTGTCATTACACAAGTACAAGTACAATGCAACAAATTGCAGTTTAGGTCTAACCAGAAGTGCAATAGCAGCAAGTGTAGGATATCCAGTATTTGTATAAATAAATAAATAAGTTAGTATTGTAGAAGATTTGCAGATGGGTATGTACATAAAATACAAATGGCTTATCACTATAGACAGAAATGATAAAATGGGCATATATAATGATAGACAAGGCCATGGTGAGCTATAAACAGATGTCAGAAATAGATTATATTATAGAAGTAATTGTTAGGTGGATATGTACTATGAACATACGAAATACAAATGGCACTTACTATAAACAGAATTGTGCTATGGATATAGTGCAAATAATTACGAACAGAAGCTGTCTAAATAACAGTAGTGCAGTGGAAGTTATTGCATATTTATGTAAAGTGCAGTAGTGCAAAGATGCATGTGTGAACAGTTGGTACTGTCAATGAACAGTTGGCAGTGCAAATAGTTCAAGTAAACATAAATGTTATGTATAGACAGTCCAGTGCAACAGACACTGTGAAGGAGTGTGCGCAGTGAAATGTTGTAGTGGGGGGGTATATCAGGGAAGAGGGATCAACGGGGTGCAGAGTTCAATAAAGAGACAGCTCTGGGGAAAAAAACTGTTCGTCAGTCTGCTGGTCCTGGTTTTGAAGCACCTAAAATGTTAATGTCCAAGTCTTCAGGTTTGGCTCTTAGCTTGGATGGGATGACCGTGTTGACAGCATAATTGTTCTTATTGTCCAAATGTGTTAGCACCGAGTGCAGTGCCATGGAAACGGCATCTGTGCTCCTATTGCTGCAGAAGGCTAACTGGTGAGAGTCCAATGTGGATGGCAGAGAGTCCTTCAGGTGTGCCAGGACCAGCCGCTCAAAACACTTCATGACAAAAGGTGTCAGAGCTACAGGGCGGTAGTCATTAAGGCACTTTGGGGTTGAGTGTTTGGGCACTGGCACAATAGAGGTGTATTTAAAGCATTCAACACATCTTTTTGGGAAAGAGACAGGTTGAAAATGTCTGTGAAAACCCCAGGAGCTGCTCAGCACATGCCTTGAGTACACGTCCAGGGATGTTGTCTGGTCCAGCGGCTTTGCGTGCACTGATCCGACTCAGTGCGTTGCAGATGTCTGTGGTGTAACAAATAATGTTAGTTTTTCAGAAGTATTTGAAAACCGTCTCAAATTGTTGAAAGATTTTACAGTGGGCTTACCTGGTTCAGGTTTTGTTCTGATGATTTTAACTTTGCCACAAAAAAAACAAAACAAAAAAACAACAACCTATATTTTTCTTTCTATTTTATTCTTTGAGCTGAAGTCTATGACATGAAAACATATTTTAGCACTGAATGAATGACAGTTTAACCTGGTTGTTTCCAGTGCAGGTCACTCTTCTGTTGATGCTGGAAATGGAGATGTTGACTCGAGAGAAGGATTTGTTCGATGCCTGACAGTCGTCTTTGTCGCACACTGACCACAGCCAGTCGTTTTGGACGGAGCAGTTCACGCTGACGGTGCACGAGCCGACAGAGGAGTTGGAGTGCAGCACTGTGAGGCTCAGAGCTGGTCCAGGAACAGCCTCTGATGCACAAGACATGAATTATTGAATGGACAAGTGTTTTGAGATGATGAGCCCGCCCTCTACTGGAAAAAATGAGTGTCCGGTTTTAGATGGATTTAAAAAGTTTTAAGATGGACTTGAACAGGTTTTACATTTACATTTAGTCATTTAGCAGACGCTTTATCCAAAGCGACTTACATTAAGCTTCTAATTAGGAACACCACTGGAGGCAAGGTGGGTTAAGTGTCTTGCCCAAGGACACAACGACAGTATGAACTGTGCGGAGAGCGGGATGTGAACCCCTAGTGTCCGGTTTTAGATGGATTTTTAGATGGATTTAACCAGGTTTTAGATGGATTTGAACAGGTTTTGAACATGTCCACCTGTTTAAAGTCGAAGTGTTGTAAACTCACAGATGAGCCCCAGAGTCCAGAACGTGTACAGTGAGCTGCAGAATAAAAGTCTGAGGCCACAGCGCCCCCTGCAGGACACACAGAACAACAACACAGACACACCTTAGAAAAGTACAAATATTATTTCTAAGTTTACTGACATTTTATTTCAAGAGTCGTCATATTTTATCATTAGTTTATATAAATCATTGTTTTGGATAGATTTGAGAAATAATATTTTATCAATTAAATATATATTAAAGCCCCAGGCCTCAAATGAAGTGGAGAAATGAGAAAATGCATGTTTTAAACTTTCTATTTGAGCAGGTTAAAAAAATAGTGTTTTGAATGTGTTTTAATGCGCACATTTATTTGCAAAAGTGTAATAATGAAAATCTATTAAAAACATTTAGTGCAGGTAAAAGGCACAACTTTTTATATATCATCAACAATAGGCATAAAAAATGAAAAAAAAAATGTTCAGGTGTAATTAAGTTTTGAAAGTGGGTCACTGCACTTGTTTTTTTTTTTTTATTTTAGATCAAAAGCCACACATTTCTATGACGTTCTATGACCTGTGTTTTAAGAACAGACTAAAGACAACTGTGGATAAGTGCTACACAAGTCCTCACAAGTCCATCCAGTGCAACAAGGACATTAAACAAATATAAGTGTCTAATATCTCTGTGATAAAGCACACACAAAGCTGGCAAAAATACTGCATAAATAATCTATACAGTCACTTTATAAACACCAACATGTGGCAGGAAACTAGATAAAGATTAAACAGGAGAGTTATTTACCTTTGGTGCCCCTGAACTAAAATGAGTTTGACAGCCCTGGTCTGTAGTGACAACCAACTCCAACTGGAGTTATAGACTCCAGACACATTTTGCAGCAGAATCTAATCTATAGCTCATACTTAAAAACTGTTATTGTAGACACACAGCCTCATGTTCTCCCTGTGTCTGCATAGGGTTCCCCTGCCTCCAAAAATAATGTACAATATAGAACTACAGATGGAAATGAGCTGTTAAGATATAATCTGGTACAAGCATCTCTGCTCCGGCTTAATGTACATTGTACGCTGTCCTAAAGAATAAACTACCCTTCTTCTTCAACTCCAGCACATTAAGTTTTTAAAGTGGGTCACTGCACTTGTTTTATTTTTAGATCAAAAGCCACACATTTCTATGACGTTCTATGACACACTTTATCTCAGTCCCTCTGTGAGCTGTACTGTAGCTTCAGTTCTGACAAACACACAAACAATTAATACAAACTTCTACAGAACAATAACCACAAAAGAAAAGTATCTAACACGTTTCTGAACATGAACAATGTTATCTCTCCTTCAGCTTCAAGACGACAACACAGTCCATAGTTGCTCCATCTTTGTTTCAGTGTCAAGAAGAAATAAAACATATAATTCCTTTAATCATCCTTTAGTCATTCATTCAGTGCCAAAATAATGTTTCCATGTTTTCACAGGCTTTAGCTCTGAGAAAAAAGTGGAAAGAAAAATATCCTGTTTGGATTGTTTTTGTTTTATTAATAATCTTGGTTGTTGTTTTTTTGTTTTTGTTTGTGTAAAATCATCAGACCATAACCTGAACCAGGTAAGTCCACTGTAAAACCTTTCAACAATTTGAAATTGTGCACACACTCCTTCACAGTGTCTTTTGCACTACTGGACTGTCTATACATAGCATTTATGTTTACTTGAACTATTTGCACTGCCAACTGTTCACAGACAGTACCAACTGTTCACACATGCATCTTTGCACTAATGCACTTGTTTGTTTGTTTTTAGTGAAAGAGACCTGAGTTGTTAATGTTTGAACTGACCTTTGACAGAAGAGACGTTGACGTAGCCTTGAGTCTCATTGTCGCTGATCATGTGACCTGCAGCAGAGCTCTGATTGGTTCTCTGAGTCCTGACCTTTACAAGAATCAAAGTGTGTCATAGCATTAATAACACATACTACATTGAACCATTTTGGGATTATAATGTTACTGCAGATACTGCCTTTGTACTCCCCCCACACCCCACTCACTCAGCCCCCCACTCCTCCTCCACCAGCTCTTTTTCTGTTAAATCCAGACAAACAAATATACTTTTAATGAGAAAATCTGTTTGGGCTGCAGTCAAATGTAGAGAATACAATAATTTAAGAGATTGTGCTCAACACGTGATTTTTTTCAAATTTATTAAGCTCATGTAACATGTAATAATGTTATAATTATAAATGTTTGCATAAATCCACAAATCTCTACTTAAAGCCCCATATCTCGAGTGCTCAGGAAGGACATAATTTACAATAAGACTGTGGTAGATTCACACGAGACATTCATTCATTCATTTTCAAGGAATGAATGAATGAATGAATGTTTTATTTGAAATATACATTAAACACACGCGAGAACTGCACTTCAGACGTGATCTGAGCCACAAACTGTCCGGCTTCACAGCAGACGTCTGTCTCCACCTGTTGTTGTCTGCTCTCGTCTGGAATCCAGGTGAGGCTCAGATCATCTCAAACACACAGTGTTGCTATGGTAACAACACAGAGTCTTTAGAGGGATCTGCGCCCTCTACTGGCTAAAGGTTATATTACACAGTGTCTCTTTAAACACTCAGTACAAGGTAATGGGAGTGAGATAAGTTTATCAAAGTGAGGTTTTAACATGGACGCTGAATCTTTGTACATCCATTATATATCCAGAGATGGAGTTTGTTATCTGACCTCGGAGTAAAATGTTTCCTCTGCGGCTGAAGGAGATGATTTAACTGTAAAAAAAGATCATTAGATACAACTGTTAAAATCACAAAGTCTCAAAAAAGAGCCACACTTTGTCAAATTAAAAGGCTCCACAGTTTGAATCAGAAAAAACACAAGATTAACCAAACAATCCATTCATTTACCTTTAGTTTTCCTCTTGGCTTTACCTTTTCTGAGTTGGTTTACCTGGGCATAGGTCACATTTTCATCTGAAAGAAAAAACGAGAATCCAATTAAATGTTCTTGTTTAGAACATGACACGAAATACAAAAGTTAAAACACACTTTACAAAAAGAAACCGTTAAACGACATTTTCAACAACATACAGCTGCACCGGAAATAGTCAAACAAAATGACAACAATAACCTCACAACATTACAATAACATTATCCACGTGGCATTACAAAAAATGTTTTTTTCCAGTTAAATACATCCCTGGCAGGAATGTGGCTGTTTCCGGTGTAGTTAAATGTTGTTGTATTTCCGTATCTTTTTGTAAAGTTTTTGCTTTTGTATTTTGTTGAGCTGTCTGGGCCACCGTACATACCTGCTGCTGAATGTGGCCTCACATTGGAGTAAACACAGCCCTCCTCTTGTTCACAGTTCATTCTCTCTGAGTTGGATTCAAAAAAAGAAGTGATGTGATTTATGATTACAAATGAAAAACACAAAAGAGACTCACCCTTTATGTTTTGGAGCTCCAACACAGTAGATGCATGATCTGTAATATATATATATATATATATATATATATATATATATATATATATGAACAGACTTGTATTAACTCTACCTTACCTTTTCTGAGGTGGTTTATTTCGTCATACGTCACACTTTTATCTAAAAGAAAAAAGGAAACTCAAATGAAGTGTTCTTGTGTTGGACATGATGGTTCTAGTTTAAAGTGACTGGACTGTACCTGCTGCTGAACGTGGCCTCACACTGGAGTAAACACAGCTCTGTTCCTGTTCACACGTCCTTCTCTCTGAGTTGGATTCAAAAATAAATGCCATGAGTAACATAGTGTCACTTTCTTTGTGAACAGACACAGATAACAACAACATCTGAGCCAGATCTTAACCACATACACTTTGCCACACCTTCAGTAATGGAGGGAATTCTCTTTTACTTGTGAAGGCCAGATAACAAAAATTACCTTTGGGTCAAATATGACATGTACACACATGGACAAAAATGTTGGTACCCTTCGGTCAATGAAAGAAAAACTCACAATTGTCACAGAAAAAACTTTATTCTGACAAAAGTAATAATAATTCAAAATTCTATGAATGTTAACCAATGAAAGTCAGACATTGCTTTTCAACCATGCTTCAACGGAATTATTTAAAAAAATAAACTCATGGAACATAACAGTATACATGACATGACATGCATGAGACGTGGCCCAAATCTTAAAAACATACACTTTGATATACTTTCAAAATTGCAGGGAAATTGTCTTTTGGGCAACTGGAATTAAAACACTGGCCCAAATTATAATATTGACGTTTGGACCATTTGTGGTAATATTATTTGGAAAAATCCCATATCCCATATTTCTCCTGACCAAGCCTCTCTCATAGAACCCCTTAAAAGGGCCTCGAGTAAAGGCTCCACCATCCGTCCACCAGAGGGCAGGCTCCAAAAGTGGAAATATAAAGAGAAATCCAATGGTGACTTTACAAGTGTAAAAATAATGTTTACAGCCTGTTACAAAAGATGGCTCTCATCTCTAGAGCTAAGTTTTTACTACATGACCACTTTTTTTGATCAATGACAAGGATTTTTGATGAATATATCCGTTCATGCTATCTAAAAACTATTGTTATACTTTGAAGTAAAAGCCCGGATGTAACCACTATTTTATTGCTCTGTGGTTAGGCCAATATCGGTGAATGTGGGAACAATGGGCAGACAACATCCATGTTTATTTACAATCTATGCTCCTGACTCTGCTGACTCCTCAGATTTGTGACTTTAAAAATAAATTATTTGGTTAAGACACTACAGTAGGCCTGTTACGTTTAGGCTATGCCTCCTCTGCAGGCTACACTGGAGCCACTTTCACAAATCCAGTGTGGGCCTAATCAGGGTTAGTTCGACCGGGCTCTAGTTGCATGTCTTTGTTCACACAGACAGATTAAGTCTGCAGAACGGCCTATTGTTAACGTTCATACATCTCATTTGAATAAAATTATACAAATGACAAACAAGTGAACGCACAACAGAACATGACACATCCAACATGAAAAAAAAGAAAAGGACAAAAAAACAACATACCATATAACTAAGAAAAGGAGAACGAGAAATAAAAGTAGGATGTATCATTAAGATGTTGGAGACAGCATGACACTTTTTTAATTAAATTGATTCATTGATTATAAAATATATTTGTATGTCCTCCAAAAGAGAACTTAATTTTTTCCAACTTCAGGAAACAAAGTAAACCGTGAACCCATTGCACAAAGGTGAGTGGTAGAGTATCTTTCCATTTGAAAAGAATAATACGACGGACTAAAAGTGTGACAGAAACAATGAGAATCTGATTCTTCTTTAGACAGAGCCAAAGGAGAGGATGAGGTTCCAAAAACAGCCAAAAGGGGGCAGGGTTGGACTGGTTTACCTAAAGATGTTCTAATTAGAGAGAACAGTGTAAGTTTGGAACAGGACCAGAACATATGGACATGGTTAACAGGAGCATCACCGGTTACACATTGGGTTTACATCAGGGAACGTTCTTGCCAGCTTCTGATTCGTCCAGAAATAACAATGACCTTTTTTGCACTGCATTAATGTTCATTTCAGATTGAGAGTCAGAAATCATGAGATAATGTCATATTTAACTCAGATTCATATTCACCTTTCAGTACAGAGAGGCTGGGCTTTTGATATTGTAAGAGTTTTTTGTATTGAACTTAAATGCCACCTTTAAATATTTGAGGACGTTCTAAAATGGGATTACATGGGTTGTGTGGTGGTGCATTAGAAAACTGAGGGGTCATAAAGATCATCAAATGCCCTAATGTTCTTATCGAACCAGTCAGAGAAAGTCCAGTCCAGTAAAGATGGTTTAAAAACATGGTTTGATTAAATGGAGGCTCTTACAGAGATTGAAGTCCAATTAATTTGGTGTTTTATTTTGAACCAAATTTTAACAGTGCATTTGACAATTATGTTTTTGATGTGTTTGGTGAGAGGAGATGTATTTGCAAAGATTAAGGCTGACAAGTGACTCTAACAACAGACATGATGGTGCGTCAGCTCCAGGAGGTTCATAAAGCCAGTGCACAATTAGTTGAATGTTTATGGTCCAATAATAAAATAAAAAATTAGGAGCGGCCTTACTTCACATCTTTTTGGGATGTTGCAGTGTTGTCCAGGATAATCGCCGGGGTTTGCCTTTTACACATAAAGGTTGTTATGGTGCTATGTAGTTTTTAGTTAATACAGCCTGATATCTATGATGGAAGTCATGATCAGGGTTTTAAAGTAGATTTAGTTTGTTCTAATAATGATAAAAATTTTGCAGAGAAAAGTTCAGAAAAGCTCTCAGTAACAGTGATGTCCAGATGGACAAATGGATGTGTGGTTTTGAAGGAAGTAAGTCAAGTGAAAGAGTCCAAGCAGCTGCATTTACAGGGAATAAGTTTTCTCAAGGATCTGTTTATCTCCTGAGAATTTTTCAAATCTGTGAAGGACATTAAAAACATGAGGTAAACTATCCTCATTGCTTTATCATTGTGTTAACTCTTGGCCTTTTAAAGGATTTGGACGTTTGAAGTCATCAAGTTATAAGAAGCTGAGACTGACCATTAGGAGGAGAGGTGTCGTCGCTGGTCATGTGATCTTCAGCATAGCTCTGATAGGTTCTCACAAACCTTAAGCACAAAACTGTAACAAACAACAACAAAAACAAACAACAAAATCAATAGTGAATTATCTTGTTTAAGGCATTTGTTTTAGAAACAAATACAGTGTTTGTGTCTGATATAGTCTTACCTTTTGACTTTCTGCAGCGCCACAGAAGCAGCAGCAGAATGAATAATACTATTGCACAGATAAGTCCAATGATCAACATGACAGGAAATGAAGAGATATGTTCCTTTGCTGCAAGAATTTATCTCATGTTAATCTTTACAACTCACAATGTAGTTGTGATTTTTAAATACACCTTCAAATCTCTGTTTTTTTAAGAAATCAAAGATTCTCACATTTGACTGAGATCCAATTCTCTGGAGAAGTCCAAATCCGTGGAGATCTTTGGCCTTGTTCTTGTCCCTCACATTTATAAAAACCCTCGTCAGACTTGGACACTGCAGAGATGTTGAACTCAGTTTGGGTTCCATTTTGGATTAGTTTTCCATTTTTATAGAAAAGGACAGAAGAAAGAGCAGTAGATGTGTTGAGTTTACAGCCGAGAGAAACAGGTCGTCCCTCAGTCACAGGATGAACAGGACTCACAAGGACAACATCACCTGTGAAAAGTCACACTTGTACTATTACATTATCACAGCAATAAAAATAATAATATATTAAAAATGAAATGAAAAACCTACTGTGAAAAGTGATGTTGAGGGCATTGCTCAGTTCTCCTGATCCAGACTCACACCAAAACACTGCATTAGTTTTCTCTTTTGGGGAAAAGTCACATTTAGATTGATCTGTCCAGTAGGAACTACATTGTTGTAAGAAAAGGCCGTTCTGAGAAAAGCCTTTCAGTCTCCACTCTCCATTAGTGGAGTTGGATTCACAGCTCAGTGAGACTTTGTCAGGCGTGAAGTGCTGTGATCTGTCAGGACTCACTGTGAGAGACACTGGGGACTCAACATCTACAAAACAACAATGTGCATAAATAATGAAGAATGAAAATGACATGAACACTTACAGTTTCTAAATATCTCTGAATGATGAGCAATGAATAAATAAAAATCCTACCTTTAGTCCAGACAAACTTGGGCTGACTGTATTCAGAGTAAAACAGTGGACGTCCTCGTCCTGCTCTACACACAAACCCTGCTGTGTTGGTCTGGTGGTGAACGGTGAAGGAGTCCTGTTCAGTCCCATTACTGTGACCTGGGAGCAGCTCATATCTGTAAGAGTCTGATGAATGAGGAACAGCCTTGTACCAGTAAAAGGTCCATCCTGCAGACGGCTGTTTAACACCACAGCTCAGAGAGACAGAGACTCCAGGAGTCAGCCATGACGGAGACACAGACAGGACAGGCTGGAGTTTACCTGTTTGAACATTTATTAGATTTAATTTATTATATTACAAAGAATTTTTTTGAACATAAAGTTGTTCAGACTCACTCAGTGTGGTCTCTGTGCTCCACAGTGTTGTGAGATCTGGAGCTCTTTCTCCTCTACATCTGTAGTGTCCACTGTCAGACTCAGTAACTCTGGAGATTGTATATTCTCTTGTTGTTTGATGTTGGACTGAACCGGTCCTGCTCCACTGATACGTCCACTCAGTGTTTCCTCTGTCCTCAATCTCACATCTGAGAGTGAGCCTGTCTCCAGAAAAGATCTCAGACCAGTTTGGATTCAGACTCACTGTGGGTACTGTCAACATCAAATGTAATATTTAACATAATATAATGTCATATTATACCAAACCCCCGTAACGTCCTCCAGATCAGCATCAAGACTATTATCAGTGATAAGACAATGAGGCCTCCGCTTTTCCAGGACTTTTTGTCAAAATAAACCACTTTTCAACCTGAGGTTCTGGATCAATAACTCCAGTCAGAAATCCCAGATTGGAGAAGAGAATGACAGATAGATTGTCTAAACAAACAAATCTGATTCAAATCCACTTCAAACAGATAATGTCAGGTCCTGCTCAAACAGACTTGAAACTTGCAGTGTTCAATGTCAAGTCTTTGGCTAAGAAATCATTTTTAATTAATGATTTTATAACTTCATATAAGCTTGATTTTATGTTTTTAACCTAATTATGGTTAGACAGCAAGACTGAAAATGCAGTCCTTATTGAATCCACTCCATCTAATTTCACATTTGTGTCCAACAGAGGTGGGGACAAGTCACACATGGTAAAGTCCAAGCAAGTCTCAAGTCTTAACCCTCAAGTCTCGAGTCAAGTCTCAAGTCACAGTTCAGATAAATCAAGCAAGTCAAGTCAAGTCAAGGGTTCACCCTAAGCAAGTCAAGTCGAGTCCTGAAAAGTTTCAAGTCAAGTCACAGTACTAAAATAAAAAGAGGTAAAAATGTACAAATAACAAATGTTCAATAAAATGGTACATTTTTTTTCCATACAAATTTATTTTTGCACAGAAAAGATGAACTTACATAATGTATCTTATTCATTATACATTTTGCTCTATGTGAATCATATGCATATCTGTGCTACATTAATATCTGAAAATAAAATAAAATTGTGTTGTTTACACAAAACATTTAAAGTCTAAGATGTATAATCCAATCTGTCTAATTCAGTTTAATTGAAATAGTCTAAAATGTGTTGCATTTACAGAAAATAAGGTTTGCCAAGACAATGGCACTAAGCTGTGAACGATGGGGCCGCATAATAATCCCCCCATGACTGAACACACGCTCGACAGGTGCACTTGAAGCAGGCACAGCCAATACCCTCATTGCAATTTGGAACAGTGAAGGCATTTTCTCCTTGTTAATTCCCCAAAACAAAAGGCAGTTCTGGCCATCACAATTGTCCAGGTATAAATGAATTATTGTGACTGAAAAACTGCCTAATATGTAATTGCGCTGTAATTATTGTCTGTATGACCAAAAAAAAAAGGCGCTAGTGATCACATGGGCACATACTGATTAGTGGTGCTGACGTCACAATAATTATTATTTTAAAATTTATTTTATTGCTGTTTTATTAATTATAAGTTAAAGTCATTGTCGAGTCTTCCACTTCAAGTCAAGTCAAGTCTCAAGTATTTTTTTCTCAAGTCAAAGTCAAGTAAAGTCATTTTCATACTTTAATCAAGCAAGTCGCAAGTCCTGAAAATTGTGACTCGAGTCAGACTCGAGTCAAGTCATGTGACTCGAGTCCCCCACCTCTGGTGTCCAAAATACAGGAAAACAAAAAGGCTGGTGGTGTATGTTCCTTTCTCCATCTATATTAAATGTAGTTCTTTACAAACACTGTCATGATTTTATTGATGAGTTATTGAAATACTTTCGGTTGTCTGCACAGAATCTGAACAAATAGTGTCCACAGGTGATTTGAATGTGCAGGTGGATAATGTTTGTGACAGGAATGACAAAGAACTTCCTGCTGTTCTTGATACTTATGGGGCCGTATCTTCCCGATCATAACGCAGGTGTCAGGCCGAGACGGAAGCTCATTGAGGGGTGTGTCCAAATCTACTTTTTCTGTGTCACTGCATCCAACAGATTGATGTGTGCATGAAAAATCCTTTTCTCCTACTGCACAAAGACAAGACTGAACTAATCATCTTTGGAAAGAGAAACATAGAAAAGTGTCAGCAGTCACCTCGAGTCTCTTTCTCTAAAATCTAAAAACCAGGTTAGAAATCTAGGGGTCATCATGGACTCAAATGGACTTAAATTTTCGTGTCAAATTAAGTCAATTATCACCTTAAAAACATTTCCAAAGTCAAAGGGATAATGTCTAAAGCAGACTTAGAGAGACTTATCCATGCTTTTATCTCCAGCAGGTTAGATTACTGTAATGGCCTGTTCACTGGTCTCTCAAAACGAGGGTTAAGACAGCTGCAGCTTATTCAGAACGCTGCTGCTCGGGTTCTCACCAAAACCAGGAAGTACAACCACATCAGTCCAGTTTTAAAAACTTTGCACTGGCTTCCTGTTGCTCAGAGAATAGACCTTTAGCTCCGCCTACATTCAGTAAAGACAACTGAAAGTGTTTTATCTGCACTCTTTATCTTTTATCTTTTTATTCTGTATATTTTTATGTTTCTTTTTTCAAATCTTGTTTTTTAAATGTGTCTTTTATTTCTGTAAAACACCATAAATGATTCAGTTTATGAATTGTGCTTTAGAAATTAAATTGCCTTGCTTTATAAAGCCTATATATTTATGTACATTTTTATAAAAACTGTAATATTTTTTCATTGCAAATACATTTCATAATTCAGTTTCATGAACAAAACAAACACAAAGAACAGCAGTGAAACAAAAGAAATAAGAAAAAATAATAATATACACCAACTGATTAAAACTGTTTGGTTTTAAATGTAATAAATAATATTTCTAAAAACACATCAGCTCAAAACAAACTCCCTAATTTTGTTCCAAGAATAGGCTCAGCTTATTTAAACTGTTTACTTTTTAACTTTTAACTGAGTTTTCTTTCATTATTTCCCTCTGAGAGTCAGAGTCTGAGTTTAGTCTGATCCATTCATAAGTTCCTTTAAAGCCCTCGACTTCACAGCTCAGATTCACACTGCTCTGTTCTGGGATGGTCTCACTGGATGTTTTCAGTTGGACTCTGCGTCTCTTTCCTGAGGAGAGAACAATATTAGAAAAACACAGTCAGTGAACCACAAAGATGGATGTAGACTATGGCAAAATGGAAATAGTGATAGTTTTTATGGTTTATTTGTCATTAGTGAAACAAAACATGAATTGTGTAAAATCAGACGTCTGAAAGTTCTCAGAAACATGTCAAAGGTTTGATGTGTTTAAAATACTGACCTGTTACCTTCAGTTCTTTCTTTGTGAACTGTGTTCCCCAATAGGTCCTACAAGAGTACTGACCCTGATCTGATGTTGACACTGAAGAGATTTTCAGTTTGGCTGTAGTGGCAGATGTACGATGTATCTGATGGTGTGTGTCTTCTGTCACATATGATCCATCTTTGTAAAAGTACAAATATCTCTGAACATCTTGTACACAACGCAGAGTCACTGAGTCTCCGAGATACAAAGACTGTTCAGGACCCTCCAGAGTCACACCTGTGTAAACAAAAGTAAAGTAAAAATAATTTAAAACTGCTCTAGAGTAATACTACGATGGCCATGAAGTGCAAACCAAATAACAGAACTGAAAACAAAAAAACAAAACTGAAAACCAGAAAAAGTAGGTCTTGTTCGTGGACATAATTCTTTCTGCTGATTGGACGAGACATGTGTCACTCTGGTTTCTCTGACTTGTTGCCAGGAACTCTGAATTATAATTGACTGTAGTGTTGACAGTTTCTCAAGTCTTCATGTCAAAGATGTAAAAGTAAGTCCTGTGTTTTAAGAACAGACTAAAGACAACTGTGGATAAGTGCTCCACAAGTCCTCACAAGTCCATCCAGTGCAACAAGGAGATTCAACAAATATAACCTGAGTGTCTGTTGATATCTCTGTGATAAAGCACACTGACTTTTTTGATGCACAGAATCACTACAGCATAATTAATAATTTATAAAGATGGCAAAAATACTGCATAGATAATCTATACAGTCACTTTAACCCTTTAATGTTCACTCCAAGAAAAAAACAATGTAAAAATTACTTGTTTGCATTTTTTAGGTTATTGGGGCACTAATAACACAATTAATAAAAATAAATAATTATATACCACCCAGTTTTTTAAATATAGGCCTCTACCAAATGGTTGAGATGCTGCTTGATGGTAAAAGTAATTATTACATAATTATAAATGAATAATAGCATTTAAATGATCATTTAATACCTACAAAGACAAAAACAAAGTTGAAAATGTAAAAATACCATGAAACAATTCATGTCAAGTAAATTTTATTTCAACAAAAGAACTACGCTCCCATTTTCTGCATAAAATTCCAACAATTTTAACTACAATTGTATTGTCAAAAACATATGGGGCCCTCTCCAACTTCTCAGCTCTGCTGTGTATAATCTCCAAAGAACTTTTGTTCTTGCATTGAATGAACTCAAAAACTAAACATTTTTCAAATAAAATGCGCAAACAAAATAGGACCTATGGGAACCTTGGCCACGTTATTTTTGATGGTATGCTGCGAAGCATTCCCTCTCTCCGATCAAGCACAGGAAAACATTGCACTTCCCACATTTCCATCTTGACACACCCTTTGGGCAGAGGCAACACCGCCCCCGGTTGTCAGTATAAAGTGGCAAATGTCCATAGTTGTCGTAGCGTACATCTGGTTGTGGTTTGGGGGGTCTTGGGGGGAGGCACTTCTTCTCACAGGACATTTGTGGTGCAGAGGCAGATGATGGTCTGCCAACTCTGGGTGCTGCCTTGTTGACTTGTTTCAAACTGTGAGCCACAGCCAGGCGAAATCTTTTGAGAGGCATCGTTTTTTCCTTCAGTAGGCCACAGTCTCTCTTGTAGACCAGCCAGGCATTGGAGATGGACAGGTCAAGGACGTATCCAAACAGGGGGAAGTACCAGCGTGTGACTTGGCAGGGGTCTTGTACAGGTGAACCAGCATGTCAGAAAGATCAATGCCACCCATATGCTGATTGTAGGCAGCAATGAGTGAAGGGCATGGGACAGCAATCTTTGCTTTCTCATCTTTGCTCCACCGTTGGACACTTGTAAGAGGCATGATCCCACAGGCATTGCTCAGGAGTGTAACACATTTATTGTCATACCATTTGACTGCGATTACTCCTTCAGCAGACTTATAGTCAAGAGCTCCACGTCCTCTCTCCATCAGCTCTTTGTCTTCTATCAGGTGAGCTCCACCAATGCGGTTTGATCGGGCTGTGCCGATGCACTTGATGCCCAGATTTGCGTGCAGGCTCAGGATCAGGTCAAAACTAGTGAAGTAATTGTCAAAGAAGACAACTGAAAGCCGTGGCTGTGTTATGGTTTTGCATAATGTTGTCACCACTTTGCTCCCTAACAGTAGCTCCTGCTCTTCCTCACTTAGATCAACATTGAAGAAGGTGGACGGCCCTTGATAGAGCAGTAGATCATGGATAATGCCAGATGAACTGGCACGACAGAACACTTTAAAGCCCCACTTGTCAGGTTTATTGGCAATGTATTGGCGGAGATTGCCAGCCCTTGTGCCTTTATAAGACACCATGACTTCATCCACACTGTGCTTGTAGGTGGATGGGATGAGGAGACATTGCTTACGAAGCATCTCAAAAAGGGGTCGGATTTTGTAAAATCGGTCAGGGCTCCCATCACACTGCTGATTATCATTGAAGTGAATGTAGCGACGTAATTGTTTGAATCTCCTCTGCGGCATGATATCAGCAATCACATTGAAGCGTGATGCAGGGTGCCAGTAGTCCTCCATGGCCGGGAATTCGAAAACACCCATCAAAAGTAGCAAAGCAAGGAAATCTTCAATCTCACCAGGGTTAGTCTTGATCGGATCCCCCAACTCCTGGGCAGAGTAGAGATTTGTTTGATGAGCAATATGTTGAATCATCTCATCAGTGAAGATCCCTTTGAAGTATTGGAAGGGTGTCTTGACAGCATCAGGGGGTGCAAAACTTGAATCAGGAACCTGGAATTCCTCAATATCTACATGCTTCCAGATTCTCCTGGCTTCTTTATCTTTTTTTTTGCCAATTTTCTTCTTCTTTGTGACTGGGGCTGACATAAGAGCCTCATCCAGCTCTTCCATGGCTATTTTTAGGGTTTTTTCCTTTTATCTTCCTCTTAGTAGATGTGCTTGTTGAGGGCATCTCCTCCTCATCCGATTCAGTGGAAAGATCCTAATCATTTCTGCTTGTTTGGGCAGATAATCAGGATCCCCTATGTCATCATTATCACTCAGATCAGCCTCAGAGTCTTGAGGATCTTCTGGTACAAGGGCCAGAAAATTTCGTGGCCTTGAACCATAAAACAACTTAGCATCCATCTTTTGCTTCTAAAAAACAGAAATACAAGGCAAATCATACATATTAAACCATTTAAGTATAATAACACTATAACTGTAACATATTGATAACAATGCATGAACAGCAGTGTTTTAATTCCATGGAAAATTGTGCATTTTAATAAAATTAGCATAACTTCACCAAACTGTTACCATGCGGTTGAGCTGTCATTCCATGCCAAGGTTTACCATGGAGTGCCAACTCAACCATATGGTCAAGCATGTTTTAAAAAAATTATTTGACCATTATAAAAGATTTCTGTTTTGCATCAATTTACATAATTCTGTTAAGTAACGTGTTAGATGATATAAAATGTTGAAAAAACGAACTCACCTTTGAAAGTACAGCCAAAAATAGTCCAAATGTCAGAGGTGATTTTTCAATTTTAATCTTGCTAGCAGCATGATGAGTGAAAAGTTCTACTGTCAAAAAATAGAGTGACCTCTAGTGGATGTTTGGAGCATAGCATACCTCAACCAAGTTGTAGAGATGACTCAGTCAGCTTAAATTCAGTTCCACACATTTTTCAATAAGATATAGGGACTCAAAAAGTGATCTACCAAATGGTTGAGCAGAACATTAAAGGGTTAAAGACACCAACATGTCACAGGCAACGAGATAAAATCAAACAAGAGTTATTTACCTTTGGTGTGTTTGCAGAGGACGGCATTGAAGACTGAAATAAGAATTATAAAAGAGTTTATGTCGACAAAGGCCTGACAAAAGTTTCGATGTTCACCTGTTTAAAGTCAAAGTGTTGTAAACTCACAGATGAGCCTCAGAGTCCAGACCAGAGAGGGTCCCATCCTCACATCCAGCACTTGTCACTCTGCCTCTGACAAACTCCAGCTCATTACAGACTTACATCTACAGCTCACACACACAGGAAGAGGAAGGAAGATTTAATGAAGATGTTTAACTTTTTTTAGTTCATCTTCCTCTGATTCTGACTGGTCTGCACTTCCTTTTTCAGACATATCTCACACAGACACTGAACCACAGCTACTTTCACACTTTCAGACTTTTGTCACAGTCGACACATCAGGCAAATCATAAAAATAATAGACTACACTTTAAATAATGAATAAACTACATGCTTCACATCGAAGTCAGCAGTTAGCAGTAGAAGTGAACACCTGTAGCACTAAAATATATGAACCTGTTGAAACTATACAATTAAATACATAAGTAAAAACATCAAGATTACATTAAATATTTTTGTGAAGATTAAAGGAAATAGACCTCATACCTTTCCTGTGAACACTTCTGCATTTAATGTGAGTCGACAGAAGCTAAATAGGAAACAAGGGGAAGATACAAGTCACAAAGTGACTCAGTTTGCACCGAGGCTAGACATGAGACGATAAAGTGTCTATAATACATCTATAGTTACACCAACTGGATCTTATCTGATCTATAGGTCTGACTTTATACTTATGAATACCCTTCATGTAAAGAACTGGGAGCTAATAATTAAGAATTTGACTTTAAAGTTCTTTTAATTAACCCATTTTTATCTAATATCTATGTAGTTTATCTTGGAGCACAAGTTAATTAATGTGTGAGAGTGTCTCTGGAGGCGAGATATATGCTGAATGTGAACACCTACTTCGGTCTCACAGTGACGTTTAAAGCAGGAATCAGACTCATGAATATAAGTGTCTCTGCAGGAGAGAGAGGAGACAAAGAAGAAGAGATGGAGGCTGGATCAGGTTCAGTCAATGGTCCCTGTAGTTCAAACATCTGCCACTAGGAGGCACTGTGTTCTCATCGAGAGGTGGGACAAAATGTGAGCCTTTTTGGTTTTGTAGGTTTGTACTAAGATCATTATCAACAAGAAACTTAATAAAAACCCCTCCTGTGTTTAAGTTACACCATTATCTACTTATCATTGTTAGATTATGTAAACACTTTTCGCCCCCAAGCCTTATATGGGCATGCCGCATATCAAATTATTCAGAGGTAACTCCGCTAAACGGACATGTAAACCACATACAGCTACTTCAAACACAGACCAAACAGCAAGCCAACAAAAGACAAGAGGCCAAGGTGTGAAGTGCAACACCTACTCAACTCAGGCCCTAAATTTCTGCTAACAGCTGGCCACTACTTCAACCAACAAACTCGTGCCAGACCTCAAATTAAACTAGAGATCCGGATCCCCTCAAAGAGCCATAAATCCCATCACTACTAGAGAAGCTGACAAATACATTGACACCAAGCAAGCCAAAGAACTTTAAAATGTAAGTAAGCCAGCAGCAATTGTAGAATGATAAATTGAACACTTTTGTACAGCAATGATAATAATCATTGCCTTACTTTACTTGAACAGACTAGAAAGCTGTTGTTTTAATGCATAATAAAAATGCTGCTTTCCAGTTTAATCCATGTGTCAGCTTCCATTTGGGTCTATCTGTGACATGACACCTTCGGTCATGGTGCAGTTCACTCAGAGCGTTTCACAGTGAACTGCATCATGGGATAGACACTATCATTGGCTCAGGTACCAGTCTATCATGTGACATCAGAGCAAGGTTCAAATGACCGGGATTTAAACAGTTTCCCTCGATTCTATTGGTTCTCACGGTTCAAACGAGGTATCACATGTTCAATTCGACCAGTCGGCTGCGGAGCACCGTCTGTGCGTCTTTTATATGAGCTTTACTCAGGAACAGCCTGGTAATACACAGAGATGCAGGAGGAAGAATACAGACTGAAAACACATTTAAATACTTAGAAGTCTGGTTTAAGTTCTCAAAAATGTATTTAATGAACACCATTAGTGATATAAACATTAAAAATATAGTATTTACATGACTAAAATGAAATGGAACAGACTGGGCCGAAGTGGGCCTTTTGGAACTCTCGCCTAATCTTTCTGTACTAAAACCTCTTGAATTTTATTCTGCTTCACATTATCTGTTTAAAACTTTGCAGGGATAATGTTAACATGTTTTATTTACATGTTATGAAGTACTGGAGGTGTGAATGCTGCATTCCAAAGAGTTACTCATCATAAAATACAGTTTTTTTTTTTAGGCGGAACTAAATAAATACATTTTAGCTGTGTGCCATCTTCATTTTCTCTTTATTAGTAACACATATTCATATGATAACACTTTTTAACAAATCTCCACAATGTTCCCTTTACAATGACACCAAACTTATTCAAGTACAACCTTATTGTTGCTGAAATATAGTCATTTCTTTACTGGTATGCATTTTTCGAGAAGTGGTTTTGAAAATAGGCCTCGAGCTTAAAGGGTTAAAGGTGTTAATGAATACTGAAGGATTAAAGGAAATATATGTTTTATTTCTTTTGACACTGAAACAAAGATGGAGCAACTATGGACTGTGTTGTCGTCTTGAAGCTGAAGGAGAGATAACATCGTTCATGTTCAGAAACAAGTTAGATACTTCTCTTTTGTGGTTATTGTTCTGTAGAAGTTTGTATTAATTGTTTGTGTGTTTGTCAGAACTGAAGCTACAGTACAGCTCACAGAGGGACTGAGATAAAGTGTGTCATAGAAATGTGAGGCTTTTGATCAAATAATAAAACAAGTACAGTGACCCACTAATCATTTATGTGTTTTTGGCTTTTAATTTCTATTGTATTTTTTTTTTTTTTTTTGCCTATTGTTGATGATAAATGCAAAAAAATGCCTTTTTACCTGCACTAACTATTTTCATGGATTTTCATTTACACACCTTTTCAAATAAATGTGCGCTTGGAAATGAATTCAAAACACTTTTATTGATCCTGCTCAAATAGAAAGTTTAAAACATGCATCTTCTCATTTCTCCACTAATTTGAGGCCTGTGCCTTTAAATGTGTTTCCTTCATGATTACATAATATTTACTATAAATGGCAAATGGAGAAAATACCTGCTTTGTCCTTTAGAGGGTGCTCCCACTGTGTGGTGCTCATCTTTCACTCATACCAGGCTGCAATAATTATCCTATTTTTTAATATTCTCTTTAAGTCAAACTAAAGTTTCTTGTGAAAAAAAAATAAAAATCAAATCCGAGATGAACAAACTCAGTAAAACAGAGAGTATCTAGTGTGATTTAGAGGCTCCTGCTGCAGCTGCGTCTAAAGGCTCTGGCTGTGAAGAGACGAGAGAAGAGAAACCACCACAAGAGGCTTCAAACTCACACATGGATCACTCACATCAAGTCAACACCGTGTACAGTGTGCTGCAGAAACCTAAAAGTCTGAGGCCACAGCACCCCCTGCAGGACACACAGAACAACAACACAGACAAGCCTTAGAAAAGTACAAATGTTTTTTCTAAGTTTACTGCAATTTTATTTTAAGGGTTGTCATATTTTATTATTAGTTTATATAGATAGATAGATAGATAGATAGATAGATAGATAGATAGATAGATAGATAGATAGATAGATAGATAGATAGATAGATAGATAGATAGATAGATAGATAGATAGATAGATAGATAGATAGATAGATAGATAGATAGATAGATAGATAGATAGATAGATAGATAGATAGATAGATAGATAGACTTTATTACAGACTCGAGGTCCAACAGAGGTCCACAGATGTGCAGTGTACAGGGAAGTACAGTCGCCTCAAAACAAAGTCAGTTTTACTCCATCCGTGCATGAGCCAAATTTCCGTGCCGATACATTTGCTTGTGCATACAGCATACGGCACTGCCGATACATGTCCTTATCAGACAGACGATCATTTATGATGTGACCCAAATACTTGATTTATTACATACAGTACAGTAACATTACAGTTAAAAAATTGCCAGACAACTTAAAAAGAGGGAATACAAGTGATCGATCCTCTTTTGTACGACATATCATAATAACACTTTTTGTAGCATTGTACCTGACATCATGTTGATCTCCAAACACAGAACACACATTCAGAAGTTGTTCGAGACCTGCTGAACTGGGGCTAAAAACCACAAGGTCATCTGCGTACATTAAATGATTCACCACTTTGCCTCCAACCATACATCCAGTTGTACACATGTTTAGCTCTTTAGAGAGATCACTCATGTAAAAGTTAAACAAAATTGGGGACAGTATACCTTGTCTTACCCCATTACAGGTCTGAAAGGGTGCACATATACAGTTGTCCCATTTGACCAGCATAGTCTGGTGGGCATACCAGTATGATAGACATCTCACTATATATTTAGGCACATGTGCTTTACACAATTTCTGGAATAGTTTACTATGATTCACACGATCGAAAGCCTTAGAGGCATCTAAAAAACACATAAACACAGTCAAATTTTTAAATAAAAAAAAAAAAAAAATTTTTACTTTTAAAGTTTCTTTTAATTCAAATATGCACATGTCAGTGCCATGGTTAACTTTAAACCCAAATTGGTTCTCGGTAGAGCTTATAAGATTTTGGAATCTACTCAAGAGTATTTCTTCAACAACTTTAGAGAGTACATTTACAAGTGCAATAGGTCTATAGTTATTAGAGCTGACCACTTTTCCTACTTTATCCTTTACCACAGGAACTAAAAGCACTGTCATCAAGGAGTCAGGCATAAACCCATGCAGAACAAAAGATGTAAAGCATATGGCAAGAAAGGGTGCAGACCTCATACTGGCAAATTTAAGATGTTCTGCGGAGATGTGGTCCATCCCTGTAGACTTGTTTCCTGAGAGATTTTTTATTGCTCAAAAAACTTTATTGTTTTTGATCATTGCAACAGAACACTACCTATGGAGAAACCTTCACCTGGGAAATAGTTAAATTTAATATTTAAAAATATCATTTTTGATGATAACGCGTATAGCATATTTATATTTTGCATTTGTACACTTTTTATGCTCAAATATAGGCCCATGTCTGGGTTTACCAGCTAGAGCCCAGGAGGTTGTTGCCTCACGGGCTCTAGTCTGAAATTCAGCCACATAAGTGCTCCACCCAGGCACAATTTTACACTTCATTTTACATTTATAATAAGGCATACTTGCTTCAAACAACACACTGATAATATTATAGTACATAAAAGAGAGATCTGCCTTGTGGTTAGCGTTAGTACAGTTGTAGTCTTTACACAGAACTGCCTCTCTAGGTAGAGTAATATTACTGAACCTTTTATCAGTGTGAGCACAGTAGCAGGAGAGGTCCTCTGTGGAGAGAGTGGACCTGTCCAAATATTAGTTTTTTATGTTAGACTGGGTTGTAGCTGGTGTATGATCAAATTTAATACTCATCTTTATAGGAATGTGATCAACAATAGACATATTATATAGAACGTTAATGTCTGTCAAAGCAGCATGTGCGTCGGCTGTAGAGATACAGTGGTCCAGCCTCGAAGTAGTGTGCCATGCTTCACTTATGTATGTATAGCTCTGACTTGGCAAGAGCTCTTTGCTGGACAAAATCAAATTATTATTATTATCACAAAAATGCTCCATGTGCTTTGTAAAAACAGAGTTCTTGTCTGAGATATTTGCATTCATGTCACCAATTATATATACACTAGTAAACCTTATACTCTGTATAAAAGAACTGATAAAAGCGTGTTTGTTCAAATACTCCTCTTCATTTTGGTTGCATTCATAAGGGGCATATACATTTAAAATCACAATGTCCTTATTGGTCTGTGTCAAGTGTATTGCATTACACCAGTCCACACCAAGCCTGATCACACTTATCACTGAGTCCAACCGTTTATTCCACAGAATAGCCACACCTCCAGGTATTCTTCCTCGCTTTATTCCACAACTAAGGTCAGTAGTTGACTCTCCCGCACCCAGAGTACTATCAATGGAGTTGGAGTTGATTAATGGAGTTGAGACCCCTTAGGTCCTGCTTAGAAAGAAAGGTTTCTTGTAGGCACAGAATAATCTCATCCTGGCTTAGTGTTCTTAATTTTATAAAAAGGAAGTGTAGAAACTCATCCTCTACTATAACCTTGTCATCAATTGTTTTATAAATCTCTGGTTTTAATCGAACCTTGGCAAACACAGGAGCTCCAGGCGTGCGTCCGCCATTTTGAAAATTATATATAGAACATTTTAATTTATATAAATCATTGTTTTAAATAGATTTGAGAATTACACTTTTATCAATTAAATAAATATTAACAGTTTGTAAGAAACTTTATTTACTCATGACTGAGTTTAATTCCTGTGTAATTAATCAAAACAATATTATCAAGCTGTTTGTTTTATGTTTTTTTTTATTTTGAAATATACACAATTTCTGTAAATAACACAATAACACAGTCAAATAGTGACAAAGACAAAAGAAGAGTTATAATAATGATCTGGTAAAGTATACAGTGTCCAGTCTATAGCCATTAAAAAAATGCATACACCTATTGACAATGGTCAAAGAAGACAAAATACAAAATATAATATCTTGTTTACAGTTTTATATTTACACATTATGTCTTTGAAATGTCAGTGATGGTGTGACATTTGAACAGAAGAGGTTTTCATGAAGATTCTTGTCGACACTGATCTTCCTACAAACCTGAAAGAAAAAAGAAACACCAGAGATTATTTTGTCCCACTCACATTTTGTCCCGTCCCTTTAAAGAGAATTAGGACGACCCCTTGTGGCAGATGTTTGAACTACAGGGACCATTGACTGAACCTGATGTAGCCTCCATCTCTTCTTCTTTGTCTCTTCTCTCTCCTGCAGAGACACTTATATTCATGAGTCTGTTTCCTGTTCATAAAAACTTTATTTTCCAAAGTTGCTCCTATATCTACTCTGTCCATTAAAGGCAACAATGTGTGAGGTCTTTCTGTCTCTTTCAGAAACCTTGAGTTATTCAGATGTAACTAGAAAGTGTGATGATCAGCTCTGGTCGTCTTCTCGACTCAAAAAGAAACTCACCCATGTTTTGAAGTTCAATCCCAATCATAGCATTTGTAACATCTGTGAGAGATTTTACAACAAAGTCTCCACAGTCACTTTGAATGATCTCAGTTTATTATGTATTTTAAAGTCTACCATTTTCTCTTTGGCCTGCCTCTTCATACACACACTCTTCATCTAGAAAACAGAACAAACATGGATTTGTAAACATACTTCTGTATTTGAGTTACTAATGTTGGTGATTAAATAAACTTATTTCATTCTTAGTCAGAATATTGTAAATGTTGTTTTCAGTAAAAGAGACTTGAGTCGTTTGTTTGAACTGACCTTTGACAGAAGAGACGTTGACGTAGTCTTGAGTCTCTTCGTCCCTGATCATGTGACCTGCAGCAGAGCTCTGATTGGTTTTCTGAGTCCTAGGAGTCATTAAACATGGATCAATACAAGAAAGAAAACGTGATGTATGATTATAATGTTACAAACAGGACTGAACCAACCTGATGGAGCATGACTCTGTAAAGAAGAAAGAAAATAAAAGCTCATAATAATGTATTAGAGACTGAACAAAATATAAAGTAGTGAAATATTTGTTTTATTTAGTCTCACCTTTTGCAAAGTGAAGCAGAATCAGCAGCAGCACAATTATTACCACTGTTCCACAAACGTGTCGCACAATAAACATCACATGATTTGTAGAACTTTTTTCATTGGACACAGCTGTAATAAATGTAGGTCTGTTAGCATCAGGCTTATCATAAAACATCAGAGTTTGTGTTTTTGACCAGTTACTGTCCATAGCACTGGATCATTCCTGGACAATTGAAACCATCAAAACAAATAAAAGTCTGAGGTGTTGTATCTTCATAAAGCAGTGTCTCATCCAGTGTTTTACCATTAGACTGTAAATATTAATATTACTCACATTTGACTGAGATCCAACTCTCTGGAGAAGTCCAAATCCGTGGAGATCTTTGGCCTTGTTCTTGTCCCTTACATTTATAAAAACCCTCGTCAGACTTGGACACTGCAGAGATGTTGAACTCAGTTTGGGTTCCATTTTGGATTAGTTTTCCATTTTTATAGAAAAGGACAGAAGAAAGAGCAGTAGATGTGTTCAGTTTACAGCCGAGAGAAACAGGTCGTCCCTCAGTCACAGGATGAACAGGACTCACAAGGACAACATCACCTGTGAAAAGTCACACTTGTACTATTACATTATCACAGCAATAAAAATAATATGATGGGTGTATTAATCTATTTTATGAAAAATGAAATGAAAAAACCTACTGTGAAAAGTGATGTTGAGGGCATTGCTCAGTTCTCCTGATCCAGACTCACACCAAAACACTGCATTAGTTTTCTCTTTTGGGGAAAAGTCACATTTAGATTGATCTGTCCAGTAGGAACTACATTGTTGTAAGAAAAGGCCGTTCTGAGAAAAGCCTTTCAGTCTCCACTCTCCATTAGTGGAGTTGGATTCACAGCTCAGTGAGACTTTGTCAGACGTGAAGTGCTGTGATCTGTCAGGACTCACTGTGAGAGACACTGGGGACTCACCATCTGCAAAACAACAATGTGCATAAATAATGAATGACAATAACATGAACACTTACAGTTTCTAAATATCTCTGAATGATGAGCAATGAATAAATAAAAACCCTACCTTTAGTCCAGACAAACTTGGGCTGACTGTATTCAGAGTAAAACAGTGGACGTCCTCGTCCTGCTCTACACACAAACCCTGCTGTGTTGGTCTGGTGGTGAACGGTGAAGGAGTCCTGTTCAGTCCCATTACTGTGACCTGGGAGCAGCTCATATCTGTAAGAGTCTGATGAATGAGGAACAGCCTTGTACCAGTAAAAGGTCCATCCTGCAGACGGCTGTTTAACACCACAGCTCAGAGAGACAGAGACTCCAGGAGTCAGCCATGACGGAGACACAGACAGGACAGGCTGGAGTTTACCTGTTTGAACAGTCATTAGATTTCATTTGTCATATTGTGTTTTTAAATTGTCAGTGTAATAATGTCACTAATGAATAATGTGAGATGAAACCTACTGTTGGACACATGTAATGTAACCTGGCTGCTCCATTCAGTTACATTATGTTGGTCATGTCTCATTATTCCTCTGCAGCTGTATTTGCCACTGTTCCCTGAAGCAGCATCACTTATTATCATTACTTTATCTTCTTTATTAGAAATGCTCACACCAGATTTGTTCCATTCATACGTCCACTCAGTGTCTGCTCCGTGTATTTCACATCTGAGAGTGACCTGCTCTCCTGGGAATATCTCAGGCCACTTTGGCTCCAGAGACACAGCAGCTGTGTCAGAGACTGATCAGAATCAACACAGTTACAAACAAGACTGTAACAATATTAATAAATGTTTACTTAATTTAGCTTTGAAGTTATTAAAGACTGATATGTTTCTAGTGATGTTTACAGATGTTACAGACAAACTCACCAACATCATTAACTCTGAAGGACTGACTGTTCTCAGTGAAATAAACTGGGTCCCCTCTTCCTGCTCTGCACCAGTACACTCCTCCCACTGAGACACTTATTTGGTGTTGATCAGAAGAACCTTTGAATAACTCTGTGTTGTCTCTGAACCAGTAATATTTCCAACCAGATGAAGCTGGAGTCACAGAGCAGCTCAGAGTCACTCTGACTCCAGACTGAACCTCTGTGTCACCAGTCACTGTGGCCTTTGGTTTTTCTGTGGATCAGAGGAAATAAATAAGTGAAAGCAAACACATACTGTCAATGAGCATAAAATAACAAAAAAGAAATCAATTATTTATTATCTTATTGTCTACTACAGATCAAAGTAAACTTTGACTCACTCAGTACTTTTAGTCTGAACTCTCTGCTCCACAGTGTTGTGTGATCTGGAGCTCGTTCTCCTCTACATCTGTAGTGTCCACTGTCAGACTCAGTAACTCTGGAGATTGTATATTCTCTTGTTGTTTGATGTAGGACGGAACCGGTCCTGCTCCACTGATACGTCCACTCAGTGTTTCCTCTGTCCTCAATCTCACATCTGAGAGTGAGACTGTCTCCAGAAAAGATCTCAGACCAGTTTGGATTCAGACTCACTGTGGGTACTGTCAACATCAAATGTAATATTTAACATCATATAATATATTACACCAATTATTATATTTTGAGCTATTATTAAGTGATAACTTATACTTAAACTTATATGACACTGCTTTTCCAGGACTTTTGTCATAATTAAAACCACTTCTCACTTCTTCCCAGAGAAGAGAAGAGAATGACAGTTAGATTGTCTATAAATCTGATTCAAATCCCCTTTAAACAGATGATGTCAGGTCCTGCACAAATCATTTTTAATTAATGATTTTATAACTTCAAATAAGCTTGATTTTATGTTTTTAACTGAAACATGGTTAGACAGCAAGACTGAAAATGCAGTCCTTATTGAATCCACTCCATCTAATTTCACATTTGTGTCCAAAATACAGGAAAACTAAAAGGCTGGTGGTGTATGTTCCTTTCTCCATCTATATTAAATGTAGTTCTTTACAAACACTGTCATGATTTTATTGATGAGTTATTGAAATACTTTTGGTTGTCTGCACAGAATCTGAACAAATAGTGTCCACAGGTGATTTGAATGTGCAGGTGGATAATGTTTGTGACAGGAATGACAAAGAACTTCCTGCTGTTCTTGATACTTATGGGGCCGTATCTTCCCCATCATAACGCAGGTGTCAGGCCGAGACGGAAGCTCATTGAGGGGTGTGTCCAAGTCTACTTTTTCTGATTTTCAGTTTGAAGACAGAGGTATAAATAGACAGGACTTCTTTTTTAATATCAGATGAGCAGAATATTAGAAAATACTAATCATTCAGACAAACCTATACTTTCTTATTACTCATTTTATTTTTAACAAAGTCACTTACATCCAGATAAAAATATATTTATCATTATTTTGACATTATTGGGATTTTTACGTCAGGTTTTATGTTTGTTTATTTTAAGTTTGCAAATCTTCCCTGATGTCTTTGCACAACTGTGTCATTGCATTGAACAGATTAATGTGTGCATGAAAAATCATTTTCTCCAACTGAACAAAGACAAGACTGAACTAATCATCTTTGGAAACAGAAACAAAGAGAAAGAGTCAGCAGTCACCTCGAGTCTCTTTCTCTAAAATCTAAAACCAGGTTAGAAATCTAGGGGTCATCATGGACTCAGACTTGAATTTCCACGTCACATTAAGTCAATTACATCATCAGCATTTTATCACCTTAAAAACATTTCCAAAGTCAAAGGGATAATGTCTAAAGCAGACTTAAAGAAACTTATCCATGCTTTTATCTCCAGCAGGTTAGATTACTGTAACGGCCTGCTCATTGGTCTCTCAAAACGAGGGTTAAGACAGCTGCAGCTTATTCAGAACGCTGCTGCTCGGGTTCTAACCAAAACCAGGAAGTACAACCACATCAGTACAGTTTTAAAAACTCTGCACTGGCTTCCTGTTGCTCAGAGAATAGACTTTTAGCTCCGCCTACATTCAGTAAAGACAACTGAAAGTGTTTAATCTGCACTCTTTATCTTTTATCTTTTTATTCTGTATTTTATTTATGTTTCTTTTTTCAAATCTTACATTATAAATGTGTCTTTTATTTCTGTAAAATACTTTGAATGATTCAGTTTATAAATTGTGCTTTAGAAAAACAAATTGCCTTATATAACCTAAATATTTATGTAACTTTTTATAATAACTGTAATTATTATATCATTGCAAATAATTTTCTAAATTCAGTTTCATGAACAAAACAAACACAAAGACAGCAGTAAAATAAAAGAAATAAGAAAAAATATAATATACACCAACTGATTAAAACTGTTTGGTTTTAAATGTAATAAATATTATTTCTAAAAACACATCAGCTCAAAACAAACTCCCTCATTTTGTTCCAAGAATAGGCTCAGCTTATTTAAACTGTTTACTTTTTAACTTTTATTTTTATTTCAGATCCATCTTTAAAAACATAACTGTACTCACCAGTTTTTAAAACAGTGACAGTGTTACTTTCAGATGTGACGATATATTCATCCCATCCTCTGCAGAAGTAGACACCTCCATCTGAGACACTGACACGAGCTGAGTTCATTATTTCCCTCTGAGAGTCAGAGACTGAGTTTAGTCTGATCCATTCATAAGTTCCTTTAAAGCCCTCGACTTCACAGCTCAGAGTCACACTGCTCTGTTCTGGGATGGTGTCACTGGAGGTTTTCAGATGGACTCTGCGTGTCTTTGCTGAGGAGAGAACAATATTAGAAAAACACAGTCAGTGAACCACAAAGATGGATGTAGACTTTGGCAAAATGGAAATGGTGATAGTTTTTATGATTTATTTGTCATTAGTAAAACAAAATAGCTGCTGTGTAAAATTAGACAGATGACTTAAACTTCTCAGAAACATGTCAAAGGTTTGATGTGTTTAAAATACTGACCTGTTACCTTCAGTTCTTTCTTTGTCGACTGTGTTCTCCATGAGTTTCTACAAGAGTACTGACCCTGATCTGATGTTGACACTGAAGAGATTTTCAGTTCGGCTGTGGCAGATGTTTGTTTTATCTTATGGTGTGTGTCCTCTGTCACATATGATCCATCTTTGTAAAAGAACATATATCTCTGAACATCTTGTACACAACGCAGAGTCACTGAGTCTCCGAGATACAAAGACTGTTCAGGACCCTCCAGAGTCACACCTGTGTAAACAAAAGTAAGTTTATAATTATTTAAAAACTGCTCTAGAGTAATACTACGATGGCCATGAAGTGCAAACCGAAAAACAGAACTGAAAACAAAATAACAAAACTGAAAACCAGAAAAAGTAGGTCTTGTTCGTGGACATAATTCTTTCTGCTGATTGGACGAGACATGTGTCACTCTGGTTTCTCTGACTTGTTGCCCAGAACTCTGAATTATAAATGACTGTAGTGTTGACAGTTTCTCAAGTCTTCATGTCAAAGATGTAAAAGTAAGCCCTGTGTTTTAAGAACAGACTAAAGACAACTGTGGATAAGTGCTACACAAGTCCTCACAAGTCCATCCAGTGCAACAAGGAGATTAAACTAATATAACCTGAGTGTCTGTTGATATCTCTGTGATACACAGCATGATTAAGTTTATAGAGATGCATAAATAATCTATACAGTCACTTTAAAGAAAACAACATGTCACAGGAAACTAAATAAAAATCAAACAAGAGAGTTATTTACCTTTGGTGTGTTTGCAGAGGACGGCATTGAAGACTGAAATAAGAATTATAAAAGAGTTTATGTCGACAAAGGCCTGACAAAAGTTTAGATGTTCACCTGTTTAAAGTCAAAGTGTTGTAAACTCACAGATGAGCCCCAGAGTCCAGACCAGAGAGGGTCCCATCCTCACATCCAGCGCTCGCTCTGACAAACTCCAGCTCATTACAGACTTACATCTACAGCTCACACAGAGGAAGAGGAAGGTACATTTAACGAAGATATGTTTAACTTTTATTTTTAGTTCATCTTCGTCTGATTCTGTTTGGTCTGCACTTCCTTTTTCACACATCCCTCACACGGCCACTGAACCACAGCTTTCACACATTCAGACTTTTGTCTCAACAATCCTGCTCCAGTTTATATGCATAAACATCATGCAACAATTGTTTATGATAAAATAAAAATAATATACTGGATTTTAAATAATCATTAAACTATATGCATCACATGTAAGTCAGCAGTTAGCAGTTTAAAGAGAGATAACATTGTTCATGTTTAGAAATGTGTTAGATTTCTTCTCTTCTGGTAATTGTTGTAGCAGCGAACATGTGTTTTGATGTGTTGTGTGTGTCGTGTGTGAACTGAAGTGACAAGTGCAGCACAGAGGGAGTGAGAGAATCACAAAAACACTGGAGCAAATGTGAGTCCTAATGTGTGTGCAGTAAACCCCATGAACATAACACTATCCATGTTTTTAAAATAATAATACCACAGCTGTAATAAAAGTGGAGTGGGCTCCAGGACTAGGTTTGTTCACAAAGACTCAGTGTCCCATGATCCTCTCTTGATGATATGTAGCATGTGGTGTGATTGCAGATGAAGAGTGTGTGTCTGAAGAGGCAGGCCAAAGAGAAAATGACTTTAAAATACATAATAAACTGAGATCATTCAAAGTGACTGTGGATAACTTTGTTGTAAAATCTCTCACAGATGTTACAAATGCTATGATTGGGATTGAACTTCAAAACATGGGTGAGTCTCTTCTTTTTGTGTCGAGAAGACGACCAGAGCTGATCGACATGTTTTATAGAGTTCACTTTAATTTCAACCTCACCCTTTTTCTTTAAATACACACTTCTGCTTTTAATGTGTGAAGTCGACTGAAGCTAAACAGGAAACAAGGGGAAGATACAAGTCATAAAGTGACAGTGCTGCAGTTTGCACCGAGGCTAGACATGAGACGATAAAGTGTCTATAATACATCTATAGTTACACCAACTGGATCTTATTTAATCTATAGCTCTGCCTTTATACTTATGAATACCCTTCTTCCACTTTATTCTCAGAGCTGAAGCCTGTGAAGACATAAAAACATATTTTAGCACTGAATGAATGACAGTTTAATTATATAAACAGGTGGGTAGTGACTAGATGCAGTTACATTTACTGAATTATGAATTACTGCAACATCTGGACAAAACAGGGACTTATGTGAGGATCCTGTTTGTGGACTTTAGTTCGGCTTTCAACACCATCATCCCAACAGCCCTTCAGACCAAACTGACCCAGCTCTCTGTTCCTAGCTCTATCTGTCAGTGGATCACCAGCTTTCTGACAGATAGGCAACAGTTAGTGAGACTGGGGAAATTCATGTCAAACAGCTGCACCACCAACACTGGTGCCCCTCAGGGATGTGTTCTCTCCCCTCTGCTCTTCTCCCTGTACACCAACGACTGCACCTCTAAAGACCCCTCTGTCAAGCTCCTAAAGTTTGCAGATGACACTACAGTCATCGGCCTCATCCAGGACGGTGATGAGTCTGCTTACAGACAAGAGGTTGAGCAGCTGGCTGTCTGGTGCAGTCTTAACAACCTGGAGCTGAACACGGTCAAAACAGTGGAGATGACCGTGGACTTTAGGAGAAACCCCCCTGCACTTTCCCCACTCACCATCACAAACAGCACTGTGACCGCAGTGGAGTCATTCAGATTCCTGGGTACTACCATCTCACAGGACCTGAAGTGGGACATTCACATTGACTCCATCGTGAAAAAGGCACAGCAGAGGTTGTACTTCCTTCGCCAGCTGAGGAAGTTTAACCTGCCACAGGAGCTGCTGAAACAGTTCTACTCAGCCGTCATTGAGTCTGTACTGTGTTCTTCTATAACTGTCTGGTTTGGCTCAGCAACAAAATCAGACATCAGAAGACTACAGAGAACTGTTCGGACTGCTGAAAGGATTATTGGTGCTCCCCTGCCCACCCTTCAAGAACTGTATATAACCAGAGTGAGGAAAAGGGCTCATAAAATCACTCTGGATCCCTCACACCCAAGTCACCCCATTTTTGAACTTTTGCCATCTGGCCGGCGCCTCAGAGCCGCAAATACCAGAACAGCAAGGCACAAAAACAGTTTCTTCCCCCAGGCAATCTACCTCACGAACAGTTAAATGTTCCCCACTTATGCTTATGCAAAAAAAAAAAAAGTGCAATATCCTTATAATCATTTGTTACCCCTCCATCCCTGCATCTTATTCAATCCTATTCAATTATCATTTATAGCACAATTGTTTATATTGTTTATACACTTATTTGTTGTCTGTTTCTACACTTATTTGTTGTCTGTGTGTTGGTGTCTCTGTGTACTGGTAGCTTATGTCACTAAAACAAATTCCTTGTATGCGCAAGCATACTTGGCAATAAAACTCCTTCTGATTCTGATTCTTATTCAATCTATAGGTCTGCCTTTATACTTATGAATACCCTTCATGTAAAGAACTGGGAGCTAATAATTAAGAATTTGACTTTAAAGTTCTTTCAATTAAGCCCTATTTTTCCAATATCCATGTAGTTTATCTTGGAGCACAAGTTAATTAATGTGTGAGAGTGTCTCTGGAGGCGAGATATATGATGAATGTGAACACCTACTCCGGTCTCACAGTGACGTTTAAAGCAGGAATCAGACTCATGAATATAAGTGTCTCTGCAGGAGAGAGTGGAGACAAAGAAGAAGAGATGGAGGCTGGATCAGGTTCAGTCAAAGGTCCCTTTAGTTCAAACATCTGCCACTAGGAGGCACTGTGTTCTCATCGAGAGGTGGGACAAAATGTGAGCCTTTTTGGTTTTGTAGGTTTGTACTAAGATCAGTATCAACAAGAAACTTAATGAAAACCCCACCTGTGTTTAAGTTACACCATTATCTACTTATCATTGATAGATTATGTAAATGTAATATTCTTTAAAGAGACACTGGGCTGAGGCTGTAGCTCCTCCTCCTCCAGTGGCTGCTGTGTATCACGTGTGGCTGTAGATTAGATTAGATTCAACTTTATTGTCATTACACATGTACAAGTACAATGCAACAAATTGCAGTTTAGGTCTAACCAGAAGTGCAATAGCAGCAAGTGCAGGATATCCAGTATTTGAATAAATAAATAAATATAGTTAGTAAAGTTAGTATTTGGCAAATGGCACTTACTATAAACGGAATTGAATGGATGGATATATACAATGATAGTTAAGGCTATGGTTAGCACTAGTGCTATGGATATGGTGCAAATAATTACGAACAGAAGCTGTCTAAATAACAGTAGTGCAGTGGAAGTTATTGCATATTTATGTAAAGTGCAGTAGTGCAAAGATTGTGGTGTAATATTTAATATGTGTTTTAAACTATGTAGACCCAGTTAGTTATTCAATTAAACATATTAATATAAAATACAAAACCTAATGTCAGACACACACAGGAAGGACCAGATAAAGACACAGGTGTCTGTCATCGGAGGAGACAGAGTCTAAGGAGTAGCCCTCAAGGCCGTACAGAAATGACATCAGGGAGTTAATGAGGAGAATCCCAGAGCTTTGCACAATGATATCAGAAAGAGTTATTACTTTACTGATATCAAAACTGTAAAAAAGCTTATGTCTACTGTTCAAACATTAGTAGAGCTGGGGAAAGTCCACTCGGGTTGTTTATTGTGTTGGCTGTGGGGATCAGCGGGGTGCAGAGTTCAATAAAGAGGCAGCTCTGGGGGAAAAAAAAATTGTTAATGTCCAAGTCTTCAAGTTTGGTTCTTAGCTTGGATGGGATGATCATGTTGACAGAACACGTGCATAATTGTTCTTATTGTCCAAATGTGTTAGCACCGAGTGCAGTGCCATGGAAACGGCATCCTCTGTGCTCCTATTGCTGCAGAAGGCTAACTGGTGAGAGTCCAATGTGGATGGCAAAGAGTCCTTCAGGTGTGCCAGGTCCAGCCGCTCAAAACACTTCATGACAAAAGGTGTCAGAGCTACAGGGCGGTAGTCATTAGGGCACTTTGGGATGGAGTGTTTTGGCACTGGCACAATGGAGGTGCATTTATAGCATTTTGGTACAGCTTTTTGGGCAAGAGACAGGTTGAAAATGTCTGTGAAAACCCCAGGATCTGCTCAGCACATGCCTTGAGTACACGTCCAGGGATGTTGTCTGGCTTTGCGTGCACTGATCCGGCTCAGTGCGTTGCAGACGTCTGTGGTGTAACAAATAATGTTAGTTTTTCAGTATTTGAAGTAAGTATTTGAAAACCGTCTCAAATTGTTGAAAGGTTTTACACTAAACTTACCTGGTTCAGGTTATGTTCTGATGATTTTAACATCTTTGCCACAAAAAAAAAACAACAACCTATATTTTTCTTTCCACTTTTTTCTCAGAGCTGAAGTCCATGACATGAAAACCTATTTTAGCACATAATGAATGACAGTTTAACCTGGTTGTTCCCAGTGCAGGTCACTCTTCTGTTGATGCTGGAAATGGAGATGTTGACTCGAGGGAAGGATTTGTTCGATGCCTGACAGTCGTCTTTGTTGCACACTGACCACAGCCAGTCGTTTTGGACGGAGCAGTTCACGCTGACGGTGCACGAGCCGACAGAGGAGTTGGAGTGCAGCACTGTGAGGCTCAGAGCTGATCCAGGAACAGCCTCTGATGCACAAGACATGAATTACTGAATGGACAAGTGTTTTTAGAAGATGAGCCCGCCCTCTACTGGATAAAATGAGTGTCCGGTTTTAAATGAATTTGAAAAGTTTTAAGACGGACTTGAAAAGGTTTTACATTTACATTTAGTCATTTAGCAGACGCTTTATCCAAAGCGACTTATGTCCACACGAAGCCAGTGCATCCCCTATCCGATCTTGAGACGGCGTCGTCTCAAGAAAATATCTGCGTACACACGGCCGGCTGAAAACGATGTAGTATATATGCCCGACCAGTATGGGGCGCTGTAATTCTGCCACAGATATACACTATACACGAAGAAGAAGACTTTGAGCATGCGCATAACCTTGCGCGCTGCAGAAGAAGACGAAGACCTAAATATTTATTTTCTAATAAAAACAAGTTCTCAAATTGTTGCAGTCATATATTTAGAGTGTAGTAATTGGTGCCCTCATGTTTGTTGTTTGCTCTTCAATATACGGACTGAGTTCTGAGTGCTTTGGACATGCGGAAATTCTCTCTCCATTCATTTTCTCCAGGTTGCTCTCCTGGTTCTCTTTCGTGGTGGATCTAAGAGCATGTGGCGTATGGTGTTGTCCATTATCGCTTGTTGCTCACCACAACTGCATAGAAGCAATAGATTTTGCTGTAATAAAGCTAGTAGGCTTAGTAGCTTCTGCAGCACGAACTCAATCATGTAGTCCGCCATTATTGTTGTTGCTGTTACTGTGACGAGGCCGACACGTGATGCGATGACATCATCGTTTTCACAAAATATACGGATTGGCTGTACACACGACACCGCAAGGGTGTCGCAAAGGTGTTGTCGAAAGATTTATCCACTTTAGAACCCTGTTTCAAAAAATAGCGGATTCAGTCTCCCAAAACACCGGATCCGTGTGGACGAAAGGCCAATACGATACAAAATGTATATGGATACAGTGATTTTTGTCTCCGTGTGGAGCGTTAAGCTTCTAATTAGTGCTGGAACACCACTGGAGGCAAGGTGGGTTAAGTGTCTTACCCAAGGACACAACGACAGTATGAACTGTGCGGAGAGCAGAAATTGAACCCCTACCTTGCGGTTGAAGGACCACCACCTTACCACTGAGCCACTGCGCCCCAGGTTTTAGATGGATTTGAAAAGGTTTTGAAATTGTTCACTTGTTGTAAACATCAAATCAAATCAAAGTGTTGTAAACTCACAGATGAGCCCCAGAGTCCAGACCAGAGAGGGTCCCATCCTCACATCCAGGTGTTAATGATTCCTGAAGGATTAAAGGAAATATATGTTTTATTTCTTCTTGACACTGAAACAAAGATGGAGCAACTATGGACTGTGTTGTTGTCTTGAAGCTGAAGGAGAGATAACATTGTTCATGTTCAGAAACATGTTAGATACTTCTCTTTTGTGGTTATTGTTCTGTAGAGGTTTATATTAATTGTTTGTTTCTCAGAACTGAAGCTACAGTACAGCTCACAGAGGGACTGAGATAAAGTGTGTCATAGAACTTCATAGAAATGTGTGGCTTTTGATCAAAAAATAAAACAAGTGCAGTGACCCACTAAACATTTATGTGTTTTTGGCTTTTAATTTCTATTGTATATATTTATTTATTTTTTTTGCCTATTGTTAATGATAAATGCAAAGTAATGCCTTTTTGCCTGCGCTAACTTTTTCATGGATTTTTATTTACACACCTTTTCAAATAAATGTGTGCTTGGAAACCCATTAAAAAAACACTTTTATTTATTCTGCTCAAATAGAAAGTTTAAAACACACATCTTCTCATTTCTTCACTTAGTTTGAGGCCTGTGCCTTTAAATGTGTTTCCTTCATGATTACATAATATTTACTATAAATGGTAAATGGAGAAAATACCTGCTTTGTCCTTTAGAGGGTGCTCCCACTGTGTGGTGCTCATCTTTCACTTATACCAGGCTGAAATAATTATTATCTTTTTTAATATTCTCTTTAAGTCAAACTAAAGTCTCTTGTGAAAAAAATTAATAAAATAAAATCTGAAATGAACAAACTCAGCAAAACAGAGAGTATCTAGTGTGTTTTAGAGGCTCCTGCTGCAGCTGCGTCTAAATGCTCTGGCTGTGAAGAGACGAGAGAAGAGAAACCACCACAAGAGGCTTCAAACTCACACATGGATCACTCACATCAAGTCAACACCGTGTACAGTGTGCTGCAGAAACCTAAAGGTCTGAGGCCACAGCGCCCCCTGCAGGACACACAGAACAACAACACAGGCACGCTTTAGTAAAGTACAAATGTTATTTATTTTAACTTTACTGCCATTTTATTTCAAGGGTTGTCATATTTTATTATTTAGATAGATAGATAGATAGATAGATAGATAGATAGATAGATAGATAGATAGATAGATAGATAGATAGATAGATAGATAGATAGATAGATAGATAGATAGATAAATAGATAGATAGATAGACTTTATTACAGACTCGAGGTCTTTGCTAGACAAAATCAAATTATTATTATTATTACAAAAATGCTCCATATGCTTTGTAAAAACAGAGTTCTTGTCTGAGATATTTGCATTCATGTCACCAATTATATATACACTAGTAAACCTTATACTCTGTATAAAAGAACTGATAAAAGCGTGTTTGTTCAAATACTCCTTCATTTTGGTTGCATTCATAAGGGGCATATACATTTAAAATCACAATGTCCTTATTGGTCTGCGTCAAGCGTATTGCATTACACCAGTCCACACCAAGCCTGATCACACTTATCACTGAGTCCAACCGTTTATTCCACAGAATAGCCACACCTCCAGGTATTCTTCCTCGCTTTATTCCACAACTAAGGTCAGTAGTTGACTCTCCCGCACCCAGAGTACTATCAATGGAGTTGGAGTTGATTAATGGAGTTGAGACCCCTTAGGTCCTGCTTAGAAAGAAAGGTTTCTTGTAGGCACAGAATAATCTCATCCTGGCTTAGTGTTCTTAATTTTATAAAGAGGAAGTGTAGAAACTCATCCTCTACTATAACCTTGTCATCAAATGTTTTATAAATCTCTGGTTTTAATCGAACCTTGGCAAACACAGGAGCTCCAGGCGCGCGTCCGCAATTTTGAAAATCATTTATAAAAAACATTTTCATTTATATAAATCATTGTTTTAAATAGATTTGAGAAACACAATTTTATCAATTAAATAAATATTAACAGTTTGTAAGAAACATTATTTAGACATAACTGAGTTTAATTCCTGTGTAATTAATGAAAACAATATTATCAAGTTGTTTGTTATATGTTTTTTTTTTTATTTTAAAATATACACAATTTCTGTAAATAACTCCATAACACAGTCAAATAGTGACAAAGACAAAAGAAGAGTTATAATAATGATCTGGTAAAGTATACAGTGTCCAGTCTATAGCCATGAAAGAAAATACTTACAATTTTGTCCAATGTTCAATATTAACATTGGTCAGAGAAGACAAAACACAAAATATAATATCTTATTTACAGTTTTATATTTACACATTATGTCTTTGAAATGTCAGTGATGGTGTGACATTTGAACAGGAGAGGTTTTCATGAAGATTCTTGTCGACACTGATCTTCCTACAAACCTGAAAGAAAAAAGAAACACCAGAGATTATTTTGTCCCACTCACATTTTGTCCCATCCCTTTAATGAATTAGGACGACCCCTAGTGGCAGATGTTTGAACTACTTCTTTGTCTCTTCTCTCTCCTGCAGAGACACTTATATTCATGAGTCTGTTTCCTGTTCATAAAAACTTTATTTTACAAAGTTGCTCCTATATCTACTCTGTCCATTAAAGGCAACAATGTGTGAGGTCTTTCTGTCTCTTTCAGAAACCTTGAGTTATTCAGAAGAAACTAGAAAGTGTGATGTTCAGCTGTCAGCCTCTTCTCGACACAAAAGAAGAGACTCACCCATGTTTTGAAGTTCAATCCCAATCATAGCATTTGTAACGTCTGTGAGAGATTTTACAACAAAGTTATCCACAGTTACTTTGAATGATCTCAGAATGACTTATTATGTATTTTAAAATGTACCATTTTCTCTTTGGCCTATTTCTTCATACACACACTCTTCATCTAGAAAACAGAACAAACATAGATTTTCTATACATACTTCTGTATTTGAGTTACTAATGTTGGTGATTAAATATACGTATTTCATTCTTAGTCAGAATATTGTAAATGTTGTTTTCAGTAAAAGAGACTTGAGTTGTTATTGTTTGAACTGACCTTTGACAGAAGAGACGTTGACGTAGTCATGAGTCTCATTGTTGCTGATCATGTGACCTGCAGCAGAGCTCTGATTGGTTTTCTGAGTCCTAGGAGTCATTAAACATGGATCAATACAAGAAAGAAGACGTGATGTATGATTATAATGTTACAAACAGGACTGAACCAACCTGATGGAGCATGACTCTGTGAAGAAGAAAGAAAATAAAAGCTCACAAATATATTACAGACTGAACAAAATATAAAGTAGTGAAATATTTATTTTATTTAGTCTCACCTTTTGCAAAGTGAAGCAGAATCAGCAGCAGCACAATTATTACCACTGTTCCACAAACGTGTCGCTCAATAAACATCACATGATCTGTAGAACTTTTTTCATTGGACACAGCTGTAATAAATGTAGGTCTGTTAGCATCAGGCTTATCATAAAACATCAGAGTTTGTGTTTTTGACCAGTTACTGTCCATGGCACTGGATCATTCCTGGACAATTGAAACCACCAAAACAAATAAAAGTCTGAGGTGTTGTATCTTCATAAAGCTGTGTCTCATCCAGTGTTTTACCATTAGACTGTAAATATTAATATTACTCACATTTGACTGAGATCCAACTCTCTGGAGAAGTCCAAATCTGTGGAGATCTTTGGCCTTGTTCTTGTCCCTCACATTTATAAAAACCCTCGTCAGACTTGGACACTGCAGAGATGTTGAACTCAGTTTGGGTTCCATTTTGGATTAGTTTTCCATTTTTATAGAAAAGAACAGAAGAAAGAGCAGTAGATGTGTTCAGTTTACAGCCGAGAGAAACAGGTCGTCCCTCAGTCACAGGATGAACAGGACTCACAAGGACAACATCACCTGTGAAAAGTCACACTTGTACTATTACATTATCACAGCAATAAAAATAATATGATGGGTGTATTAATCTATTTTATGAAAAATGAAATGAAAAAACCTACTGTGAAAAGTGATGTTGAGGGCATTGCTCAGTTCTCCTGATCCAGACTCACACCAAAACACTGCATTAGTTTTCTCTTTTGGGGAAAAGTCACATTTAGGTTTATATGTCCAGTAGGAACTACATTGTTGTAAGAAAAGGCCGGTCTGAGAAAACCCTTTCAGTCTCCACTCTCCATTAGTGGAGCTGGATTCACACTCAGTGAGACTTTGTCAGAGTGAAGTGCTGTGATCTGTCAGGACTCACTGTGAGAGACACTGGGACTCAACATCTGCAAAAACAATGTAAGCATTATTAATAAATAATAATTTTCTGAATGATGAGCAATGAATAAATAAAAATCCTACCTTTAGTCCAGACAAACTTGGGCTGACTGTATTCAGAGTAAAACAGTGGACGTCCTCGTCCTGCTCTACACACAAACCCTGCTGTGTTGGTCTGGTGGTGAACGGTGAAGGAGTCCTGTTCAGTCCCATTACTGTGACCTGGGAGCAGCTCATATCTGTAAGAGTCTGATGAATGAGGAACAGCCTTGTACCAGTAAAAGGTCCATCCTGCAGACAGCTGTTTAACACAACAGCTCAGAGAGACAGAGACTCCAGGAGTCAGCCATGACAGAGACACAGACAGGACAGGCTGGAGTTTACCTGTTTGAACATTATATTCATTAGATTTAATTTGTAATATTGTATTTTTAAATTGTCAGTGTAATAATGGAACTCATTAATAATGTGAGATAAAACCTACTGCCTAAGCCTGTTTTGTTGGTGTGTCTGCTCAAATTTAAATAATTCTATTAAAATATATCTGGTGTCAAAATGAAGGGGGCACTTGTGAGATTACCCAGAAAGGATTTTTTTCAATGTGCATGTTACAGTTTCAGAATAAATCAAAATGAAAAAAAGCAAAATAACCCTATAAACATTTCTGCCTAAAAAAAAAATATATATATATATATTTGGATGAATATCCCCTTTAGATGAAGGCAGTTGCAGTTTAAACACTATTTTAAATTATAGCCACACTTGTCAACATTACCTGCTCCAAATATAACTAATCTAATGTGAAACAAACCATTAACAAACTATTAAGATTTTAGTATGAAATGATCAGGCGGAGGAACAATATTTTATATAATATTATAATATATTGGAACAATATGGCAGAGTTTGGCACCACCTGTTTTTGTTTGTTTAACGTTTGGTCTGTGTTTGGAGTAAAGGTAAATGGCTTAGACGTGCTTGTAGCTGAGTCTCCGCTGATCAATTTGATGTGCTGCTTTGCATATTAGGATTGGGGTGTGTAGTGTATCATGCTGTTTGTTTGTGACATGCAGGCTTAACGGGTTAAAGACTGATATGTTTTTAGTGATGTTTACAGATGGTACAGACAAACTCACCAACATCATAAACTCTGAAGGACTGACTGTTCTCAGTGAAATAAAGTGGGTCTCCTCTTCCTGCTGTGCACCAGTACACTCCTCCCACTGAGACATTTATTTGTTGTTGATCAGAAGAACCATTGAATAACTCTGTGTTGTCTCTGAACCAGTAATATTTCCAACCAGATGAAGCTGGAGTCACAGAGCAGCTCAGAGTCACTCTGCCTCCAGACTGAACCTCTGTCTCACCAGTCACTGTGGCCTTTGGTTTTTCTGTGGATCAGATTATGAAACAAATAAGTGAAAGCAAACACATACTGTCAATGGGACTAAAATAACAAAACAAAACAAAAAAAACAATTACTTATTATCTAATTGTCTAGTATAGTTCAAAGTAAACTTTGACTCACTCTGTACTTTTAGTCTGAACTTTCTGCTCCACAGTGTTGTGAGATATGGGGATCTTAAACCTCTACATCTGTATTGTCCACGTTCAGACTCAGTAACTCTGGAGATTGTATATTCTCTTGTTGTTTGATGTAGGACTGAACCGGTCCTGCTCCACTGATACGTCCACTCAGTGTTTCCTCTGTCCTCAATCTCACATCTGAGCGTGAGACTGTCTCCAGAAAAGATCTCAAACCAGTTTGGATTCAGACTCACTGTGGGTACTGTTAAACACCAATTAATAAATTTTCAGAATTTAGTTTGATTAAAATTTCCTCGTTTTGTTACAAGAATGTGGCATAACTTTTTTGTTAACTTAGATCTAGCTACTGTACTCACCAGTTTCTAAAACAGTGACAGTGTTACTTTCAGATGTGATGATATATTCATCCCATCCTCTGCAGAAGTAGACACCTCCATCTGAGACACTGACACGAGGTGAGTTTTCTTTCATTATTTGCCACTCAGTGACAATGGCTAAGTGTTGTCTGATCCATTCATAAGTTCCTTTAAAGCCCTCGACTTCACAGCTCAGAGTCACACTGCTCTGTTCTGAGATGGTGTCACTGGATGTTTTCAGATGGACTCTGCGTGTCTTTGCTGAAAATACAACAAAATCAAAAAATGCAAGAAAATGGTTACAGATATTAAATTTCTAAGTTTAATGTAGGACATGGTGAAAGTAGTATTATTGTTTGTTTGACTTTTGTGAAAAGAAATAGCAGCTGAAAAAATATCTGTTGGTCCTACATGAGTAAAAAAAATAACCTAAATGATTTTGACACTTTATGGATAAAAAAATATCAAGGACCGTGACGTTGCCTGGTGTGGCGCAACCGGGGCCCCTCCCTTGAGCCAGGCCCGGGGTTGGGGCTCGTATGCGAGCGCCTTGTGGCCGTGTCTCTCCCCACAGGACCCGGCCGGGCTCAGCCCGAAGGAGGCCGACCTCCCGTGGGCCCACCACCTGCGGGAGGAGCTGTAAGGGGTCGGTGCAAAGTGGATTGGGTGGCAGTCAAAGGCAGAGGCCTCGACGACCCAATCTCCGGACACAGAATCTGGTGCTAGGGACATGGAATGTCACCTCACTGGCGGGAATGGAGCCTGAGCTTGTGCGGGAGGTTGAGAGATACCGACAAGTGGTAGTCGGACTCACCTCCACGCACAGCTTGGGCTCTGGAACCCAACTCCTCGAGAGAGGCTGGACTGTCCACTACTCTGGAGTTGCCTGCGGTGAGAGGCGGCGGGCTGGTGTGGGCTTGCTTATTGTCCCCCGGCTCAGCTGCCATGTGTTGGAGTTCACCCCGGTGAACGAGAGGGTCGCTTCCCTGCGCCTTTGGGTCAGGGATAGGTCTCTCACTGTTGTTTGAGCTTACGGGCTAAATGGCAGTGCAGAGTACCCGGCCTTCTTGGAGTCTCTGGGAGGGGTGCTGGAAAGTGCTCCGACCGGGGACTCCATCGTTCTACTGGAGGACTTCAACGTTCACGTGGGCAACGACAGTGACACCTGGAGGGGCGTGATTGGGAGGAACGGCCCCCCGGAGCGGTGTTCTGTTATTAGACTTCTGTGCTAGTCACAGTTTGTCCATAACGAACACCATGTTCAAGCATAAGGGTGTCCACCAGTGCACGTGGCACCAGGACACCCTAGGCCGGAGACTGATGATCAACTTTGTAGTTGTTTCATATGACCTCTGGCCGTATGTCTTGGACACTCGGGTAGAGAGAGGGGCGGAGCTGTCAACTGATCACCACCTGGTGGTGAGTTGGATCCGTGGAGGGTCTGTTGGGAACGTTTGGCCGAGCCCCCTGTCAGAAAGATCTTCAACTCCCACCTCCGGTAGAGCTTCGATCAGATTCCGAGGGAGACTGGAGACATTGAGTCCAAGTGGACCATTGTCGATGCGGCCACTCGAAGTTGTGGCCGTAAAGTCTCCGGTGCCTGTCGTGGAGGCAACCCCCAAACCCGGTGGTGGACACCGGAAGTAAGGGATGTCGTCAAGCTGAAGAAGGAGACCTACCAAGCCTGGTTGGCTCGTGGGACTCCTGAGGCAGCTGATAGGTACCGGCAGACCAAGCGGGCTGCAGCCTGGGTGGTTGTGGAGGCTAAAACTCGGGTCTGGGAGGAGTTCGGTGAGGCCATGGAGAAGGACTATTGGTCGGCCTCGAAGAAATTCTGGCAAACCGTCCGGCGCCTCAGGAGGGGGGAAGCAGTGCCCTGCGAACACTGTTTACAGTGGAGGTGGGAATCTGCTGACTTCAACTGGGGACATTTTTGGACGGTGGAAGGAATACTTCGAGGATCTCCTCAACCCCACCGACACTTCTTCCACTGAGGAAGCAGAAGCCGAAGCCTCAGAGGTGGACCCTGCCAAGTCACTGAGGTAGTTGGGAAGCTCCTCGGTGGCAAGGCACCGGGGGTGGATGAGATACGCCCTGAGTACCTCAAGTCTCTGGATGTTGTGGGGCTGTCTTGGCTGACACGCCTGTGCAACATCGTGGGCGTTGGAGACAGTACCTCTGGACTGGCAGACCGGGTGGTGGCCTCTTTTTAAGAAGGGGGACCGGAGGGTGTGTTTCAACTACAGAGGGATCACACTCCTCAGCCTCCCCGGGAAAGTCTATGCCATGGTACTGGAGAGGAGAATGCGGCCGATAGTTGCGGTTTTCGCCCCGGTCGTGGAACACTGGATCAGCTCTATACCCTCTCCAGGGTGCTGGAGGGTTTATGGAAGTTTGCCCAATCAGTCCACATGTGTTTTGTGGATCTGGAGAAGGCATTCGACTGTGTCCCTCGTGGCGCCCTGTGGGGTACTTTCGGAGTATTGGGGTCCGGGGCCCTTTGCTAAGGGCTGTCCGGTCCCTTCAGGTTGGTGGAGAGCTCCTGCCTCAAGTGGAGGAGTTCAAGTATCTTGGGGTGTTGATCACGAGTGAGGGAAGGAGGGAGCGTGAGATTGACAGACAGATTGGTGCAGCTTCTGCAGTAATACGGTCGATGTACTGGTCTTTCGTGGTGATGAAGGAGCTGAGCTGTAAGTCAAAGCTCAAGCTCAATCGGTCAATCTACGCCTTACTCTCACCTATGGTCATGAGCTTTGGGTCATGACCGAAATAACAAGATCCCGGATACAAGCGGCCTAAATGAGCTTTCTCCGCAGGGTGGCGGGGCACTTCCTTAGAGACAGGGTGAGGAGCTCGGTCACTCGTGAGGAGCTCAAAGTAGAGCCACTGCTCCTCCACATTGAGAGGAGCCAGCTGAGGTGGCTCAGGCATCTGTTTCGAATGCCTCCTGGACGCCTCCCTAGGGAGGTGTTCCGGGGACCCCGGGGAAGACCTTGGACACGCAGTAGGGACTATGTCTCTCGGCTGGCCTGGGAACGCCTCAATATCCCCCCGGAAGAGCTGGAGGAAGTGTCTGGGGAGAGGGAAGTCTGGGCGTCTCTGCTTAGACTGCTGCCCCCGCGACCCAGCCCCGGATAAGCGGTAGAAGTTGGATGGATGGATAGATGGATGAATTTGACACTGAGTTGATTTTCAGTTGAAGTCTGGTTTAAGATGTTCATTGTAACTGGTTGGTGAACTTTTGCCAAAATAATCTCTCTTTGTTAAAGTGAAGAGATCTGTGAACAGTTTGAAAACAACACTGAGTCTCTGAGATATAAAGAGTGTACTGGATCCTCCAGAGTCACATGATCACCTGTGTTAACAAAACTGAAAGTAAGAAGAACCATAAACATTGAATGAATAAACAAAGGAATACACAGACGCTACATTAAAGGTGTGTAGTTTAAACCATAGTTACATGGCAGTATAGATCAAAAGTGTGTCCTTAAAGCACCAACCCAGTATGGCACAGAACTCTATAGTACAGTTTACTGTAGTGTTGACTGTTTTATTTTATGTCAAAGACACTCATAACACTGTAATATAGGCTCTGTGAGTTGACTTTAGTCAGACTAAAGAAACTACAGATAGAAATATCAAAAGTAAAAGTAAAACAACTCACTTTGCACTTTCAACTTCTTCTCTCTGCTCCACAGTGTTGTGAGATCTGGAGCTCTTTCTCCTCTACATCTGTAGTGTCCACTGTCAGACTCAGTAACTCTGGAGATTGTATATTCTCTTGTTGTTTGATGTAGGACTGAACCGGTCCTGCTCCACTGATACGTCCACTCAGTGTTTCCTCTGTCCTCAATCTCACATCTGAGAGTGAGACTGTCTCCAGAAAAGATCTCAGACCAGTTTGTCGAAACTGTGGGTACTGTTTAAAAAAACAAATAGATCATCACAAAAGTTTTTTCTCTTTTTTTATAAATCATAAAAATAACAATAAAATACATTTTATTAAATAAACCTGTCATTGTTTCAATTCAATACAAAACAAACACAAATGGTGTAAAGCACTAAAAATTTAACCATTGTCTCTCTCGCTCTCTACTTTTATCAAATAAAGGCAAAGGTTGAAAAAATATTTGAAAAATATGCAATAATATATCCCAAGTAATGTAAACTGTCTGACTTTAAATGTAATAAATATTCCTAAAGACATGTTTGCGCTTTAAACAAACTCCCTTATTTTGCAGTGACTTTTATTTTATTTCAGATCTAGTTTTAAAAACATAACTGTACTCACCAGTTTCTAAAACAGTGACATTGTTACTTTCAGATGTGAGGATATATCCATCCCATCCTCTGCAGGAGTAGACACCTCCATCTGAGACACTGACATGAGCTGAGTTTTCTTTCATTGTTTCCCACTGAGCCTCAGAGTCTGAGTTTAGTCTGAACCATTCATAAGTTCCTTTAAAGCCCTCGACTTCACAGCTCAGAGTCACACTGCTCTGTTCTGGGATGGTGTCACTGGATGTTTTCAGATGGACTCTGCGTGTCTTTGCTGAAGAGAGAACACTATTAGAAAAACACAGTCAGTGAACCACAAAGATGAATGTAGACTTCTGCAGACTGGGAATGGTGATCCTTGGTGTCATTTTTGACCCCACACTATAACTGCAGCAGCACATTAGTGGGGTCACTAAACTGGGCTTTTTTCACTTGAGGAATATCTCAAAAATTTGCTCCTGCCTCTCTTTAGCTGATGCTAAAATTCTCATTCATGCATTTGTCACATCCAGGACTCTGGACTGCCGAGGAAAAGTACTCACAGACTACAAATGGTCCAAAACACAGTCGCCAGACTTTTAACAAAGACCAGGAAGTTTGATCACATTACTCCGGTCCTGGCTTCATTACATTGGCTTCCTATTCATGTTAGAGCTGATTTCAAAGTTCTCCTGTTAACATATAAAATCCTTTGTGGACGCGCGCCCTCATACCTATCTGACCTCATCACCCGGTATACTCCAGCTCGTACCCTTCGCTCTCAGGACGCTGGCCTCCTTCAACTTCCTCGAGTAAAGAAGAAGTCTGCTGGCTACAGAGCCTTTTCTTATAGAGCCCCATTTTTATGGAATGGGCTCCCGGTGGAAATGCGGCGAGCTGACTCTGTTGAGGTTTTCAAAAGCAAACTCAAAACATACTTATTTCACCAAACGTATGGAGACTGATTGATCATAGGTATACGTTTACACAGGCTGTAGCTGTAGATACACACTAAACCGCTCATATTATTATCACATCTACCCAGGCCCGGATTGGCTAATCGGGAGCACCGGGAAAATTCCCGGTGGGCCGGTACGTTTGTTTGGCCGCGAGGGCCGTTGTTGTCATGGGACTGGGTTGAAATATTTTTTATTATTTTACTGCAGTCCCACTCTTTTTATTATTTTACCGCAGTCTCACTATTTTCTCGCAGAGTGCAGCCTGCAAGACAATGATGACGTTTTGACTCCCTGGCCCCGCCCCCTGACACAGCCTCTTGCAAGTTGCTCAATAAAAAAAAAAAGTCGCATTAAAAAATGGATAACAGAAAGCGCAAAGCGGCGCTGAAAAGTTCAGAATCATTAAAAAAAAGCTTTGGAAACTGACGCGGCCAAATGTTCAAAGCTGAGCACATATTTTCTCAACAAAACAAACGAAGACAACGAGGCGGGTAAGTAAGCTAACGTTAAGGTAGTTAGGAGCAGTGCAAGATGCTAGCGACCGTGCAAAACAACGTTGTATGTAAACCACCGTTCATATATCAAAGTTTTTCTTGTAGCTCTTCAGCAGCAGCCGCCTCTAGTACCATTTGCTGCCAACAGTGAAGAGCGAGGCCCAGAAACGTCCCCAAGCTCCAGTCATGAGCCCAACACACCAGAATGGGCAGGTAGGATTGTCATTCAGAAGAAATAATAGTAATGAAGAGCCCTGCTCAATGAAAATCATTTTCTTACTTGTTTCCAGTTCAAATATCTAAATATTCTTAATTCAAAATACATTTACAAGTGAAATGTCTTGTTTTCTGGAGAAAAAAAAAAAACTAAAAATTAAGTGATTTTTGTTTTTTGTTGCTTAAAAGCTAAAACTAAAACAATTATTTTTCTTACCCCATTGGCAGATAATGTAACTTGGTTTAAGCAAAAAAATACTTAATTTTAAAGTGTTTATTCATACTTGTTCACTAAATCTTGATGTAAGTTTTTTTTAAAGATATTTGGACTGGAAACAAGACAAAAATACTGTAGAAAACAATGTGCCTATTGCAGACTTGTATTCTTAGGTGTTAATTTTATTATTTTAATATAGTCAGTCGGGAACTAAAGTGGGCCGGTCTAAGGCATGAAACTCCAGGGCTGAAAATGAGTCCCAATCCGGCCCTGCATCTACCTATTACAGTTTTTTTTCTTTTCTCCCTCCTCCTAGGGTGGACGCAAACCTCTGACCTGCTGGGTGATGTGTACCCGATGTGTCTCCCCTCTTAAACTTCTCAGAAACATGTTAAAGGTTTGACGTGTTTAAAATACTGACCTGTTACTTTCAGTTCTTTCTTTGTGGACTGTGTTCCCTCTTTGGTCCCACACCAGTAAAAACCCTGATCTGATGTTGACACTGAAGAGATTTTCAGTTCAACTGTGGTGTTAGATGTACGTTTTATCTGATGCTGTGTGTCCTCTGTCACATCTTTGTAAAAGCACAAATCTCTCTGAAAATCTTGAACACAACGCAGAGTCACAGCCCCTTCAGAGTCACACCTGTGTAAACAAAAGTAAAGTTAATGACTAACTGCTTTAGATTAATGCAAAAACAATGACAATCACAAAATGAAACATGGCAGAGTTTTACATTAAAAGGCGACAGTTCATTTTTAGTTTCAACATCATTACATTTATCAACACCAGGTGGCAGTGTAGAGCGAGAGTGTATTTCCTCAAAGCACCAACACAGTTTGGCCCAGAACTCTGAATTATAATTGACTGTAGTGTTGACAGTTTCTCAAGTCTTCATGTCAAAGATGTAAAAGTAAGCCCTGTGTTTTAAGAACAGACTAAAGACAACTGTGGATAAGTGCTGCACAAGTCCTCACAAGTCCATCCAGTGCAACAAGGAGATTAAACAAAACACAACCAGTGATATTTTGGGCAAACAATCCATCTAACATTACAAAAAAAAAAAAAACAACTTCAAAATAATATAGACAATCTCTTTAAACAGTGTCACAGACAACAATATAAGAACACAAACACAGTGAGTTTATTTCTTGAGGTCCTAATGGGCCCAGGTGTCATATCCCTGTCCTATAGATGTAAACATGAAAACAGAATCATCTTAATGACAACTGCATAAGTAACACTGTACGTTACATGGCCTAATATAAAACAACACAGCTTGAAGAATATGTAATTCCACTTCTTTATGAACGTTTTGTATTATAAGGCAATATATATGATAAATAAAAGCTGAATCTGAACTAAATAAAGATTAAACAGGAGAGTTATTTACCTTTGGTGTGTTTGCAGAGGACGGCATTGAAGACTGAAATAAGAATTATAAAAGAGTTTATGTCGACAAAGGCCTGACAAAAGTTTCGATGTTGACCTGTTTAAAGTCAAAGTGTTGTAAACTCACAGATGAGCCCCAGAGTCCAGACCAGAGAGGGTCCCATCCTCACATCCAGCGCTCGTCACTCTGCCTCTGACAAACTCCAGCTCATTACAGACTTACATCTACAGCTCACACAAAGGAGGAGGAAGGTACATTTAACGAAGATATGTTTAAATGTATTTTTTTTTCATCTTCTTCTGATTCTGACTGGTCTGCACTTCCTTTTTCACACATACCTCACACAGCCACTGAACCACAGCTTTCACACATTCAGACTTTTCTCACAGTCGACACATCATGCAACACCTGTTTAGGATCAAATACAAATAATAGACTACACTTTAAATAATCATTAAACTATATGCATCACATGTAAGTCAGCAGTTAGCAGTAGAAGTGAACACCTGTAGCACTAAAATATTATAAACACTAAATACAGTCTGCTCATTGTCATATGAACCTGTTGGACCATGTTTACCCCATTAGATATATTCATCGTAGAGACATGTCTTTAGGCTTTAATGATTATTGTAAGAATTAAAGGATATTGATGTCTTACTTCCTCTTGACTCTAAAACGACACTGATACAAAGATGGAGCAACTATGGACTGTGTTGTCGTCTTGAAGCTGAAGGAGAGATAACATTGTTCATGTTCAGAAACATGTTAGATACTTCTCTTTTGTGGTTATTGTTCTGTAGAAGTTTGTATTAATTGTTTGTGTGTTTCTCAGAACTGAAGCTACAGTACAGCTCACAGAGGGACTGAGATAAAGTGTGTCATAGAACGTCATAGAAATGTGTGGCTTTTGACCTAAAAATAAAACAGTTTTGTCGTCCTGGGCCTGATTCTCTCTGTTAGTGTTCATCCATGAGTTAAAATCAGATCTTGGTTCATTCTGGTTTCTGACTGAACTCTATAGTCTCCTGTCACATCTGACACATCTTCTGTTAGAGCTGTCATTGACTGAGAGCTACACTCGAATACGTCCCTCCCATGACAACAAAAGAGTCAAATACAACATACATTCACTTTAAGAAGAACAGAGGAGAGGAATAAAAGGGATTTCCACTGTGTCAGGAGTACTACACTGTAGACTGCAGCTGTTTAAAATAGAACTGGACAAGTGTTATGTCCTTATTGAATAAATGAGACAATAAAAAGAGACAGAGTCAAAGGTAGTTGTGCTTAGCTTTTATTTTTTTCTAAAACCCACAGAAATGATGAACCAGAGTGGAGGGAGGAGGACTCAAAAACCTTCACTCAAAAGTACAAGCAACAACCAATAAACCTCTCAACCCTCCCCACCCTCTCAGCTGCCAACCTCCCAACCACAAGCTTTTACAAAAAGTTCAACAATCATCAAACATAAAGAGAGAGAGACAGAGCTGACCATTGTCTCCCTTTTTAAAGTTTAATCTAATCCTCCACCTGCAGCAGCCAATCAGTGATTCAGACAAGTCCCGCCCACAGCCCCTGAGAGCAGACAGAGGCACACACAAATCTACTCTGGTCAGAGAAGACAATATACAAATATAATATTTATTTACAATTTAACATTTACACATTATGTCTGTGAAATGTCAGTGATGGTGTGACATTTGAACAGGAGAGGTTTTCATGAAGATTCTTGTCGACACTGATCTTCCTACAAACCTGAAAGAAAAAAGAAACACCAGAGATTATTTTGTCCCACTCACATTTTGTCCCATCCCTTTAATGAGAATTAGGATGACCCCTAGTGGCAGATGTTTGAACTACAGGGACCATTGACTGAACCTGATGTAGCCTCCATCTCTTCTTCTTTGTCTCTTCTCTCTCCTGCAGAGACACTTATATTCATGAGTCTGTTTCCTGCTTTAACACTCACTGTCATTAATCTGGACTTAGTGTTTATATTTGTCATATTGTCACAAAAATAACATTGTGCTCCAGCATCAACTACATAAAGAGGAAGACTTAAAATTAACGTAAGAGCACATGTTAAAGTCAGCTTTGGGGGAGCTGGGGATAGTCTACTTGGGTCGTTTGTTGTCATTACAATAAAGACACTATGGGATTGAACTGGTTGTGTGTTCATGACGTGTTACATACAATTGTGCTGAAGGCTGAGGGGTCAGTATCAGACACAACATTTGGTGAGCCACACCAAGAGAGGATCTGAGAGAGAGTGGTTTGACCACCAAGAAGAAGCATCCCAGACGAGGAAACCAAAAGCTTTGAGGGTGAGTAGGCCTTTTATTATCTGCCAGATAAGGTTAGGTGTCTGAGTGCAGCTTTGGGGGGTAACAAGTTGGAAGACACAGCTTAAAAAAACTCACCTCAAAAAAACCTAGATTAGTGTATAGACGTAAAAGGCTTAAAAATCCATAAAAGTGTCAGAGTTAGGGGACTTTATTAGGACGTGTGGAAGAAGAGACGAGAGACACACCGGTGAAGTTAAAAGAAAGTTAAAAAGGAATTTCTATCCACTGGATATATGCTAAATATGACGTAAATATGCGTCAGGGAAGAATTTAGTGCGCAAAGGAAAATTGTGAGGAACTAAAAACTATTTTTATCCATAGATGTATATTAAAGTCAAAAAAGCGCTGTTCATAGTCCACGGAAGAAATCTGGGTAAAAGAAGAAACGGTCTAATTCTTCTTGCGGAAGAATACAGAGACGTATGAAGATAAGAAACACAGAACCTGGCAAAGCGCGCAGGGTTTTGAGGGAACGAGGTCAGAATAGAAAATAGAAGTCTTCAAAGAGAGTATCTGGGTTCATGCTATTTTCCAGCTGGAACTCAAGTGAAAATCAAATAAAAGACGAGTAACAGTCAAGAAAACCCAAAATAAACAGCGAAAATTTTAGATTGAGGCCTGCTTTAATAGGAGTAACACGCTGTCCCAAGTCGACGAGATCGAACAGTGGGGTTGACTGCCACAGTAACAATTTTTAAGTGTTTTTTAAGGCAAAAGAGTTGTCTTTCCTTTTCTATCTTAAAATTCAGCTGGGTGCTGAGATAAGCTAGGAAACGTGCGACTAAGCGACACAAGACCCGTCAAGTGTTCAGAACAATCTCTGGAAAGAGAAGCTGAACTAGATTTCTGCGGCGTGTGGACTATAGTCATGTTGTTAATTAAAAAAAAAAAAAGCCTAGTGAAGGGTTAGTATTATGTTAGTAGAATAAAATTAAAAATGGATAAAATTAAAAATAGGTTCAGAACGGAACTAAAGTTGAGAAAAAAGTGGAGCTGACGCCAGGTTTAATAATAATAATATGAGGAAAGCCTCCCGTCAGATATAAAGAATAAAATATAAACTGAAGGACTAAGAACTTATCTTTGGTTAGAACAAACTTATAGAAACAATAAGGAAGAGAAAGTATAGCAAGTTAAGTTAGAGGTTTGCACAAAAATAGTAACATTTAAATAGAACAAGTAAGTGTGCAGAGAATTATTAAAAAGAACTGTGGTCTCAAAAAAAGTTAAAATTTATCTCGAAGTAGGTCTAGTTGTGATGCAAACAGGTAGCGCTTCAATTATTCTATTAGAGAGACATTTAGATTTTCTGGCGACGTTACAAATCCACGACTTGACATCGCCGCTGTTAGAAATACTGTGAGCAGTTAAATGCCCCGAGAAAAGAAGGGAAAGTATCCCGCAAAACAACAAAGGTAACAATACTTGTCAAATAAAAAGAATATTAATATGAATATTTAAAAGAAGGCAGTAGGAATTCTCAGTCAGGATGGGAGGCAAAATGACTAAAACTGGAGACGTTTTGACTCCATTAGAGGTGATTTTTGGACAGAAACCCATTCAAAAGAAACGGATCAGGAATTATATGAAGAAATGGCATAAAAGAACTTATGGGGCTTTACAGTGGCCTATTACAGGCAGCTTTGACCCAATGTGCTGCAATAAAATAGAGAATAATATAAAACGTCCCAAGGCTAAAGATCAAAGTAATAAACGAGAGAAAAAACTTATAAAAGAACATGAAATATTAGGATGGTTTAGAGACGAGTCAAGACAGAGACTAACTGACACAAAGTCAGCTGTTGTGGGTCCAGAAATAGTTGTTGTACCGAACCTTTAGCCCTATTGCCTTTTCAATATAAAGACATTCCTGGACAATTACCAATTGAATAAAAGGATAAGAAGTCAGTCCTGACAAGAACATGAACATGGCGGAGAAACTGTTAAAGCACGGACAAAGGTCAAAGAGTTCTTCTGGAGCTGACGCACAATTAAAGCGTATTATTGACACTCTGCTTTCTGATCCTAAACAGACCTCGTACAGCCCAAGTCTAAAGGCTTATGAAAAAATAGAAGAAGATGGTTAAAGAAAAGAAGGCCTCCTGAATTACAGACTCAACAAAACTCAGTTGAAGGATCAAAGAAGATGACTTGGACATTACTTACGGATCATTGGAAAGCTTACAGAAAGCTAAAGAAAAGAGAAGAAACTAATAAGACTTTGTTGAAAAATCTAACACTGCTGCAATTGAATAAACTGAACAATAAACACAAAAAGGAGAAGAATGATAAACAGGGGTTTGTTACTGAAGAACATCAGCGGCTGTCGCAGCGACAAGAGCAGAGTTTACCTGCAGAACCCCGGAATATGAATAACATGTGTTTATGTTCCAGTCTTCTTCAGCAGAGCCGCTGTCACTGTAACAAGTTTATTATAACAGATCACAGTGGATCTCATACAGAGGAATGTCTGCCGCACAGAGAGGTGTCTGAGGCAGTGTCGGAGAGTGAGACAGGCCTAAAGCAGCGTCTGGTGAGTCCCCCCAACCCCCATTAAACCTTCCTCAGATACCAGGAGGTGCTGGATGTGTGAGCAGTGAGCCACATCCAGAGAGAGGGTCTTGTTAACATAACAGCAGGGCAGATGAGAAATGATTATTTAACCTGTGGTGTACTGGCTAAAATGGAAAGAATGCAAAGACTATTTAAAACTTCACATGTGCCAAAGACACAGTTACACTGAACAATGATGTACAACAAAAAATAAGATCATTTGGACGATGAGTGTTGGAAAGAAGCAAGTGAATGGCAAAAAGCTTTCTTTTACAAGTCAATGTATATATATTGAAAAGGCAAGAAGCTGTGGTGGTACCTCTTATTACCCAGTTTGAGACTTGGTTTCTGATCATGGACTCAACTCCTAATGTTGCATTAATAGCGGCAAAAGGACTGGAGTCTTGTGCACTTAAACCTAAGTTAACAGCTGTACTGTGCGTAAAAGTTAACAATGTATAACTAAATTCAAGAGTTATATGTCTTAGAACACAATCAATATTTTAAAATATCACTAAGAGCGTGTGATTTAGTCTAGGCTGAAAGAGTCATTGTAGATAAAAATGTCTTATAACAATGAAATGTCTATGGTTCCTGATCTGGTTTTTGATACTGTCTTGAATTCTGCCTGAATTGAAATTAGTTTACAGTAATTGATTTCTGTTCTGTATTTTTCTTGACTCTCTACCTTTTCTGGTTTACATATTATGACTGAGACAGAAGAGAAAGGAGCCTGTCTTACAGTCGACTCCTCAAGGCCTAAAGTTATCTCTGTCCAAATTCAACCTGGTGCTGACTCAGGATCTACAAAACCTGAACGTAGTGAGTAGTGAGCCAGTATGTAGATGATCTGTAGTCTGACCAAGCAAAGATGTGAGTTACACATTTTAATACTCCCACCCTTGGAAATGCTGATCATAATTTTTTTTTTTTTATCTATACGTAGCGGAGAGAGATGGCTACTCATCGGCAGTGCTGATACAAGATACTGCAGTATAACAACCAATAGTTTACAATAGTTCAAAATTAGACAGTATTGAAGAAGGTTTAGCAATGTGTTACAGATCATTAGCTTCAGCCATTACTGAGTTTAAAAAGGCTTCAGTGATAACCATTGGTTTTCCAATAACAATGTATACTACACATCAGTTACACACACTGTTGACAAGTCCTACATTTTTCTAACACAGGCTAGAACAGGATATGAAGTAATACTTTCTGCTCCTGACAGAAGAGACGAGGCATCAACCAATGTTGACAGGTTAATCCTTGTCCAGGGAAAAGAAGGCCTGTATGAAATCAGAATGGACACAGAGAGGTCATAAAGGTCACTTAGGAGGTGCTCACACTAAGAGTTAAGGAGAAGGGCATGGGTCATCAAGAGCTGAAGATTCTCTAGTGAGAGGCAATAAAACAGACTCATGGATCAGATAATGCTTTAGACAGAAATTAAAAAGTTCAACAGATTAAAGGTGCTGAGGAGAATTCTACAGAAAGAGCATCTTCCCGGTTGTGGATCAAGTCTGGGAATGGAGCCTTTTTAAAAGTGTTCAACCGTTAAGTCTCATGAGGAGGTCTGGTGTCATTGGGGCGCAGTGGCTCAGAGGCAGAGCGGTCGTCCTTCAGCCGGAAGGTAGGTGGTTCGATTCCCACTCTCCCCACAGTCCATTTTGTTGTTGTGTCCTTGGGCAAGACACTTAACCCACCTTACCTCCAGTAGCTGTAACTAAAATGTAAATGTAAAGTCTTTCACACTGCTGACCTGTAAACACCAAATCAGGTAAAAAATGAAATATTAAAACCTTGAAGGAAGCAAATACAACGCTGGATAAATCCAGGGACGTTAGAAACAAGAGACTGAAGAAAATGAGGAAGAATTGTGAGTGGACCCGAGGTCCAAAAGAGGTTTAAACAGGAAAAACAGTATAATGTGTTTTCTACATGTGTTTGTTTTATCGGACTAAGATCTGTGACAGTCAGCCAGAGTGTGTGAGAGAGCAGCTTTTCAGCTTGTCTCTGTGAGCAGCTCAGAGACATGCTGCTGTCGTCTCGTCAGAACTCTAGTTAGTTTACTTTTTGGTTTTTTGAAGTGCACTGGAAGCCCTTATCATTTGACTGTATTGTTTAATAAATGAGACGCTTTTAGTAATAATTTGGATGATAATTGGACTGATAATTAATGTAGGAATTATGAAGACTGTTTTTTAATAAATGAGATGTGCACTAGTTTTAAGCATATATACAGCTGGAGCAGAGGATTTACCATTAGGAAACCATTTTAAAGTAACTTATGTAAGATCAAATAGTTTGAATTGAAATTAAGTCTGGATTGAGGATGTTCTTCGCCCGCACTTCAGTCGAGTTATGATTAGAATCAATAGATTGTAAAAGAGGTTAAAACATGCTTATACATAATCAAGAGTGTTAGTCAATGAACAAGAGGATTTTTTCTTAATGTACAGATATGACTAGGATTTGAAATGTTATTACAAGTGTAACACAGAGAAAAATATGGTAATCTTCAAATTGAAAGGACATCAAAAGAATTGGAGACTAAAATAGACATTTTACTGACTAACTTTAATAAGAGGATAATTAAGGGAAATTCAGAAAGAGTTTAGGCCGCATTAAATGAGTTTGATATGACTATGGTTAACTTTAAACCCAAATTGGTTCTCGGTAGAGCTTTTAAGATTTTGGAATCTACTCAAGAGTATTTCTTCAACAACTTTAGAGAGTACATTTACAAGTGCAATAGGTCTATAGTTATTAGAGCTGCCCACTTTTCCTACTTTATCCTTTACCACAGGAACTAAAAGCACTGTCATCAAGGAGTCAGGCATAAACCCATGCAGAACAAAAGATGTAAAGCATATGGCAAGAAGGGGTGCCAACCTCATACTGGCAAATTTAAGATGTTCTGTGGAGATGTGGTCCATCCCTTTAGACTTGTTTCCTGAGAGATTTTTTGTTGCTTGAAAAACTTCATTGGTTTTGATCATTTCAACAGAACACTACCTACGGAGAAACCTTCACTTGGGACACAGTTAAATTTAATATTTACAAATATCATTTTTGGTGATAACGCGTATAGCATATTTATATTTTGCACTTGTACACTTTTTATGCTCAAATATCGGCCCATGTCTGGGTTTACCAGCTAGAGCCCAGGAGGTTGTTGCCTCACGGGCTCTAGTCTGAAATTCAGCCACATAAGTGCTCCACCCAGGCACAATTTTACACTTCATTTTACATTTATAATAAGGCCTACTTGCTTCAAACAACACACTGATAATATTATAGTACATAAAAGAGAGATCTGCCTTGTGGTTAGTGTTAGTACAGTTGTAGTCTTTACACAAAACTGCCTCTCTAGGTAGAGTAATATTACTGAACCTTTTCTCAGTGTGAGCACAGTAGCAGGAGAGGTCCTCTGTGGAGAGAGTGGACCAGTCCAAATATTCTTTTTTTATGTTAGACTGGGTTGTAGCTGGTATATGATCAAATTTAATACTCATCTTTATAGGAATGTGATCAACAATAGACATATTATATAGAACGTTAATGTCTGTCAAAGCAGCATGTGCGTCGGCTGTAGAGATACAGTGGTCCAGCCTCGAAGTAGTGTGCCATGCTTCACTTATGTATGTATAGCTCTGACTTGGCAAGAGCTCTTTGCTAGACAAAATCAAATTATTATTATTATCACAAAAATGCTCCATATGTTTGTAAAAACAGAGTTCTTGTCTGAGATATTTGCATTCATGTCACCAATTATATATACACTAGTAAACCTTATACTCTGTCCAAAAGAACTGATAAAAGCGTGTTTGTTCAAATACTCCTCTTCATTTTGGTTGCATTCATAAGGGGCATATACATTTAAAATCACAATGTCCTTATTGGTCTGCGTCAAGCATATTGCATTACACCAGTCCACACCAAGCCTGATCACACTTATCACTGAGTCTTTATTCCACAGAATAGCCACACCTCCAGGTATTCTTCCTCGCTTTATTCCACAACTAAGGTCAGTAGTTGACTCTCCCGCACCCAGAGTACTATCAATGGACTTGGAGTTGATTAATGGAGTTGAGACCCCTTAGGTCCTGCTTAACAAGAAAGGTTTGTTGTAGGCACAGAATACTCTCATCCTGGCTTAGTGTTCTTAATTTTATAAAGAGGAAGTGTAGAAACTCATCCTCTACTATAACCTTGTCATCAATTGTTTTATAAATCTCTGGTTTTAATCGAACCTTGGCAAACACAGGAGCTCCAGGCGTGCATTCGCCATTTTGAAAATCATTTATAGAACATTTTCATTTATATAAATCATTATTTTAAATAGATTTGAGAAACACACTTTTATCAATTAAATAAATATTAACAGTTTGTAAGAAACTTTATTTAGTCATGACTGAGTTTCTAAAACTTTCATTTCCTGAATTCTATCTGTGTGGAAATGTTCTACAAGCCACCAATGAGTTTAAATATCTTGGACATTATGTCACTTGTGATCTCTCCGATGACAGAGACATGTATAGGCAGCAATGCAAGTTATATGGGCAGGCAAACATGCTCGTCCGTAAATTCTACATGTGCTCTGCCAATGTTAAAACTGCACTTTTTAGATCTTTCTGTTGCCCCTTGTATACTGCGCACTTGTGGCGTAGCTACAAGAAGAAGTCCATGCAAAAACTGTCGGTTGCCTACAATGATTCTATGAGGATGCTATTGAAGGTGCCAAGGTGTAGTAGTGCAAGTGAAATGTTTGTAAATTGCGGTGTAAGAACTTGTGCAGCCACTATACGCTTCTGTATTCACTCTTTTAATTGCAGATTAATGAAATTGGCTAATTTTATAATACAAGCTCTGGTCTGTCCAGATATTAGCTCTGTGAGATTTACTTCTAGAATGTGGAGACACTGGCGATCCTGCCTTTATTTATAATGTACTTATTGTTGTTTTTTTTTTTTTTGTTTTTTTTTTGTTTTTTGTTTTTTTTTTGTGCTATATTTACTTTTTTTTTTATTTCTATGGACCAGTTGTTATGTGTCCCTAATAAAGTTTGAATTGAATTGAAAATTGAATTAATTCCTGTGTAATTAATGAAAACAATATTATCAAGTTGTTTGTTTCATGTTGTTTTCATGTGTTTTTTTTATTTTGAAATATACACAATTTCTGTAAATAACACAATAACACAGTCAAATAGTGACAAAGACAAAAAAAGAGTTATAATAATGATCTGGTAAAGTATACAGTGTCCAGTCTATAGCCATGAAAGAAAATACTTACAATATTGTCCAATGTTCAATATTAACAATGGTCAGAGAAGACAAAATATGTTTACAGTTTTATATTTACACATTATGTCTTTGAAATGTCAGTGATGGTGTGTCATTTGAACAGGAGAGGTTTTCATGAAGATTCTTGTCGACACTGATCTTCCTACAAACCCTGAAAGAAAAAAGAAACACCAGAGATTATTTTGTCCCACTCACATTTTGTCCCTTTAATGAGAATTAGGACGACCCCTAGTGGCAGATGTTTGAACTACAGGGACCATTGACTGAACCTGATCCAGCCTCCATCTCTTCTTCTTTGTCTCTTCTCTCTCCTGCAGAGACACTTATATTCATGAGTCTGTTTCCTGTTCATAAAAACTTTATTTTCCAAAGTTGCTCCTATATCTACTCTGTCCATTAAAGGCAACAATGCGTGAGGTCTTTCTGTCTCTTTCAGAAACCTTGAGTTATTCAGATGAAACTAGAAAGTGTGACGATCAGCTCTGGTCGTCTTCTCGACACAAAAAGAAGAGACTCACCCATGTTTTGAAGTTCAATCCCAATCATAGCATTTGTAACATCTGTGGGTGATTTTACAACAAAGTTATCCACAGTCACTTTGAATGATCTCATTTTATTATGTATTTAAAGTGTACCATTTTCTCTTTGGCCTGCCTCTTCATACACACACTCTTCATCTAGAAAACAGAACAAACATGGATTTGTAAACATACTTCTGTATTTGAGTTACTAATGTTGGTGATTAAATATATAAAATAAAATAGTATAAATAATATATACTAAATGTTGTTTTCAGTAAAAGAGACTTGAGTCGTTTATGTTTGAACTGACCTTTGACAGAAGAGACGTTGACATAGTCTTGAGTCTCATTGTCGCTGATCATGTGACCTGCAGCAGAGCTCTGATTGGTTTTCTGAGTCCTAGGAGTCATTAAACATGGATCAATACAAGAAAGAAGACGTGATGTATGATTATAATGTTACAAACAGGACTGAACCAACCTGATGGAGCATGACTCTGTGAAGAAGAAAGAAAATAAAAGCTCACAAATATATTACAGACTGAACAAAATATAAAGTAGTGAAATATTTGTTTTATTTAGTCTCACCTTTTGCAAAGTGAAGCAGAATCAGCAGCAGCACAATTATTACCGCTGTTCCACAAACGTGTCGCTCAATAAACATCACATGATTTGGAGAACTTTTTTTATTGGACACAGCTGTAATAAATATAAGTCTGTTAGCATCAGGCTTATCATAAAACACCAGAGTTTGTGTTTTTGACCAGTTACTGTCCATAGCACTGGATCATTCCTGGACAATTGAAACCACCAAAACAAATAAAAGTCTGAGGTGTTGTATCTTCATAAAGCTGTGTCTCATCCAGTGTTTTACCATTAGACTGTAAATATTAATATTACTCACATTTGACTGAGACCCAACTCTCTGGAGAAGTCCAAATCCGTGGAGATCTTTGGCCTTGTTCTTGTCCCTCACATTTATAAAAACCCTCGTCAGACTTGGACACTGCAGAGATGTTGAACTCAGTTTGGGTTCCATTTTGGATTAGTTTTCCATTTTTATAGAAAAGGACAGAAGAAAGAACAGTAGATGTGTTCAGTTTACAGCCGAGAGAAACAGGTTGTCCCTCAGTCACAGGATGAACAGGATTCACAAGGACAACATCACCTGTGAAAAGTCACACTTGTACTATTACATTATCACAGCAATAAAAATAATATTTTATGAAAAATGAAATGAAAAAACCTACTGTGAAAAGTGATGTTGAGGGCATTGCTCAGTTCTCCTGATCCAGACTCACACCAAAACACTGCATTAGTTTTCTCTTTTGAGGAAAAGTCACATTTAGGTTTATCTGTCCAGTAGGAACTACATTGTTGTAAGAAAAGGCCGTTCTGAGAAAAGCCTTTCAGTCTCCACTCTCCATTAGTGGAGCTGGATTCACAGCTCAGTGAGACTTTGTCAGACGTGAAGTGCTGTGATCTGTCAGGACTCACTGTGAGAGACACTGGGGACTCAACATCTGCAAAACAACAATGAGCATAAATAATGAAGAATGAAAATAACATGAACACTTACAGTTTCTAAATATCTCTGAATGATGAGCAAATAAATAAATAAATAATAAATAAAAACCCTACCTTTAGTCCAGACAAACTTGGGCTGACTGTATTCAGAGTAAAACAGTGGACGTCCTCGTCCTGCTCTACACACAAACCCTGCTGTGTTGGTCTGGTGGTGAACGGTGAAGGAGTCCTGTTCAGTCCCATTACTGTGACCTGGGAGCAGCTCATATCTGTAAGAGTCTGATGAATGAGGAACAGCCTTGTACCAGTAAAAGGTCCATCCTGCAGACGGCTGTTTAACACCACAGCTCAGAGAGACAGAGACTCCAGGAGTCAGCCATGACGGAGACACAGACAGGACAGGCTGGAATTTACCTGTTTGAACAGTCATTAGATTTCATTTATTATATTACAAAGAATTTTTTTGAACATAAAGTTGTTCAGACTCACTCAGTACTTCCAGTGTGGTCTCTGTGCTCCACAGTGTTGTTTGATCTGGAGCTCTTTCTCCTCTACATCTGTAGTGTCCACTGTCAGACTCAGTAACTCTGGAGATATTATATTCTCTTGTTGTTTGATGTTGGACTGAACCGGTCCTGCTCCACTGATACGTCCACTCAGTGTTTCCTCTGTCCTCAATCTCACATCTGAGAGTGAGACTGTCTCCAGAAAAGATCTCAGAGCAGTTTGGATTCAGACTCACTGTGGGTACTTTCAACATCAAAGTATTATTTTACATAATATAATGTCATATGTTACCCATGTCAAACCCCCATAACGTCCTCCAGACCAGCATCAAGGCTATTATCAGTGATAAGACACTGAGGGCCTCCGCTTTTCCAGGACTTTTTGTCAAAATAAACCACTTCTCAACCTGAGGCTCTGGATCAATAGCTCCAGTCAGAAGTCCCAGATTGGAGAAGAGAATGACAGATAGATTGTCTAAACAAACAAATCTGATTCAAATCCACTTCAAACAGATAATGTCAGGTCCTGCTTAAACGTCTTGGGGTAAGAAATAATTTTTAATTAATGATTTTATAACTTCATATAAGCTTGATTTTATGTTTTTAACTGAAACATGGTTAGACAGCAAGATTGAAAATGCAGTCCTTATTGAATCCACTCCATCTAATTTCACATTTGTGTCCAAAATACAAGAAAACTAAAAGGCTGGTGGTGTATGTTCCTTTCTCCATCTATATTAAATGTAGTTCTTTACAAACACTGTCATGATTTTATTGATGAGTTATTGAAATACTTTCGGTTGTCTGCACAGAATCTGAACAAATAGTGTCCACAGGTGATTTGAATGTGCAGGTGGATAATGTTTGTGACAGGAATGACAAAGAACTTCCTGCTGTTCTTGATACTTATGGGGCCGTATCTTCCCGATCATAACTCAGGTGTCAGGCCGAGACGGAAGCTCATTGAGGGGTGTGTCCAAATCTACTTTTTCTGATTTTCAGGTTGAAGACAGAGGTATAAATAGACAGGACTTCTTTTTTAATATCAGATGAGCAGAAAATTAGAAAATACTTATCATTCAGACAAACCTATACTTTCTTATTACTCATTTTATTATAAACAAAGTCACTTACATCCAGATAAAAATATATTTATCTTTATTTTGACATTATTGGGATTTTTACGTCAGGTTTTATGTTTGATTATTTTAATTTTGCAAATCTTCCCTGATGTCTTTTCACAACTGTGTCACTGCATTGAACAGATTGATGTGTGGATGAAAAATCCTTTTCTCCAACTGAACAGAGACAAGACTGAACTAATCATCTTTGGAAACAGAAACAAAGAAAAGTGTCAGCAGTCACCACGAGTCTCTTTCTCTATAATCTAAAAAGAAGTTAGAAATCTAGGGGTCATCCTGGACTCAGACTTGAATTTCCACGTCACATTAAGTCAATGACATCATCATCATTTTATCACATTAAAAAACATTTCCAAAGTCAAATTGATAATGTCTAAAGCAGACTTAGAGAGACTTATCCATGCTTTTATCTCCAGCAGGTTAGATTACTGTAACGGCCTGCTCACTGGTCTCTCAAAACGAGGGTTAAGACAGCTGCAGCTTATTCAGAACGCTGCTGCTCGGGTTCTAACCAAAACCAGGAAGTACAACCACATCAGTTCAGTTTTAAAATCTCTGCACTGGCTTCCTGTTGCTCAGAGAATAGACTTTTAGCTCCGCCTACATTCAGTAAAGAAAACTGAAAGTGTTTTATCTGCACTCTTTATCTTTTATCTTTTTATTCTGTATTTTACTTATGTTTCTTTTTTCAAATCTTGTATTTTAAATGTGTCTTTTATTTCTATAAAACACTTTAAATGATTCAGTTTATGAATTTTGCTTTAGAAATAAAATTGCCTTATATAGCATAAATATTTATGTAACTTTTTTATAATAACTAATTATTTTATCATTACAAATAATTTTCTAAACTCAGTTTCATGGACAAAACAAACACAAAGAACAGCAGTGAAATAAAAGAAATAAGAAAAAATATAATATACACCAACTGATTAAAACTGTTTGGTTTTAAATGTAATAAATAATATTTCTAAAAACATATCAGCTCAAAACAAACTCCCTCATTTTGTTCCAAGAATAGGCTCAGCTTATTTAAACTGTTTACTTTTTAACTTTTATTTTTATTTCAGATCCATCTTTAAAAACATAACTGTACTCACCAGTTTCTAAAACAGTGACAGTGTTACTTTTAGATGTGACGATATATTCATCCCATCCTCTGCAGGAGTAGACACCTCCATCTGAGACACTGACACGAGCTGAGTTTTCTTTCATTATTTCCCTCTGAGAGTCAGAGACTGAGTTTTGTCTGAACCATTCATAAGTTCCTTTAAAGCCCTCGACTTCACAGCTCAGAGTCACACTGCTCTGTTCTGGGATGGTCTCACTGGAGGTTTTCAGATGGACTCTGCGTGTCTTTGCTGAGGAGAGAACAATATTAGAAAAACACAGTCAGAGAACCTCAAAGATGAATGTAGACTTTGGCAAAATGGAAATGGTGATAGTTTTTATGATTTATTTGTCATTAGTAAAACAAAATAGCTGCTGTGTAAAATTAGACAGATGACTTAAACTTCTCAGAAACATGTCAAAGGTTTGATGTGTTTAAAATACTGACCTGTTACCTTCACTTCTTTCTTTGTCGACTGTGTTCCCCCTGAGGTCCCACAAGAGTACTGACCCTGATCTGATATTGACACTGAATAGATTATCAGTCTAACTGTGGCAGATGTACGATGTATCTGACGGTTTGTGTCCTCTATCACATAATATCCATTTTTGTACAAGTTCAAATATCTCTGAACATCTTGAACACAACGCAGAGTCACTGAGTCTCTGAGATACAAAGACTGTTCAGGACCCTTCAGAGTCACACCTGTGTAAACAAAAGTAAGGTTATAAATATTTAAAAACTGCTCTAGAGTAATACTACGATGGCCATGAAGCGCAAACCAAATAACAGAACTGAAAACAAAATAACAAAACTGAAAACCAGAAAAGTTAGGTAATGTTCGTGGACATAATTCTTTCTGCTGATTGGACGAGACATGTGTCACTCTGGTTTCTCTGAATTCTTGTTGTGTTTTTCAATTTTTTTAATATGTTTACTAATTTGTTATTTTGATTTTTGCTTTTGTTATTCTGTTTGCACGGCCACCGTAAAATACAAAGAAAAAATATATAAATACAAAAAAAAAACTAGAGCATTAACTACTTTTACATTAAAGATGAGGCAGTGTAGAGCGAGAGTGTATTTCCTCAAAGCACCAACACAGTTTGGCCCAGAACTCAGAATTATAATGTACTGTAGTGTTGACAGTTTCTCAAGTCTTCATGTCAAAGATGTAAAAGTAAGCCCTGTGTTTTAAGAACAGACTAAAGACAACTGTGGATAAGTGCTACACAAGTCCTCACAAGTCCATCCAGTGCAACAAGGAGATTAAACAAATATAACCTGAGTGTCTGTTGATATCTCTGTGATAAAGCACACTGACTTTTTTGACACAGAATCACTACAGCATAATTAATAATTTATAAAGATGTCAAAAATACTGCATAAATAATCTATACAGTCACTTTAAAGAAAACAACATGTCACAGGCAACGAGATAAAAATCAAACAAAAGTTATTTACCTTTGGTGTGTTTGCAGAGGACGGCATTGAAGACTGAAATAAGAATTATAAAAGAGTTTATGTCGACAAAGGCCTGACAAAAGTTTAGATGTTCACTTGTTTAAAGTCAAAGTGTTGTAAACTCACAGATGAGCCCCAGAGTCCAGACCAGAGAGGGTCCCATCCTCACATCCAGCGCTCGTCACTCTGCCTCTGACAAACTCCAGCTCATTACAGACTTACATCTACAGCTCACACAGAGGAAGAGGAAGGTAGATTTGATGAAGATATGTTTAACTTTTATTTTTAGTTCATCTTCCTCTGTTTCTGTTTGGTCTGCACTTCCTTTTACACTCATACCTCGCACAGACACTGAACCACAGCTTTCACACTTTCAGACTTTTGTCTCAACAATCCTGCTCCAGTTTATATACATAAACATCATGCAACAATTGTTTATGATAAAATAAAAATAATAAAATTGGTTTTAAATAATCATTAAACTATATGCATCACATGTAAGTCAGCAGTTTAAAGAGAGATAACATCGTTCATGTTCAAAAACGTGTTAGTTTTCTTCTCTTCTGGTAATTGTTGTAGCAGCGTACATGTGTTTTGATGTGTTGTGTGTGTCGTGTGTGAACTGAAGTGACAAGTGCAGCACAGAGGGAGAGTGAGAGAATCACAAAAACACTGGAGCAAATGTGAGTCCTAATGTGTGTGCAGTAAAGCCCATGAACATAACACTATCCATGTTTTTAAAATAATAATACCACAGCTGTAATAAAAGTGGAGTGGGCTCCAGGACTAGGTTTGTTCACAAAGACTCAGAGTCCCATGATCCTCTCTTGATGATATGTAGCATGTGGTGTGATTGCAGATGAAGAGTGTGTGTCTGAAGAGGCAGGCCAAAGAGAAAATGGTAGACTTTAAAATACATAATAAAGTGAGATCATTCAAAGTGACTGTGGATAACTTTGTCGTAAAATCTCTCAAAGACGTTACAAATGCTATGATTGGGATTGAACTTCAAAACATGGTTGAGTCTCTTCTTTTTGTGTCGAGAAGACGACCAGAGCTGATCGATATGTTTCATAGAGTTTACTTTAATTTCAAATGGAATGTGTCTGATAGAAATAGAAAGACCTCAGTCTTTTTCTGTGAATACACACTTCTGCTTTATATGTGTGAAGTCGACAGAAGCTAATCAGGAAACAAGGGGAAGATACAAGTCACAAAGTGACAGTGCTGCAGTTTGCACCGAGGCTAGACATGAGACGATAAAGTGTCTATAATACATCTATAGTTACACTATAGATATTAACTGGAGTTAATTGTCAATGTTGAGCTTTGGACGGGAGTTTTCTGACCTTTGTCTTGAATATCTCATTTATTTGCCCTTGGCCACCTTTTTAATATTGTTCTCTTTATTTATAGAAACTTGTGAATAAAATAACAACCTCAATTATGGGTTTTATTGTTTTTCTTTCAAATCACATTTTTGTTGTAACCAATCCCCAAAGAGAAGGAAAAAATATAGAATAGGTAAAAACGCATTTGCGTTTTTATGGTGTGTCTGTGTTGTTTTTCTGTGTGTCCTGCAGGGGGCGCTGTGGCCTCAGACTTTTAGGTTTCTGCAGCACACTGTACACGGTGTTGACTTGATGTGAGTGATCCATGTGTGAGTTTGAAGCCTCTTGTGGTGGTTTCTCTTCTCTCGTCTCTTCACAGCCAGAGCCTTTAGACGCAGCTGCAGCAGGAGCCTCTAAAACACAGAAGATACTCTCTGTTTTCTGACTTTGTTCCTCATGGTTTGGGCTGGAGCCTTGGTGCCTGGTTTGGTTTGTGTGTTCTGGGTCATAATTTTCATAGGAGACCTCAGTTTGACTTGAAGAGACTCTGGGCTGAGGCTGTAGCTCCTCCTCCTCCAGTGGCTGGCTGTGTATCACCTGTGGCTGTTACAAATAATGTTAGTATTTCAGAAGTATTTTGAAAGCATCTCAAATTGTTTTACAGTGGGCTTACTTGGTTCAGGTTATGTTCTGATGATTTTAACTTCTTTGCCACAAAAAAAAACATCAACTATGATTATTAATAAAACAACAGCAATCGAAATGGAAATCCAAATCCAGATGAAATTATAGGATTTTTTTCTTTGATCTTTATTCTCAGAGCTGAAGCCTGTAAAGACATGAAAACATATTTTAGCACTGAATGAATGACAGTTTAATTATAGAAACAGGTATACATGAGTAATGTTCAGAAAAGTACACATTCATACTTTTTTCTTCCGCTTGGTCCTGTTGCAGGTGACTGGAGCCTATCCCAGCAACACCCTGGACAGTGGCCAGTCACTCTCATTCTCAGTCATTCTCTAGAGACACTTTAGAGTTGCCAGTTACCTATACATGCCTGTGTTTGGACGGTGGGAGGAACTGGAGTACTTTTTTACTCTTACATGAGGAATACTTTTATTACTTTTCAATAATTAGTCCTTTTACTGGAGTTCAGATGTTGAGCCTCCTCTCTGTATACTCATGTCTTTAATACATACACATGACCACTGTGTCCTGTGAGGCCTCTCTTGTACTGACATGGTTGTTACTTACTTACTTTATACTTTATTTGTCCCCATAGGGCAATTGGTTTTGCAGCAAGATAAACACAGAACAATCACAGATGCACAAATACAAGACAAAAAACACATAAGAAATACTTAATAAAACAGGCCCTTGTTAAAGTAAAGTAAAATCTGACAATTTCCATAATATAGTAAAGTAACGCTTCCATAATCCACCCCATTCAGCAACAACATCATCAAAACAAGCGAAACTATACATATTATAATAATAATAATAATAACCCCACCACTATTCAAAGTATATCTACTCCTTCGGGCTGAATTTATGAACAAGATGGCTCTCGGGACGAATGAATGCTTATATCTGTTATTCTTAACTGCAGGTAAACTGTACCGAGACACGGAAGGCAATATCTTGAACTCAGAATGAAGGGGGTGGGAGCTATCAGAGATAACTGCGTTAGCCTTCCTAACTACCTGTCTATCATACAGGACAGAAAGGCTACTCTGCTGGACACCTATAATTTTATCACTGACCTTCACTATATTAGAAAGGGCAGATTTGGCCTTGACAGTAAGACTACCATACCAGCAAATTAATGAGAATGTTAAAACAGACTCAATGTATGATTTATAAAAAAGGGTCATAAGAGTCTTGTCAACACGAAATTTTGACAGTTTGCGAAGACAAAACAGTCTTTGTTGGCTTCTTTTGCAAAGCATTTCAGTGTTGGAGATAAAAGTTAACTTATTGTCAATCAAACTGCCTAGATACTTATATGTTTCTACGAATTCCACCATCTTCCCATTTATAATAGTGCTCTGTGGAGTTGATGACTTTCGCCTAAAATCAAACTGCATATCCTTTGTCTTTTCAACATTCAGTTGAAGGAATGCCCTATCACACCAAAGTACAAAATCATCCACAACAGGACCATGGTCACTTTCCTCATTAGAGAGGAGACTGACAATAGCAGAATCATCGGCAAATTTTAAAATATGTCTATTTTCATGCTGACTGCGGCAATCGTCAGAATAAAGAATATAAAGGAGAGGTGAGAGGACACACCCTTGAGGAGACCCACTTTTGACAAGAGCTGATCGTCCTGCTTCATAGAGTTCACTTTAATTTCAAATGAAAAGTGTCTGATAGAAATAGAAAGACCTCACCCTTTTTCTGTGAATACACACTTCTGCCTTTAATGTGAGAAGTCGACAGAAGCTAAACAGGAAACAAGGGGAAGATACAAGTCACAAAGTGACAGTGCAGTTTGCACCGAGGCTAGACATGAGACGAGTGTCTATAATACATCTATAGTTACACCAACTGGAGTTCTAGCCTTTAGCCACAATTTTTAGCAGAGCAAATAAAACACTTATTTAATCTGAATAATAATAATAACAATAATAATAATAATAATAATAATAATAATAATAATAACAATAATAATAATAATACATTTTATTTGTAATGCACTTTTTGTTTTAAACAAAACCTCAAAGTGCAACATTAAAATTAATCAGCATAAAATGAATAAAAAATTAAAATGCAGTAAACAGAGTATAACAACTATAAAAATAATAATATGCACATAGATTAAGTTAAGTTAAAATACGCTTTTTTTTTTTAAAGGAAGGTTTTTAGTCCTTTTTTAAAAGTATCCACTGTCTGTGGGACCCTGAGGTGGTCAGGCAGGGCATTCCACAGACGGGGAGCAGCTGCCGCGAAGGCCCTGTCACCCATGGTTTTTACCTTTGTCCTGGGAGCATGTAGACGGTGCATTTGGCCAGACCGGGTTCTGGAGGTGGTGTGTGGTGTGAGAAGTTCTGTGAGGTAAGTGGGGGCATCACCGTGCAGGCAGTGATGGGTGTGGAGGAGGAGTTTATATTCAATACGGAGGTGAATGGGGAGCCAGTGAAGAGTGTGGAGGACGGGCGTAATGTGTTCATAATTCGGCACCCTCATCAGGACCCTGGCAGTCCTGTTTTGTACATACTGGAGCTTTTGGATGCTTCTGCCAGGAAGTGTGTTACAGTAGTCCAGTCTGGAAGAGACAAAGCCATGGATGAGCTTCTCTGCAGCGAGGAGAGAAAGGGAGGGGCGGAGTTTGGCAATGTTGCGGAGGTGGAAAAAGGAATTTTTACAGATAAAATTGATGTGGTTGTCAAAAGTGAGCTGGGGATCAAATTTGACCCCCAGGTTAGGAGTGGAGGGGCAGAGTGGACTGTTGTGGCCGGAGAAGAATATGGAGGTAATGGGGGATGAGTGGAGCTGGTGAGGGGTGCCAATCTGAATTGCTTCAGTTTTTGAACTATTAAGCTGCAGGAAGTTTTGACTCATCCAGGCCTTTATCTCCTCCAGGCAGGACGTAAGACAGGTTACGGTGGCAGAGGGGGTGGAGGAGGGGGTGACCTTGATGTATAGCTGTGTTTCATCAGCGTAGCAGTGAAAAGAAACTCCATACTTGCTGATGACACGACTGAGAGGGAGCAAGTAGATGATGAAGAGGGTGGGACCGAGCACTGAGCCCTGGGTAGTCCTGTAGTTTATCTTGGAGCACAAGTTAATTAATGTGTGAGTATGTCTCTGGAGGCGAGATATATGATGAATATGAACACCTACTCCGGTCTCACACGTTTAAAGCAGGAATCAGACTCATGAATATAAGTGTCTCTGCAGGAGAGAGAGGAGACAAAGAAGAAGAGATGGAGCCTGGATCAGGTTCAGTCAATGGTCTCTGTAGTTCAAACATCTGCCACTATGTTCTCATCGAGAGGTGGGACAAAATGTGAGCCTTTTTGGTTTTGTAGGTTTGTACTAAGATCAGTATCAACAAGAAACTACAAAATAATGTTAGTATTTCAGAAGTATTTAAAAAACGTCTCAAATTGTTGAAAGGTTTTACAGTGGGCTTACCTGGTCCAGGTTATGTTCTGAAGATTTTTATTTCTTTGCCAAGAAAAAAAAAAAAAAACAACAACAACAACTAGGATTATTAATAAAACCAGATGAAATTATAGTATATTTTTCATTCCACTTTATTCTCAGAGCTGAAGCCTGTGAAGACGTGAAAACATATTTAACATTCCTTTGAGGACAGCAATGTCTGAATTTTGTCAAGAGAGGCCAGATGGTTTGAGAAAGAGGTGAAGGAAGCCATTTTTGTGAAAATGGAAAAGCCCTCTTTGAACAAAGGAGGTGGCCTCAGATTCATGTTGCCTAGTATTTATAACAGTGTTCTGAAACCTAAATCAAAAGAGTTTCACTCTAGAACAACAAGCCTCTGAATGGAGCAGTGTCACTAACGACTCTCCTGAGCCTTAACGACTCTCACATCAGGAGTCACACTTCCCTTTCAGAGTCAACGACTATGAGACCAGAACAGCCTGGTCCATCAGGTTTGGTTTCAGGGGAAACTCCTCCCTCTAGAGATATGAGCTCAGCTCTCTCACCAGTTGATCTCAGAATTGATAAAGTCTCTTGGAGTTAGAGACGAAACGTCTTCACCTTGAAAACTGAGTCCAGATTCTTTTACTTCAACCTTTTTTTCAAGATGACCTGGATGACTGAAAACCTTCACAGACATGTTTAGCACTGAATGAATGACAGTTTAACCTGGTTGGTTCCAGTGCAGGTCACTCTTCTGTTGTTGCTGGAAATGGAGATGTTGACTCGAGGGAAGGATTTGTTCGATGCCTGACAGTCGTCTTTGTCGCACTCGGACCACAGCCAGTCGTTTTGGACGGAGCAGTTCACGCTGACGGTGCACGAGCCGACAGAGGAGTTGGAGTGCAGCACTGTGAGGCTCAGAGCTGATCCAGGAACAGCCTCTGATGCACAAGACATGAATTACTGAATGGTGTTTTGAGAAGATGAGCCCGCCCTCTACTGGATAAAATGAGTGTCCGGTTTTAGATGGCTCTAAAAAGGTTTTAGATGGACTTGAACAGGTTTTTGATATATTTAAAGGTTTTGAACATGTTCACTTGTTTAAAGTCAAAGTGTTGTAAACTCACAGATGAGTCCCAGAGTCCAGACCAGAGAGGGTCCCATCCTCACATCCAGGTGTTAATGATTCCTGAAGGATTAAAGGAAATATATGTTTTATTTCTTCTTGACACTGAAACAAAGATGGAGCAACTATGGACTATGGACTGAGCAACTATTCTGTAGAAGTTTGTATTAATTGTTTGTGTGTTTGTCAGAACTGAAGCTACAGTACAGCTCACAGAGGGACTGAGATAAAGTGTGTCATAGAACGTCAGAGAAATGTGTGGCTTTTGACCTAAAAATAAAACAAGTGCAGTGACCCACTAAACATTTATGTGTTTTTGGCTTTTAATTTCTATTGTATTTTTTATTTTTATTTTTATTTTTTTGCTTGTTGTTGATGAAAAATGCAAAATAATGCCTTTTTACCTGCACTAACTTTTTTCATGGATTTGGATTTTATTTCATTTACACACCTTTTCAAATAAATGTGCGCTTGGAAACCAATTAAAAACACTTTTATTGATCAAATAGAAAGTTTAAAACATGCATCTTCTCATTTCTTCACTTCATTTGAGGCCTGTGCCTTTAAATGTGTTTCCTTCATGATTACAAAATATTTACTATAAATGGCAAATGGAGAAAATACCTGCTTTGTCCTTTAGAGGGTGCTCCCACTGTGTGGTGCTCATCTTTCACTTATACCAGGCTAAAATAATTATTATATTTTTTAATATTCTCTTTAAGTCAAACTAAAGTCTCTTGTGAAAAAAAAAATATATATAAATCCGAGATGAACAAACTTAGAAAAACAAAGAGTATCTACTGTGTTTTAGAGGCTCCTGCTGCAGCTGCGTCTAAAGGCTCTGGCTGTGAAGAGATGAGAGAAGAGAAACCACCACAAGAGGCTTCAAACTCACACATGGATCACACATGGATCACACATGGACTGAAGATGGCGCCGATGTATGGTGACACGCTACGAGCCTCTCTCACGCCGCGCTTAACCAGCTCTACTTCTTTCCCAAATGACTTGAACAACTTTTATGCTTGTTTTGATTGCGCTGCTGAGGCATTGACGCGGGGAACATTTCCAACTGGGGATGTGCATGTTAAAGTACCTTCATATGGGAACACACACACAGACACAGACATATCATCTCCCGATGGGGTTACCCTTGGCAGTCAAGCATTTCTGATCTCAGTTGCAGATACTTGTAATGTTTTCAAAGCTGTGAAAATTGGGAAGGCTGCTGGGCCTGATGGCATTACTCTGCGTGTCTTAAGGACATTGCAACTTGCATCTGTTTTTACTGATATCTTTAAGCTGTCACTCTCTTTTTGTATGGTTCCGAATTGTTTTAAAAAATCAATAATAATTCCTGTGCCTAAGAAAACAACTGCCACCTGTATGAATGATTTTAGACCTGTAGCCTTGACTTCTGTGATAATGAAGTGCTTTGAACTGCTTGTGAAATCATATATTAATAACTGCATTTCTGTCCTCACGGATCCATTACAATTTGCATATGGATCAAATAGAGCTGTGGACGATGCTGTATCATTGGTTTTACATTCTGCACTTCAACATCTAGAGGGTAGGGATACGTATGTCAGGATGCTGTTTGTTGATTATAGCAGTGCCTTCAATACCATCAGACCTTCCATTTTAATCCCTAAGCTGTTAGACCTGGGCCTCTGTACCTCCATCTGCAGGTGGATACAGGACTTTCTAACAGGCCGTTCTCAGACAGTTAGAGTAGGCACTACATACTCAGCCCCAATAGTGTTAAATACCGGAGCACCTCAAGGTTGCTGTCTTAGTCCTTTATTATATAGTCTGTATACTTATGACTGTATTGCAAAATATCCCACAAATAGTATTGTGAAATTTGCAGACGATACTACAGTGGTAGGACTTATTGACAACAATAATGAAACTGCCTTTAGGGATGAGGTGAGTAATTTGATCATGTGGTGCCGAAGAAATAAATTGTCCCTGAATGTGGGGAAAACTAAGGAGGTTATCATAGATTTTAGAAGAAATAAACCCACACATACACCTGTCTACATCAATACACACGTGGACAAAAATGTTGGTACCCTTCGGTCAATGAAAGAAAAACTCACAATGGTCACAGAAAAAACTTTATTCTGACAAAAGTAATAATAAATAAAAATTCTATGAATGTTAACCAATGAAAGTCAGACATTGCTTTTCAACCATGCTTCAACGGAATTATTTAAAAAAATAAACTCATGGAACAGACCTGGACAAAATTGAAGGTACCCCTAGAAAAGACTGTAAATAATGTGACCAAATGGACATGTTAATTCAAGGTGTGTGGTCAGTGGGCCTATTTATAGGGCTTCAGGTAGTCACTGTGTTGTCTGGTGACATGGTGTGTACCACACTCAACATGGACCAGAGGAAGCGAAGGAAAGAGTTGTCGCAGGAGAATAGAAAAAAAATTATAGACAAGCATGATGAAGGTAAAGGCTATAAGACCATCTCCAAGCAGCTAGATGTTCCTGTGACTACAGTTGCACATATTATTCAGAAATTTAAGATCCATGGGACTGTAGCCAACCTCTCTGGATGTGGCCGCAGGAGGAAAATTGATGACAAATCAAAGAGACGGATAATCCGAATGGTAACAAAAGAGCCCAGAAAGACTTCTAAAGAGATCCAAGGTGAACTCCATGCTCAAGGAACATCAGTGTCAGATCGCACCATCCGTCGTTGTTTGAGCCAAAGTGGACTACATGGGGAGACGACCAAGGAGGACACCATTGTTGAAAACAAATCACAAAAAAGCTAGACTGGAATATGCCAAACTACATGTTGACAAGCCCAAAGCTTCTGGGAGAATGTCCTATGGACAGATGAGACAAAATGGAACTTTTGCCAAGGCACATCAGCTCTATGTTCACAGACGGAAAATGAAGCATATCAAGAAAAGAACACTGTCCCTACTGTCAAACATGGAGGAGGCTCTGTTATGTTCTGGGGCTGCTTTGCTGCATCTGGCACAGGGTGTCTTGAATCTGTGCAGGGTACAATGAAATCTGAAGACTATCAAGGGATTCTAGAGAGAAATGTGCTGGCCAGTGTCAGACAGCTTGGTCTCAGTCGCAGGTCATGGGTCTTGCAACAGGACAATGACCCAAAACACAGCTAAAAACACCCAAGAATGGTTAAGAGGAAAACATTGGACTATTCTAAAGTGGCCTTCTATGAGCCCTGACCTCAATCCTATTTAGCATCTTTGGAAGGAGCTGAAACATGCCGTCTGGAAAAGACACCCTTCAAACCGGAAACAACTGGAGCAGTTTGCTCATGAGGAGTGGGCCAAAATACCTGCTGAGAGGTGCAGAAGGCTCACTGACAGTTACAGGAATCGTCTGATTGCAGTGATAGCCTCAAAAGGTTGTGCAACAAAATATTAAGTTAGGGGTACCAACAATTTTGTCCAGGTCTCTTCCATGAGTTTATTTTTTAAAATAATTCTGTTGAAGCATGGTTGAAAAGCAATGTCTGACTTTCATTGGTTAACATTCATAGAATTTTTATTTATTATTACTTTTGTCAGAATAAATTTTTTTCTGTGACCATTGTGAGTTTTTCTTTCATTGACCGAAGGGTACCAACAATTTTGTCCACGTGTGTAACTCTGCAGTTGAAATTGTTAATACTTTTAAGTTTTTAGGCATTCATATTTCAGACTCCCTTTCATCTTTTTTCCACATCACATGTGCCATTAAGAAGGCACACCAGAGGCTTTACTTCTTGAGGTGTCTTAAGAAATATGGTATGTCTCTAAATATTTTAAAGAAATTTTACCATTGTACAATTGAGAGTATACTGACAGGTAATATTACAGTGTGGTTTGGACCCCTATAATCAAAAATTATAGGGGTTCCACTGGAATCACTACAGGATATTTACTGGAAAAGCAGTACTGGGAAGGCACTGAGAATTATACAGGATGTTAGTCATCCGGCACATAGTCTCTTCTCCCAACTCCCATCAGGGAGACGTTGGCAGAGCATCCCAACATGTACGTCACGTTTTAGGGATAGTTTTTTATCCACAGGCTGTAAGGCTACTGAACGATAGTGTAAGAGGAAGGAGAGCTGAGGTTTGAGCGTATGTTTTTTATTTTTTTTTTATTTATTTATTCTATTCTATTTTATCTTATTATTGACTGGTGCTGAGAGAGTGCTGAGGCACATTGTATTTCATTGCTGTGGTACTCTGTACGAATATGCATATGACAATAAACTGAAACTGAAACTCACATCAAGTCAACACCGTGTACAGTGTGCTGCAGAAACCTAAAAGTCTGAGGCCACAGCGCCCCCTGCAGGATACACAGAACAACAACAACAACGAACTGGGGCTAAAAACCGCAAGGTCATCTGCGTACATTAAATGATTCACCTCTTTGCCTCCAACCACACATCCAGTTGTACACATGTTTAGCTCTTTAGAGAGATTTTATGGATTATATTAATACCACCATTGACAGTGTTACAACCCAGAAACAGATCACCACATACCCAAATCAGAAGCCATGGATGAATAAGGAAGTGCGACTCCTGTTGAAGACACGCAATACTGCCTTCAGATCAGAGGATGCACAAGCCTACAGCACATCCAGAGCAAACCTGAAGAGGGGCATCAAAAAGGCCAAGCACTGCTACAAGCTGAAGATAGAGGGACACTTCTCCAAGTGCCATCAGTGACTACAAACCCACCCACTCCACCCCTGCAGCCACCGATGTCAACTTCCTGAATGAGCTAAATGACTTTTATGCTCGCTTGAAAGAGACAACAGAGAAACTGCAACCAAGCTCAAACCCTCAGTTGACCACCCTCCACTAACACTCTCATCCACTGATGTCTGCAAGGCACTGAGCCGGATCAGCACACACAAGGCTGCTGGACCAGACAACATCCCTGGTCGTGTTCTCAGGGCATGTGCGGAGCAGCTCACTGGGGTTTTTACAGACATTTTCAACCTGTCTCTTGCCCAAGCAGCTGTACCAACATGCTTCAAATGCACTTCCATTGTGCCAGTGCCAAAACACTCTAGTCCAAGGTGCCCCAACGACTACCGCCTCTGTAGCACTCACACCCATCATCATGAAGTGCTTTGAGCGGCTGATCCTGGAACACCTAAAAGACTCCATACCACCCACATTGGACCCGCATCAGTTTGCTTACCGCAGCAATAGGAGCACAGAGGATGCAGTTGCTATGGCACTGCACTCTGTGCTCACCCACCTGGACAATAAGAACTCTTATGCACGTATGCTGTTTGTTGACTTCAGCTCAGCATTCAACACTATCATCCCGACCAAGTTAATAGCCAAACTTGAAGACTTGGGCATCAATACCTCACTCTGCAACTGGATTCTGGACTTCCTGACCAACAGACCCCAGAATGTCCGATCTGGATCCACCTGCTCCACATCCATCACACTTAACACTGGTGTACCACAGGGCTGTGTGCTAAGCCCATTTCTCTACTCCTCTTCACCTCTGACTGCAAGCCTGTGTTTGGATCCAACGCCATCGCCAAGTTTGCAGACGACACTACAGTGATTGGTCTCATCAGCAACAACGATGAGACTGCCTACAGGGAAGAGATCCAGCACCTGTCCACATGGTGCAACGAAAATAACCTGCTCCTCAACACCACCAAAACGAAGGAGCTCATCGTGGACTTCAGGAAAGAGTCTAGAGGCACACACGACACCATCCACATCAATGGAATGGACGCTGAGCGTGTCTCCAGCTTCAAGTTCCTGGGGACCCACATCTCGGCTGACATGACCTGGACAACCAACACCTCCAGCCTGGTCAAGAAGGCTCACCAGCGCCTCTTCTTCCTGAGGACACTGAGGAAGAACCAGCTCTCCTCGGCCATCCTGGTGAACTTCTACCGCTGCGCCGATAGAAAGCATCCTGACGAACTGTGTCACAGTGTGGTATGGGTGCTGCTCTGTCGCAGAGCGCAAGGCATTGCAGCGGGTGGTGAAAACTGCCCAACGCATCACAGGGACTCCACTTCCTGCCATCGAAAACATCCAGAGGAAACGCTGTCTGCGCCGAGCTCGCAGCATCCTTAAGGACTCCTCCCACCCAGCCCACAGACTGTTCTCCTCCTCCTCCGGCAGGCGTTTCAGGAGCCTCCGGACTAGAACCAGCAGACTAAAGAACAGTTTCTTCCCAGAGCTGTGTCTTTACTGAACTCTAACCCTTGCTGACCCCACACCTCTCACAGACTCCTCTATCACCCCCCACCATGCCACTCCCCTCACAGACTCTCCTCTCACCCCCACCATCCCACTCCCCTCACAGACTCTCCTCTCATCACCCACCATCCCACCATCCCCTGCACTACTGCACCTTTGCTACCAACTGTTTACATTTCACTGTTTGCACTACCTTAAATCTACTGCTTACCTTAAGCTAACATACAATTGTATACACCTACCTGTAAAATTCTGTTCATAGTCAGAGACATCTGTATATCACATGTGTGTGTGTGTGTGTGTGTGTGTGTGTGTGTGTATGTTTGTTTGTGTGTGTGTGTGTGTGTGTGTATATGTGTGTGTGTGTGTATGTGTATATGTGTGTGTGTGTGTATGTGTGTGTATGTGTGAGTATGTATGTGTGTATTTGAGTGTGTGTGTATGTGTGTGTGTGTGTGTGTGCTTGTGTGTGAGTGTATGTGAGTGTGTGTGAGTGTATGTATGTGTACGTGTGCATGTGAGTGAGTGTGTGTATGTGTGTATGTGTGAGTATGTGTGCATGTGAGTGTGTATGTGAGTGTGGGTGTGTGTTTGTGTGTGTGAGTGTGAGTATGCAGCGTATGTGTATGTGTGTGTGTGTGTATGTGTGTATGTGAGTGTCTGTGTGTATAGCTCTCCGGTTTAATTCTGTGAGTATGTGTGTATGGTGGTGTGTGTATGTGTGTATGTGAGTGTGTGTATGTGTGTGTGTTCGTGTGTGTTCGTGTGTGTGTGTGTATGTGTGTGTGTGTGAGTGAGTGTGTGTATAGCTCTCCCGGTCTAATTCCCCTGGGTGTATGTGTGTATGTTTGTGTGTGTATGTGTGTATGGTTGTGTGTGTATGTGTGTATGTGAGTGTCTGTGTGTACAGCTCTCCGGTTTAATTCCCGTGTATGTGTGTATGGTTGTGTGTGTATGTGTGTATGTGTGTATGTGTGTATGGTTGTGTGTGTGTGTGTGTGTATGTGAGTGAGTGTGTGTATGTGTGCGATGACGCGTGTGTATTACATTACATTTAGAGTACATATTCACCTGTAAATGCTGTTTATAGAAAAGAGACACCTGTAATTATATTTATGGCACACACTCACCTTTTATAGTAATAACCATCTGTATATTTATATTCATTGTACATATTACCTGTAAATCCTGTACATCTCCATATCCTGCACGTACGCAACCATTGTATATATCCTGCACTTTACTGCTATTGCACTTCTGGTTAGACCTAAACTGCATTTCGTTGCCTTGTACCTGTACTTGTGTAATGACAATAAAGTTGAATCTAATCTAATCTAATCACTCATGTAAAAGTTAAACAAAATTGGGGACAGTAGACTACCTTGTCTTACCCCATTACAGGTCTGAAAGGGTGCAGATATACAGTTGTCCCATTTGACCAGCATAGTCTGGTGGGCATACCAGTATGATAGAGATCTCACTTTATATTTAGGTACACGTGCTTTACACAGTTTCTGGAATAGTTTACTATGATTCACACGATCGAAAGCCTTAGAGGCATCTAAAAAACACATAAACACAGTCACATTTTTACTTTTATAGTTTCTTTTAATGCAAATATGCACATGTCAGTGCCATGGTTAACTTTAAACCCAAATTGGTTCTCTGTAGAGCTTATAAGATTTTGGAATCTACTCAAGAGTATTTCTTCAACATCTTTAACGAGTATATTTACAAGTGCAATTGATCTATAGTTATTAGAGCTGCCCACTTTTCCTACTTTATCCTTTACCACAGGAACTAAAAGCACTGTCATCAAGGAGTCAGGCATAAACCCATGCAGATCAAAAGATGTAAAGCATATGGCAAGAAGGGGTGCAGACCTCATACTGGCAAATTTAAGATGATCTGTGGAGATGTGGTCCATCCCTGTAGACTTGTTTCCTGAGAGATTTTTTATTGCTTGATAAACTTCATGGGTTTTGATCATTTCAACAGAACACTACCTACGAAGAAACCTTCACTTGGGACACAGTTAATTTTAATATTTAAAAATATCATTTTTGGTGATAACACGTATATAGCATATTTATACTTTGCATTTGTACACTTTTTATGCTCAAATATAGGCCCATGTCTGGGTTTACCAGCTAGAGCCCAGGAGGTTGTTGTCTCACGGGCTCTAGTCTGAAATTCAGCCACATAAGTGCTCCACCCAGGCACAATTTTACATTTATAATAAGGCCTACTTGCTTCAAACAACACAATGATAATATTATAGTACATAAAAGAGAAATCTGCCTTGTGGTTAGCGTTAGTACAGTTGTAGTCTTTACACAGAACTGTCTCTCTAGGTAGAGTAATATTACTGAACCTTTTATCAGTGTGAGCACAGTAGCAGGAGAGGTCCTCTGTGGAGAGAGTGGACCAGTCCAAATATTTGTTTTTTATGTTAGACTGGGTTGTAGCTGGTATATGATCAAATTTAATACTCATCTTCATAAGAATGTGATCAACAATAGACATATTATATAGAACGTTAATGTCTGTCAAAGCAGCATGTGGGTCGGCTGTAGAGATACAGTGGTCCAGCCTCGAAGTAGTGTGCCATGCTTCACTTATGTATGTGTAGCTCTGACTTGGCAAGAGCTCTTTGCTAGAGAAAATCAAATTATTATTATTATCACGAAAATGCTTCATATGCTTTGCAAAAACAGAGTTCTTGTCTGAGATATTTGCTTTCATGTCACCAATTATATATACACTAGTAAACCTTATACTCTGTATAAAAGAACTGATAAAAGCGTGTTTGTTCAAATACTCCTTCATTTTGGTTGCATTCATAAGGGGCATATACATTTAAAATCACAATGTCCTTATTGGTCTGCGTCAAGCGTATTGCATTACACCAGTCCACACCAAGCCTGATCACACTTATCACTGAGTCCAACCGTTTATTCCACAGAATAGCCACACCTCCAGGTATTCTTCCTCGCTTTATTCCACAACTAAGGTCAGTAGTTGACTCTCCCGCACCCAGAGTACTATCAATGGAGTTGGAGTTGATTAATGGAGTTGAGACCCCTTAGGTCCTGCTTAACAAGAAAGGTTTCTTGTAGGGACAGAATAATCTCATCCTGGCTTAGTGTTCTTAATTTTATAAAGAGGAAGTGTAGAAACTCATCCTCTACTATAACCTTGTCATCAATTGTTTTATAAATCTCTGGTTTTAATCAAACCTTGGCAAACACAGGAGCTCCAGGCGCGCGTTCGCCATTTTGAAAATCATTTATAGAACATTTTCATTTATATAAATCATTGTTTTAAATAGATTTGAGAAACACACTTTTATCAATTAAATAAATATTAACAGTTTGTAAGAAACTTTATTTAGTCATGACTGAGTTTAATTCCTGTGTAATTAATGAAAAAACATTACGTTGTTTGTTTCATTTTTTTATTTTGAAATATACACAATTTCTGTAAATAACACAATAACACAGTCAAATAGTGACAAAGACAAAAGAAGAGTTATAATAATGATCTGGTAAAGTATACAGTGTCCAGTCTAAAGCCATGAAAGAAAATACTTACAATATTGTCCAATGTTCAATATTAACAATGGTCAGAGAAGACAAAATACAAAATATAATATCTTGTTTACAGTTTTATATTTACACATTATGTCTTTGAAATGTCAGTGATGGTGTGACATTTGAACAGGAGAGGTTTTCATGAAGATTCTTGTCGACACTGATCTTCCTACAAACCTGAAAGAAAAAAGAAACACCAGAGATTATTTTGTCCCACTCACATTTTGTCCCATCCCTTTAAAGAGAATTAGGATGACCCCTAGTGGCAGATGTTTGAACTACAGGGACCATTGACTGAACCTGATGTAGCCTCCATCTCTTCTTCTTTGTCTCTTCTCTCTCCTGCAGAGACACTTATATTCATGAGTCTGTTTCCTGTTCATAAAAACTTTATTTTCCAAAGTTGCTCCTATATCTACTCTGTCCATTAAAGGCAACAATGTGTGAGGTCTTTCTGTCTCTTTCAGAAACCTTGAGTTATTCAGATGAATCTAGAAAGTGTGACGATCAGCTCTGGTTGTCTTCTCGACACAAAGAGAAGAGACTCAACCATGTTTTGAAGTTCAATCCCAATCATAGCATTTGTAACGTCTGTGAGAGATTTTACAACAAAGTTATCCACAGTCACTTTGAATGATCTCATTTTATTATGGATTTTAAAGTGTACCATTTTCTCTTCGGCCTGCCTCTTCATACACACACTCTTCATCTAGAAAACAGAAAAAACATGGATTTGTAAACATACTTCTGTATTTGAGTTACTAATGTTGGTGATTAAATATACTTATTTATTTTTTCAGAATGAAGTAGAAATTGCAGAATATTGTAAATGTTGTTTTTTTAGTGAAAGAGACCTGAGTTGTTAATGTTTGAACTGACCTTTGACAGAAGAGACGTTGACGTAGTCTTGAGTCTCATTGTTGCTGATCATGTGACCTGCAAAAGAGCTCTGATTGGTTCTCTGAGTCCTAGGAGTCATTAACATTTTACTCTTTATATCACCTGACCTTTAAAATAATCAAAGTGTGTCATAGCATTAATAACAAATACTACATTGAACCATTTTGGGATTATTTATGAAAAAAAAAAGCTTTTTAAACTTATTGGAGAATAAAACAGTTATAGCAGTTGATCTAATCATAGACATATAAGAAAACCAATCAGATCTCTGCTGCAGGTCACATGATGAGACTCATGACGATGTGAACGTCTCTGTCTCAGTGGTTGGTTGTAATGTTTTGACCTTGTAACAAACTACAAGACAATGAGCTTATTGTCAGTATTTTCAAAAGTACTTGAGAAATGTGTCACTAAACAGTTAATTCAACATCTTAATACTGGTCATACACTCTTACACCTCATGTAATTTGGCTTTTGTGCACATCATTCGACTGAATTTGCTGTAACAATGTTTTTAGAAAAGAATAATGTTTTAGGAGCTGTTTTTTTTAGACTTGAGAAAAGCCTCTGATGGTGTAAATCAGAGTGTACTTTTAACAAAAAGTGTTTTTATTTTTCCATGTTGGCCATAAAGTTATATTTATCCAGGAGTTATTTTTATCCAACAGAAAACAATGCACTGAAGTCTATGAGGTGAAAATGTCTTTCCTAGATTGTCCAGTAGGGGTCCCCAAGGGATCAATATTGGGTCCCATTTTATTCTCCATCTTTATTAATTATCTTCCAGACGTGTGTAAGTTTAATGACATACAATAATACACTGATAATGCAGTCATTTTTAGTACCAGCTGGTGATACTTAAAAGTAATTAATTTTTCTTAACTCATCGTTTAAATCAAATCTTGATTTACTTGTTTAGAGGGACAAAGGTAAATGGCATAGACTTTATATAGATCTTTTCCACCTAATAGGCACTGCAGCACTTCCATTCACCCATTCACACACACATTCATACAGCAGTGCCACAGACACTGGAGGCAAGGTGGGTTATGTTTTTTACTTACAACCCTAGCAGGATTGTATTTGTACAAAACACACTCAAACTGCCCGACTCTTTTAGAAGACGTGTTTTTCTTCTTCTAAACTTGATGCTTGGATAGTCTCCACTTGAAAACAAATGATGTCTGTGAAAAATGTGTTCAACTTGAGCCAGAGCTGCACAGCAACTGCATATTTTTATTAGTTTATTTTTATAGTTTTATTTGATAACAAAAATGTATGGCTCAGTTGTGTTTATTTCTGAGAATTTGTGTAAAATTTGCAGTAACTACAAAAAACTACTGAGACAAAGGCAGAGCGCAGTAACTGTGTTCTGTCTTTGTACCAGCCTCTGTTTTAGTCTCTGTCACTTACTGCAAAATGTTTTCTTATTTCTCAAAAAGACTAGGTCATAAAACTTTGTAACTTCTCGGTTTATACATGCTGTGATCCACTTCATGATTTTGATATTGTGCAGTTTATAGGTTTTTAAAAACATCCACATATGAAGAGCTTCACTTGCATTTTAAGGGTCAAAGGTCAAAAAACAGTGCTGGTTTTGTTTCATAGAAAATTCTGTCTGACTTGGTATTACATCTTTATAATATCACTAATGTGCCTTTAACACATTTGGAGAGACAGTTTCACTGTTAAAGCAGATACTGCCTTTGTACTCCCCCCACACCCCACTCACTCAGCCCCCCACTCCTCCTCCACCAGCTCTTTTTCTGTTTAATCCAGACAAACAAATATACTTTTAATGATAAAATCTGTTTGGGCTGCAGTCAAATGTAGAGAATACAATAATTTAAGAGATTGTGCTCAACACGTGATTGTTGTATAAAATATTAAACTCATGTGATATGTAACTTATAAATGTTTGCATAAATCCACAGATCTCTACTTAAAGCCCCATATCTCGAGTGCTCAGGAAGGACCTCATTTACAATAAGACTGTCGTAGATTCACACGAGACAAGCCCTTTTAATAACCGGTCATTTTTTAATTTGAAATATACATTAAACACACGCGAGAACTGCACTTCAGACGTGATCTGAGCCACAAACTGTCCGGCTTCACAGCAGACGTCTGTCTCCACCTGTTGTTGTCTGCTCTCGTCTGGAATCCAGGTGAGGCTCAGTTCATCTCAAACACACATTGTGTCGCTATGGTAACAACACATAGTCTTTAGAGGGATCTGCGCCCTCTACTGGCTAAAGGTTATATTACACAGTGCCGCTTTAAACACTCAGTACAAGGTAATGAGAGTGAGATAAGTTTATCAAAGTGAGGTTTTAACATGGACGCTGAATCTTTGTACATCCATTATATATCCAGAGATGGAGTTTGTTATCTGACCTCGGAGTAAATTGTTTCCTCTGCTGAAGGAGATTTAACTGTAAAAAAAAAAGATCATTAGATACAACTGTTAAAATCACAAAGTCTCAAAAAAGAGGCACACTTTGTCAAATTAAAAGGCTCCACAGTTTGAATAAAAAAAAACACAAGATTAACCAAACAATCCATTCATTTACCTTTAGTTTTCCTCTTGGCTTTACCTTTTCTGAGTTGGTTTACCTGGGCATATGTCACATTTGCATCTGAAAAACGAGAATCCAATTAAATGTTCTTGTTTAGAACATGACACGAAATACAAAATAAAACACACTTTACAAAAAAAAAAACTGCCAAACGACATTACAACAACATACAGCTGCACCAGAAATAGTCAAACAAAATGACAACAATAACCTCACAACATTACAACATTATCCACGTGGCATTACAAAAAACAATTTTCCAGTTAAATACATCCCTGGCAGGAATGTGGCTGTTTCCGGTGCAGTTAAATGTTGTTGTATTTCCGTATCTTTTTGTAAAGTTTTTGCTTTTGTTGAGCTGTCTGGGCCACCGTACATACCTGCTGCTGAATGTGGCCTCACATTGGAGTAAACACAGCCCTCCTCTTGTTCACAGTTCCTTCTCTCTGAGTTGGATTTAAAAAAAGAAGTGACGTGATTTATGATTACAAATGAAAAACACAAAAGAGACTCACCCTTTATGTTTTGGAGCTCCAACACAGTAGATGTATGATCTGTAAAATATATATATTTTTACTGCTTCAGTGGAAAATAAAATGAAGCCATAGTGACACTTTCATTGTGAACCTTGTGTTAACTCTACCTTACCTGTTCTGAGGTGGTTTACTTCCTCATACGTCACACTTTTATCTAAAAGAAAAAAGGAAAATCAAATGAAGTGTTCTTGTGTTGGACATGATGGTTCTAGTTTAAAGTGACTGGACTGTACCTGCTGCAATATGTGGCCTCACACTGGAGTAAACACAGCTCTGTTCCTGTTCACACGTCCTTCTCTCTGAGTTGGATTCAAAAATAGATGCCATGAGTAACATAGTGTCACTTTCTTTGTGAACAGACACAGATAACAACAACATCTGAGCCAGATCTTAACCACATACACTTTGTCACACCTTCAGTAATGGAGGGAATTCTCTTTTGGGACACTTGTGAAGCCCAGATAACAAAAATTACCTTCGGGTCAAATATGACATGTAAATGATAAACATGACATACATGAGACGTGGGCCAAATCCTAAACACATACACTTTGCCATATTTTCAAAATTGAAGGGAAATTGTCTTTTGGGCAACTGGAATTAAAACACTGGCCCAAATTATAATATTGCCACAGTCCTATCTCCAACATCAGAGGGTAATCTTCTCTGTATTAGCCCCAAAAATAAAAGTGGAGCTGATAATGTGAATAACTAAAGGTTAATAATTAACTGATATTGGAGAGGAATTACAGTGTGTTTTGGCAAAAACATGCAGAAGACATAACTCAGACCATTTTTAAATTTGATACATTGATCCAATGAGAAAAGTATTTTTTACAAACAATTTGAATATCCCATATTTCTCCTGACCAAGCCTCTCTCATAGAACCCCTTAAAAGGGCCTCGAGTAAAGGCTCCACCATCCGTCCACCAGAGGGCAGGCTCCAAAAGTGGAAATATAAGGAGAAATCCAATGGTGACTTTACAAGTGTAAAAATCATGTTTACAGCCTGTTACAAAAGATGGCTCTGGTCTCTAGAGCTACGTTTTTACTACATGACCACTTTTTTTGATTAATGACAAGGATTTTTGATGAATATATCCATTTATGCTATCTAAAAACTATTGTTTTACTTTGAAGTAACAGCAGAAAAGCCCGGCTGTAACCACTATTTTATTGCCCTGTGGTTAGGCCAATATCGGTGAATGTGGGAACAATGGGCAGACAACATCCATGTTTATTTACAATCTATGCTCCTGACTCTGCTGACTCCTCAGATTTGTGACTTTAAAAATAAATTATTTGGTTGAGACACTACAGTAGGCCTGTTACGTTTAGGCTATGCCTCCTCCGCAGGCTACACTGGAGCCACTTTCACAAATCCAGTGTGGGCCTAATCAGGGTTAGTTCGACCGGGCTCTAGTTGCATGTCTTTGTTCACACAGACAGATTAAGTCTGCAGAACGGCCCATTGTTAACGTTCATACATCTCATTTGAATAAAATTATACAGATGACAAACAAGTGAACGCACAACAGAACATGACACATCCAACATGACAAAAAAGCAACAAAAGATAAAGACAAAAAAACAACATATAACTAAGAAAAGGAGAAGGAGAAATAAAAGTAGGATGTATCATTAAGATGTTGGAGACAGCAGGACGCTTTTTTGAATTTAAAACAGAAATGGGCTTCATTGATAATAAAATATATTTGTATGTCCTCCCAAAGAGAACTTACTTTTTTCAAACTTCAGGAAACAAAGTAAACCATGAACCCATTGCACAAAGGTGAGTGTTAGTGTATCTTTCCATTTGAAAAGAATAATGCGACGGACTAAAAGTGTGACAGTCGGAGGTAATGGGAGTCTGATTCTGCTTTAGACAGAACCAAAGGAGAGGATGAGGTTCCAAAAACAGCCAAAAGGGGGCAGGGTTGGACTAGTTTACCTAAAGATGTTCTAATTAGAGAGAACAGTGTAAGTTTGGAACAGGACCAGAACATATGGACATGGTTAACAGGAGCATCACCGGTTACACATTGGGTTTACATCAGGGAAAGTTCCTGCCAGCTTTTGATTCGTCCAGAATCAACAATGACCTTTTTTGCACTGCATTAATGTTCATTTCAGAACCAGAAATCATGAGATAATGTCATATTTAACTCAGATTCACATTCACCTTTCAGTACAGAGAGGCTGGGCTTTTGATATTGTAAGAGTTTTTTGTATTGAACTTAAATGTCACCTTTAAATACTTGAGGACGTTCTAAAATGGGATTACATGGGTTGTGTGGTGGTGCATTAGGAAACTGAGGGGTCATAAAGGTCAGCAAATGTCCTAATGTTCTTATCGAATCAGTCAGAGAAAGTCCAGTCCAGTAAAGATGGTTTAAAAACATGGTTTGATTAAATGGAGGCTCTTACAGAGATTGAAGTCCAATTAAAATGGTGTTTTATTTTAAACCAAATTTTAACAGTGCATTTGACATTTATGTTTTTGATGTGTTTGGTGAGAGGAGATGTATTTGCAAAGATTAAGGCTGACAAGTGACTCTAACAACAGACATGATGGTGCGTCAGCTCCAGGAGGTTCATAAAGCCAGTGCACAATTGGTTGAATGTTTATGGTCCAATAATAAAATAAAAAATTAGGAGCGGCCGTACTTCACATCTTTTTGGGATGTTGCAGTGTTGTCCATGATAATCGCCGGGGTTTGCCTTTTACACATAAAGGATGTTATGGTGCTATGTAGATTTTAGTTAATACAGCCTGATATCTACACTGTAAATAATTCTGCTGTGATTTTACAGTAAATTACTGGCTACTAATTGCATTACTTTCACAGTAATTTACAGTAAGAAATTTAATATAAATTACAGTAAAATGACAGTTGTGTACAGTCATTTCACAGTTATTAATTTCACATCATTACTGTAATTTCACAGTGCATAACTGTATAAATATAGTTATCAGCTGTAACTTGAACAGTAATTTATTGTGTTTCAGCTGTAAAAGTAATGCAATTAGTAGCCAGTAATTAACTGTAAACTTACAATTTAATACAGTAATGCAATATGATGACATAAAAGTAGTAAAAAAAAGATTAAACAATAGTTTCCACAATTGATTTTATTTTCAATAAAATTGATACAACAATATCATAAACGTTGCAAGAGTCATTGCATAACAGCTTGCAAGAGTCGGCAACGAGATGGCAATCCAAAAAACACAGCTAGAAAATACCAAAAACATAAGTAGAAGTGAAGGTCTTGACAAGAAGGGCAGTCCAACATATTCAGTGGCGATATGGCAAGTAAAAACGAGGGAGCCAACAATGACAAAAGTAAATTGTACTTGTAGACATGGTCATACACGATAAACCCATGAAGCTATAAAAAGTAAAGTGACAAATGAAAAAGTAATACCATCGAAACAAATAACATGGCAACCCAAGCCCCAACACACAGGTTTCATGCGAGTACATACTTAAAGGAGAACTCCGGTCAATTTTAACATTGAGCTAATTTTTTTGTAAATTTAGAGTGCTGTCAGTACAGAGAACAACGACAAAATCGGTGTTGCCTATCCTCTTTAAATTTGCACCCTGTTGACCTTAATGGGGCAATATTTTAAACCTGCTTTTACCCTCTTAACATCCTTGATGTGTCATTACAAGTGCACAGCCAATGTGAGTGATTCTTCAGAGTGAACACGAGTGAATCTGACTGCAATAGATGTGAAAATATGAATAAAATGAAGTTATTCCGCCAGCGCCATGCCTGTATTTACATCCTGTTTTCGGTTGAAGTCCAAAGTAGTCGATTGTCGAGTTCACGTGATCATAGGTAACTAAACATATACTAAACAAAAACTTCATTTTTATTCATATTTTTCACATCTACTGCAGTCAGATTCACTCGTGTTCACTCTGAAGGAATCACCCACATTGGCTGTGCACTTGTAATGACACCTCAAGGATGTTAAAAGGCTAAAAACAGGTTTAAACATTGCCCCATTGAAGTCAACAGGGTGCAAATTTTAAAAGAGGATAACAAGTGTAGGCAACACTGATTTTTGTTGTTGTTCTCTGTATTGACAGCACTCCAAATTTACAAAAAAATTTGCTCAATGTTAAAATTGACCGGAGTTCTCCTTTAAGTATGTACTCGACATTATTATGTACTCGAAATTAACACAAAATCTGATTATGTTGCCATCCATTCAAAATCCACAAGTTTGCGTAGCAGAGAACAAACTTGCTGATTGATGCCTCCTGCTTCTTCTTGGATTTAGATCCTGTGTCAGGGTTGATGCCCAGGAAGCACCTAAGACAAAAAAAAAAAAAAAAAAACATTTAAAAGTCTGAGAGATTCCCTATTTTTGTTATATATTTGAAAATACAGTCTAACATTAGAATATATTTTACACTGATTATTTTTCAATAATCCATTTAGTTTTTCTAATTTGCTATTTGCTGACCACAACAGCACATGCAATACATCTTAGGGTAAGAGGTGCTCATTCCTATAGCTGGATATCTACCTTTTGTTGGATCAGACTGAACTCTGTAGGAAGGTAGATATCCAGAAACAGGAATGAGCAACTCTTACCCAAGGTGTTTTAAAACAGTCTTAATTTTGTGGACGGAAGACAGGAGTCACGATATACAGTGAAATGTGATTATTAAACTTCAAAAGTGACAGTTTAAAGACATGCAATTGCACGTTTGAAAGTGAAAACTGTTGCACATCCACCAGGTTTGAGTTCATTCATGACTCGTGGTTTCAGAGCAGTTTGTAATAATGTGCAGTACTCAAAGAAATGGTTAACTTAAAAATTAAAATTTGCTGATAATTTATATTTGTATTTTGGATTGTCATTCTATCATTGGACTCTATTCACTTTAGCCTGAAATGAAACCCTAAAAATCTTAAATTCTGTTCTGATGAAGAAATAAACTATAAATTATCAGCAAATAAATTTTTTTTGGGTGAACTGTTCCTTTAATAAGTACTGTTTACATTGTTTATAATATGCTGTTGATGAATTTTGAGTTAACTTTATGGCATTTACATTTCTAAACATATTTTGCTATTCATTTTAATAATGGAGTGAGATTTTTTCAGACATGGAATGGTGATAGGAACGTCTGTACCTAATCTGTTTGCCGTGTTTTGCCTAGGGATGCAATGTTCAAGTCAAGTCTGTCTCTTCATCACAGTGAAAATACAATATATTAACAATTTGGTATCAGATTGGTACTCGGTATCGGCCGATAAAGAACTTAAAGGAAGGGTTCGGAGTAAAATCAACCTAGGCTCCTTAGAGCTTATTTAGAGAAATCAGTCGGATGGCTTAGTGCAGGCGCTAATGGATCCTATGATGTATCTCGTAATTTACCCCACTAATAATGCCCAGAATGGTGCCAAACTTCTACAGTAGTACAAATAGGTTCTGTACTCATAAAACAAGGCTTTTGAAAGTTTGTAAGTACATCAGTAGTTTATTTAAATAACACTTGCCTGATGGCTCATGCTACCCCCTTATGAAACAAAAATATATTGCAGTATATTGGAAAATATCATGTAATATATTAGGCATATATTCTTATATATATTTATTTTTTCCAATATATTGCAATATATTGAAAGCAGCAATCATTTGTATATTTTGCAATATATTATATAATATATGTATCATCAATATATTAATGTATTCAAATATATAAAATATTAGAAAATAAAAGGGGAAAATAATATATTACAATATATCACAATATATTTTAAGAAATATATTGGTAAATATATTTTCCTTTCGTAAGGGCCACTAACCCAGACGTCGACGTCACTTCAGTGGCTTGGGAAAAGCACGTAAAAGTCCTGGCAGAAAGCGCTGCATAAAGATGTAGTGTAATGACAAATAATTTCTTTTTTTCCGAACTGTTAACAACTGTTTGGCTTGAGGTCTTGGTGCAAAAGCCCCTAGGTTGATTTTACTCCGAACCACCCCTTTAACCCCACATGAAACATTGAAAGGAGATTAAATACCTTTGAATAAATTCAAGAGTGCATGTAGACTCTTCTGGATATTGCAGATTCAAACAGTAGTAACTGGAAAACAGCGAGGCAATACCGGTGATAAAGTCTGCGTGTGGCCCCATGACAACTTGTCCTTCGATGGAGAGCAACCATGCTGCAGGCTTAATCATATCACCTGAAATAAACAAAATAATATAAGTACAAAGACGGATTAGTCTATTTTACCTATGAAGTGCAACCAAAGTAAAGTTACAGTCAAGAATCTCTGAAAAATGACCTTTTCGTGGCATGTGCGTTGTCTTTGAATTTAAATTCACAGGAATTAGCTAACGTTATAGCTATTCAAAATGGATGATGACGCACTTTTTTTTTCACTCATACGAAAGTCTACACGAAACAATACAATTTTAAAATGCAAATAATACAAGTACAACGACAGAAATAGTACATTTTACCTCTGAAGCAATAACTGAAGTAAAGATAAAGTCAACACGGTAAATAATATATCAGCAGAACTTCTCATGTGCATCGTCTTCTAAGTTCACAGTGATAATAATGCAAAATGGATGACCGTGTCGAGCTACCCTGGGACATCCCCATTCTTCAATTTCAAACTTTGTAAAGTTAGCCATGCACTAGAGACAAGCCTATTTTTTCTTTCACCAAAATTTTTTTCAAGATTATTCACCTCTCTCCAAAGACTTAATACATTTCGATTAGCCTACGTTCACTTAAAATAATTGCACAAGCAGTCCTTTAACAAAACTTGGTAACAAAAACATAATTCATCATAAACAACTGCTGTAAAGCACTTTTCTAAGTTTTTAAGGTCATTTTTCGCTGCTTTGCCAATGCCAATGTCAGGGATTTTCAACCACCACTATGAAACGCTAACTTGCTAGCTTGCCAGATCTCTAACATCGCATAAATAACTGCTTAGATCCATTTTTTAACTATATGCACTTTTTATTTACCTCGTAACTTACCTTTATACATCAGATAGCATCGTCAGTGCCAAGAGAATATTCCTGCGTCGTGTCGTCAGCCGTGAGCTGGCTACATGTAAAGTAGCCAGACTGAAGATGGCGCCTTCGTTCTCAGCTGAATAGGTATTTTTACAGTTATTTGCTGTCATATCACAGCAGATAGTTAATAGTCAGTGAGCGAATCCGCATTACTGTGATATTACAGTAAAACAATAAAAACAGTATTTTACTGTAAAAAAACACAGTTAAATATTGTGAAAGTCTGGAAATATTTAACAGTGTATGATGGAAGTGATGATCAGGATTTTAAAGTAGATTTAGTTTGTTCTAATAATGATAAAAGGTTTGCAGAGAAAAGTTCAGAAAAGCTCTCAGTAACAGTGATGTCCAGATGGACAAATGGATGTGTGGTTTTGAAGGAAGTAAGTCAAGTGAAAGAGTCCAAGCAGCTGCATTTACAGGGAAAAGGTTTTCTCAAGGATCTGTTTATCTCCTGAGAATTTTTAAAATCTGTGAAGAACATTAAAAACATGAGGTAAACTAGCCTCATTGCTTTATCATTGTGTTAACTCTTGGCCTTTTAAAGGATTTGGACGTTTGAAGTCATCAAGTTATAAGAAGCTGAGACTGACCATTAGGAGGAGAAGTGTTGTCGCTGGTCATGTGATCTTCAGCAGAGCTCTGATTGGTTCTCACAGACCTTAAGCACAAAACTGTAACGAACAACAAAATCAATAGTGTTTTATCTTGTTAAAGGCATTTGTTTTAGAAACAAATGCAGTGTTTGTGTCTGATATAGTCTTACCTTTTGACTTTCTGCAGCGCCACAGAAGCAGCAGCAGAATTAATAATACTATTGCACAGATAAGTCCAATGATCAACATGACAGGAAATGAAGAGATATGTTCCTTTGACAGAGCTGCAAGAATTTATCTCATGTTAATTTAATCTTTACAACTTACACTGAAGTAGTAATTTATGTTTGTTAATTGCTTAAATTTGAGTGTTTCCTGTAAATAAACAAACTAAACAAATAAAAGATTCTCACGTTTGACTGAGACCCAACTCTCTGGAGAAGTCCAAATCCGTGGAGATCTTTGGCCTTGTTCTTGTCCCTCACATTTATAAAAACCCTCGTCAGACTTGGACACTGCAGAGATGTTGAACTCAGTTTGGGTTCCATTTTGGATTAGTTTTCCATTTTTATAGAAAAGGATCGAAGAAAGAGCAGTAGATGTGTTCAGTTTACAGCCGAGAGAAACAGGTCGTCCCTCAGTCACAGGATGAACAGGACTCACAAGGACAACATCACCTGTGAAAAGTCACACTTGTACTATTACATTATGCTGTGACCTCTTATATTCTTCAGTTAAAGTTGTTTTGACACACTTTGTAAAAATGGGGAATCATAAAAAGCGAGCTGACTCCTTGCCTTGGATCAATACCAAATGCAAATAACTCATGGTACAAAAAGATAAACATCTTAAAAAAACTTTAGTTCAGGCCTAACTACTGATAGATTAACATTTGCCTCAGCGAGAAACAAGGCTACTCAGGCTTTACGAATAGTAAAAGCTAACTTTTTTATGACTGTGATAGATGGTGCAAAAGGAAATTGTAAATTAATTTGGGAAAATATTATTAAATTGATTGACAAACAAACAAAAAACAGTGGAAAAGGCCTTAAACTTAAATTAAACAATAAATTAATATCTGAGCCTGTTGTCCTCACAACTAGATTAAATGAATATTTTCTAAATACTATAAATGAAATTTCACAATTTTTTATAAATTCTTGTAATGCTCAAAATTCATGTAATGATGACTTAACCAAAGACTTACATGGAAGCATCGTGCTTCAGTTTGTAGCAAGGCTTAATATTAAAGCAATTACAGAAAGAGAAGTGTTGAATATAATCTCTTCACTAAGAATCTCAAAGGCAAGGGACAAATTTGGATTTGATACTAACTTTCTGAAGCGTTATAAAACTTGTTTTTTATATCCTGTCACTCATTTAATGAATTTATCAATATCACAGGCAGCTGTTCCACTGAAAAGGAAGGTGGCAAAAGTAATTCCCATTTACAAATCTGGCAATAAAGTAGACCCTGCTAATTATAGGCCTATTAGCATTGGACCTATTATTTCAAAGATTGTTAATTATTAATTCAATCTTGGGCCCACTGCCGTTCTCGCTTTATGTTAATGAATTGCCTAATGTGTGTAAAAATGTAGACACTATTATGTACGCTGACGATACAGTAATTTTCACCTGTGCAAAAAATCCACAGGAAGCAGCCCAACGACTCTCAAAAGCTCTAGATGATCTTCAGAAATGGTTAACTGATTCTTGTTTATGCTTAAATGTTAAAAAGACTGTATCCATGTTCTTCTCCAAACCAAGAACACCTTTAGTTCCAGTAAGGGTCTATTTGGGGGACAAGAACTACAAAATGTTGAAGTATTGAAATACTTTGGGGTCTACTTAGATTCAAAATTATCCTTTCAAAAGCATGTTCAAAACATTGTAAAAACTACAAATTTTAAAATAAGGCATTTCAAACATATTGGAGCCTCCCTGACAGAGCAGCAGTCACATTCCTACACTCAATAATACTGTCTCATATTGAGTATTGCATTAGGAGCTGGTCATACTCTGGTTCTTCTGTTATTAGACCTGTTGAATCATGAACAAAAGGGCTTTGAAAGTTTTAGACAAGAAACCTTTTTCATCCCACTACTGCAATATTCTGATAAATATAGTTTACTAAGTCTTTCAAATTTTAAAATATTTAAATCTGCCTGTTTGATTTACAAAGTTACTCATGGTTTGGCTCCTCCCTCGTTGAATGAGTTTATCAAACAGAAATCTCTTAGTGGACCTGGTTCAAGAGTAACGCGAGCCTCTGTCAGAGGTGACTGTGAGCTCTCGTTCAGACGTACATCATTTTCTCAAAACGTTCTCTCATTTCAGGGCTCAATGTTCTGGAACAGTATTCCACTCTCAGTGAGGGAATGTACAACTTTCATTACTTTTAAAACAAATTTGAAAATGTGGTTAAAAGACACTCAAACATGTATGTTTATTGTTATATGTGACCTGCATCTTATGCAAATTATGTTTTGAAGATGGGCCTGTGCAATATCCATAAATAAAACTTAATCAGACTTGTGTACCTACGTAGTACAGATGTAATTGTAAATCATATTTATATTCTCGTTGTATTTCTATTAACTTTTTCTCTATTAACTTTTTTTTTTGTCTGAAATAATATTGACTTTCTTGTATTGGGATGTCTGTACTTGTTCTTATTGTGTTAAGTATTTCTCCCTTTCTTTTTTTTATTTGTGTAACATCTACCTGCCAGGGGGTCTGCAGAAGGAAATTAGCCTAGGACTATAATCTGGCATATTTACATTTGTTTTAATGTTTATTAATATGTATTATTTTATTTTCTTAAATAAAAAAAAAATAATAAAAAAAAAACATTATCACAGCATTAAAAATAATATGATGGGTGTATTAATCTATTATATGAAAAATGAAATGAAAAAACCTACTGTGAAAAGTGATGTTGAGGGCATTGCTCAGTTCTCCTGATCCAGACTCACACCAAAACACTGCATTAGTTTTCTCTTTTGGGGAAAAGTCACATTTAGATTGATCTGTCCAGTAGGAACTACATTGTTGTAAGAAAAGGCCGTTCTGAGAAAAGCCTTTCAGTCTCCACTCTCCATTAGTGGAGCTGGATTTACAGCTCAGTGAGACTTTGTCAGACGTGAAGTGCTGTGATCTGTCAGGACTCACTGTGAGAGACACTGGGGACTCAACATCTGCAAAACAACAATGACCATAAATAATAAGGAATGGAAATAACATGAACACTTACAGTTTCTAAATATCTCTGAATGATGAGCAATGAATAAAAATCCTACCTTTAGTCCAGACAAACTTGGGCTGACTGTATTCAGAGTAAAACAGTGGACGTCCTCGTCCTGCTCTACACACAAACCCTGCTGTGTTGGTCTGGTGGTGAACGGTGAAGGAGTCCTGTTCAGTCCCATTACTGTGACCTGGGAGCAGCTCATATCTGTAAGAGTCTGATGAATGAGGAACAGCCTTGTACCAGTAAAAGGTCCATCCTGCAGACGGCTGTTTAACACCACAGCTCAGAGAGACAGAGACTCCAGGAGTCAGCCATGACGGAGACACAGACAGGACAGGCTGGAGTTTACCTGTTTGAACAGTCATTAGATTTCATTTGTCGTATTACATAAATTTGTTGATATTGAACATAAAGTTGTTCAGACTCACTCAGTGTGGTCTCTGTGCTCCACAGTGTTGTGAGATCTGGAGCTCTTTCTCCTCTACATCTGTAGTGTCCACTGTCAGACTCAGTAACTCTGGAGATATTATATTCTTTTGTTGTTTGATGTAGGACTGAACCGGTCCTGCTCCACTGATACGTCCACTCAGTGTTTCCTCTGTCCTCAATCTCACATCTGAGAGTGAGACTGTCTCCAGAAAAGATCTCAGACCAGTTTGGATTCAGACTCACTGTGGGTACTGTCAACATCAAATGTAATATTTAACATAATATAATGTCATATTATACCAAACCCCCGTAACGTCCTCCAGATCAGCATCAAGGCTATTATCAGTGATAAGACACTGAGGGCCTCTGCTTTTCCAGGACATTTTGTCAAAATAAACCACTTCTCAACCTGAGGCTCTGGATCAATAGCTCCAGTCAGAAGTCCCAGATTGGAGAAGAGAATGACAGATAGATTGTCTAAACAAACAAATCTGATTCAAATCCACTTCAAACAGATAATGTCAGGTCCTGCTCAAACAGACATGAAACTTGCAGTGTTCAATGTCAGGTCTTTGGCTAAGAAATCATTTTTAATTAATGATTTTTTAACTTCATATAAGCTTGATTTTATGTTTTTAACTGAAACATGGTTAGACAGCAAGACTGGAAATGCAGTCCTTATTGAATCCACTTCATCTAATTTCACATTTGTGTCCAAAATACAGGAAAAAAAGGAGGTTGTGTATGTGCCTTTTTCCATCTATATTAAATGTAGTTCTTTACAAACACTGTCATGATTTTATTGATGAGTTACTAAAATACTTTCGGTTGTCTGCACAGAATCTGAACAAATAGTGTCCACAGGTGATTTGAAAGTGCAGGTGGATAATGTTTGTGACAGGAATGACAAAGAACTTCCTGCTGTTCTTGATACTTATGGGGCCGTATCTTCCCGATCATAACGCAGGTGTCAGGCCGAGACGGAAGCTCATTGAGGGGTGTGTCCAAATCTACTTTTTCTGTGTCACTGCATCCAACAGATTGATGTGTGCATGAAAAATCATTTTCTCCAACTGAACAGAGACAAGACTGAACTAATCATCTTTGGAAACAGAAACAAAGAAAAGTGTCAGCAGTCACCTCGAGTCGCTTTTTTCTAAAGTCTAAAACCAGGTTAGAAATCTAGGGGTCATCATGGACTCAGACTCAGACATTTTATCACCTTAAAAACATTTCCAAAGTCAAAGGGATAATGTCTAAAGCAGACTTATCTATGAAGAAACTTATCTATGCTTTTATCTCCAGCAGGTTAGATTACTGTAACGGCTTGCTCACTGGTCTCTCAAAACGAGGGTTAAGACAGCTGCAGCTTATTCAGAACGCTGCTGCTCGGGTTCTAACCAAGACCAGGAAGTACAACCACATCAGTCCAGTTTTAAAAACTCTGCACTGGCTTCCTGTTGCTCAGAGAATAGACTTTTAGCTCCGCCTACATTCAGTAAAGACAACTGAAAGTGTTTAATCTGCACTCTTTATCTTTTATCTTTTTATTCTGTATTTTTTAGGCCCGAGCCGGTGATGACCGGGAGGGCCTATTGTTTTTGCTCGGATTTTTAGGCCCGAGCCGGTGATGGCCGGGAGGGCCTATTGTTTTTGCTCGGATTTTTTTTTTTATTTTTATTGTGACCAAATGATCCTAAATTTGACCCAGTGAACATGCACGAAAAGTCATTTTTATTGGTCCCAGACTTCAAGCTCGGCGAAATGGTATGTTTTTGAAGTCGCTAAAAAAATACGAGAAATGACTCAGTGGCGAATTCTACAAAATCAAAATACATTGGGCCTATGGAAAGTGAAAGTACGTTTTTTCCAACGTAAAAATGAAACTTGGTACATCCATAGACACCTCAGGGCAAACAGAAAAGTCAATGACAGTCACACCCTAAACTCAACAGGAAGTCCGCCATGTAGGGGTGAAACGCTGCCACTAAAATCGCACTTTACGCAGAAAGATGCAAATGGCTGTGTTTTAATCTAAATGGCCCCAAATTTGGTGAGTATCATCTAGACACGTGTGCCAACCAAAGTTGTGACTTTGTTGTTGATATCTTATCGGGTATGGGTGTGGCAAGCCTGTAACGAGGTGGCCATTTTTGTGAAAATAAAACGTCTTAACTCTCAAACGCCTTCTCGGATCGAGTTGGACCCAAAAAGGCGTTTGTGCACATTCATGACCTAAACACAAAGATATGTAAATAAAAGGGTTATCTTTAGAAATGGCTCTCCAGCGCCCCCTACAAACTTATAATGGGACCCAAGAATTTAGTTTGTCATAGAGACATAAAATTTGGTACACACATCTCTTATGTCATGACGAGCATAAAAGCCAATGACAACCACCCCCTATCTGTAATGGTGTTGCCATGGCAACGTCCCAAAAATGTGAAAAAAGTCAATAGGAAGTGAAATTTTTAGTTTGTTGTAGGCAAATGAAACTTGGTACACACATCCACCATGGGCTTATGAACAAAAAGCCAATGGGGACCACACCCTATCACACACGGAAGGCGGCCATTTTGAATTGAAAATGTGAACCGATTTAAAATACACCTCTTTTTTAAAAGTACACAGACAATAGCTGCTTCATTCCACAGACACCAAACTTGGGCAAAATGAGCTAAACATATGTATGTAAAAGAGACAAGCGTTTTTCTAGACTTTTTTGCTCGAGTTATATTTTTTTTAATTATAATTCGGTATATATTTTTTTATCATATTTTTTCTGCAAAATGATCCTCAATTTAACCCAGGAAACGTACAACTAAAAGTAATTTTTATTGGTCCCAGATTTTAAGCCCAGCGAAAAATTTATGTATTTGAAGTCCCTGAAAAAATACAAAAATGACTCAGTGGCGACCCTAGAAAAGTCAAAATACATTGGGCCTATGGAAAGTGAAAGTAACTTTTTCCAATGTAGAAAAATGAAACTTGGTACATCCATAGGACACCTCAGGGCAAACAGAAAAGTCTATGACAGCCACACCCTAAACTCAACAGGAGGTCCGCCATGTGGGGTGAAACACGCGGCCACTAAAATCGCACCCCTTGCGCAGAAAGATGCAAATCATTGTGTTTTAATCTAAATGGCCCCAAATTTGGTGAGTATCATCTAGACACGTGTGCCAACCTAAGTTGTAACTTTGTTGTTGATATCTTATCGGGTATGGGTGTGGCAAGCCTGTAACGAGGTGGCCATTTTTGTGAAAATAAAACGTCTCTTAACTCTCAAATGCCTTCTCGGATCGAGTTGGACCCAAAAAGGCGTTTGTGCACATTCATGACCTAAACACAAAGATATGTAAATAAAAGGGTTATCTTTAGAAATGGCTCTCCAGCGCCCCCTACAAACTTATAATGGGACCCAAGAATTTAGTTTGTCATAGAGACATAAAATTTGGTACACACATCTCATATGTCATGACGAGCATAAAAGCCAATGACAACCACCCCCTATCTGTAATGGTGTTGCCATGGCAACGTCCCAAAAATGTGAAAAAAGTCAATAGGAAGTGAAATTTTTAGTTTGTTGTAGGCAAATGAAACTTGGTACACACATCCACCATGGGCTTATGAACAAAAAAGCCAATGGGGACCACACCCTATCACACACGGGAAGGCGGCCATTTTGAATTGAAAATGTGAACCGATTTAAAATACACCTCTTTTTTAAAAGTACACAGACAATAGCTGCTTCATTCCACAGACACCAAACTTGGGCAAAATGAGCTAAACATATGTATGTAAAAGAGACAAGCGTTTTTCTAGACTTTTTGCTCGAGTTATATTTTTTTAATTATAATTGCATATATTTTTTATCATATTTTTCTGCAAAATGATCCTCAATTTAACCCAGGAAACGTACAACTAAAAGTCATTTTTATTGGTCCCAGACTTCAAGCCCGCAAAAATTTATGTATTTGAAGTCCCAAAAAAATACGAAAATGACTCAGTGGCGGCCCTAGAAAAGTCAAAATACATTGGGCCTATGGAAAGTGAAAGTAACTTTTTTCCAACGTAGAAAATGAAACTTGGTATATCCATAGGACACCCCAGGGCAAACAGAAAATGTATTACAGCCATATCGTAAACTCAACAGGAAATCTACTATGTTGGGTGGAATGCGTGACCACCTAAATTGCACCCTTGTGTCTAAAGGCTTTTCATCTAAACAGCTCCAAATTTGGTGAGTATCATCTAGACACGTGTGCAAAAAGTTATCAATTTGTTTTTGATAGATTTGTGGCTGTGGTCGTAATGAGTCTGTGAAGAGGCAACTATTGGGAAATAAATGCCATTTCCCAATTGCCAGGATCCTTCTCAACAGAAAATGTTGGGTGGAATAAATGACCACCTAAATCGTACACTTTGTGCTAAAGGGTTTTCATCTAAACAGCTCCAAATTTGCTTTAAAGCACGACATGCAATCCTCCGAATATATGTGTCCCCGCGGTCTCAAGGGAGGCGAGGGCCTTTATCGCCGCTATGTTTAATTAGGCCCGAGCCGGTGATGGCCGGGAGGGCCTATTGTTTTTGCTCGGATTTTTTTTTTTTTTTTATCTTTCTTGTCGACCTATGATCCTAAATTTGACCCAGTGAACATGCACGAAAAGTCATTTTATTGGTCCCAGACTTCAAGCTCGGCGAAATATTTATGTATTTGAAGTCAAAAAAAAATACGAAAAATGACTCAGTGGCGACCCCTACAAAATCAAAATACATTGGGCCTATGGAAAGTGAAAGTAACTTTTTTCCAACGTAGAAAAATGAAACTTGGTATATCAATAGGACACCTCAGGGCAAACAGAAAAGTCAATGACAGTCACACCCTAAACTTAACAGGAAGTCCGCCATGTGGGGTGAAACGCGCGGCCACTAAAATCGCACCCTTGCGCAGAAAGATGCAAATCATTGTGTTTTAATCTAAATGGCCCCAAATTTGGTGAGTATCATCTAGACACGTGTGCCAACCAAAGTTGTGACTTTGTTGTTGATATCTTATCGGGTATGGGTGTGGCAAGCCTGTAACGAGGTGGCCATTTTTGTGAAAATAAAACGCCTCTTATCCTCAAACGCCTTCTCGGATCGAGTTGGACCCTAAAAAGGCGTTTGTGCACATTCATGACCTGAACACAAAAATATGTAAATAAAAGGGTTATCTTTAGAAATGGCTCTCCAGCGCCCCCTACAAACTTATAATGGACCCAAGAATTTAGTTTGTCATAGAGACATAAAATTTTGTACACACATCTCTTATGTCATGACGAGCATAAAAGCCAATGACAACCACCCCTATCTATAAATGTGTTGCCATAGCAACGCCCCAAAAATGTGAAAAAGTCAATGGGAAGTGAAATTTTTAGTTTGTTGTAGGCAAATAAAACTTGGTACACACATCCACCATGGGCTTATGAACAAAAAGCCAATGGGGACCACACCCTATCACACACAGGAAGGCGGCCATTTTGAATTGAAAATGTGAACCGACTTAAAATACACCTCTTTTTAAAAGTACACAGAAAAAGCTGCTTCATTCCACAGACACCAAACTTGGGCAAAATGAGCTAAACACATGTATGTAAAAGAGACAAGTGTTTTTCTAGACTTTTTGCTCGAGTTATATTTTTTTATTATAATTCGTATATATTTTTTATTATAATTTTTCTGCAAAATGATCCTCAATTTAACCCAGTAAACGAACAACTAAAAGTCATTTTTATTGGTCCCAGACTTCAAGCCCGGCAAAAAATGTATGTATTTGAAGTCGCGAAAAAAATACGAAAAATGACTCAGTGGCCCCTAGAAAAGTCAAATACAGTGGGCCTATGGAAAGTGAAAGTAACTTTTTTCCAACGTAGAAAAATTAAACTTAGTATATCCATAGGACACCTCAGGGCAAACAGAAAAGTCAATGACAGTCACACCCTAAACTTAACAGGAAGTCCGCCATGTGGGTGAAAGGCGCGCCACTAAATTCGCACTTTGCGCAGAAAGATGCAAATCATTGTGTTTTAATCTAAATGGCCCCAAATTTGGTGAGTATCATCTAGACACGTGTGCCAACCAAAGTTGTGACTTTGCTGTTGATATCTTATCGGGTGTGGCAAGGCTGTAACGAGGTGGCCATTTTTGTGAAAATAAAATGTCTCTTAACTCTCAAACGCCTTCTCGGATCGAGTTGGACCCAAAAAGGCGTTTGTGCACATTCATGACCTGAACACAAAGATTTGTAAATAAAAGGGTTATCTTTAGAAATGGCTCTCCAGCGCCCCCTACAAACTTATAATTGGACCTAAGAATTTAGTTTGTCATAGAGACATAAAATTTGGTACACACATCTCTTATGTCATGACGAGCATAAAAGCCAATGACAACCACCCCCTATCTATAAATGTGTTGCCATAGCAACGTCCCAAATATGTGGAAAAAGTCAATGGGAAGTGAAAATTTTAGTTTGTCGTAGGCAAATGAAACTTGGTACACACATTCACCATGGGCTTATGAACAAAAAATCCAAAGGGGACCACACCTTATCACACACGGGAAGGTGGCCATTTTGAATTGAAAATGTGAACCGACTTAAAATACACCTCTTTTTTAAAAGAACACAGACAATAGCTGCTTCATTCCACAGACACCAAACTTGGGCAAAATGAGCTAAACACATGTATGTAAAATAGACAAGCGTTTTTCTAGACTTTTTTGCTCGAGTTATATTTTATTTTATTATAATTTGGTATATTTTTTTTTATTATAATTTTTCTGCAAAATGATCCTCAATTTGACCCAGTAAACGTGCAACTAAAAATCATTTTTATTGGTCCCAGCCTTTAAGCCCGGCGAAAACTTTATGTATTTGAAGTCGCCGAAAAAAAAATACGAAAAATGACTCAGTGGCGACCCCTACAAAAGTCAAAATACATCGGGTCTATGGAAAGTGAAAGTAACTTTTTTCCAACGTAGAAAAATGAAACTTGGTACATCCATAGGACACCTCAGGGCAAACTGAAAAGTTTATTACAGCCACACTCTAAACTCAACAGAAAATCTACTATGTAAGGTGGAATGCGTGACCACCTAAATCGCACCCCTTGTGCTAAAGGCTTTTCATCTAAACAGCTCCAAATTTGGTCTAGACACGTGTGCCAAAAAAAATTATCAATTTGTTTTTTGATACATTTGTGGCTGTGGTCGTAATGAGTCTGTGAAGAGGCAACCTTTGGGAAATAAATGCCATTTCCCAATTGCCAGGATCCTTCCTTTAGAGGAGGCCCCTCCAGAGCCACGGCTAGAGTCTTATAAAACTCCTCAGAATCCTTTTACCGTGAAGTTTACGCTTTAAAGCACGAGTGCATGTGTCCCCGCGGTCTCAAGGGAGGCGAGGGCCTTTATCGCCGCTTGCGGCTTTAATTTATGTTTCTTTTTTCAAATCTTGTTTTTTAAATGTGTCTTTTATTTCTGTAAAACACTTTAAATGATTCAGTTTATAAATTGTGCTTTAGAAAAATAAATTGCCTTGCCTTATAAAGCCTATATATTTATATACATTTTTATAAAAACTGTAATATTGTTTCTTTGCAAATACATTTCATAATTCAGTTTCATGGACAAAACAAACACAAAGAACAGCAGTGAAACAAAAGAAATAAGAAAAAATTATAATATACACTAACTGATTAAAACTGTTTGGTTTTAAATGTACTAAATAATATTTCTAAAAACAGCTCAAAACAAACTCACTCATTTTGTTTCAAGAATAGGCTCAGCTTATTTAAACATATTATAACTTTTATTTTTATTTCAGATCCATCTTTAAAAACATAACTGTACTCACCAGTTTCTAAAACAGTGACAGTGTTACTTTTAGATGTGACGATATATTCATCCCATCCTCTGCAGGAGTAGACACCTCCATCTGAGACACTGACACGAGCTGAGTTTTCTTTCATTATTTCCCTCTGAGAGTCAGAGACTGAGTTTAGTCTGATCCATTCATAAGTTCCTTTAAAGCCCTCGACTTCACAGCTCAGAGTCACACTGCTCTGTTCTGGGATGGTCTCACTGGAGGTTTTCAGATGGACTCTGCGTGTCTTTGCTGAGGAGAGAACAATATTAGAAAAACACAGTCAGTGAACCACAAAGATGAATGTAGACTTTGGCAAAATGGAAATGGTGATAGTTTTTATGATTTATTTGTTGGAGAAAAAAAAAAAAGCTGCTGTCAAAATGTCTTAAACTTCTCACAAACATGTCCAAGGTTTGATGTGTTTAAAATACTGACCTGTTACCTTCAGTTCTTTCTTTGTGGACTTTATTCCACCTGAGGTCCCACACGAGTAAAAACCCTGATCTGATGTTGACACTGACAAGATTTTCAGTTCAAGTGTGGCAGATGTCCAATGTATCTTATGGTTTGTGTCCTTTGTCATTATTGATCCATCTTTGTAAAAGTACAAATATATCTGACCAGTTTGAACACATCGCAGAGTCACTGAGTCTCCGAGATACAAAGACTGTTCAGGACCCTTTAGAGTCACACCTGTGTAAACAAAAGTAAGGTAAAAATGATTTAAAAACTGCTCTAGAGTAATACTACGATGGCCATGAAGTGCAAACCAAATAACAGAACTGAAAACAAATTAACAAAACTGAAAACCATAAAAAGTAGGTCTTGTTCGTGGACATAATTCTTTCTGCTGATTGGACGAGACATGTGTCACTCTGGTTTCTCTGACTTGTTGCCCAGAACTCTGAATTATAATTGACTGTAGTGTTGACGGTTTCTCAAGTCTTCATGTCAAAGGTGTAAAAGTAAGCCCTGTGTTTTAAGAACAGACTAAAGACAACTGTGGATAAGTGCTACACAAGTCCTCACAAGTCCATCCAGTGCAACAAGGAGATTAAACAAATATAACCTGAGTGTCTGTTGATATCTCTGTGATAAAGCACACTGACTTTTTTGATGCACAGAATCAATACAGCATTATTAATAGTTTATAAAGATGGCAAAAATACTGCATAAATAATCTATACAGTCACTTTAAAGACACCAACATGTCACAGGCAACGAGATAAAATCAAACAAGAGTTATTTACCTTTGGTGTGTTTGCAGAGGACGGCATTGAAGACTGAAATAAGAATTATAAAAGAGTTTATGTCGACAAAGGCCTGACAAAAGTTTCGATGTTCACCTGTTTAAAGTCAAAGTGTTGTAAACTCACAGATGAGCCCCAGAGTCCAGACCAGAGAGGGTCCCATCCTCACATCCAGCGCTCGTCACTCTTCCTCTGACAAACTCCAGCTCATTACAGACTTACATCTACAGCTCACACACAGGAAGAGGAAGGTAGATTTAATAAATATATGTTTAACTTTTATTTTTAGTTCATCTTCCTCTGTTTCTGACTGGTCTGCACTTCCTTTTTCACACATCCCTCACACAGACACTGAACCACAGTTTTCACACATTCAGACTTTTCTCACAGTCGACACATCATGCAAATTATAAAAATAATAGACTACACTTTAAATAATGAATAAACTACATGCGTCACATCTAAGTCAGCAGTTAGCAGTAGAAGTGAACACCTGTAGCACTAAAATATATGAACCTGTTGAAACTATACAATTAAATACATAAATAAAAACATCAAGATTACATTAAAGATTATTGTGAAGATTAAAGGAAATAGATGTTTTACTTCCTCTCGATCCTAAAATGACACTGAGACAAAGATGGAGCAACTATGGACTGTGTTGTCGTCTTGAAGCTGAAGGAGAGATAACATCGTTCATGTTCAGAAACGTGTTAGATTTCTTCTCTTCTGGTAATTGTTGTAGCAGCACACATGTGTTTTGATGTGTTGTGTGTGTCGTGTGTGAACTGAAGTGACAAGTGCAGCACAGAGGGAGTGAGAGAATCACAAAAACACTAAAGCAAATGTGAGTCCTAATGTGTGTGCAGTAAACCCCATGAACATAACACTATCCATGTTTTTAAAAGAATAATACCACAACTGTAATAAAAGTGGAGTGGGCTCCAGGACTAGGTTTGTTCACAAAGACTCAGTGTCCCATGATCCTCTCTTGATGATATGTAGCATGTAGCTACAGTGGCTCAGTGGTAGAGCGGTCGTTGTGTCCTTGGGCAAGACACTTAACCCTCCTTGCCTACAGTGGTGTTCCAGCTGTAACACTGGTGAATGGAACCTTAATGTAAGTCGCTTTGGATTAAAGCGTCTGCTAAATGACTAAATGTAAATGTAAATGGTGTGATTGCAGATGAAGAGTGTGTGTCTGAAGAGGCAGGCCAAAGAGAAAATGGTACACTTTAAAATACAAAATAAAGTGAGATCATTCAAAGTGACTGTGGATAACTTTGTTGTAAAATCTCTCACAGACGTTACAAATGCAATGATTGGGATTGAACTTCAAAACATGGTTGAGTCTCTTCTTTTTGTGTCGAGAAGACGACCAGAGCTGATGCATAGAGTTCACTTTAATTTCAAATGAAAAGTGTCTGATAGAAATAGAAAGACGTCACCCTTTTTCTTTAAATAAACACTTCTGCATTTAATGTGTGAAGTCGACAGAAGCTAAACAGGAAACAAAGGGAAGATACAAGTCACAAAGTGACAGTGCTGCAGTTTGCACCGAGGCTAGACATGAGACGATAAAGTGTCTATAATACATCTATAGTTACACCAACTGGATCTTATCTGATCTATAGCTCTGACTTTATACTTATGAATACCCTTCATGTAAAGAACTGGGAGCTAATAATTAAGAGTTTGACTTTAAAGTTCTTTTAATTAAGTCCTATTTTATCTAATATCTATGTAGTTTATCTTGGAGCACAAGTTAATTAATGTGTGAGAGTGTCTCTGGAGACGAGATATATGATGAATGTGAACACCTACTCCGGTCTCACAGTGAGTGTTAAAGCAGGAATCAGACTCATGAATATAAGTGTCTCTGCAGGAGAGAGAGGAGACAAAGAAGAAGAGATGGAGCCTGGATCAGGTTCAGTCAATGGTCCCTGTAGTTCAAACATCTGCCACTAGGAGGCACTGTGTTCTCATCGAGAGGTGGGACAAAATGTGGGCCTTTTTGGTTTTGTAGGTTTGTACTAAGATCAGTATCAACAAGAAACTTAATGAAAACCCCTCCTGTGTTTAAGTTACACTATTATCTACTTATCATTGACAGAAGTTTTCTGAGCTTTTATGACTTTATATATGCTGTCTTTTCATTCCATCTGCATCTCTAATTTATTTGCCATTGCCACCTTTTTATTATTGTTTTCTTTATTTAGAGAAACTTGTGATTAAAACAACATTGAAAGAAACAACCTCAATTATGTGTTCTAATGTTTTTCTTACAAATCCCATTTGAAAATGTTGTATGTAAACCAATCCCAAAAAGGAAAAAATATAGAAGAGGAAAAAAAACATTTGTGGCATTTTCAAGCCTTGTCTCTGTTGTTGTTCTGTGTTTCCTGCAGGGGGCGCTGTGGCCTCAGACTTTTAGGTTTCTGCAGCACACTGTACACGGTGTTGACTTGATGTGAGTGATCCATGTGTGAGTTTGAAGCCTCTTGTGGTGGTTTCTCTTCTCTCGTCTCTTCACAGCCAGAGCCTTTAGACGCAGCTGCAGCAGGAGCCTCTAAAACACAGTAGATACTCTCTGTTTTCTGACTTTGTTCCTCACGGTTTGGGCTGGAGCCTTGGTGCCTGGTTTGGTTTGTGTGTTCTGTGTCATAATTTTCATAGGAGACCTCAGTTTGACTTGAAGAGACTCTGGGCTGAGGCTGTAGCTCCTCCTCCTCCAGTGGCTGGCTGTGTATCACCTGTGGCTGTTACAAATAATGTTAGTATTTCAGCAGTATTTAAGAGTGTTTTAAATTGTTGGAAGGTTTTACAGTGGGCTTACCTGGTCCAGGTTCTTTGCCAGAAAAAAAACAACTATGATTATTAATAAAACGAAAGCAATCCAAATCCAGATGAAATTATGGGATTTTTTTCTTTCCACTTTATTCTCAGAGCTGAAGCCTGTGAAGACATAAAAACATATTTTAGCACTGAATGAATGACAGTTTAATTAAATACACAGGTGGGTAGTGACTAGATGCAGTTACATTTACTTGAGTAATGTTTGGAAAAGTACACTAGTGAAAGGAGCCTATCCCAGCAACACCCTGGACAGTGGCCATTCACTCTCACAGTTATTCTCTAGAGACACTTTAGAGTTGCCACTTGACCTACACATGCATGTGTTTGGACGGTGGGAGGAACTGGAGTACCCGGAGAGAACCATGCACCCGTTTGGAACAGTACACTTTGCAGTATATATTTGTAAGAGGTAGAAATAGTGGTGGTGGTAGTTTATGTTTCATCTTCATTTGTTTATAAAATCAAAAGTAACCCAGAACGTGTCTTGTCCTTTGACTGAAACGTTTTTTACTCTTACATGAGGAACACTTTTATTACTTTTCAATAATTAGTCCTTTTACTGGAGTTCAGATGTTGAGCCTCCTCTCTGTATACTCATGTCTTTAATACATACACATGACCGCTGTTGTTGCTGGAAATGGAGATGTTGACTCGAGGGAAGGATTTGTTCGATGCCTGACAGTCGTCTTTGTCGCACACTGACCACAGCCAGTCGTTTTGGACGAAGCAGTTCACGCTGACGGTGCACGAGCCGACAGAGGAGTTGGAGTGCAGCACTGTGAGGCTCAGAGCTGGTCCAGGAACAGCCTCTGATGCACAAGACATGAATTATTGAATGGACAAGTGTTTTGAGAAGATGAGCACGCCCTCTACTGGAAAACAGTGGGTGTCACACAAACAAAAATAAACAGATGTGAATGTCTGTATTTATAGTAAAAGCAAAATAAAGGCCCACAAAACACGTGATCAGCAGCAACATATTGTCATTCAAATTCAGAAATCCAGGTAAATCCAGTGCAGTTTGGATTTTCTATTCTTACTGAGCATTTTTGAATCCATTCTTTAATAGGATTTGGGTTGCACATACATTTTGTCACATTAAGCTTCCTGCCAAATAATATCATCCTAACCATGTCTTAATGTGCTTTAAATATGTGTTTAGGTTAGAATCAAACAGATTTGAGATGGATTTGAACATGTTTTAGGTGGATTTGAACAGGTTTTAGGTGGATTTGAACAGGTTTTAGATGGATTTGAACATGTTTTAGATGGATTTGAACAGGTTTTAGATGGACTTGAACAGTCTTTGTGCTCTAAAAGGATTCTTATTTACTCTCCCTCTCACTGAAATAGAGGTTCAGTTTTGGCAGATATAATGAGGTTTGGTTCCTAACAACTGGAGTTCAGTTGAAGTAATCGATAAGTAATGAAAACTACTCAGATTACTTTTATATTGTGGATCCTACAGTGAGTTACTAACTACATTTCCAAACATTTTGTTCTGAACTCTACATATACAAGAAAATATCCACTTACCTTCAACAATCAGTTTGTAAGTGTCCTTCACAAAGGTATAGTTTAACTCAAATAAAAACGTATAAATGCCACTGTCCTTCTCTGTTACGTGTTCGATACATAAAGTAGAATTAAACTGGTTGTAATGGAATCTCTTTTCGTAGATGGGGTTGATGTTTTTGGCAGAAGCAATCCTTGTTTCACCGTAGCTCCATTTGGCATCTTGATATGGTGGGTTACGTTCAACGTCCAGACAGACTGAGCGGCCTTTTAAACGATAAAGTGTCACGTCTGCCTCCTTAGATTTTATCTCTGTGGAAAAAAAGATGACATTTTAAAAATAGCACTAGAGTAGATAATTACTTTGCAAATATGTAATAAAGTTCAACATAAACAGACATAATGAGTAAAAGTTTAAATACCTAAAACAAAACAAAAACAGGTTAACAGCAGCAGCATTATTATTCCAGTCTTCTTCGTGATTATAAATAAGAAAAGTGATAAACTATGGAAAAAAACAGGTCGATTGAAGCACGAAACAAACTTGTGCAGATGTTTTTCAAAGATCAGGAAATGTGCAGATCTGTCAAAACCAACACATCCTGTTTGTTCTGTCGTTCCATCCCACTGCATCACATTTTACGTTCATCTTATTCTCATTGTTAGCAGTATTTAAGTATTTGACAGAAAAACTGTATTTTTTTGGTTAACATGTATCTCATATATACTTTATGAATATACTGTATAACAGGAAATATTACATCAGTGCACGGCTCATACAGTTTATATCATGTAGATTAAGAACATTAGACCTTATTGGACATAATATTTCATAACAGACTTTTGACCAGAGCTGATCGTCATGCTTCATAGAGTTCACTTTAATTTTAAATGAAAAGTGTCTGATAGAAATAGAAAGACCTCAGCCTTTTTCTGTGAATACACACTTCTGCCTTTAATGTGTGAAGTCAACAGAAGCTAAACAGGAAACAAGGGGAAGATACAAGTACATTGATCAAACAGTTTTTTCTAATTCTGTTGTATCCACTTTACGTGACCAACATTCAACATCTTTGGAGGAGGAACTTTCACAGTTTAACAATGCACTTGTTACTAATCTTGACTCTTATGCACCTCTAAGGTCACGTCAGATTTCTTCAGCCCGCACTGCTCCTTGGTATAATGATGATTTGCGCATTAGGAAGGCTGCATGTCGTAAAATGGAGCGTAAATGGCGTCTTACTGGCTTGAATGTTCATTATTTGGCTTGGAAGGACCTTCTGGGTGACTACAGAGCATTAATTGAGACTGAAAGATCTTCTTATTTTTCTCAGACTATTGAAAACAACCAAGGAAACCCCAGACATTTGTTTCAAACCATAAATAGACTGCTTAAAGTTGATACTGCCACCACCTTGCCTGTCTCTCAACAGCTATGTGACTCTTTTCTTAAATTTTTTAACTCTAAAATTGAAAGTGTTTAAACAAATTTCTGCTGCATCTGCTCCCACTGTCTCACTTCTTTGTTCACCTGGGTTTACTGGTTTTCCTTTTACTAATTTTCCACATCTTGATTCTGAGGGTCTGAAAAGGGAGGTATCAAGCATGAAATCTACCACTTGCTTGCTTGATCCTATTCCCTCAAGCTTGTTTAAATCTTGCTTCAATGTTTTGAGCCCTAATGTCCTTAGTATTATGAATCATTCACTGCAAACGGGAGAGGTTCCTGCAGCATTAAAGATTGCTGCTGTAACCCCAGTACCAAAAAAAGAAAATACTACTCTGGAGGATTTTAATAATTTTCGACCCATCTCCAACCTTCCGTTCATGGCAAAAATACTTGAGCGTGTTGTTGCCTTTCATCTACGTAACCATCTCGCAATTAATAACCTGTTTGATCCTCTTCAGTCAGGTTTTCGTAAATTCCACAGTACTGAAACGGCTCTGGTCAGAGTTACCAATGATTTGTTGATGGCTTCTGACTCTGGTGTAATTTCCATTCTCATCCTTCTTGATTTAAGAGCAGCTTTTGATACCGTTGATCATAGTCTATTACTCGCCCGTCTTGAACAAGAGTTTGGTGTGTCGGGGACAGTTTTAAAGTGGTTTAAGTCCTATTTTACTGACCGTTCTCAGTTCATTTCTATGGGTGGTTTCAGGTCTGAGATTAGCTCTGTTTCCACTGGGGTTCCTCAGGGCTCAGTCTTGGGCCCTCTGCTTTTTAACATTTATCTGGCACCACTTGGACAGTTGTTGCGATCGCTTGGCCTCCATTATCACTTTTATGCTGATGATACGCAGATTTATATACACTCAAAGTCTGGTGAACATCTTGATGTTGATTTTCTGTCCGGCTGTGTTTCTGAGATAAAGAAATGGATGAGTACAAATTTTTTGTGTCTGAACAGTGGTAAAACTGAAGTTATGCTTATTGGTTCCCGTCATCAAATTTCAAAAACTGGTTCATTATCTCTGACTATTGATGGCTCTGTCTTGGCTACTCAAGCTAAAGTGAGGAATCTTGGAGTTATGTTTGATTCCAGGCTTTCATTTGATTCTTTTGTCCAGAGTACAGTTAAATCATCTTTTTTTCACCTCAGAAATATAGCTAGACTACGTCCTATGCTAAACTTCTCAATAGCTGAAAAGCTGATGAATTCCTTTGTCATCACTAGGATAGATTACTGTAACGCCCTTCTAGCCGGAGTCTCTAAATCCACACTTAAAAAACTACAATATGTTCAAAACTCGGCCGCCAGGATACTGACTGGGACCAGGGTTTGTAATCACATCACTCCAGTCTTGGAGTCTTTACACTGGCTCCCAGTCCGATTCAGAGTAGATTTTAAAATTATGATGCTGACATATAAAGCGTTGCATGGCTTGGCCCCTTATTATCTGTCGGAGTTGTTAACTCCCTATACCCCAACTCGGAGACTGCGTTCATCTCAATCCAACTTGTTGGCTGTTCCTCAAACACGCCTATGATCTATGGGTGACAGGGCTTTTTCTTCCTATGCTCCTGTCCTTTGGAATTCTCTGCCTCCTGAACTTAGGGAAGCACAGGGCTATGACATTTTTAAAGATAGACTTAAGACCTATTTTTTAAATTAGCATTTGATAGTTGATGTTACTTTTAATTGTTTGAACTTTGTATTGCTTGTTTTTGTATTGCTTGTTTTTTTGTACAGCGCTTTGAGAAGTTGCCTTTAAAGGCGCTTTATAAAATAAAGTTTATTATTATATTATTACAAGTCACAAAGTGACAGTGCTGCAGTTTGCACCGAGGCTAGACATGAGACGATAAAGTGTCTATAATACATCTATAGTTACACCAACTGGAGTTATAGACCTTTAGCCACAATTTTTAGCAGAGCAAATAAAACACTTATTTAATCTGAATAATAATAATAATAATTAAAGCCGCAAGCGGCGATAAAGGCCCTCGCCTCCCTTGAGACCGTGGGGACACATGCACTCGGAGGAGTGCATTTCGTGCTTCAAAGCGTAAACTTCACGGTAAAAGGATTCTGAGGAGTTTTCTAAGACTCTAGCCGTGGCTCTGGAGGGGCCTCCTCTAAAGGAAGGATCCTGGCAATTGGGAAATGGCATTTATTTCCTAAAGGTTGCCTCTTCACAGACTCATTACGACCACAGCCACAAATTTATCAAAAAACAAATTGATAACTTTTTTTTGCACACGTGTCTAGATGATACTCACCAAATTTGGAGCTGTTTAGATGAAAAGCCTTTAGACACAAGGGGTGCGATTTAGGTGCTCACGCATTCCACCCAACATAGTAGATTTCCTGTTGAGTTTACGGTATGGCTGTAATAAACTTTTCTGTTTGCCCTGAGGTGTCCTAATGGATGTACCAAGTTTTGTATTTCTACATTGGAAAAATTTACTTTCATTTTCCATAGGCCCAATGTATTTTGACTTTTCTAGGGGTCGCCACTGAGTCATTTTTCGTATATTCTTTTCGGGGACTTCAAATACATAAATTTTTCGCTGGGCTTGAAGTCTGGGACCAATAAAAATGACTTTAAGTTGCACGTTTACTGGGTCAAATTGAAAATCATTTTGCAGAAAAATTATAATAAAAAAATATATACCAAATTATAATAAAAGAAAATATAACTCGAGCAAAAAAGTCTAGAAAAACACTTGTCTATTTTACACACATGTGTTTAACTTATTTTGCCCAAGTTTGGTGTCTGTGGAATGAAGCATCTATTTTTTGTTGTTTTTTAAAAAAGAGGTGTATTCTAAGTCGGTTCACATTTTCAAATAAAAATGGCCGCCTTCCCGTGTGTGATAGGGTGTGGTCCCCTTTGGCTTTTATGTTCATAAGCCCATGGAGGATGTGTATACCAAGTTTCATTTGCCTACAACAAACTAAAATTTTCACTTCCCATTGACTTTTTCCACATATTTGGGACGTTGCTATGGCAACACATTTATAGATAGGGGGTGGTTGTCATTGGCTTTTATGCTCGTCATGACATAAGAGATGTGTGTACCAAATTTCATGTCTCTATGACAAACTAAATTCTTGGGTCCCATTATAAGTTTGTAGGGGGCGCTGGAGAGCCATTTCTAAAGATAACCCTTTTATTTACATATTTTTGTGTTCAGGTCATGAATGTGCACAAACGCCTTTTTGGGTCCGACTCGATCCGAGAAGGCGTTTAAAAGTTAGGAGACATTTTATTTTCACAAAAATGGCCACCTCGTTACAGGCTTGCCACACCCATACCTGATAAGATATCAACAATAAAGTCACAACTTTGGTTGGCACACGTGTCTAGATGATACTCACCAAATTTGGGGCCATTTAGATTAAAACACAATGATTTGCATCTTTCTGCGCAAAGTGCGATTTTAGTGGCAGCGTTTCACCCACATGGCGGACTTCCTGTTAAGTTTAGGGTGTGACTGTCATTGACTTTTCAGTTTGCCCTGAGGTGTCCTATGGATATACCAAGTTTCATTTTTCTACGTTGGAAAAAAGTTACTTTCACTTTCCATAGGCCCAATGTATTTTGACTTTTCTAGGGTCGCCACTGAGTCATTTTTCATTTTTTTTTCGGGGACTTCAAATACATAAATTTTCTGGGCTTGAAGTCTGGGACCAATAAAAATGACTTTTAGTTGTTGGTTTACTGGGTCAAATTGAGAATCATTTTGCAGAAAAATTATAATAAAAAATATATACCGAATTATAATAAAAAAATATAACTCGAGCAAAAAGTCTAGAAAAACACTTGTCTCATTTACATACATGTGTTTAGCTCATTTTGCCCAAGTTTGGTGTCTGTGGAATGAAGCAGCTATTTTTTGTTGTTTTTTAAAAAGAGGTGTATTCTAAGTCGGACCAAATTTTCAATTCAAAATGGCCACCTTCCGTGTGTGATAGGGTGTGGTCCCCATTGGCTTTTTGTTCATAAGCCCATGGTGGATATGTGTACCAAGTTTCATTTGCCTACAACAAACTAAAAATTTCACTTCCCATTGACTTTTTTCACATTTTTGGGACGTTGCCATGGCAACACATTTATAGATAGGGGGTGGTTGTCATTGGCTTTTATGCTCGTCATGACATAAGAGATGTGTGTACCAAATTTTATGTCTCTATGACAAACTAAATTCTTGGGTCCCATTATAAGTTTGTAGGGGCGCTGGAGAGCCATTTCTAAAGATAACCCTTTTATTTACATATCTTTGTGTTCAGGTCATGAATGTGCACAAACACCTTTTTGGTTCCAACTCAATCCGAGAAGGCGTTTGAGAGTTAATAGACGTTTTATTTTCACAAAAATGGCCACCTCGTTACAGGCTTGCCACACCCATACCCGATAAGATATCAACAACAAAGTTACAACTTTGGTTGGCACACGTGTCTAGATGATACTCACCAAATTTGGGGCCATTTAGATTAAAACACAATGATTTGCATCTTTCTGCGCAAGGTGCGATTTTAGTGGCCATGCGTTTCACCCACATGGCGGACTTCCTGTTAAGTTTAGGGTGTGACTGTCATTGACTTTTCTGTTTGCCCTGAGGTGTCCTATGGATATACCAAGTTTCATTTTTCTGTGTTGAAAAAAACTTACTTTCACTTTCCATAGGCCCAATGTATTTTGATTTTGTAGGGGTCGCCACTGAGTCATTTTTCGTTTTTTTTTTCGGCGACTTCAAAAACATACCATTTTTTCCGAGCTTGAAGTCTGGGACCAATAAAAATGACTTTTTGTGCATGTTCACTGGGTCAAATTTAGGATCATTTGGTCACAATAAAGATAAAAAAAAAAAAAAAAATCCGAGCAAAAACAATAGGCCCTCCCGGCCATCACCGGCTCGGGCCTAATAATAATAATAATACAGTTTTTAGTCCTTTTTTAAAAGTATCCACTGTCTGTGGGACCCTGAGGTGGTCAGGCAGGGCATTCCACAGACGGGGAGCAGCCATGGTTTTTACCTTTGTCCTGGGAGCATGTAGACGGTGCATTTGGCCAGACCGGGTTCTGGAGGTGGTGTGTGGTGTGAGAAGTTCTGTGAGGTAAGTAGGAGCATCACCGTGCAGGCAGTGATGGGTGTGGAGGAGGAGTTTATATTCAATACGGAGGTGAATGGGAGCCAGTGAAGAGTGCGGAGGACGGGCGTAATGTGTTCATAATTCCGCACCCTCATCAGGACCCTGGCAGTCCTGTTTTGTAGATACTGGAGCTTTTGGATGCTCCTGCCAGGAAGTGTGTTACAGTAGTCCAGTCTGGAAGAGACAAAGCCATGGATGAGCTTCTCTGCAGCGAGGAGAGAAAGGGAGGGGCGGAGTTTGGCAATGTTGTGGAGGTGGAAAAGGGAATTTTTACAGATAAAATTGATGTGATTGTCAAAAGTGAGCTGGGGATCAAATTTGACCCCCAGGTTAGTAACAGAGGGGCAGAGTGTACTGTTGTGGCCGGAGAAGAATATGGAGGTAATGGGGGAGGAGTGGAGCTGGTGAGGGGTGCTAATCTGAATTGCTTCAGTTTTTGAACTATTAAGCTGCAGGAAGTTTTGACTCATCCAGGCCTTTATCTCCTCCAGGCAGGACGTAAGACAAGTGACGGTGGCAGAGGGGGTGGAGGAGGGGGTGACCTGTGTTTCATCAGCGTAGCAGTGAAATGAAACTCCATACTTGCTGATGACACGACTGAGAGGGAGCAAGTAGATGATGAAGAGGGTGGGACCGAGCACTGAGCCCTGGGTAGTCCTGTAGTTTATCTTGGAGCACAAGTTAATTAATGTGAGAGTGTCTCTGGAGGCGAGATATATGATGAATGTGAACACCTACTCCAGTCTCACAGTGACGTTTAAAGCAGGAATCAGACTCATGAATATAAGTGTCTCTGCAGGAGAGAGAGGAGACAAAGAAGAAGAGATGGAGGCTGGATCAGGTTCAGTCAATGGTCCCTGTAGTTCAAACATCTGCCACTAGATAGATCAGAGCTGAAGCCTGTGAAGACGTGAAAACATATTTAACATTCCTTTGAGGACAGCAATGTCTGAATTTTGTCAAGAGAGGCCAGATGGTTTGAGAGAGAGGTGAAGGAAGCCATTTTTGTGAAAATGGTAAAGCCCTCTTTGAACAAAGGAGGTGGCCTCAGATTCATGTTGCCTAGTATTTATAACAGTGTTCTGAAACCTAAATCAAAAGAGCTTCACCCTAGAACAACAACCAGCTCCTGAATGGCCACCATTTTGGCTCCATTGGTCGGCCTCTCACAACACCATATCATCAACTCACAGGACTTTACAAACAAAAGCAAACATCTACAACTAGACACAGATGAGACTATTGTTTCCTCTGATGTCACATCACTCTTTACCTGCATACCCACCAATGAAGCACTCGTGGTGGTAAGTAAGAGACTACTACAGGACACATCTTTACAGGACAGGACAAAACTCACCCCGGACCTTATTTGCAGTTTACTGGAGATATGTTGGAACACTACTTATTTCCAGTTCAGAGGTAACTTCTACAGACAAAAACACAGCTGTGCCATGGGATCACTGTCTCCCCGATTGTGGCTAACCTGTTCATGGAGGAAGTGGAGAACAGAGCTTTGGTCTCTTTCCCAGGTGCAGTGCCCAGTTACTTGTTCAGATATGTTGATGACACGTGGGTCAAAATCAGAACCCAGGAAGTAGAAGCCTTCACAGAACACATCAACACAGTGGACAAGAACATCAAGTTCACCTGTGAAGATGCTATAGACAATCGCCTGGCTTTCTTAGACTGTGCAGTGGTTATTTGTGAGGACAGGACTCTCCAAGTAGAAGTTTACAGGAAGCCAACACACACAGATCAATATTTTGCAGTTTGATTCCCACCACCCAACTGGGAGCTTGTGCTGCAATTTATAACATTTATAACAGTGTTTTGAAACCTAAAACAACAAACACAGCACCTGAATGGAGCAGTGTCACTAACGACTCTCACATCAGGAGTCACACTTCCCTTTCAGAGCCAACGACTATGAGACCAGAACAGCCTGGTCCATCAGGTTTGGTTTCAGGGGAAACTCCTCCCTCTAGAAATATAAGCTCAGCTCTCTCACCAGTTGATCTCAGAATTGATAAAGTCTCTTGGAGTTAGAGACGAAACGTCTTTACCTTGAAAACTGAGTCCAGAGGCTTTTACTTCAACCTTTTTTTTTCACTTTATAAGAAATTTTTTTTAGTCATAACTGAGTTGAATTCCTGTGTAAATAATAAAAAAACATTAAGTTGTTTGTTTCATGTTTTTATTTGGAAATATAAACAATTTTTGTAAATAACTCAATAACACAGTCAAATAGTGATAAAGACAAAAGAAGAGTTATAATAATGATCTGGTAAAGTATATAAAGGCAGTGTCCAGTCTATAGCCATAAAAGAAAATACAGACACTTATTGTCCAATGTTCAATATTAACAATGGTCAGAGAAGACAAAATTCAAAATATAATATCTTGTTTACAGTTTTATACAGTTTTTATACAGTTTTACACATTATGTCTTTGAAATGTCAGTGATGGTGTGACATTTGAACAGGAGAGGTTTTCATGAAGATTCTTGTCGACACTGATCTTCCTACAAACCTGAAAGAAAAAAGAAACACCAGAGATTATTTTGTCCCACTCACATTTTGTCCCATTCCTTTAAAGAGAATTAGGACGACCCCTAGTGGCAGATGTTTGAACTACAGGGACCATTGACTGAACCTGATGTAGCCTCCATCTCTTCTTCTTTGTCTCCTCTCTCTCCTTATTGATGTTGGACTGAACCGGTCCTGCTCCACTGATACGTCCACTCAGTGTTTCCTCTGTCCTCAATCTCACATCTGAGAGTGAGCCTCTCTCCAGAAAAGATCTCAGACCGGTTTGGATTCAGACTAACTGTGGTTTTGTTACTTTATGTTTAAAGAAAACCTAATATAACATCACAAAATGTATATTTAAAAAAAATATATAATAACTATAATATACACTTCTTTAAATCTGTCATTGTTTTTTTTGTTTTTTTAATGAATTGCTGGAATTCAATACAACACAAATGATTGAGTTTGACTCTATCGCTCACCACATTTTCTACACACAAACCCTGCTGTGTTGGTCTGGTGATGAACGGTGAAGGATTGGCATTCAGGTGCACGAGCCACAACCACCAGAGAGCGCTTTACTGGCCAGCCAGCTTTAAAAGTGTCCGGCCAAGGTTTTAGCAAACACGAAAACAGCCATCAGTCCACAGTCTGAAGCCTGTACCTGTCAATTAACCAGTGCAGACTACTACCAATGTCAATGTCCAGACTTAGATTTTAGAACGCTTCTTTTTCTTGTTTAGCTCAGAATTTGTGGTAATATGTTATGATGTATTACTGTTATTTCTTGTTTCTTTTCAAATAAAATAGCCTCTGTGTGCTTTAGTTACTCGCAAATTTGACTTCATTAAGATAAAATTACTATACTGTCCATTTTTCTTTTGGCGTCAAGGACAAATTTGACAAGGGATGACTTACAGACTGTTGGCAGGACTAGAGCCCCAGACCAACGTTGATACATGGAGTTGTAGATAACGTATTTGTCGCCTCTTTTGGAGAATATAGAGTAGTGTTTGAACCAAGTAGATCACAGTGTGTAAATGCTATTCTATAGAAAGATTAATATTATAAAACTACATGACTAAACTTTAAGAAGCCATTGTACTTGAACATCAGTGACCTGTGATTAAAACGGCATCAACAAGTGGCATTAAACAGAGACCACAATAGAATCATGTTTTTCACTGCTTTATTTCTCTCAAAACGTGAATAGCATAGTGTTTAAAACCGTACAAATTACTATATTAACAAGAATGACCAATAAATGATTGTTATTTGAATACTAACTCCAGCGTACTAACTGTGCAATCAATAGGGTTTCCAAAAATCACTCGGTGCTCGATTTACTAGACTGCCTGTAGCTAGGCTAACAGGAACATACCAAACACTTATACACTTTTTCTATTTTATTCATGTGTGTTTTACAGAACATAAACAATAGCCTACTTTCCTCTGACCTGTTGAGTAACGTTAAAGTTGCAAATGCATTAGGATAACTGGATAAGTGGTCAAAGCCAGAGCAGACAGTTTCAGACAAACCCTGGTGGTAACCATAGGTGGTAACCATGGTAACAAACAAAACTTTTAAAACTGTGTGGCCGGTAAGGCGCCCTCTGGTGGTCGTGGCTTGTACACCTGAATGCTAATCGCCAGTTTGCTGCTGAAGAATTGGTTTGTAAAGTAGCAGGCGCTTTAAAAGCAGGAGAAAGGACCAATGAAGTCGTGGCTGGCAACACATTTTAACGCGCGCTTTTTAAAGATAGAAGAAGGTAATGTGTGGGAATGAAATAATAACACTGTGGGCTTGTTACCATATATTTTATTGCGAGGGAACCAGGTAATACACATTTTAAGTCTTTCAAAGATGGAACCAGATAATGCGAGAAAACGAGTTAATAAAGTCATAAACCATGACCGCTTTTTTTGTGAGGGAACCCGTTAATGCAGCCCAAAGAGTCCACTACGCTATTAACTCTACTAACGTTAACCCTAAAGCTAAAAAAAAACATGGCCACGACTTTATCTCGTCCCCTCGCATTACTTGAGTCAACCTTTAAAAGATGCGCATTAAAAAGCAGAGCCAAGGTTTCGTTTTGCCGCGTTACCTTGCCCACTTCCTTAAATCTTAAAATGCATAGACCTATCTGTTCCTCACATGTGTTTTAACTGGTCCTCGTGTGGTCGTGTTTTCTTTTTGACGATGCCGGATAATGCGGACATAGACTTCTGGTACATCAAAGTTTCTCACCGCCTTCAAACGTGGGCGTCCTTTTCCGTTTCACAAATGGGCTTCCTCTCTTAACCCCACCCACACTTATCAGAAGAAGAAGAAGCAACAGCTCTTCTGGTTACCTATCAGTTGTTTCCTCTGCTAATGCATGTGTGAAAATATTGAATAGTTGACTCCCTAGAGACACCTCCGTCCTGGGACACTAACAGGATTTTAACTATGGACAGCCAGGGGAGGAAAGTGGTGGTGTGTGACAATGGCACTGGGGTAAGTCAACAAACAAACTCACTTTATTGGTTTCAACTTAAGTCTCATTGAATCAGATACAGGGCCTAGCATTTGTTATTTATTGCGTTTTTCCTGTTATAACATTCACATATATATATCTTTTATAATGTTTGCAGAAAAGTCTGGGTGTAGGTTTCTGCATAGCACTACTATTGCAGGCTGATTCCTCATCTGTCTGGGCTTGTCAATCGCATGTTTTGTGCACGCACAGCCATAAATGGTTGTGATGCTTTCAACTGAGCACACATTGGATGAAAAACAGGAAGAGAGCTCAAGTGAAACGCTGAAAAAAAGACTTCTGCATTGTGACGCGTGAAAGCCTATATTTACACTAGATATGGCTGATATAGAGCATACAGGGGCTGTATGTCCTTTTCCACTTAAATGAATTGCAGCCCTCGGGCTAAGGAATGTGTCTGTGGTCACCTGAACAAGTTGAAACAGTGCCGTGAGAGGTGTAGCCCTGACACAGGCAACAAGAGGTGCAGCTGATGCCATTGACAATATTATTTCATTACTTCACATGCGTTTATGCAACTGTATTTGCATTGAATAAGCTGCAATCTGGTAAAAGCTTTTTATAACACCAAAGTCAGGCTTTGTCTGTTGAGATTAAGTCAGATTACAATGAACTGGGTTGATTTATAAATGGAAATTACATACACAAAGTCACTGTGGTGAGTATAAAAGATTAATATGTAGCCGAACATTGCAGACAAATGTCCCTTTCTTCACAGTTTGTGAAGTGTGGCTTTGCTGGATCCAACTTCCCCGATCACATCTTCCCTGCAATGATTGGTCGGCCCATTATTCGATCAAGCACTAAAGTGGGCAACTATGAAATAAAGGTAAAGCCAGTTTTAAATTGAGAGTTTACATACATTTTCAAGGTCAATTTCAAGCTATTCCTGCACCTTTAGAGCTGTAGTATATTACATAATTACCAGTACAAACTGAATATTATTAGTCTTTATTATAGGCTCTTTTGATTTCTCCATCTAATTAGTCAAGTACATTTGCATTTACCTGCATTTTATTCAAAGGTCAAACACATTTTCAAGGTTTTTAAGCACTAAAATGATTCTTAGTAATGCTATTTTAACAATTTTGAGTCTGGTTATGCACACTCACCCTATATTTTATCTGAGTTTTTTATATTATATTCTTTATATGTTATATGTAAACCACTGTGCTTTGGTTTCCCAGGACTTGATGGTTGGAGATGAGGCCAATGAGTGCCGCTCCCTCCTGGAAGTGTCCTATCCCATGGAGAACGGCATGGTGCGCTCCTGGGATGACATGCTCCATCTTTGGGATCACACGTTTGGCCCGGACCGCCTGAACATCAACCCAAAAGAATGCAAGGTACAAGAATAAAGCTTTTGTGTCTTTCTGGTAAATTTATCTTAAAAACCAAAACAACATGATATTCTTCTTTTAGATTCTGCTGACTGAGCCGCCAATGAACCCCACCAAGAACAGAGAGAAGATTGCAGAGATCATGTTTGAAAAGTACCAGTTTCATGGGATTTATGTGGCTATTCAGGCGGTGCTCACTCTCTATGCACAAGGTAAAACTGTCCACTTTAATGGTGAACTTAACAATTACACTTGCACTTGCATCTGAATTATAATTCCCAAAATGTGCGCACAGGTTTGCTGACCGGTGTAGTGGTGGACTCGGGCGATGGTGTCACCCACATTTGTCCAGTTTATGATGGCTATTCTTTACCCCACCTCATACGCAGGCTGGACATCGCAGGACGGGAGATCACGCGTTACCTCATCAAGGTGGGGATGCATTTTCATACGGTTAACTCTAAAGGCTTGTAACAAAATGGAGCAGTAGTTGATACAAGCTCACTTTTTGATGTTGCGTTCTACATTTTCCATTCTATTAACACAATCCACATACCACCAGTGTTGGAAGTAACAGTGTTAGAGTATAACGGAGTTAGTAACGGCGTTAATTTTTCAGTAACGGAGTAATCTAACTAATTACTTTTCCCATCGTTGTAACGCCGTTATCGTTACTGAGAATGTAAAGTGTCGCGTTACTACAATGTGGTTGAATAAAGCGCGAGGTGTCATGCTTTGGCTACACATCAGCTGCTGCTGGAGAGAGGGGGATGATGACACCGCTGCAAAAGCGATGATTGGCTCAACACATGCTAACACGGCACTTGTTGCTGCTGCTAAACCCAAAGGCAGCTGCGTGAGTTCCAGTGAAGGAGACAGAGCCACTGTTAAAACAAGCAACACTCGATTTTACGTGTCAGCAACAACCACTGCTTTAGTTGTTAGATGAGAGGAGTATTTTAGAATAGATTAATGTATTATTCATTTTCTTTGAGAATGAACAACATGTTAATCTACAGAAAGAGTTTGTTTGTGTTCTGTTTATTGTTCAATAATTTACAGGTACAGAGATTTGCACTTAATGGCCAGGTCTCCCGTTGTTTCTTTTTACACAAGTTTCCATTTGTGTGACTTAATTTTGTCCTTGAATTTTATTTTCAATATTTATTTTTATATGTTTTTATTTCTATGTATATCATATGTCAGACTGCAATCTATTGAGTTCAAATAAATACCAAATGTTCTAAAATACTATATATAGTGCTTTATTCTTCAATCAGTTAATTTAAACATCTTTGTTATTTAAGCTGTTATAAAACGTAATACCATTATAGAACATAAAAATAACTTCAGTTACTTTGCTGAGTAACTGAGTTACTTTTACAATGTAGTAACTGAGTTACTAACTCAATTACTTTTTGTGAGAAGTAATTTGTAACTGTAACTAATTACTTTTTTGAAGTAACATGACCAACACTGCATACCACACACCTTATGTTATACGTCTAAAAGTATTTTTTTGGGGGTCAGAACCACAAACCCCAGGGCAGATTATCCAGATTTGTTACTGTGTATAGCAAAGGTTCTGATCAATAATAATAAAATAACCTGTATGTGATGCTTGTGGAGACACTATTACTGACACTAGATACTTGTTTAATGGGCTACAGCTAATACACCTACATTTTAACATTTAGCTCCTGCTGCTTCGCGGTTATGCCTTCAACCACACAGCTGACTTTGAGACAGTACGGATGCTGAAGGAGAAGCTCTGTTATGTGGGATACAACATCGAGCAGGAGCAGCGTCTGGCCACAGAGACCACCTTCCTGGTCGAGTCCTTCATGGTACGCTCTAGAAATCAAGAAATTATCTTAAGAAATTATCTTAAAATAAAATGCACTTCTTTGTCTTTTCCAGCTTCCTGATGGCCGGGAGGTGCAGGTTGGCGGGGAGCGGTTTGGGGCCCCCGAAGCTCTCTTCCAGCCTCATCTCATCAACGTAGAAGGAGCAGGAGTATCCGAGATGTTGTTTAACTGCATCCAGGCGGCAGACATTGACCTCAGGTGACGACCCAAAGAAATATTAAGGTGAGTTGTATGTTTAATAAAGTACTAAATATGAGATTCTTTTGTTATTCTATACAGGGCAGACTTCTATAAACACATCGTCCTGTCTGGGGGGACCACCATGTACCCGGGCCTTCCTTCTCGAATTGAGCGGGAGATCAAGCAGCTTTACCTGGAGAGAGTGCTGAAAGGAGACACAGAGAAGCTCTCGGTATGTTTCTATAATGGAACAAAGAGCAATATCGCACCTATGTGTCAAAAACCTGATTTCTCCTCTGTTTTCTTTGTTCATCTGCAGAAATTTAAGATCCGTATTGAAGACCCTCCCAGGCGAAAACACATGGTCTTCCTCGGTGGAGCTGTGCTGGCAAACATCATGAAAGACAAAGACTCCTTCTGGCTGAGCAGAGCTGAATACCAGGAGAAAGGCTTAGCAGTGCTGCAGAAACTCGGAGGTGGAATTAGATAAATATAAAACATACAAATAAAGCACAAATATTTCTATCTGAAAGCACCTCCAAACTGCTAATGATATTTTACCACTGTACTATTTTTAACTGAATAGTATGGTTGAAAAATTATTTTCATATATATTTACATTTTACAACACATTTGAGATTGGTTCAGATTGTTGTAAATGGTGATCGTGCAATATGTGTATGGTACATAATAAATACAGTCTTGCTTCCCTCTGGTGGTCAGTTTTCATACTGCTTCAAATGGCCATGAACTCACTTAACAGAACTGCAACAACATCCCGGACATATATTGCAATATGCTTTATTGCGATACTGAATAACCTGACAAAATACAGTAACGTCTTTTTACAGTGAAAAATAGTGAGCTCTCACAATGAACACATGCTTCACGCGCACACACGCCACATTCGCAGAACCTTCACATGTACGTCAAATGAAAAGCATGCAGTTACGTTCAAACACATCACCTTTTCTCAAATGTACCTCCTCAAATCCTTAAAAACTCCAAATATGTTGGAAATCCATACTTAAGATTTGATATCTAGCCAACAAATGCAACAAGTAAAAGTATTTTAAATACACCATATGATCATCGATGACACAGTTGAACAGTCAGTTCAATGACTTGCAGCATTCGCCACCAAAAAGTGGTGACGTGTTCATTTACATTCAACCAGACGTTGACACTCTGGTTTTTTTGGTCACATTGTCCACTTAGTCCAGTTACAACCAAAAAAGTAATGGATTAAAATGTGAAATGAATGCAGTTCTGTAAGGAATAAGCTCTTGACACAGAAAATATTTGAGTACATTCACAAGTCATTCAGAAATCTGTTGCAAGTTGTTAAAAAAGCACAGAAGCTAATGCGTTTCTGTCGCTTGCCTCCTACTCTCCATTAGTCCACCTGCCAACAACACTTAATCGAACACTCAAGCAGGTGGGAGTGCCTGTGCGTCTTCTCTTAAAGTAAAAATAAAACCATCTCTGTGGGCCAGTCTAAAAATAAACTACCTTTGAGCTATTACAACCTATTTCCTCTTAGAGTAAAGACCTGCTGTGTCACTAAATGGCCTTTTTAGTTCAGTGTCTCATCACTTTGGTTTGGATGCTTGGTCTTGTTTATAAAACTCTACTCCAAGGGGCACAGGAAAGTTTGTTGATCAACATTTCATCCAAAAATATGCAGACTAACAAAAGTAAAGCAATAAAACATCCAAGGGAGATCTTCCAGGCATACAGTGAAAGGGTTACATCACAGACGGTTTGCCTTTTCTTGTAAAATACAGGAAGTGTTTTTTGTTTCCAGGCAACAGTAGTCTCATAAAATTAGTCTTTGGATTAGAGCCTCCTCACATTTTGGTGATGTAATCTTTTCAAAGTATAAGTCTGGGTTCAAATAACAACTAAAACCATTAAATATACATTTCCATGTTACAAATAGTACACTCTTGTACAAAAGCAGCCACACCGAGTGGTACATAGTACAACTTTTGGCAACAGTCTCTCTGTTGGTCTTGCTCTGCTGTGTGTGTGTGGGTCCTTTAGGGAAGAGTTTACCGTTAAAGGTCCAGACCCATGACGAGATACAAGACATGGGTGAAGAGGAAAGACAGAAAAAGACAGATAAAAAAGAAGAAAACAAGGTCTTCTCCTCCTCCTGCCTCACTCAGCTCCCTTCCTCCCACTCACTCCTCACACACCGACTCGCTCAGGTCCACGGCGCCACCTCTGGTGAGCCGCCGCATCTTGCTGAAGTCGTGGTCCGTCCTCAGGTAGGAGAGCGAGGGCCCTCCTTCACTGTGACTGGCCAGGTCCTGGGGCTGGGCCTGAGGCGGCAGGGCCCTCATCTCCCCGCCGCTGCGCCAGTACAGCGTGTACTGCTGGGGGTCCGACACTCCGAACGTGGAGGCGCACAGCTGAGCCAGGGCCTGGCTCGTCTCCCCGGCTCTCCACTGCAAGGTCCGCACGGCGCTGCGATCCCCGTCCTGGAACAGTATCCGAACGCACCTCTAGAGGGAGAAAGGAGAGAAAACAGTGACTATACGTTTTATGTAAAACACAGGTCAACAGGCTGATGGATAGAGGGCAGAGGAGGGGGTGGAGAGGGAGAACAGGACAGCAACGCAAGCACATTCACCATAATAAATGACGTTGGTAATGTCAAAGATCTCCAGTGGAAAACAAAGCAGCTTCTTCCCACACACCCAGGCAACACAGCTTCACATGAAAGGCACCTTTCTGCAATTGCTCATTTTGTGCTACTGCCTCATTAATCCACAAGACCTCATCAAATAAAGTAATCCCTTAAGCTTGCTTTACTCTGCTCTGTTCAGCTGAAGTTTTCCAATCACAGCTGTGTTAGAAAAACTGAAAAACTTTTATGACAAATAAAAACATTACCAAAACACATACTCTTTTAACAATTGCTACTCTTCAAAACACTTATGAGCAATTGTCTTGAACCTGGGCTATTATATAACATCACCAAGAGCCACCTACAGACATTTTCCTTTTAAAAATAAACATACTGAACATAATCCTTTCAGCAAATACCCAACTGTGAGAAACAAGTGATAATCCTGGTGTAACACTCACACATCCCATTCACACAGACCTCTTGAACACAAAGTGGACAAATATATAAAAACACACAGAAACATCACAGTAAAATCAACAGGTCCGTCAGGGGAAAACTTACAGAGTCTCTGAGCTCCTCACTGTCCGTGTGCATATTGTGTTTGCCTGCTTCGATGGGTAGATGCAGCTCAATAAATTTCATGTTATCTGACCGCCCACTTCTTCATAGCACTTGGCTCACTGATCCTCGCTTGTGTCAGTGGAAAATCTGGCTGCCGGGTGAGTTAGACCGGCTATTTGAAGCCAGGAGAGGCACCACGTGACGAGACACAAACGTTGGGGATGACAATGCCTTTTTTTTTAATGGCATCTGGCTTTGGACGGTTTTACCAATCCGATGGCTCGTAGGGTGATAACAGGAAAAGCGTAGGTAAATGTATTAGTGGACTACAGTCGTAAGCCTGGTGAATGTGGGGATTACCTCTAAAAATGTCTACAATCTAATCCTCACAAATGAATTGGAACCGTGTTTACATGCAAAAGAGGAGGAGCCAAGTGTTGTGTGATTTTTGATTGATAAGGCTTACATCAAAACAATACATTTTACCAGTTGCAAGAAATATAAAAGGTTAGAGAAACAATCAGATCAGTTCAGATGTGGGTCAGTGTTGCTTACTCCAATGACCAAAAATGGGACAATATGAGTGCATCTTATTTTAATTAATACAATGCCTGACCTATTTCAAGGAGCCATGTTTTGTCAATGGGGTTTTAAAATGAAAATCAGGCAGTATTGTATTATCTATTTTCTTAAGAGCAAGAGAGAGTTATCATTGTATATATTTCAGCTCTAAACATAGTCAATACAAACGAATTTAAACGAGTAATGTCATATGGATGTTCTTTCAGTAACAGAACTGAAAATTATCACCAAAGGTCTCTAATGTGTGAAGTAAGACGTAATGATTATTAAACCCCACAGGGAGGGCACTTACAAAACTACAAAGCTTAGTCATTTTAAATACTTAAAACAGAGTTTGTCAAAAGGTAGATCCACTTATAACTAAAATAGTCAAAGTCTTAACCCAGTGCTATTGGAAATATGTGCCACAAATGCAAATGTAAGGATTTTACAGTAAAACTACACATTGAAATTGCAGTTGAAATACTCATTGGTTTAATGTTTCCACAATGTGCTTCAGTCTTGATCTGGTCTCATCTGTGCCTACACAGTCAGTTATATGGTACAAACCTGGCTTTGCTGGTTCTCCTTCTGCCTCAGGGCCTCACGGCTGCGTCTGATGCTCCACTCCTGCAGAGCCTCTTGAGCCTGAGGCGTCATGAAACCGGACACAGGCTTCTCTCGGTCTAGGTTCTGGATCAAACACAGGCTCGCGTATACACTGGTCAAGTAGTAGCCACCTGGACAATGAACAGAATATACAGTACATTAAAGGCTTTGGGAAACGTAGACCACACGGAACTAAACTTAACTAAACTAGTAAACTTAAAGTTATGAATAAAAAATATCACACAATTCAAAAATAAGTCTACAAGTGCTACAATGGTCACTTGTCCACTATCTTCATGTTTTATGTTTGTTGATATGTCATACCTTCACCATCAAGCCACGAAGGCTCCAGAAGCTCCATCATGTACTCCACCTCGAGCAGCAGTTGAGGCCTGTTACACTCAACAATCACATACGACAGGGGTGGCAGGAAGTCATCCCAGCTCACTTCCTTTCCTATCAAATAGATAGACAGTAACAGAATGTGAGTAATCTTAAATTATTGAAATTTTAACTGCACCATTTTCTATGTAAAGGTACAATAATCTGTCTGCAAGTCCATTAAAGCTGGGAAAGTATACTGTGTAGGGGACACCATATAGGGGTTCAGGAGGGCCGTCTAAAAACCAGAAGGTTGGCGTTTCAACCTCGATTCCTTCCATTCATGCTGTTGTAGTGTCCTTGGATAAGACACTGAACCCTACCTTGTCTCCAGTATTGGCAATACTAGTGAGTGAATGAGCTCCATTAAAAACTATTGTTTAGCTGTCATTTAACTTCCCTGGGGAGCAGTGGATCAGTGATAGAGTGGCTGTCCTAAAACCAGAAAATTGGCGGCTAGATTCCTGCTCTCCCTGCTTCATACTGTTGTTGTGTCCTTGGGCAGCCCCCCTCTGTTTGCCCCAGGGGTAAATTTGTGTGAATGGAAGCATAATGTTCCTGAGAAGGGTACAAACAAGGGTATATCAATGGGCGATATAAATGCACACCATTCAATATCTTTAAGGTGGCCCCATTTTTAACAAAGGCATGGATGAATGCGAGCCAATTTTCAATGTTACTTGACCTGTCCTAATGTTGGCTGGTTGGTACGAGTTGTTTTATGAACCAAAAACAACATTGAAATATGAAATAAAATTTGATTAAATCTCCTCACCGTGCAGGACCCCCATGGCCTTGTGCACACACTTGCAGACCTGCAGCAGTAGCAGCACTTTATCGATGGGCGAGTGTGTCCTCTGCATCAGTGTCAGCTTCTGCTTCACTCTCTCCACCTCACGACTGTCTGGGACCCCCGTGCGGACCCCTAGCTTCTCCATGGCGCCGTCCCCTTTTAGACGCAGCATGTTCTGGGTCAGGCTCTGGTTCGAACCGTCCTGGTTGTGAAGCTCCACCAGAGCCTTGTTGAGGTGAGACCTGAGGGGCCGGAGCACGCAGGAAAACATGGCCCGCTCCAGAGCCAGGTCTGTGGAGAACAAGGAAGGGCAAAGGTTAGAGACAATAAATGCTAATGAGACAAACAAGATAAGAGTTAGCTAGTAATAGGAAATTAGTTTTTAGGTAGTCAGTTAATAGATATGTACTATGTGGCTCATTGGTACAGCGGTCGTCCTATTTCCAGAAAGTTGGCGGTTCAATTCCCGCTCTCCCCACAGTTTATACTGTTGTTGTGTACTTGCCTCCAGTGGTGTTCCAGCTGTAACACTGGTGAATGGAAGCTGGATAAAAGTGTCTGTTAAATGTAATGTAATATCTTATGATATATCAAAGACTTAGAAGTACAAGAGATGGATTCCATTTGCATTAAATAAATATGTAAAAATCTCTTGTGGTGTTGATTTAATACAGCTGCTTGCCATAATTTATTCTAAGTTAGTTGAACATGTGGGTTGCAGCTTTATACTTGATAATCAGTGGCTTACTGTATAACTGTATTACAGAAAGAGAGGGGGATAAAATATGTAAAAAGAGTAGGATAGAGGTAGGCATCTGATTCATGGGATTATGATGGCCACCCTTTGCTTACCAAAAAACACAGAACACAACAGGTACTCCCCCTATTTATACTTGCAATAATGTTGTAGTCAAAACCGTATTAACCAAGACCAAGTCAAGACTGAGACCTGTAGCGACAGAGAGTCAGGACGTAGATCCCAAGGAACACAATTTGTCCTTTCTGCAATGTAATAATACAAAACTGCACTATTACTAAGGTAGTGAGTTCAGAGAAGTCCAATTTAACATTTGATCACAGGTTTCCAGTAAAAGAGTGAGTAATTCAATAAAGCTTCCTCTTTCCATCAACTCCAACCCTTCCTTCCTTCAGATAAAGTCTGAGATGTTTTAGTGCAGAAAGATTTGATACATTTTTAGCTTGTCCAGGAAAACACCATTTAAGTTTAATTTTACATCAAAGACAAAATTTACTTTGGCCGTTGTTGCTTGGTGAAGGACATTGAGGTGGTTATTGACACTTTTAGGGTTGTTGTTACTTGGCGGTATTAGTTAGTTTTAGTTAGTAGTTTTGAGTTTCTTTTCCCCTTTTTTTTTCTTTATATAGCACTCTGTTTTGCTGTAAATGAAGATGACAAAAGCAGATCAAAACTGCAATTAATGCTCTAATAACAAATTAAGGTGCACAAAACTGGGCACTTGATAAAACAGCTGAAGATTCAACATGGCTCTGAAATCTGTGTATGGTTCATAAATATTTAGTACGTCTATCTGTTCTCAGTATTGGCTACTAATCATATTCAAAAACCCGACTCCTCTACGCCTAAGAATTAGACAAGACGAGTAAAAATGTATTTTTTTCTAAGATGATATGATGAAGAGTTTTGAAACAGAGAGCAGCACTACACTACAACACTATCATGCACACAAGCACATGCCGGTTCTGTTTAAACTGTCAGTGGGCAGTCTTGTTGGAGTGGGTAACAATCCATGAGTTCACAGTGTTTTTCCGCTCATCGTCGTTATCATATGCTCCCTGCAGTACGCCCGCCCCATGTCCCCCCTGTGTGCCTCACTACATCATTTACCCTCACGACTCTCCCTGTAACTCATTTACTGTGGGGAAGATTACAGTTACGCGCAACAACTTGAACGTGGCAGACTTTTGAAGCTCTCACTCACAGGACTGTATCTGATTACATTTTCCAAAGTAACCTGCCTATTTCTATCCCTCCCTTCCCTCCCACCTGCCCCTGAATCGTGCCGCTCTTCGAGTGAGCGTAGGACTGTGATATCTTTTTATGATAAACGAGGGGGAGAGAAAAAAATGCAAATGCCTCCCACCGACGCAAACCGGGATAAATCAGAATCAGGAAGAAGAGGAGGGTAGGAAGGAAAGGAGGAAGGAAGAAAGCGGCGTACAGTGTCTCTCTTTCCCCTGAAGGATTTTGAACTCACCAACCATCACTGCACATTCACACACACACCTGAAGAAACGCACACATAGCACCCTCCTGAAAAGCAAAGCCCACGCACATGAGGCTGTGTCAGAAGATCTAACTACAACTCTCCCAAAGTAACACCCAGCGTCGTCTTTACAATCATGAGAAGCCGCTCACGTTGTTGAATCCGATACACTGGAGTGCGGCAGGGCTTTCCTAATGTTGTTTTCTAAATACAATGATGGCTCGGCCCCCCCACGCAAAACTACTTTGTGTTGACAGTGCCTTTCAGCAAATCCTGAGCAGCCCACCATTTACTAAAAACACTGTCTGTGTCCTCTGGCAGGAGACCTATTCAATCACTGCTTTCTAATACTGTTATTTTTCACATTTTCTGTCAGTCCTATGCTCTGTTGTACTGAAGAATGCATGTTTTGTGTCACTGATACCAACTTATTGTGATGCTATGGTATCTACACTGTAAAATCAAAGTACCAGACTGGTGGGGCTGGTTTAGTTCAGTGCTATGTTGTTTTTGACCCCACAGATTTAGAGAAAGTCAGTGCTTATGCCCTTAATGTAAATTTTAACATCCAGTCACCTGGATGCTACTTTATACCACAAAATAAAAAGAGCAAACTATGAGATGGTTCATGTTGTACCTGTCTCATTCTCAGGCACCAGTGTCTCTATTGGAGGCTCTAACTCTCCACTTTCCAACAGGCAGCACTTGGCCTGGGACAGAAACATCCTCATGCCCTGTAGGAGCTGGACAGAGGTCACACGTGACGAGGAAGAAGACGATGAGGACGCCAGGGTTTTTAATGCCTCCCTTTGAGACAGAAGGAAGTCCTGAACCATGCCCCCGAAGATGGAGCGTCTGTCCCGGGACAACTCCTCTACCAACCGCGTAAGACGTTTGTCCGGCGCAAAGAAACACACAAAGGCCTCGCTCATTCGGTGCAGCCCGCCTCTACCCCTGGAGCGGACGAGGGGCGGGCGCTCGGAGGCCTGAGACTGGGTTTGGGACATGCTTTCAGTGTCTGAGTCTGAGTCCATGCTGCTGAAGGAGCTGCTGCTGTCCAGTTCGGCTAAAGACGGAGCCGGACGTCGCTCCAAAGCCAAAGCTGACACCTCAGTGCTGGACTGTAACACTGGGGCCGACTGCTGGGGCGCTGGCGACTCCTCCTCTTTACCTGCCTGGGACAATGTCAGGGTATCATAATCATTACCATATCAATATGAGAAGAGTAAAGTTGGTGTAAACTTCTCAAACAAACACTAATTACTTGTGGCGTATGGACGGACATCATGTCGTCCTCCTCTGCAGACCCAGGGGACACAGCGGGGGTTCTCCTAAGGACCCCAGCCCCAGGGCGGACCCTCCTCTGTGAGTTAGCTCCGGTCTTCTGGAGCCTCTCCGACCCGTCCGGCTGATCCTCTGACAGCGTCGGGGAGTAGGAGCCTCCGCCTTCGAGGGACAGGTTCATGGAGGACTCGGACAGCCGCAGTCTCATGCTGCGTTTGAAGCGGTGGCGTTTGTTGGAGGCGCTGTGGTTTGCGAGCTGTTGTTGCTGGAAAAGAGCGCAAACCGGATGCTTTTGTTCTATATTTGTGAGAATAAGTCTTCCTCTTGTGCTATGTGTAACAAAACATGCAAGTTTATCATTCAATGTTTTCTAATACCAGTTGTTGGCAGGACACTACATCGCAGTTTGTTTGTGGCCTTAATATGTTCCAATACCAACCTTGTAAATCTCCAGCTGCAGGAAGAGCGGGTTGATGAAGCACTGTTTGCCTTGTTTGCCTCGTCCCACATTCAAACTCCAGTCCTGGTTCACGACCTTTAGGCTCAGGCTGCTGCTGGTGGACGGCCCCTGGTCAACCGGGCCGTTTTGGATTTCTGAGGCATTTGGCGAACTCCAAAAATCTAAAAGATAGTTCAAAATAAATACAACCACACCTCTTTGAAATTGTTGTGTTGTTATACGCTTATAAAAAAATAATCTGGTGATAAACCATTGTATCAGCAATAATGAAGACAAGAATACATCTATGCAACTGATATAGGCTAGAGTGGCTTCCGTAATGTATAAGCCAAAGTAACACAGTATTATTTGACTTAAATATCATTTTTGGCTGCTAAACTAATATTAATCCAACATTAAATAGTAAATTAAACCAAAATATTTTATGGTAGGAAATCCCACTTTGAACTGTTTTCTGCTGTAGCAATGCTATGAGTTAGCATGCTAAAACAGATATGCTAACAGCGAATGAATCAGCTTAGTTTTAATCACTTAATTAAAAAGTTTTCTTTCTACCTTTTAAGCATTTGTAATAGAAAATTGATAAATGGACACAATTAATCTGAAAACTAAATCAACCTGTCATCTAGCTAGTTAGCAGCAACCACACTTTAAAGATAGGGTACAACTTTTTCTGTAAATAATAACTTAAATTTAAAAGATTTGGTCATGTTTGCTGAAGTGGCATTCTTGAAAGAGACTATTTTTGTTGATGTTTTTATTTTTCCAGACGTACAGGCCTGAGCTTGTACCTTGTCCCATGTGAGAGATGGCCTCCAGCTGCCTGTGAGTTCGAGGCTTTAGTGATGGCCTCTGGGAGCTGCAGAGGAAACGGCAACACATCCCTGCCCCAAAAAAGAGACAAGATTAAACCAACATTGACACGAGTTACCCTCCTGCCACCAGGCCTCTGTCCTTTTCACAGGATTTGGTATACAACTGTGTGGATTTACTGCTTATAGGAGCATTAGAGAGGTTTAATCAAATTATTGATTAAGGTCAGGAGCTGGTCTGAATAAGACTGAGTCAGAACTCTCAGGGGACACTAAAGTTTGTCACAGAATGACTAAACTTAAAGAAATGAGTCTTGCTCTTTGATTCAAATCAAGATATAGCATCCAATTACAAATAATGATGTTTACAATTTAGTGGCATTAGATGTTAATGAAGTCCCTGTGCTGTTTTTTATCATTAAAAAGCACATGTAGCCTTTACATTAAAGCCACACTGTTACATAGCTGCAAAATCTTGCAAGATCAGCACACATTTACATTTACATTTATTCATTTAGCTGACACTTTTATCCAAAGCAACTTACATTGTTCTAATGGAATTACCAGTGTTACAGTCACTGGGGGCAAGGTGGGTTAAGTGTCTTGCCCAAGGACACAGCGACAGTATGAACTGTGGGGAGAGTAAGAATCGAACCGCCTACCTTCTGGTTGAAAGACGACCACTCTACCCACTGAGCTACTGCCGCCCCACACATTTTCACCCAGCCTTTACTTACTGAGACGTAACACTCCAATGTGAATCTGTAGACAGTGTGGTAATGGGTACAAATCCAGAAAAAAGGTTATGTTGCATATAACCCAGAAAATGTAGCAGTAATACACCTTATTCATTACATTTTTTACAAAAAGGCTTCAGTTTTGTGGTATTCAAGCTTAGTCGGTATATGGTCTTAACCCTGATAACAGCTGGTTTATTTGTTATTTCATTCTTGTGGTTGGAAGGAAATCTTTCCTAATTTAATTTTAATCTCTCTAAAAACCTCTTCATGCTTTCTTTACCAAGCACTAGCAAACCCATTAGTTTGTTGGATGAGACCTGGATGTTGTCTTGATCTTGTCTGGCATTATCTCATGCATATCATATGCATCAGAGATTGTATATAGTTCAGTGATGCAAACAAAGCTGGTGTTTTAATGTACAGCCAAAGCATTGATTTGAATGGCTCTGGAGGTTGATTTTTTAATGGGAGCGATTGAATTCATGAATAATTTAAAAGCAGTATGTTTGAACTGGATTGTAACTATAACTAAAGATACTATATTTGAGTACTTTAGTCATTGCAGTGAGTTATCATCTCCCTTTTCTGTATACATCTATGTACATTAAGATGATAGAAGTAATACTCTGCAAAAGCCTAGATGAAAGGTGACTGAAAAAGCATCTGAAAAATCCACATGGCACTGAAATCTAGCCTAGATACCCTCCGGTCTCAGACTTTGTTTGGCCTGGGTTAGTGTGGCCTTGACTACAACACTGTGCCAACACCCTACTATAGTGCAGCCAAAAGAGACCATACATTTGGGCAATGGGCCTACATATGGCTCCATTCATCTTTTGAACAGGGCTTTATAGGTTTCTTAAGACCGTCTCAAAACCAAGACCAGTAAAAGCAACTAAAGTCCAGTCTTTCTCAGCAGTATAAAACATTACCTGCTGATACAGTAGAAGGCCACCAGTCGACACAAGTCGGGGAAGCTGAGTGCCGAGCTCTCCAAGGCAAAGGCTGTGAACACAACGGAGCGTTTGAGTGACAGCTAAGGACGCAACGGGACACTCGTAAAATTTAACAGGGTATATGTTGACGGACTGGAAATAATTTGGAGGAGCCTCTCCACAGAGAGCGGGCAGAGGAGTTGGTGCTGTCAGGTAATGGTGCACTGTGGCTTGTTTTTATACTCACTGGAGTCCTCCTCGCAGATGAAGCACTCTTTAACAGAGGAGGCACTTTTGTCCGTTGTCACTCTCAAACACAGCACCTTCCTCTGGCTCGAACTGCATTTACGCACCAAAAAGGTCTGAAAACAGAGACAGAAACAGAGAGAACAGAAATGTATCAATTATACATTTAGGTTTTTACACATCCTCCTGTGATAAACTGTGTCGGGTGATGTCCTGTGAAAACCAGGTAAATAATGTCTAGCATGTATTTAATAGAGCTCTATACAACACTGATTCAAACTTGTGAAATGTGGTGTGAAATATTATCTTCAACATATGCATCATAGATTGTATTATAGTACAGTCATGCAAACAAAGCTGGTGTTTAATTTACAGCCAGTTCATTTCTTTTGGCTCTGGAGGCTGGATTGAGCACAAAACGTCTTTCTATGGACCTGAATATGAAGGAGCAGCGTCTCATGCCACAAGTATACTGTGTGTTTGGTTATTTCCTCTTGTTATTTATCAGAATAATCAGACTTATCTGTGGACAACAAATGCCAGAAAGACCAAAATAACCTTATCTTGTCATTGTATTTGAGAAATAATATGTTTAATCATTTAATAGCATATTGTATTAGGCATTATCTGTTGAAAAAACAGGACCTTAAGACGTAAGACCGATCAAATGATCACTTCTGAAAAGGGAGCCCTTTCATTGGTTGACACTGATGTCAATTACCACTGATAATACAGAGAAAGTGGCTATTCCAGCACTGGCTACGTCACTGAACTCTGAGCTAGAAGTTTAAGGAAAGCTCTAAACCTGGGTTTGATGGACCTGGGAGTATTTTTTGGTGGCAAATGTTTGAAGGTTGTGTTTAAAGTTTATTTTGATTTAGAGACAAATTTAAATGATGCATGGTTGACACTTCAAAACCCACACATCCAAAAGCTCATCTGGGCTTGTCTTTAGTGAGCCTCACCCCGACCGGTTCTCGCAGCAGGATGTACACAGCAGAGTCCTGGTTCAGAGACAGTTGTAGCCAAACAGGATGAGTGATCAGCAGACGATCCAGGACACTGTAGACCCTCTGGGACCCTCTGGTACTGCCCCCGTCCTGCATCTGCAAAACAAGCATTAAACCGTCACGCTAAAAGCCTCCATACATTGTTTATTATGCACTGACACACATTTGGCAGGGGACTCTTTGGATCACAATCTGAACAATATGAGTGACACAGACGTCCCTCGAGATCAGTGACTGTGATATTCACCACATTAACATAAACATTTGTTTTTCCAATGTTCAGATTGAGATTGAAGATTGAATTCATGAATGATTTTACATATTTTCCTCAAGAAGCAGTATGTTTGGACTGGATTGTTGCTATAACTAAGTTTTGGAAAAAGGTTTTGGTACGTCAATATATATATATGAGTATTTAAGTCACTCTATATAGCTCCTTTTGGACATATTGACTTTAATACATTACTTTGACATAGAAGAAAAGTTGAAATGAATTCAGTCTATAGCGAATAAGGCTCTGGAGTAACATCCACTGGTCAAAACAAGGACAACATCTAAACTAAATAAAGACTGAAGCAGGACTCAAATAACGTCAGGACTAATTGAGGAATAAACACCAACAAACCGAGGCTAAATTCAAGACCAAACCAAGATTAAGACCATGTTTAAAACCTTTACAATTATTATTTATTTTTTTACAATTATTTTTAGGTTTGATTTTAGCCTTTAATTGGACTATTATTATGAAAGGCTAAGAGTAATTGTCACATTGAAGATCATAATTATTGCGATTTAAAGAAGTTCTTTGCAATGTAAATTTGCATAATATAGTGCAGCCCTACTGTTACTACACCAAATGAATAAATTAATACTCAAACCTGCATCATTACAGCAACAATATTGTGCAAATTTAATGTAGAGCAGCCTAAAAAATATGAGCAAGTTTGTAAATAGATAAAAAATAGGATCTCTTTCCATATAAAATACACAATCTGTACAAAGCAATAGTGAAAGGTGCTTTGAAAAATTACACAAACCAATTGTCTTGCCATCAGTTTCTGGCAGGGACTTGCAGTGGCCACAGTCTCTGGTGTCAAGGCTGCAGCATATTTCAACTAAAGCGTCTTAGGATCATTTTAATTGACGGAGCAAAGACAACACAAACTGTTCCTGGATGCTTCACCCTTATATTTTTCACAACCATAACATTAACACATCATAAACAGAGTTTAGAGAGTTTAAACTGTGTGCCAACCTCAGAGCTGCAAGAAAGCCTAAGTCAAACATAAGTCAAGCACAAGGTGAGATTTTATGTGGCCCTCAGCTTCAGAGATAAAATGTATTGTTTATGGCTCTAACAGTAGCAGCTTTATACAAACAGCTGGCCAAATCCTGTTCAAATCCCACAAAAACCTGTTCAAATCCCAATAAAACCTGTTCAAATCCAACTTAAACCCGTTTAAATGTAACTAAAATCTGTTCAAAACTAACTAAAACCTGTTCAAATCCAACTAAATCCTGTTTAAATCCCAATAAAACCTTGTTCAAATCCAACTTAAACTTGTTCAAATGCAACTAAAATCTGTTCAAAACTAACTAAAACCTGTTCAAATCCAACTAAATCCTGTTTAAATCCCAATAAAACCTGTTCAAATCCAACATAAACTTGTTCAAATGCAACTCAATCCTGTTCAAATCCAAATAAAACCTGTTTAAATCCAACTAAATCCTGTTCAAATCCCACTAAAACTTGTTAAATCCAACTAAAACCTGTCAAATGCAACTCTGTACTTTGTAAAAAGTGTCAGTCCTTTGAAATTTTCCTTTCATCAGAAGTGGCCCTCTTTGCGAAAAGTTTGGACAGCCCTGGCCTTAGTAATACTTGTCATGGGTGAAATTATACTGATTACAGATTTGAATGTCATTATTTCCCCGGCTCAGGAACAGCAAGAACTGAGTAAAAATCTTTCATGTGAGGGTGAACAGATGAACAGTTAATATGCTCTGACTCCAGACAGAGCGACCTGAGGTGGGTGTGTTAATGACTGAGTGTCACGGCAAGAGAAGATTTGAAAATGTCAACTGAGAAAAGTCCGACGCGTGGATGAACATCGTGACAGCTGCGCCATTTGATTATGTGTGTATCTTGTTTTTTTTTTTTTTAAACCCAGGTCTCATTAGAAAAACACTGTAAATTATTTTGTATTTGAATTTAACTTAGCTGTAAACTAAACACTTAAATGTGTTAAAAATGTGAGCCGTACATCTCCCTCTCGTTTCTCAGATTGGCTCGCCGCTGCATGTCACACTGTGTGGGCTGCCGGCGAGTGTAGCAGCAGATGGTCGCCATGGCAACGCGGGCCTACACATCCTACCAGGCGAATTCCCACTCAGCGAAAAACACCCTTCCGATGGCAACCTGGTTATGCTTGGTTATTTTTTGGTTGTATTGTTTCCAACAGTATCTGAACGCTCTCTGTGTTAAAGTCCTGACAGTTATTTTTTATATGCCCCTCCTCCTTTTCCATCTCCAAAACTCATCATAATACAAGTAAATAGTTAAAAGAAGTGAGGATTATTTTAGTAAATTCCCTGACTGCTGCATCCCTCACATCGGAGTGCAAAAGTAAAATCCAATGCTGAAGCCCATTAGGGAAGCTTTATGAATATATTGTTTTCATTCAATAACACCTTTGAGTTTTTCTACTTTTTTTTCTTCCCCTCACCTCCTGGCACCTGTTACGTAAGTCTCTCTCCCGCCTCTCGGTGCTCAGAGGGACCATTAGCGGCAATCGGTACACTGTATTTGAGTGAAAGCAAATGGAGAAAATGTCAGTCACTAGTCGTGAGTAAAATGTGGCTCTGGCTGAAAGTGACTACATGAGTGACGACAATGTACTTTCTGTTGTTGTTGTGCTCAAAGATTCCATTGTGACACAAATCTACAATCTGTGTTCATTCATCTTCAGGACAAAACACAGTGAGCAAAAATATCAGGCACAAAGTAGAAAGAGATGTGAGTGAAGCTAACAGCAGAACACTTAAAACATCTGAAATGAGTCAATTATTACTTTTAATCTGTCAGACGATTGTCAAAATATCCCCACCTCTCTGTGTAATTATATGTTTTTTTTGTATAGGCAAACTTGTTGAGTGGTCTTAGTATTAGATAAATTCAACCTCAAGCCTATTGAACAAGACTAAATGTATAAGGACTCTACAGTGACATGGGGTCCTCCTTGAGTCAGACCTTTTAAAAGATGTTCTGCTAGAATTTAACAATAACACTTTATTGTCTGTTAGCATCACTAGCAACATACTGTAGGCTGTAGCTATTGTCACTTTCATGCTTTGCACTTCCCAAACTGTGTCCCAACCAGCTGCAATATCTTCTCAGAACCATTGTGGGTTCATGAAGTAAATTTTAAAAAGTTAGATCCATTGACATTGACTAAAATAAAACAGAATAATAATGAAATAAACAGAAGAAAAGGTATATTGTTTGAGTTATTCTCAGTTTTGTTCAACTTTACATTCAGGAGGCTGCACCAGTTTCCCACATGTAAGGAATTCAGTGTTTAATGCACTGTAGAACTATTGTTGGGAGATTTTAGATTGACTTTAATTTCTTTAACTGTAGGCTATAGTGTCCTTAACCTTTATAACGACCTAAGGTGTTACTTCTTTCCTTGTGTTGGAAGAATTAGCTTTAGATCAGGACACACTGTCAGGCCTTCCTTCATCAGCAAGGATGTAGTAGTGTCTTTGCCTTTGTTTTAGCTCAGACAGGTGCTCTAAGTCTAGACACTAATGGTAAACCATGGTGTGGCATGATCACACAATACAAAGCTATATAGTCTTGTGTTATTTCAGAATCATACCCGGCTAAAATATTCAATGCTCATACAATACTGTATTGAGTGTTCTCTGTGTTCTCTGCCAAATAAACGTCTCCTGCTTCAGTCCATCAGTTGCTTCAATTCCATTCAGCTTGATCGGTCAGAAGAGTCCTGAATCTGAATATGAGAGGTACAATATGGGCCGGGTCAGTTTCCAAAAGGGCAAAGAAGTGTAAACCATCTTAGTTTGATAACCCCTTGACCTTTGGTTTCAAACTAGACAGTGCCTCCTTAGTTTTTTGCGTTTACAGCAAAAATTCCAGAGTAAAATGAACCATGTGGGTGTGTGTTGGACTCATATAAACTATGTACTGGTGTTACATTTCAACACTATGAGAGTGTTAGAAAACAGCCTTGAATGTCAATGAGTGAAACCATGAGTGACATTCACAAAGACCAGATGGAAATATACTTTATATTTCAGTATTTTTTACTTAAGGAGTCTACTCTTGAGACACTTTCATGACCTGTAGGAGGTTTACAGTTCAGTTTGAGTCTCTGTTAATGGTGATGGAGAAGAAGAATTAATGAGAAAGTGTTGAGAGTAAAGATCTGTGATGAGAATATATTATTTATAGAATATTTAATTAATTTTGTTTGTTATTTAGACATGCAATTTTTTTTTTAACAAACCCTGTCTGTAACTTGTCAAAGCCAGTCCTGGTCTGACCCTGACTCAGAGGAACAGCAGCACCATCATCTTCACTCAGTTTTGGTAAAAACATGTTTTGGGAGGAACAAAGTAATTTAAAGCAACAAATCTGAATAATCTTTTTGTGTCATCACAGATAATTTTGCTCAACACTTAATGATTACTTTTTCTCAGATGATCATTCAGAGACTCAAACTGAACTGTTTACTGTAACTCTTTATAGGACAGTGTCTCACCCACAGAGTTAATTTTACTCCAGAGGTTTTGCTGTGAAAAATGAAGCATGTTTTTCTTTTCAATTCCCAAATCAGTATTCTCTATCATCTCGCAAACAGACGGCAATGTTCAGCTGCACCTTTCAGTATTAATTGTTTAAATAGGCCAACAATTGACCTCCGGTACACTTTTGTAGATAAAAACACCACTAAAAGCATGTCGTGCTGACCCGACCCGTACTGTACCGCTCCAGTGGAAACATGCCTCTAGTTACCAAGGTGCTCTTCAAAGGCTGAGCAGTGTGTGTGGGCCACTAGTCACCCCTTTGTATCTGTGCCCCACGCAGATGCACCGTCCGATCACCTGGAGGCTCAACCATCACAAGGCTACACGAGAAGAGAACAACACACAGAGCGGGACCCTGGTGTTTCGTTAGCCATTTCCAGGTCTGCCTTACATAAAACACAACCCTGCCCACACACACTAGGACTTATGTAATTCCCTCAGAGAAAGACAGACTTGAATAGAGAGAAGCAGAGTAGAAAGGTAAAATGATAAAAGTGAGGAGTGGAAATTAAACCGTGGTTATGGAAATCACAAGATGAGTTGGCCTGCAGCGCTACAGTTCAAGCTGCCAGACGGAAGATGTATGTGCATTACCAGACAAACGCAGGAGATCAAACAAGGTGTTTTTTAGCACCTGAAGGCAGCACAAACTAGGCATCCAGCGGGACACAGCCCAACTCTTCAGCTGCTAGAGCCACTCAAACGAGAAGTAGATAAAGAGAGAGGTAGGGAGAGGCTCGTCTGAAGGGGGGGATGACAAGTGCCAAAACCCAACAGCAGCAATCTGTGCCGAGTTGTAGAGAAAAGTCCAAATTTACACCGGCCTCATGGGAGACAGACGTGCTCAAAGGGGATTGGTCTGTCAAAAGTAGAGCAAACGCTTACGGCGCCAAAATTCAGTGGGGGCTATACCTGCTGTTAATGGGTCTGTTTGAGAAAAAGACGGCCAACTTTGAGAGTGACTGGAGAAAACCTGACTAGTATGCACTTTTTAGAGACGATATTAAAGATATTGAGAAAAATTAAGAAAATCTGGCGAAACAAAGGAATAACGATGACTCAAACGACAGATGCAGCAGGTGCCTGTCCTGAACTCCCAATGCTGTCTGTTATTTTTTTTTTTGTGCAGTTATGAGCCATTTGGTCCAATCTACGCAGATCATATCATCAACCATCACTCATCAGTTATCAAAGTCATGCATCTGTTAGCCAGATACACACAGGTTTTTCACAGACTGTCATTTGATGAGATTCAAATGAGTGAGTGTATTGTCTTAGAAGAAGGCGATTTTAAACAATTAGGAGGTCGGTGTGGGCTAGGAATGACCAGGAACAGGGAGCAGCTGCTGAGCCTCAGATGGACAACACCACGTCCAGATCGGAACGACGCAGTTCGTCCACCCACAGAGCCTCGTCCAGTAGGAGACAGGGAAGCATCAGTGCCCTCAAGAGACTCCTGGAATCTGCATTTACACCCTTAGCTTTAATTTAATGTTTTACCTGAGTAATGATACCACTTCTGTACAAGCTTTCAGCACAGAAACAGTAAACTCAGGTTGCACCAGGATTATAAACTAAAAGTATTGTTTCTCGAATCCTTAGGAGCATGAAGTTAAGGACTTTAACTTTTTCCAATGCAAAATAAAACTTTGGATCTTCATTTGAAAAACTACAGTAAGTACCAAGAGATGACAGTCACAGAGAAGACAAATTTGAGTGAACCTTTTTACTGCACTAACATTTTAAACCGAAGAGAACACATATCGGATGGACATGTTGGAAGCAGGAAATGGGCAAAAACGTCAAGAAAGTTTTGTTTTCCGACTTTATAGGATGTGTCTTGGTAATAAAGCTGAGTCTGAATATTTCTGAGATGAGGCACAGAGAGAGGGGACAGTGCTTCCTCCACATTGTCTCTGAGCTGTCTCTCTATTCACTGCCCAAACATCCGCTGAAAATTATGACACACTGAATCCTATGCTGCTACGTACTGTATTTTAGGCAACTTCCACTTAGTCTCGTCTCTCTCTTTTTTAAGTAAATAATCCTACTGCTCCTATGTAGCGTATTCATCAGTAGACCCCTTCTAAAATCCTTAAATGACATGACTATATGCAGAAAGAAAGTGTTATAATTTAATATACATGTTGCATCATCCTAAAAGGTGCAGTGCCAACATGAAGGGTGTAAAGTTCTCAAGTCCCTCGCTCTCCTGAAGGTGGTAACACAGGCGTCTCCGAGGTGAGACAGACTGATAACACTACAGCTCCGGATTACCAAACTGATATTAGCATATAGGTCTTTTGGTGTTGTCTGTTGCTCTTTGACGCCAAGTTGGCCACAAAACTGACATAACTGGGAGAAATTCAGACTAAAATTTACAGAAAGGAGCATAAAAAGGGACTACTAACCACTCAAAACACCAACAAGTTAATTATTATATATTCAGAGCAGAAATTTTAGCATTAAATAACTTAACTCCGACAGAGACATAATTCAAAATAGTTTTGTTTAAAATAGTAGCTTTTATTCATCTCTATTTGTGGAGTTTGACGGCAACATTGACCACATCTCTTATTTGTTCAGAGTGACCGTGACAGCAGCTAAGTTTAGCCAGGAGCCCATCAGTGCAAGCGTGGGATGACTAATGGAACAACATAATTGCAGTGGGCTATAAGTATCCACAGGGGGCAACAGTGGGCACTGGGGGTCTGTTTTGAATGGTTGCTGCAGAAAACCATGTGGCAATGTCACTTGTGGACTGGATTTTAAGTGTGTTAAGTGTGAGCGTCCGAGTCGTACAAAGGCATGAGTCTGAGTCAGAGGCAACAGTAGGAGAGAAGACGGACTGTGATCATAACTGTGATGTTCATAAAATTAGAAACATATCGAAGTCTGCAGTGATTCAGATTCAGACGAGGCCAATCACAAATAGTTTCTGTGTGAGAGAAAAAAACGTTTTTTCATCAGCATCTTTACCACGTCATGCGGCCTTGTGTCTCATACTGTACTTTTCTATTAATGAGCCACAAAAACTCCACCACATTAACAGATTAAAAAAAAACTTGTCTGCACGTCACAAAGCATGTGACACTATACATGAATATAAAAGTCTAATTGTGTTTTTTCAAGGACCTGTTTGTTTAAATATCATCAGCATCAGTCTGGGCCATCTGCCAACAATGTCAGTTTGAGGCCTGTTATACTACTTTCTACCACTAGGTGGAGTTGTGAACAACTTTAATAGTGATAGTCCAAATCCTTATGATATTGATTTTGGCAATACACTCAAACTACGTCATCTAGTGTTGAAAAAACTACTCAAAAGCTCTACTTTTTATTATGTCCAGTCCAGCTTCGATCAAGAACTGTTCCATTGACAGTTCTATGCATCACACTATAATGCACTTATAAAACACAACATAGAAGAAAAAGTATTTATAGTGCACACTTTGAACAAAAGTAACTTAAAGTGCTTTACAGAAACATAACACCAATTGCAATCTACCCTCTCTGTGAAATGGGTCCTGGATCCTTTCCCTTGCAGTTATTTCCACTTTAAATTTATCTGATTTTACCAGAATGAATCCCATTTGTTTCACTATTCATTTAATCAATTTAAATTAAAGTAGTAAGTTTCTGCCAATTCAACTAAGCATTGCTAGACATAACTATCCTAGGTTTTTGTTTGTTTAGCATTTGTATATATTTCTTTTTTCATTTCTTTCAAGATAGTCTATTTGGTAATTCTGTTCATCAACAAACAATTTGCATTACCTGAACCACCACATGGTTTGAACAAAAGGAAACACTGGGTGACATCAGTGGTGTGGAGTTTTTTTTTCTGTGAATATGGTTTTACTCTTTGTGGTTTTCATCAGAGTATACATGGGAGTGACGTGTTAATTGTTGTAAAAGATCTACACTTACCTGCTTACCTGAAGAGAGTTGTGCATACCTGTAATATTAGGTGAACTGGTTGGGAGGAGTGTCTGGAGAGAGCTATAGGGGACTTCATCAGAGGAGCCTTGTGTGGCTCATGTTCAGGTTGCTTAAAGCCGAACTGAGTAAGATTTGCAAAGCTCCTCATAAAGCTTGAATCACACTGTCGTAAATACTCCCAGCACAGCTCTGGACTAAGTAGTAAAGTGCATTTTTGGTATGATCTTACCAAAAGCACTCTGCGGTAGGTCGCTGTGTGTATATTGAATTACCGTAAAGCAATTTGTCACTCTCGTTTGAACATGAACATGACCCGAGACCTGTGATGGGTTGGTGGCATCTCAACTTGTTTTTGTCTCAGATGTTCCAGAGGGGGATAGTGTGTGGGCGAAACACACCACTACACAACTCAATTAACCATCGTAAGGATGTAAAAACTCTTTATGAAGATAAAAATGTTACTTAGTTCTGCTTTAACTTTTTCTTTGTAAAGATGTATATTTATTTGCACACTATGCTCCCCACGGTGAATAAAAGACTTTGGCCAGCTTCCACACAACATTATTTTTAATTGCTAGTATCATTAGGGAGCAATCAAATGACTAATACTCTTTCTTTATAAAAGTGTATACATCATCTGTGTTCAAGTAAGGTGGCTTTCAGCCTTCCAGTTTGATGTTTAACCAGAGGAACCACTGACTATTATTATGCGGTAAAATACATAGTAATAAATGGTGTTGCTAACATTTTAGTTTCAACACCTTCGACAGCCAATAAAACATAAGTTCAAAGCCACCATCATTCTCATTAGTGTTTGTTCAAGCATTTACACTAAAAGCACTGTCACCTATATCTCAGAGAATGACTTTACCCTGAGACTCGAGCTGGAGAGACAGCACCGTTACGTAAGTCTGTTTGGCTCTGCAGAAAACCAACTTTTATCAAGATCCTGTCACTTTCTGCTGTCACTTTTCCCAAACACCAAACAACTGCAGCAGTCTCACTTCACTTTTCACACCTAAATTAATGAAACCCTGGATGCTGCACAAAAGGCTGAATAAAACAAGAAGGAGGCTGTGGATTGTTAGACAGAGAAATGTTTAAATAAATGATGGGAAAATGTGGGGGAAACGAGAGAATTCACACTCTTTAACGTCATATTTTATCATTTTTCTGGTTGGTTTTGACCTCGGGAGGACTTTGAGTGATTCACAGAGTGACTAATGATGGATGGCAAAGGAGTACTTTATGCAAACTGTTATTTTGGTGAAGTGCTGTTAGATAATGTCATTCATAGCGTTGAAAAAAATGACGCTTGATGTTGTGAAATGTACACATTTATAAAAGAAATAAATGCTTCTCATAGAAGATCTGTTTTAATAGCTTCTCGAGACACACTTGTTAGTGTTGTCCGTTTGTTGTGTGTTTGCAGTGTTTGTTTCCACGGCTCCTCTTTGGGTGCACTTCTGCTGCTGATGATGGCAGAGAGTGATTGCTTTCATCCTGACTCTCAGATTGTGTTAGAGTGACCACAAGAGGACAAAAGCTGGCATTATTACTGAGCTGAACAAAGAAGAGTAACAATGTTAGGGAGTTTATCTTTTCCATCTCCTAACCATTATGTCTCTTTAATAACAGCTTTATCCAAGCTATGTCTAATTTTATGTGTTTAATACAATTTACCCAATACTTTACTAAACTATTGTCTATTACTTAAATAATAGCTGCATTATATAAAATGTTGAACAAAATAAAACACATTGGTCAAAAAATATATTTAAAATAAAATAAAAATATTTAAATTACAGCCTCAAAGTTGGATATTTTAGCACTGCTGAAGAAAAAACACATTCATGTTATATTGTCTGCACACATTCTTTTATAAAGACTGATTGGCTCTATGTAAATGCCATAAATGCATGAATAAATGTTTCCACAAAGTTTGTTCCTAGACACTTTATACTACTTCCTGCCACTAGATGGAGCTGTGAGCTACAACAATGGTCAGTCTGACACAAACAGGTGCAACCTTGTCTCATACTTTTGTCAGCACAATAGGACAAACCTCTACAGTAAGTGCTCCCAGGCTGTAGAAAATAGAAATCTGAAATTTCATGAATAGATGCTTCCAAACACACTGCACCTTTAATGTCTTAAATGGTTTTACTGAAAAACAAAAGTTTGCTGATTTACTTTTATAGGCTCATGCATAAGTTTTTAAGTTACTCTTAATCTCTACATGGGAAATTCATTTTCTGACATCAGGAGGCGCTCGTTTTCTGATGTTGTTGGGGAAACTGGAATACCTGAACAGACAGAAAGGCTCCGCCCGGCTTGGAAGTCAATCTCTGGACCTTCTTGGTGTTAAGTGACAGTGTTACTCACTTTCACACTGTACCGCCCTTTATATTCTAAAGCTTATCCTTCATAGATTGCAGAAGTTGAAACCTATCCCAGGTGTTTAGGGCATGAGACCCGATATAGCCTGGGCCAGTTAGTCGCAGGGCTAACATTTAGCAACAGACACTAAAAGACAGCTATTCAAGATTGCATTTATTCACTTCAGGCCATTTAGATTCCACCATTTGACCTGCACATCCAAATACATACATAGATGATTGTTATTAATGAAAACTACTCAGCATCTCTGGCCCTTGTAGTATTCTTGACTTTCACAACTAAGTGACATCCCAGTCTTTTTTACTGTGTCCCCTCATCTGTCTCTCATTGTTCTCCTGAAGGCCGCCCGGTAACGCCACAGCGCCCGCTCGGGGGAAGCCTGCCACATGCATGAGTCAGGTCACAGTCGATGTCAGTCTGCGCAGCACCGAGGACAGACTGCTCAGCCCAGCACTGAACTATGTCCAACTACTCTGCGTCATGCTTGGGCCCCTGCGATCGCACTCCTCCTACACAGCACAGGACAGACTGCTCCCCCCACACACTCAAATATAGATATACATACACTTTCTGCATTAAGCCGCACACTCAGCCAGCCCAGATTTTATGTAGGAAGAGCACTCAGGAAGCAATCAATGCTCGGTTTTAGTGCAGTTTTTGCAGTTGCTGTGTGTCTCATTTTTAATACTGTAAAGCAAACAGTAATTTTACGAAAGACTAACTGTCCTGGTTTACAAGTTGTTCTTTCAACATATTCATATGCTTTATCAAGGCAGTAGAGTTATAAATACAGCCTCAGCAAACATACCTCTTGTTCTTGCATGCCCTGTTAATATAAATGTGAGTGACTTAAAGGTGTCTTAAAACTTGAAAATTCAAAAAAAAAAAGAAACAATTTATTGAGCTGCCATGTTAATAATGTCAACAATTTCCTCATGTTTTTCAAAGGTTTACCAGTCTGAGTAAGATTGATGAAGTCTACTCAAAGTCCAGTTATTATCGGTGTGTAGGTATTTGGTTTCACATATTATCATTTAAGGACACACTAATTGAGGGCTGGTTCAACTAGTTTGGAGACTCTGGGTGAAGCTATTGGAGCAATAGACACAGAATAGGACAGGTGCTATACTGAAGAACATGGACCACCACCAGCATTTGGCTTTTGAACAATAGAGAGCAGTCAGTGGACGTCTGGGATCAGTGAGCTGCAGGACAGAACGGCAAAAGAACATGGAAGATGAAGAATGAATGAGACCTAACAACTGAGGAAAATTTCAGGTTTCATGTTTGTTTATTTATTTGCCTCCCCACAGAAATTTGTCTTAGAGATTGGGCCAGGTGCATACATAAATGGAAACAATAAGAAATAAATATGGACAAAAAACAACAGTTAATACACCCTACTACAAATGATACACCAGTGTTACAATAAATAAAAAAATATGACATACCGGTATATACCTACATTTTTTGTCTTTCATTAATTAGTTTAATTACTTTTTGTATTTAGTATTTCTACCAAAAGCACTCCTCTATCTGCCAGACTGCAGTAGCTCATACTCAGAGTTCATTACATGAAGGGGTCGGCTAAGATCTTACAAGCCTGTCTGTCAGCAGATTGTTCATAAAAGACTTTGGCGGAGATCAGAGGTGCGCACACACCCATGATCTTACCCACTAGTATAACCAATCTCAGTATCTGCAATTTATATTTTAATCAAGTTTCCAAACCAGCTGATTATGCATATGTTAAGACAGACTCAATACTAGCGCTATAATAGGTCAACATAATATTTTGACTGACCCCAAAAACCCTCAGTCTTCTAAGAAAATATAGGTGTTGATGTATCATTGCACACACACTTGTTACGTGCTTGTGCCAGATTATTTCCCTATCATTTTGTACTTCTAAATATTTATAGTAGGAGACCAGTGCGTGCATTTCCATCCATAGTTCTTTGTATATAGTATTTATTGTTAAAACTCATATACAATACAAATAAAATAACCAAATTGGGGTTTCTTTAAGTAATGTATGTCTTAAATCTATGTGCTCTGTTATAATAGCATTTGTAAAATTAGTTCTAAACTTATAGGTCCGACCCTGTATCAGTTTAATAAAATGTATTATAATTCTGGCTGAATTATGTAAAAGTCCTATGACTGCATTGTTGCCATGAAAAGATTGATGTAAACTACTGCATCCAAATAAAATTCTGTTGCCATAGAAACACACTAAATGCAAATTGTAATGTTAAAATGGTAATTATATGGTAACAGCAGGGTGTTAACTTTATAAAGACAGTAAGTAGGCCTACGGTTATTTAAAACTTAGTCCAAATAAGATTAGTCCACTTTAGTGAAACTAGTCACTTCAAATGAACTCACTCATCTGTCATAAAGTAAAGTCACAGAAAAACGCCAGTGCCACTAATGCGCCTCTCAGAATTAATGAGCAAAACAACAGCGAGGAAGTGGGAACTTCACATCTCCTCCTACGCACCCAGGATGGCACTTGAGTTTTAAAGTTATGTAACAGCCCATTGGTGTGAGATTATGTTCACTTTGCCCTGGCAGGGGAGACAGGAGATCAGGAGAATCACAGTCTGAGTGGCTCTTGGACAGGACAGACACATCCAGGTGGTTCAACTTTGGAGAGGCTCTAGATCAGCTGTAGGCACTTTTCCTGTCTCTAGAGAAAACTGCATTATAACCACCTACACACATAAACCAATCAGACATTTACCTTCTTACACGGACACGCCTCTCTGTGCATTTTACTATCTCCATAATTAATCACTAATTAATAAAACCTTCTCATGCATTTTGGGGACATTTGCAAGAATCCCCGAAGCTGCATTGTTTACCAAAGGTATTTCCAAAGTGCTGACCGGAAACGACGCAAAACAATTGACGCCAACGCTTTGAACTTGACAACTCAAAGAGACCTTGAAAGGCAGCAGGAGTAATTATTGTGCATGCAGCTGGTGTGATGCTGTGTTGTTGCCTGGAGCCACGGCGCACGGTGCCAACTCTCTAGGAACTCCCGCTTCAATTTTACACCCAGCTCCTCGAAGCCAAGAAACAGTCACGTATTGATCTGCGTTTCTACAAAAAGCGCTTACCTTGCGTGTGAAGGTGTGGACAGGTGGTGGTTGTCTTACTAATGGAGCGTCCAGGAGAGTTTTTTAGCGCGTCTTGAAGCCAGAGAGTCCGAGCACCATGCTGTGTGTGTGTGCAGCCAAGCGCGCGGGCTCGTCAGGGAAATGCGCACAACGCTGGTGGTGACAAGACGGAGGAGAGCATTTTTGAATTCAGCCTGAGCGACTGAAGTGATGCACAGTCACAGCAGAAACACGCTGCTGCACCCCCTCCTCCTCCTCCTGACTCCAACACACACCAAATCTCAGCAAAAAGCACAATATCTCACACAGTGTGGAAATATTACCCCCACGTGATCCTTTACCAAACTTTTACATTACACAAGGGATTTTTTCCCTTGTGTTATAGGAATAATTAACTTTCAGCTGGTTATAAGGTGGTTTGTTTAAAGTGACAATATAATAAGTTCAAACTACTGCTTAATCATGGATAGTAACTTAAAGGTGCACTGTGTAATATGTTGAGGCTATTAAAGACAAGACAAGATGAAACTCGGATCAGTCAAAATCGTTTGTTAGTCTTGGAAAATACACATTAAAAACTCAATTCAAACCAGTGGAAGTTTTCCCAGACTTAAAGGTGCACTGTGTAATATGCTGAGGCTATTAAAGACAAGACAAGATGAACACACAATCTTGCATGCCCAGGGACTACAATGCCTTCTCTGTGAGATTAATGTATTTGTACATGGTTCCTGAGAAATAAAGAATAAACTAAACTAAACTGTAGGTTTTGGACATTTATTGAATAAAGTGATAGTCAACCAATTTCCATTTCATTTTTAAAGAGACCTGTGAGTGGAGGCCCCGGGGAGACACACTGGGTGGACTATGTTTCTCGGCTGGACTGGGAACGTCTCAGTGTTCTCCCGGAAGAGCTGGAGGAAGTGGGGAGTCTGGTTGTCTCTGGATGGGCCTCTGTGTGCATGTTTAATTTGAAGTCAATTGCATGATGGGTCTATTGTATTGCAAGGTAAATTTTAATAAGATTATTTTGTACAGCAGCTGGATTAGGGTGACATTTGTCAATTCACAAACTCACTAAAATCCATCTCATCCTGCTCCCCAGTTAATGTGACTTCTCCCAACTCGCAGAACTGTTAGAAGTTATAGGCATGTGACAGATTTGACAATAAAGTTAACTACACAGCGTTGCTTTGATTTGAAAAAACTATGATTCATCCAAATAATACTCAATAACTCTAAAAATAATGTAGCCTAAACATCATTATCTAATCAGACACTCCTCAATCCTCACAAAAACATCCTACACATCAACACAAGTGTCCGCACATCTTCAGAGACCGTGAGCCACAAGAGTTCCACACTGTGTTTACAGCAGCACAGTTCAATTCTTGGGGTATAGCGTTGGCTTTACACAGTGTAAACGAATCGAATAAACAACATTCTCTTGATATAGTTCGTTGGGGGGAAAAACAGGATGTGCCACAGTTTCAAGAATTTGTATTTCGCCCAACTGTTACAAAAGTTACAACAGATTAACATCTATCCAACTACTCAAAACAGCAGGAGATCAGAGTGTCAAAGCCAAAACGCATCATTACTCTCTTAGATGAGTGACATGAACTATAAATATATGACCGCATAGAGAAAACTGTCAGAGGCGTCACTCCATTGACGCACAACAGCAGCATACTGTAAGCTATTTCTGTCCCACTGCATCCATCATTTCCATGTGTTTTACACAGAATGGGGATTGTAGTTTTAATGTTTGTCCACAACAGGGCGCCACAGACCGCGTATAGCCTGGTACTACAGAGCCCCAGAGTGACCACATGGTGAGCAGCAGAATGTAGACAGAAGCCAGAGTCACTCTACATGATGCTTACTGTACACTGTTTATATAACCCACTGTAATGTTAGTCTGGTTAACAAAGATCCAATGTTTAGAACCATGCCATATGTCTTTTAAACAAAGATTCATCAGCAATTCTTTCAAACACTCTTTAGGCCTTTATTTACAACATGTATTTAACTTTTATTTAATGCCAGGAAATGGATGATAAAGATAAAATAGGATACTTCAGAAGAGGATGACTTTGTTTTAAATAGATAAGACAGCTTAAGTTGCAGAATGTGTTTCCATGGCAACAGTCAGTTCGACAAACCAGTTTGACGTTACAGTAAATTATAAATATAATAATATGTGAGTCAACTATTGACCTCCATGAGGCTAATGACCTGATTTTTTCACATTCAAAAGAGGAAGGTTACATTTTTGTGTTTTGAAGTTTAAACATCACTGGTGAAAAAACATTTCTCCTTGACCATATTTAAGTTGTTTTGGTAAAAATATGTACATTGATTACCTATAACCATAGAGAATAGTTTGTAATATAATAATACTAAAGCTGCAAAATGTTTTCCTCTGAAGAAAATACCTAGAACAAAGAAGAATTTGGAGAAAACAAGAGTTAAACTTTATTGAGCCACTTGGGAAATATCTGAACACTTGCTAAAACTTTTTTCTAAAGTAAATAATGCTTCATGCTCAAATAGGCTTATGTTTGGAGACAATGACACAGGTGTCTAACAAAAGGCCCAGGGACCTAAACTGACCCACCAGACAGCACAATCTGGCCTGTTCAATTTGAAAAGTGAGAAAAAAACTAATAAATTACATATTTTTAAATTACAGCTATTCAGAATTTGGGGGTCGTTCTGTTTTAGTCAGAATAGGGCACATAAAACAACACTGAGACCCAGAACTGAACAGCAGATAGCAGCAATGTAATTCACTCTTTTGTTGTCAAAATAACCTCCTGGCCCCCTCATTACCCAAAATAGCATTAGCATCAAAAACATATTGATGAGTTATAAGTTCATTAATGCTTGAGGTTTGGCAAACATTAGCCTTTTTCTGTAATTGTGCTTCTTTGGACTAAAACAAAGAAAAAACACTGAATATGTTGTTATTTATCAGTAAATTATTAGCTATCATTTTTTTGGTTCCACTTCAGATCAAATTGGGCTGAACTAAAAGACGTTTGACATCCTTGTAATAAACTGTTGCCTCTCAGCAAGAAGGTCCAGGGATGGGTGGGTTCTCCCCTTGTTTGGGTGGGTTTCCTTCAGGTATTCCGGTTTCCCCCATCAACATAAAAAAAATGCTAGGAGCCCCCTGGTATGGTTGTCGACTAGGAATTTCCACACAAAGATAATAAAGGAATAATAATTAAAAAAACAATATGTTGTTGTCTTAAACAGGAATTATTGATTTTTTTTAATTCTTGCATTTAGTCTGACAGTTTAATCACCTAAAGTTTATTGTAACAGGAGTCATCTGTGCAAAAATGACATCTTAAGACATCTTCTAGGGTTCATATTTACGGATTTTAATTGATAAGAATGATCGGCTTCCGGTAAAAAGGAGCGCTCCCATTGTTTGAAACTGATGTCAACAACAATTTAGACCAGGAAATGGGTTAATCCGTTTCAAAATATGTCTCTTTTACAGCAAAACAGCTCAAAAAAGATAATATTTAAAAGGGCAGCATATGTCAATGTTAATAATACTCATTCATTTTCAGCTGCTTGTCCTTTACGGGTCACTGTTTTTGGTGTGAGAAGGGTATATACGGTAAATTTGCAACACACAGAGACTGCCATTAACATACAATATAATGCTCACAATCATGCACAATGGACAATTTCAGTTCTCCTTCACATACATGTCTTTGGATGGTGGATAGAAAGGATTGAGTAAAACACAAATTCATGTCTGCAATAATTTCAACCCTGGGTTACTGAAGACAATCTGTGTAAGAAGACCTTCAGGCTTTTGAAAAATGTGAAAATATGAACTCTAATAATTGCTCTCTGGCTCCATGAGTTGAAAGATGTGAAACACAAACAAAGGAAGGCTTCTGTTTTGGTGGATATCAGGAAGTGCCATTGTGTAGAAATTCACTTCACCCTTAAATATTTTTTTTTGTTTGCTCACTTATTGTTGTCTCCAAGTGCTGTCCCTTCCTGATTCCCGCCTGGCTTTGGATCATGTCACCTTGAGCCACTCTCCTGTGTCATGTGTCCACATTCTTCTGGTCAGACTTTAATCGATTTAAGGCGTGTTTTCTTTCTGTTCAAGTAGCTTTTGTTTCCCGTGTCCTTCATGAAGATGATGAGTGTTTAACTGTGAAATCCTGTGATGCCCACACAGTGATTGCTCAGCTGAAAGTGAGGATGACTCTACACTTCTCATTGTTCTAGTGGTAACACTCAGGGAAAAGGCTTGCTTAGAAAACTTAGCAACACTACTTTTGAACTTAAATCTGCCTTTAACTGTCAATTTGAAAAGACAAATCATTTTAATTTGATTTAGTTTTTTTGGCCAACAGAGAGGAAAGAAAAGGAAACGAAAACACTACATTTCTATATCAAAACATATAAAGCTCAACAAAGGCCGGAGGCCGAAGTCAAAGACTTATAATTGCACACCTCATAATATTACAAAACAAAACAGAAGAAACAAAAAAATGACAACTATTTAATTTTTTTTTCCTATTTTAATATAATTTTAATTGCTATTAGGAGAGAAGATGTGTTTTAATATACCTTATATAACATTATGTAACAATAAACCAACAGGTGCTAGAACTTCATACACATAGTACCAACATAAAGTCTTGTCTGTGGGCGGGACTAAACTGGACTTCTGAGTTTGCTCTGGTGTCTGGTGGTCTCGTTCATGTCTCCTCACAGTCTCCTCCATCTCAGGTTTAGTTCATAAATATCCTAAGCCTTCAACATCTTATGCTCTGTTTGTCTGCCCTGACTAACCTAACCGGAGCAGAGGTTCATTTTGTTGCACCTTAAATGCATTTTTGTGTCAATAATCTACTGATACATGACTTTTGTCTGTTTACATCCACTATCACTGTTACTGATAGAGTTTTTAAAACCATGCAGTAATGTGGACAGTGGTGCTCTTTCAAATATTGTATTTGATTTTTTGTTTATTCACAATAATTGCACACTTTTTAATGCACTTTCTTGTATTTACTGAAATTAAAGATGGAACTTCCACAAGGTACTTTGGAGCTTTAAATGTTGATTTGTTTCAGATGCACATGAAGCAAAGTGTTTTGAGGTAATTATACATTCTTATAAACATTTATTTTACTGATACTTTCCGTTTGGCTCAAATATACAGTGCCTTGATACTGTAGTGTGTTTGTTTAGGTCCGAACAGTAGTCATGCTTCCCTGCAGCTCATGTTTCAGAATTATGTAAAGAATGCGTTACATGGTACAGTATGTCCTCTGTGTATAATCCAATTTAACATCGCACCAATGTCTCATCATTCCAGGGTCAGGATGTACTTTTTAAACGCCCCATTTCCTCTCCAGCCTTGCCGTGTTTAAGAGGACAAAACGTCCGCTGCTAATTGGTTTTGACCGCTGTAACATGCCCGATCACTGCAAGAAGAGAGAAGAAAACCCTTTCTGCAGCCAATCACAAACCAACATGTAAATGAATTGGGACACAGGCATTAGCTGGCCATCTTTTGCCCTCATGTTCAGCCTCTCTTGCCGCCTACAGCCCCTCGGAGTGTGAAGCAAAATGGAAGAGATGTGTTGCAGTCTGTGACTCAGTGTGAGAGAAATGAGCTCATGTGAGAAAGCTGTCAGTGCGGACGGCGTTCTCGTGTTACCCTCATGTCAGGCGCTGTGTGGACGCTCATATCCTACACTGTCAGCTGGTTGTGGCACATTGCTGTTCATATACATCTCTCCACGGGTCCTCAGGGTCCACACCGTGATGGATGGACGGCAGGTGGGCAACTGTGAAATGTAGCTGCCCACCACTAATCATGGCCCCGGTCCTCCAGGAACTCGCAATTCAATCTATAAATGTGTGTTTCAGCAAAATAAATGGGCATATATTGAACAATTACAGCTTCTCAGAGCTTTCACAGACAGCCTCCTACTGTAATGTCAGCTCTAATGCGAGAGTTCAGCTAATTGGCCTTTTTAAAACAACACCACGAGTAAAAATGGAAGTTTTTACACAGCCTAAACCTATATTAAATTTTCAATGTGTATTTGTTCAGTATGTTTTAGTTGAAGTTGTGTGTCAGTCCTGGGCAAAAAAATGCATGTGCTAAACCAGAAGGTTTTGCAAACATTATGCACTACCAGTCAAAAATTTGGATACACTTATTATTTTTGCTTACTTACTAAATCAATTTACCGAAAAAAGCAATAAGAAGAGGATTTAGAGAACATACAAACATTCTGTTCCTCAAGACCCAACTAAGAAAATGTGTGGATTTACATTTTAGTCATTTATCTGACGCTTTTATTCAAAGTGACTTAGATTAAGCTTCCATTCACCAGTGTTACAGCTGGAACACCACCTGAGGCAAGGTGGGTTAAGTGTCTTGCCCAAGGACACAACGACAGTATGAACTGTGGGGAGATCGAACCGCCTTCCTTCTGGTTGCAGGACGACTGCTCTACCACTGAGCCACACAACCATAGTTCAGTGGGATTCTTGGTAATGTTTTATGTTAAGATCATGACATCCGAACATGGAATCACTTTCTGTTGAGCTGATCTATTTTGTGTTTAATGCATAGATTTTGACAAACTATAAATAAGGGGTTGGATAAGTTAATACTTCTTACCACTCTCTTTTAGACGTGCCTTTGTAAAATTGTCACAAACATATTATTTTCTTTTATTTGCCAAAGGTGATATCAGTCAAACCAAACTTGAGTTGCTGTGAGCAATTAGGACCACAAAAATAGATTTGGGTTTTGAAAACTGTGCTATGCAAAGAATAAATTACAAGCCTCAGTTGACTGATTTTCAAAAACTCTTCATTTTTATCTATATTATTTATGTATTTGGTTGATTAAATAAAATATCCTGTAGTAGTTTCTTTGATTATGTGTGTTGATAACTTTGTATTTAGTCCTAATAAGCCTATAAGGACTATCATATTATCAAGTCATTAATGTGCAAAAACAGTCAGTATGAAATATTCTTAAATGAGTGATAAAAATACGTATCTTAGCAAAACATTTGCTTTCATCATCAACACAGAAACTTGTGCAACCCCAACTCCCCCGAGTTTCCGACTTGAGACAGGTGTCCTGAGCATTTTTCAACTCAGAGAAACATTTTCCTGAGTTACCTTGAACCACATGAATCCACCAAAAGTCAAAGATTTTTTGTTGAGTTAAAACTGGTAATGGAGCTACGGTGATTTGCAGTTTGACCAGTGCAGGAAAATAAACCAATCATCAAAACTAACGATTCATATGACATTTTGTAGGATTTATGTAGCACAAGCTCCAACAGTTGTGTTAGGCATTTGCTAATAGCTCTTTAGGGAGCACTTGGAAGGCCCCTGCACCCCCAGATTGTTGCTTTGTGTTCTTATTGACACAGCATGAGAGTAGTCATTCCTGTACTCTTTGATGTACGCCAGGACAGGTAGTGCTTGCTGCAGGTAAAACCCATTTCCTCATGCCTCGTGCTAAAGATAAATAGTGGCCAGCAGCGTCCAGTACATGTTAAATGAGTTGAAAAGGTTAAAGCAAAGGCATTTGGACTAGGTTTTAAAGGGGAAACAGGCGGAGACTAGTGGTGCGTAACATCTAGTCTCCGCCTGTTTAACCTTGAAAACCTAGTTTAACAGACATGTTAATGAGTCAATGAGTATATTTCTGAACGTGTACACAAGAACTGATCTAAAACGCACCAAGATGAATAATTCAGGCGCCCGCTCCAATGTCAACACAGGCTTCACTTTTCAACAAAACGGTTTATGGTCTCACATGACAGGTTTATGGAAAGTTGTACCTAATGAGCGACCAATCACAACTGGCCCCTCACTGTTCTCAGTGCCTCTAAGATGCCATAGTGAAGTAATCCAGGCTGAAAACAGTTCTGTTATCCGGGCATATGACAACTGAAAGTATTTTATTTGCACTCCACTCTTTTAGGTTTGTTTTAATTGATTTATTTAATTTTTGAAAATTGTATTTGTGTTTTAAACCTACCTCTCTTCTTTTTGCAGCACTTTGAATTGCTGTTGTATGAATGGTGCTATATAAATAAACTTGCCTTGCCTAATTTCTTTTATCTACAGACGCTGCAGTATCCAAACTCCAATTCTCCATATGCCATGCAAAGTCCACATTTTTATGAGGTTGTTTGAACGCCATCATGCAAGCAGTAGTCAGTATTAATCATTTGGTCCTACCTGCAGCTTAATGGCCAATGACTTTGCACCAACAAGTGAGGCATAAAGTGAAGCAAGAGAAACCAAATTATCAGTGTAAACATCATAAAGATTCAATGATGGACCATTACACATTATTTATGGCACTGTCAAACTGACCTGGAACAAAGAGTGTCAACACGGGGAAGCTGCATGTGGAAATGTGACTAAAATATGGATTTATACACACTGATAGGTCACAAGCCTATGCCCGTTTCCCACAATGCCCGCGGCGACGTAGCATATGACAAGAGGCAGAAGAGCTGACTCGGTCGTCCATCCATCCATTCGTCGACGTGTTATTTTGGTCCATCTGCCAGTTTGTCTGACTTCATCCCCGCTCGGCCCAGTCACACCTCGCTCGCATCCACTCGACTCTCGACACGACAGCTGAGTCACCGAGTCGGAGGTTTGAGGCCAGGGAAGCGCCTGCGGAAGAAACAAAAAGAAAATGGGATGTAGTAGTAACAAATGGGTTTCAATGAGAGGCAGGAAACTAGAGGAGAGACCTTTGTGGAAATGTTTAAAACTTTCATTGTTGGATAAATAACAGGAAAGTTCAGTGTTTGAAATAGCTTCTGAGTGATATTTATAGACACCTACCATAACATCTATAATAGTTCATTTCATACGTGTGTGTGTTTGTTTTGCAGATGCATTAAAGATGTACTTTGTGGAATTCCTGAACAATGACATCTCTGCCTATCTGTTATTACAGCAGACAAACTGAGCACTGTTACAGCAGAAGTGCATTCATGTCTTTTCTTATTGAATACACAATCTTGCATGAAGGCATTGTATTCATTAGATTTTGTTCATACATTTTAAAAGTGAATAATTTGATCTGTTATCGCCAGGTTTGATCATAAGAAACAGCGTGGTCCTACAGGGCTTCCATAGGTGCACACAGGCTGTTATGAAGGTATGCTACAACTCCGTCTTTAAGGCTAGATCATTTCATAATTTTAGGTTCTCATTTTACATCATTTGCTGCAAAATTTGAAACACTTTGGTGGTTATGTAATTTTCACATCAAAGGTATGTGTATAGTATATAATGCTAGACCTTCTCATGGAAAATGTACTTTATCAGTTACTCAGTGCATTAATATATCCTGCAAGTGCTGACATCTAAAGAGAACGGGCTCCTCAATGTACTGCTCTTGCTCCATTCCACGACACGTTATACACTACAGAGTAATAGTGGCTTGTAGAGAGCTTTTATAAATGGAAAGAAAACAGTCTCATTTTTCTGCATCAGTCCCTTTGAAGACCTCTATTTTATCTGTTGGTTTCTTCATTCAAGTCTGCCTACTGTTTTCCTGGAAGATGTGTGATGTTGATGAGGTGTCTGTCTGTCACTTTCTATTAAAAAACAATCAACTCAAACAAAGAGCAGTTAATTAATGCCGTTCACAGGAGAGGTGTGTGTTTCCAGATGGTCTGCCGCCTCAGTGTTTCAAATTAAGATTGAAGAAAGTACGATAAAGTGGTGTTTTAATCCCAAAGGACAGGGACAGGTTGAAGTTGATAGGACTGACTAACAAGAGCTCTCTGTGTTTTTAAAAGACAGATGTAAAGGGACAGAGCAGGCCCCGAGGATAATTGGAGCAGACAGTAAATGTTTTGACACAACATCTGTTGAGGATCGAGTCAGCTGACAGCTCATGATCTTCAGCAGATGTTGTCTCACAGCAAACGGCAACATCCCAGAGCACTTCTGCAAATGAGTCTGTTGGGAAGTCTGTGGAGTCGACAGGCGCTGGAACAGTGAGGTACTGGTTGGGTCAGTACGGCATGGTTTTAGAGACATTTCTTTGTCAAAAACAGTACAGAGCATCCCGGATAAGTGCATCATCCCACTTAGCTCACCCTCCAGCTGTGGGTCCAACAGTGTGGGTTGGTTACAAAAGGTAAAATAGCACTGTTTGCTGCTGCTTTATACAGCTGCACCTCCAGATTAATTTTTCTTTTTGTTAATGGTCAAAAATGTTGCCCTCCTGCTTACACACCTGTCCTTAGGCCCCGTCCTCCACGCTCAGTCAGTTATGATTTGTTTAATGTTATTACACCAGTACCTGGTCCTCTTTACACATTACGTAACTTGCACCAGATGATCAGCAAGATCTGATACTGTACGTAAAGGAAAGGCATGCTGTCTGGAAAACTGGCCAGGATCAAAGAAGCAATGTACAGCTGTGGCCGTTACACAAAAACGCTGGTGAGGAAAAAGCAACAGTCATGCCGTTGATGATTCACATTAATGCGAGAATGTTGCAACACAATGTGAATTCACAAGGAGCCACCCAAAACAACAACAGTAGAACATATGCCAGATCAGTAGAAGATGGACTGCTCCCTCTCCTGCAGAGACGTTGCTTGTGGATGTGGGGTGCGCCTATAACATCATCATTTTCAGAGTGGACCCCAACTTTACAGTTTACACGAGAGCAGAATGGCAGCCGCAAAAAAATGACACCTTCTTGGCTGGTTTCAAAAGTTTACGTGTTCATGGAGAATGAGAAAGCCATTATTTGGAACACTCCAGGGCATTTCAAACTCTGTGCGTTTTGAGTTTGTTCAAAAGGGCTCCAGTCTGCTTTGAAGCAAAGGGTATTTTTGTGTATTGTAGACACAACAGTCTAATACTGATAAAAAAAAATAAAACATACAGTATAATCATTGTATTAAAGGGCAAAGATGTTCTTTTAGTGTTGTTTATGTTTGACGTTTTTACACAGATCTCTGGCTGATGACACATCGTCAGGGCAGAAAAGCCCACAGCCTGGAGACTGACAGTGAAACTGAGGCGGACTGTGAACAGTGAGATGGAGATGGACAGATGTGAGGGATCCGAGACCGTAGGCGAGAAACTCAGACAGAATATGGTTTATTTTGCTGAGACGAAGGCGCTTGATGTAAGTGCAAAGTGGGAGATGACAGGCGTGACGTTCGCACCTCTTATCCTCCTCTGGCGTCAGCAAATGAATCTGTTGAATAAAGAGAAGCCAAGAGACTGACTGTGCTGTGCAGATGTAGAGAAAATATACAAGACATGGGGGCCATTTTTACTTTTGATCAGAGGCACAGATATCAAAAAGATTGTGTCATTATCTTCACAATTCTTCAAAAACATAAAATAGGTCCTCTTGCTTGTTTATTTCTTTTTAGCAATAACACACACGTATCATCTATAAGGCACCTTCAATACATCTGCACCACCAAATTCTGTTTTCTGTGCACAGTTCAATAGCCATGACAGATCTAGTAGGGCTGGGTATTTGTGACAATGACACACACTTCTCACTGCAAGATATGAACAAGGCCTTTCAGTTTCATGGTCATTACATACTCGGGAATGAGGTAAACCCACAGAGAAACAGCACTTGAGCCCTTACTTTACACAATCCTCATCTGTTATGTGGTGGACCTTGTGTGGGAGAAGAATATGGCCTTTGATTTTAACCTTTTTTGCTGCAACTCGAATGTTTTATGCTCATTATTCAGGGGAATTCATCGGTAAAAATCATCAAGAGCCTGCAGCAGATCAGATGTTTGTGTGGGTGAATGTACCACATTTGTTTTAGCATATTTAGAGCCCATTAAGACAACTTTTTTTTTACAAAACTTAATTTCATTTTTTCAGTACATCACAAAAAAACAGACATTAAATAAAAAGAATATATAATGTCATTAAGCTTCATGTAGGTAAACCAAACCAGTCCAGTGCATATTTACTGATAAAATCACCAGACAGCAGTTTAAAATCTGAGCCTTGATGTGTTCGTCCTACTCTTTTTAGCCATAATTTTAATCTCCCACACATCAATTTTCTTTTTGTCACCTCTCTGGTTGGTCCCCAAATAAAAGTTACACACATTTGATTCAGTTTTATAATATTCTCATATTAAATATGTCTTATATCATTATATCATATTATTCTTTTTTTATTTCCCAATTCCTATCGTTACAGTCAATGTTATATAGAACCAGGCCTAGAACCTTTATTTCATCTTTGATTTCTACTTTCATGGGTACTCTTATTATTTTCTCAAATCCAAACTCCTTCTATCTCATTGAGGTTAAGGACTGCACCTGAAGCTTTTTCATATAATTGTAAAACTGTAATTAATATATCAAATTCTGATTCTGGGCTTTTATCGTTACTGTGATGTTATTGGCATAAGCCATTGCTGACACTTTATGAGAATGAGCTCTGGTGGTTCCTGTGATGCCAAGATTTTTGTTAATAGCAGTTATTTAGAGGGATAATGGCAATGATGGACAGCTCTGTATGACACCTCTGTTAATCTGAAAACTGTAGGTTAAAACACCATTCACATTAACACATACATTAGATTTAAAATAAAGATACTTAATCATATTCACAAATTGCAAGGGAAGTGGCAGCTGAGATAGGCCAAGGTGGCAAATCAAAGGTTTTCTAGGTGTAAATTCTCTGAAACTACTGTTGTTTAGAGGGGCTGGGTGCTGGGTGCTGGGTGCTGTGATGATGGTCGTGGGCTCTTGGGAGCTGAACTGCAGCGGTGGTTGTTTATAGGGGCCGGGCTGCTGTGGCAGCTGCTGCTTGGAGGAGCCGGGCTGCTGCGACAGTGGTTGCTGGGTAAGAATGGAATTGTCTATATCCAACAGTTGCTGAAAAAGTTCTGGTTGGGCAGTAGGTCTAGTTTGTTGGTTCGTGGCTTAATAAGAGTATGAGGAGGGGCAGGGGAAGTAGATGTGACCACTCACCCCACACAGAGAGCACAAAGCGACAAAAACACAATCGTTGGCAGTCCCTGACAAAAGTCTTGTCGCTTGTGTACAAATTGACCTGAAGAGCCGCTGAAATATATTTCTAATCAAGATTTTTTTACAAGAAATGGCTCATTTTAATCCTAACAGCTTTTGTAATAATGTTTCAGTGCAAAACGAAACCGTCAAAAAGTATTCTAATATTCACAGCTTGGTAAAGCCCATTGAGTCAATTTTTGCAAAGACATAAGTGTTGTCGCCTTGTCATATGAGCTTCACCTGTGACTAATAATGGATCAATTAGGTCTCAGGTGTGTATAAAAACAACCCCAGTACATTAGACCTTCACATCAACTGCAACTGGACCTCTGCAAACATGCCTAAGATTCACCCTGAGACTAAAGTTTTGATTATCAAGAGGCTGAAGACCAGATCCACTGCTGATGTGGCAGACACCTTCAATGTGTCTCAGCGTCAAGTACAGAGGATTAAAAAAACATTTGAAGACACTGGAGACGTTTCTGACAAGCCCAGGTCAGGCAGAACCCGCGAGACAACTGCTCGAGAGGACCGTTTGTTGGCTCGAAAATCCAAGGCCAGCCCATTTTCCACTGCAGCAGAGCTCCACAAGACCTGGTCACCTGAAGTCCCTGTGTCAACCAGAACAGTTTGTCGGATTCTGTCTCGAAATGGCCTCCATGGTCGAATCAGTGCCCAGAAGCCAGCACTCAACAAAAGACAATTGAAAAACCGTGTGGCATTTGCCAAGGCCCACAGCCTGCTAAAAGGATGGATGCTGGAATCTTCTGTTGGATGCTGAATCTTCTGTTGAATTACACCACAGTCGCCGCAAATATTGCAGGAGACCTACTGGAGCCCGCATGGATCCGAGATTCACCCAGAAAACAGTGAAGTTTGGTGGCAGAAAAATCATGGTCTGGGGTTACATCCAGTATGGGGGTGTGCGAGAAATCTGCAGGGTGGAAGGCAACATCAAAAGTCTAAAATACCAAGAAATCTTAGCTACCTCTTATGTTCCCAACCATAAAAGAGGCCAAATTCTGCAGCAGGATGGTGCTCCATCGCATACTTCCATCTCCACATCAAAGTTTCTCAAGGCGAAGAAGATCAAGATGCTCCAGGATTGGCCAGCCCAGTCACCAGACATGAACATCATTGAGCATATGTGGGGTAGGATGAAAGAGGAAGCATGGAAGACGAAACCAAAGAATATTGATGAACTCTGGGAGGCATGCAAGACTGCTTTCTTTGCTATTCCTGATGACTTCATCAATAAATTGTATGAATCCTTGCCAAACCGCATGGATGCAGTCCTTCAAGCTCATGGAAGTCACACAAGATATTAAATTTGGATCTCACAGCACCACTACTTAATTTGCTGACAAATTTTTGTATTTGTGGTAAATTTGTTCAATTTCTGTATAGACGACAAAACTTTTGTCTTGCCAAAATTTGACCTTTCTGTCTTGATTAAATGATAAATCTTTTTCAGTGAAACTAATTTATTTCAGTTCATTAAACATCATTTGGGAGGGTTTTAGCTTTTCATATGAGCTATTTCTAACACCAATTGATTAATTAAAAGTCAGGTTAATAGCAGGTGTTTCTACACAATAGATAAGCGACAAGACTTTTGTCAGGGACTGTATATATGGGTACATGGGTACATTGTTTCAAATTGTTTTCTAAACAAAGTCAAAGCGAGAAGCCGCCTCTTCCTCTTCCGCTCATTTTCACACTGCCGTAGTTTATCTGGGATTGATCTTCTTTTCCCAAAACTTTCCCGCCTTTTCCTGGCCAGATATTGTTATTTATTAGAAGATATTCACAGAATGACTAACATTTATTTCTCAACCACACAATGGCAACATGGAACTCACTGACCTCCTCGTGATGCAATGTTTAAAGCACTCCTCTTTTTCTTTCCTTCTGAATTCAGCTAATCGGGGCCTTCAGGGAGAGACAATAGCAGCACATGCATATATTTGGAGCTGTAATGAGGGCACATCCCCCAATTAAGGAGGCCTGGTGGGTGTGTATTCATGTGTGTGCAGCCGATGTAGCGCTGGGCCCCTGCAGGAGACAGAGACATGGACCCAGCGGAGAGGAACCGACCCCATTCGGAGCTGGTAATCCAATTCAGAGAGCTGTCTTTCACAGGACAACGATGTGTGTTGGTACTAATGCTGTGGAGTCAGGACCAGAGAGTGAGGTCATTTTTGTGGAAGTGAGATCAATTTGTCCTTACTTTTTTTTTAACTACAATGGGTGTTTTGTGGCACATGCATGTTTTTTGTGGAATGGTTAGAATCAAGTCTTCAAGTTAAGATAAGGTTAGGCACTGAGTGGTGATAGTAGTTAGGGAAAAGGTCTGTAGAGAATGCATTATGTCATTAAGGTCCTTGAAAATATACAGTATTTGTTCAGAGATATATGTGTATAGTTTTTTGGTTTTATAGCAGAATCATATTTTTAAAGTGTTTATCAAATGGTATTTGTGTTTACAGCTCCCCTGCTGGCCTGGATGCAAACAACATTTATAATGACTGAGTGGATCAGTTGATAAACATTGTATGTACTCAGATTGTTCTGATCGTAAGTGGAGTTTGGAATGGCTCACCTGGTCACAAATAGCTAACACAGTTAAGTACGTATGAGTTAAGAACCACCTGGGGTCCATTGTCTATTGTGGTGCTATCAACAATGTAAAATATGCATGATAGACATTAAAATGGTTTGTGCAAAATAATTTTCCCCTGTCTTGGATCAGTGACTCCTACAAACTTGCACTGGCGTAAACTTGTCTTGGAACTCTTCTTCCTTCAGTACCTGATCTAATCCCTACGCTCCAAAGAGGGACACATTTTTGGAGGTATGGACCCCATGTGTTTTTTTTTTACATGTTCCTTGTTGAAAAAGTTGAAGTGGTTTCTGTCCTTTTTTGGTAAAGCCAGGCTGCAAATTCACACCTCACACTTCTCCTTTTTAGAGCATGTGACAAAAAACCCAGTGGAAACAGGTCTGATGGAGATTTCACGTTAACAAATTTGACTATTAAGTGCATACATTTCTTATACCCTCGCGTAAGGTCATCAGATCCAAGGTTTGTCTTCTTCAAGCAACTGGGCCCAAAACAGATGCATTTTTCTCTTTTAATTGTAATAGAGCACCAATGAAACCAGAGCAGACTGGTGGGAGTGGGTTCAATCAGAGGGTGTCTGTTGAAGTAGCACTGAGCACTTCTTTAACGTCAATGCAAAGCAGCAGAGGAGGGGTCGGATTACTCCCCAGGCCTCCGCTATCGCCACTCATTTGTTTTTCAAATGGCCTGCTCTAAAAGGACAGAGGGACAGTATAGACTGCTGTGCCCCCTTTTGTGCGCCTCATCTCTGACAAAACGGCCATTTCCAGCGACCGACACTCATTCTTCTGCTCAATAACCCAATAAGACGGTGCTTTTATCTGAGGCTCAGGTTTCACGCTGCCACTCTCTAGGAAACACTGTTAAATGACAAAGACTTTCACAGACAAAGTTATAACACAACAGCAGGAATCATTTTTTTACTTTTAATTTTTGTAAACTGACAAATGTTTTTTTTTCAATGTGGGATTTGTTGCCTGATGACACAGAACTACCCAGCATTAGCATAAAATGACTCATTGTTTGCTGTTGTAAAATTTCCCGGTGATTTTTTTCCCATTTGAGGTCAGAAGGTCACAGTGACTCATCAGGGTGTAGTCATTCTCTTCAGCAAAATAAACCGATCAATTATTTGCAGCTGAATGTAAAATATGTAACACCATAGGAGCTGGTTCTGCCGCTAAGCTCAAACCCTGACAAACAAGGTATAAAACACCTCTGACCTGTCCTGGTTACAGTGCATGTACTGATCTGTCTTTTTGATCATTATTAGTTTGGAGAAGTGCAGTACAACCAGTGACAAACCATTTTTTCACTCAGCTGATGCTATCCTTGCCACAACGGAAAAGAGCCAGAGTAGATGAGAAAGATGGTTGCCACTTTTTTGGTTTGGCAAAAAATGGTAGCAATGTGTTACCAGTGTAATATCAGAAGGAAAGTCAAATGCTGTTTTGAGCAGGTGCTGGATTGAGTCAGAGCAAGTGACTCATTTTCTTTTCTAAATTACTTGCAGGAAACATTCAAAAAGTGTGGAAAGAATAAACTTGAAAAGAGATTTGATAATATAGTTGGCCACAAAAGGATTGGATCTGTGCGGCTCACCAAACCCAGGCTACGACAGAGCGGTCCTTATTTCCTTTGTGTGCCCAGGAAACCTGAGACACTCCTCTGTCGACTACTGACTGACATCAAACTCTCAGGGAGGAACACAGAACATCCAGTGAGAAAGACTCCCCAAAGCTGCCACGTTTTAGGCATTTGAATGGTCTGAATGGCCTAAAGATTTGCATTTATAGCACTGTTCCAATTACCCTGATGGTCTTCTATCTGCGACAGTTTAATGAGAGGGGCACCAAGTCTTGTCATCACTCGGACACTTTCTCCAGTTTCTTCCCTCTGTTTTATCCATCAGAGCAAAAAAAAAAAGAACTGTGAGACTACAAATGACTGCGGGTAAATTATGCCACGCTCAAACTCAAAACTGAAAGAGTGAGGAAGATGTTGAAGAAATGGACCTAGGATTAAAATTAGCCTAAAGTAAAGTTCTCTATTAGGTTATTCTAACTATAGCAGAATTAACTGCATCAAATTAAAGAAAGGCTGTGATGATCACACCTCTGACTCACAGTGATCCTTGAAGGGCTAATGTTAGTTTTGTTGGTAGATTTTTCTTCTGTGAGGAACGACTTGTGTGTGACCTGAGGAGTGTCTGTGAACGTTTCCACTGAAGAATCTCTGGGTTGTTTTGAGTTGGACTGATAAATTACTCCTTTAAAGTACCTGACACACCAGATAATGTGTTCCACAGAACTATCTCGGAGGACTTTCATTGAAAACGTAGGACAGGTTCCTCAAATAAATACTGTATGTTTATGTTTATTAACTACGATAACAGTTTCATCCAATCAGAGCAATAAAACACAGACCTGCCAGTGCTGCCACATAAATGTTCACATCCGTCGTTTGGGCCAAGGTTGCCTTTGAATAGTTTGCTTGGAGCAGTTCAAGATGGATTTTTTGCAAATTTATAAATTCCAAATCTCATGAAAATTCTTTTTTTTAAAATCAATCAACTGAACATTTTCCAGAGTTGTGTTGGTTACAGAGTCCCCAGTAAACCAGTGGCATGCTGCTGACATAAAGCCAAAACTTTATGTGAGAATTTCTTTATTTGGTTACATTCCTTTGATTATTTTTGGTCTAAATGCCTGACTCATTACTGAACTACAAAGGGGTTTACGGTTTAGTAATTGTGAACCGTGTTGCAATTTGGTCATTAGTCCATGAGCTGCTCCAATATAAGGGTCTTAAATAAATAAATATTAAAACTTTGTGGCTGTGGACTAAAAACCTTACAACTTCTGTCTGTTCTTTATTATGCTCTGTGTAGCTCAAAACACCTACACGCAGCTCACAGATTTTGGTTGACTTGCTTAAAGCTTGATATTGCTTAATAAATGTTTATGAAAGAGTTCCCTCGACCTGCCAACAGCGCAAAACAAAGCATTCACATCAGCAGCCTCTTCCATGTGACAGTCAAGGTAAAGGCAATAATCGACTGAAAACACAAACACAGATCAATAGCAAACAGCATGCCTTTCAAACACCAGCCCACGTGTTTGTCCATCTCGTCTTTAGGTAAAAGAGTGTTTCCCCGGAATGGCTTTCCCGTCAGTGTATCGAGCCCACTCCGCTGTGCCACGAACAAAGCCTTAGATTGTGTTATTTTTTGATCACAGCCCCGGTGTGGGCAGGGGTCATGGAGCGCTGTGCTCCGATGGGGAATGGCGAGGCGGTCTTTGAAACCACAGTCTCGGTAAACAACAAGGCCGTAGGTGGAGGTCTGCGGCCCCCAGACTCAGTGCAGCATGAGGAGGAGTGTGGTACCTGCAGGAACATGCATGAAAGCTCCACTATCTGATTTTCTTTTTTGCAACAGAATAAGCCATTTCCTGGTTTAATTTCTAGGTCTTTTGTTGTTGACATTATGGCCCCTTTTTTACCAGAAGCCGATGGGCCGATCATTCTCATCAATTAAAATATACGTAATTGTATAGATGTCTTAAGGTTTCATTTTTTTCACAGATGACTCTTGTTACAATAAGCTGTTCATAAATAAACTGGCAAACTAAATACAAGAGTAAAAAAACTGAGATAATCCCTGTTTATAGCATGATTCTCCTGAAAAGCAGAACTCGTTCTAGAAATCTGGTTGAACCAAACTCATGTCTCTTTGACGGATAATATGTACCTTAACTATCTCATTTAGTCAACCCTGGGTTCCTTTGAGGAGTCTGCATGTCCTCCATGTTCTCTCCAGGGACTTCCTCCCACCGTCCAAAGACATGAATGTTCAGCTGAATTGGTGAATCTAAAGTGCTCCAGTGATTTTTTTTTTTGTTATGTGGGATGGAATCCTTGTGTAAACGCAGAGCCAGAATATTTTTGTTGAAATGTGCCATAACAAGAAAACAGCCTTTGAGTTTTGTGCAAACTAAGGAAACCTCTTCGGTACAAAAAAAAAAAGATGCTTTAATACTTGGAATGGAAGAGAGTAACTAGTACTTGAGTGTCTATTCTCCTGTGAGTATCGTTCGCAGCCTTTTCTCACTTCTGGGGTCAGCATAAACCGACAGCTTTTGAAGGTATCCGTTCCCCAAAGACCTCCTGCGATGTTGTTTAATTAAGGCTTTTGTGAGTCTGCGTGTCCCATTGTGATTCAAGACACACTTTTTATTTTTTTTGCAAAAGCAGCTATTTCCTGCAATGCCCGAGTGTGTGTCAAGTATTTCATGTTTATTCAGAGCCAATTTTCTCTACCGCGTGTCTCCCTCCGGCTTGGGCCCCACAGCCTCTCGCTGCGGCGCAGACGAGAGGGAGGGACGGGGATTAATTAAGTCGGTCAACGAAATGAGATCTAGCCCCAGTCGCTTTACAGAATCGTGTAAACAACAAAAAATAACATCCAGTGATAGCTGCCTGTCCATCTGTCCAGCCTGTTTAGAGCTGATCCCTGTCTTGCTCTTTTGGGGCAGATCTGAGCTGACAGGGCTCTGCAGACTAATGCCGTTCAACATTACTGCACAGAACAATGCTCATTAGTTTGTAAAAGTGCTATTATATATTTATATGGTAACTGTGCTCAACTTTATGTGGGCCACAGCCATAGACAGAAGATCTCTTACATAATCATTTCAGGTCAGGATTATGCTGGTTCTGGCTCTGGTTTTGGTTCATGAACACCAAACCAAAACTGGTATAGCTGCTCAACAGAGCGCTTTAGTTTATTTGAGCCAATTGTAATACTGTATAAATATATTTTGTAACAACAAATCTTTAATTATTAACAAAGGACCTTAGAATGGACTGATCTGACTAGTCTGTGACAACTTTACATTTAGGCCATAAGTTAAGGAAGATTAAAATTCTCCATCAGTTTGGGAGTAGCAGCAGCAGCAAAGGTACAATCTCCTCAATGTTTTCTTTTAGGCATTTGTAATTCAATGAAAGAGTTTTAAACTAGATAATAATGATAAATAATGATAATAAAACAGGTGATCCAGTTTAACATATAATAATTCACCAAGTGTAAAGTATCATCTTAAATTGATATACATCATTTTAAACATGTTGTAAAAGCATGTTGGAGTTTTGGACAAAGGTATAATGACTGTTAAAGGAAGCATGCCTCTTTCTCAGAAAACTTTGCCGCTCCTGTCTTTAAACTGTGAGCACTGTCTATTCAAGATACGTACTGTAAGTATGTTAATTACTTGGATTTAGAATTAGTTTACTCAGTTATGTATTCCTTTCCTTTCTAATCAAACAAAAGTACAAATGGCTGAGAGTCGGTGGCACCTCTGAACCCAGCAGAGATGTTTCTTGGAGCTGGGATGAGTGCACATTACCAGGGATAAGCTGCTCTAACAGCCCACTTGGCCATGTTCCCGCTCGCTCCTGACTCACACAAAGACACATTCCAAAACCTCTGTGCTTCTGCTTCTGCTGCTCGCTCTCTGTGACTCACAAAGCCGGACTACATTTAGCCTGCAACATCCGCCCGCCAACGCTGCCACAGAGCCATGTTCCCTCTGCTGTTTAAGCTCGTGTTAAGGCAAAGCTTTGGAAAGAGAGGATCTGAAAAGGATATTCAGAGCAAATGAAAGGAGCCTATTTGAAAGTTTGTGCGTAAAAAGCAATAGGTAAAGTGGCCAATGCCAAGATTCAATTTCAATTACAGCAGCAACACTAGATATGCTTTCTTCTTTGTAACACTTTTTCTCCTGATCTCTACAGACTGGTTCACAGTTATAGTTTTCTTGCTTCCCACCTTACATAATTGTAGGGATAAAATCTCACCAGAGGCTTAAGAAAGTAGTCCTTTTCGATTGTCAGCTGTTATCTTGTGTGCCCCAACTTCCTTTGCCACAAGGCATTGTTATATTGTGAAAATGCATCTCTGTATTGTACATGTTACTGAAAAATACTATTCAGAGTTCTACAGTGCTCCTGGGTTTATCTTATACTTCCTGGAAACACCACTGGTCCCCAACTTGGACCAAAAAGTATTCTTTGATTCTTTTTTATGTCTGCTGTTATTTTCACATGTGATGTTTGTGCAATTAAAAGATCAATTTGGATGATGGAAAAACAAATATAATCTGTTAAAAATCAATAGATGACATTGAAGCCACAGAGGCGCAGGCTGTACAGGCGTTGTTTGTTTACAGGTGGAGACTATCCAAGCGGCAAGTTTGGAGAAAAAAATCATGTCTTCTGAAACAGGTAATTTTAGTGTATTTTGTACAAATAATTATTGTACAAAAACTCTGCTGAGGTCCAGTGTATTAGCCTATTTCTGCTCCCTACCTTTAATGTCTTTGCGAACCTAAGAACCACCAAAATAATTTGGAGAACATACTGTATATTTTGGGGCTAAAAGTAACACATAGCCATAATTAATACTACTACTAATAATAAACTGAATCAAAAATAGTTCCTCATTAACTTTTATTCATATTTTTCGGGAAAGGGTGACCTCTCTGCTATGTTTATGACTCTGACTGAAAACTTCACAAATACATTTCTTTCATTTGCTTACGTTTAGTTTCATTTATTTTTCAAACAAGTTCTAAAAAGAAGAGCACTTTTCCGTTCTCTGTGATGATAAATATGTTGTTGACATTTGGGCCCAATCACAGTGCAATCAAGGCAAAGCTCTTGAGCTGACTTATGAGTATCCACCAGTAGCTTATTACCCAGAATCCCTCTTGAAAACAACATGTGCACAAAACACTAATGGTAGAACTAATAAAGCCCATTGTTGTGGAGGGTTTGGGCTTGTTTTTTTTTCTCGGTGTTTGTCGTTCTGTTATTATTTCAAGCCTTAATTTGGGTTTGTGTTGAGCTCCAATGTGAGCGTGTTTGTCTGAGAGGCTCTCATCTGTCTATTATGGTCATTGTAGCTCGTTGCGCTGCTGTTAAGTTTTATCTTAAATTTATCTTGTATAAAGTTAACTCAAATCTTTTATGTCAGGTCAACTTGCAAAAACAAAATAAAGTATTCTTTGACATTTAGTTTTTGTTGCATAGTTTAGTGATAACAGTAAACGTAAGTGTAACAGTAAGTGTTGCCATGGCGACATGTTGAGCTAATAACAAAGTGTGTCCTTGAGAAACTCTTTAATGTGTTGTGGTTAAACCTGCACTGACCAAGACCAAGACATGTCTGAGACCAGAGAGTATCAAGACCGAGTCAAGACCAAGGCCATGGCAGGTCAAGACCGAGTCAAGGCCAAGACCATGGCAGGTCAAGACGGAGTCAAGACCAAGACCATGGCAGGTCAAGACGGAGCCAAGACCAAGGCCATGGCAGGTCAAGACGGAGTCAAGACCAAGACCATGGCAGGTCAAGACGGAGTCAAGACCAAGACCATGGCAGGTCAAGACCGAGTCAAGACCAAGGCCATGGCAGGTCAAGACCGAGTCAAGACCAAGACCATGGCAGGTCAAGACCGAGTCAAGACCAAGGCCATGGCAGGTCAAGACGGAGTCAAGACCAAGACCATGGCAGGTCAAGACGGAGCCAAGACCAAGGCCATGGCAGGTCAAGACGGAGTCAAGACCAAGACCATGGCAGGTCAAGACCGAGTCAAGACCAAGACCATGGCAGGTCAAGACCGAGTCAAGACCAAGGCCATGGCAGGTCAAGACGGAGTCAAGACCAAGACCATGGCAGGTCAAGACGGAGCCAAGACCAAGGCCATGGCAGGTCAAGACGGAGTCAAGACCAAGACCATGGCAGGTCAAGACCGAGTCAAGACCAAGACCATGGCAGGTCAAGACCAAGTCAAGACCAAGACCATGGCAGGTCAAGACCGAGCCAAGACCAAGACCATGGCAGGTCAAGACCGAGCCAAGACCAAGACCATGTGCACGATACACTTTCGTACAAGAGAACAGTTACAAAATCTAAAAAAAAACATTTGGGCCTTGTTATAACCACTAGATTTTAAAAAATGTGTGAATAATGTGATCTTACGCCACTGCTCTGCTTTGGTCAGTTACAAAACCTCTGAAAAGCTCATTATGAAGCATTATGTATATTATAAAAATCTTTTGACAAAGCTGAATCTGTCTGACCAAATGATTAAAAGAGCTATTATACAGAGTTAAATGAATTAGCACATTTGAATGCTTTTTCAGAGATGCGTCATGCATCGTTACTGAAAAAGACTAATGACACCATTATAAAGGCAAAGAGGAAGCAAGGATGTAAGAAATTAGACAAAGGTTCATTGCAGCCGGGCGCCATGGCAACAGTAGGCTGCACTGACCGACCGATGGACTCGGTGCCTCAATCAAATATCAGACACGGTTTTAGAATTATTATATATTTTTTTGTGTCTCTGAAAAGCTTTTTGTTAATTCATTTAGGCAGGCGTGCGGCGTGGAGCTAATTTCAAACTGAATGACTGTCGGCAGAAATGTCTGGTTTGGGTCTTTGGGGAAATCAAAAGCGTTTAAAAAATCTGAATTTTAATTGAGTGCCTGTCTGTGTGTAGCGGGTGAATATAAGCATGTTTACTATTTGGCATAATTGGAGCCATTTGAATCAATCAAGAAAGAGAAGCACATGCAATTTAAAGTCATTCAAACTTTATTCTTCACATTTGATGTCACACATTAAAAAGCTTTGGGGCCACTAGCTCTGATTGTCTTGAGCCCCTCCCCCACTTGAACCCTTCATCAACATAGAAATAAGTCCATTCAGATAAATCCATTAACCAGAATGGAAATAAATGACTTGTACATCAAAGAAGCATTACAGTCAGAAAATTAGCTTTTTTTTCTCTCTTCTTTCTACATCAAAGCGACCTGAAAACCTTGACAACACATTTTAACTAAATGTAAAAAGAAAGGTGCGTCTAATGTGATAAAGACATTTTTAACATTGTGTTTTTGTAGCAGCTGCTGGCCATATAAAAAATTAAAGTGGCTTTAGACACAGCAGTACACCATTCTCCGTCTGTTGGACGACCCGTACCTTTTAGAGAGCACTTAGACCGACTGCGCTCGGGGAAAATGGATCATAAATGAACCGCTGGGATATTTTTAAGCCTTTCACCAAGGTCTATCAAGAAAAAAAGCATTTAAAACATTTATTATGTCCTTCCAGAGTTCACCTAACCCACCTTTATGTTCAGGTTGGCATTAAATAACCCTATGTCAATTGAAACTGCAGAAGGTGAAATTTACTTTAGGGCCAAGTAGAGCATACTTTTAGATTGACAGCAGTTTTGTAACATCCTTCACATTCGTCTGACATTTCAGCTTAACATCACTCAGGGTCAAGAAGTAGTGGTATTTCTACACAGTTTAAAAACTTCAATATTTTATAACAAAATGCTTTTCCCCAAAATGATCATCTTCATATGTGTGCCAAATGCATAATAATCTGTAGCAATGCTTTTAGTTACAATAATGACAAAAACCATAAAGGGTTAGTCCAGAGATATGTAAAAAGGGGTCGAGAGGCGAGATACACAGCCCCAGTTTGGAGAAGCAGACAGCAACGTCATAGGGTTTGTGTAATGTATGGCTGCTAATGGGGCCACAGAAAACACACTTTTATCACAAACACACTTGTAAAACTCCCAAACTGTTACACAGACTGTATTTACATGATGTTGCTCATTTCCTCATGTTTACACAACACACATACTGTGGAAACATTGTAAGAAAATGTTTTAGTCTCTGCAGTGTTAGCTTCTCCAAACAGGGAGTGTGCTGTGCTACTGCTAGGAAGAAAAAGGCTCAAAAAAGTAGAGACACACAGAAATCTGAACTATCCCTTTAATCTTGACATTAGTCTTAAAACGTGTTTTTACTTTCATAATTGAAGGACACAGTATTAGCTGTATAGGCCATAGTGTCTAATGTTCTTCTTTATACAACATCCTCAACATTAGTCAGTAGGAATAGCACATATTCAATGCAATACACTTCATTTACACCCATCAGTAGTTAACTGACCTGAAGCTGGTGATTTTATGTAGAAAGAGTTTACTGTCAGCAATGTCCTCAAAGATCCCAAACAAAAAAAAGTATGAGTGACCGGTCATGGTTAAAAAACATTTATTTTACATAATGTGCATTGTGGCACAGGGGTTAGTTCTTCTGTCTTAAAGCAAGAACATTATAATACTGATTGCTGGCCTGAATTGGGCAATGATTGTTATTGTATGCCTCTAAGTACAATCGTTGTCAGCTTGGCTGTTAAACTGACATTAGCTATTTTGTTTTCTTGCATTTGCAGAAAACTGTTTTAATTACCTTACAGGACATTGTAATAGAAATCATCTGTCGAATATAACAAAAAAGGCTATTACAACTTTTATGCTATGTTTTTATGCAAAGTTCTTATTTAAAAGAAAATAACAAACGTGTTGCAATAATGTACATACCTGGCATACACTTTGTTCCATTATCTACTATCTCTATGTTAACGTTTTTGAAAAAAGTCCATTGTTCTTTTTGACATTTAAGAGACAGCTGTTGACAGTACCTTAACAAAACCAGCTTTGTCAGTTTTCCAGTGTGAACTCATAAATACCCAAAAAGAAAGTTGTGCATGTTCACGGTTAATGTTCCCCAAAACCAGCTTACAGCAGGAGTGTGTTTATATTAGCGTCACCTGGAGTGCAGCAGACTGTAACCGCAGGAGCTTTGTGTGGTCGAGCACTTAACAACTGCTGAATGAAAAATGTATTTAAAGCAACAACACTTGTTTGGATGTGCGGTTTTCAGAAGTGGTCTTTTGCATTATGTATAGCATGTCGACTATGAATATTTTATCCAATGCCACATGCCAACTCTCGCCTGAAGCTTTGCTGAACACATGGTGGTGGTACCGTTTTAATCTAGACATTCATCAGAAATAACTATACCCCCCAAAATCCCCATAAATAAATAAGACATTGTTTTAATTAATCTTTCACACTTTTGTAATGCCAACTTGGCTGGCCAACAAAGCAGAAAAAGTCACTTTGTCGCACACTCATCCTTCCTCCTTCAGTTTCTCAGCACTTTCTTGCTGATTACTGGAGAAATACACAAACATAAACTACATTTTAAAGATAAGAACAACACATTAAAATTAATCACAGCTTAGTGATCCCACCCACGACCACTACTCACTTCACTTTTAGCTTCAACGTGAGTGTCCATTTGTCCAGTGTAACTCAAGAGCATCATAGGCTGCCCTGAATAGAGTCAATTAAATATTCAAACATAGGTCTGAAGTCATTGGTCCATTTAAGTTTCTTTTTGTTTGTTCCACTGTGTGCATTGTGATTGGGTTGGGTTGCTGGTAGGACATTAAATCCAGGCTCTTTATCTTGGCTCGGAGATTATATTGCGTTCCCTTTGAGAATCCATGTTCTTCAATAAAAGGTCTGTACTTTCATGGGGCATCAGCAGGTTGTCCACTTTTTTTTTTTTTTTTTGGTTGAAATGGCTGCTCAGGAGATCTTTTTAAAGCCAAATAAGATTCTGGATTTTATCCTTTAAACCAGTGTCTGTTCAAGTTAAATAATGGATCCTTTAGACTTTATTTATACTGTCTGGAGAAGTTCATTGAGTCTTTCATTGCACCTACTTTAGCATCTTAAAAGAAGCACAGACAACTGAGTGGTGGGACAGAGTGCTCGATTGTACGGCTGTAATAATGCTCGGTTGTGATCGTAATGTCTGTCTGGAGGCCTCTTTGGAGGCCCGAGAGCTGATCCCTTGATGTCAGTGTGTCTCCTCTAAAAGGAGTAGCATATGTGGGACGAGAGAGCAACTGGGAAAGAAAACTCCCAGTATGAGAATAAAACCACGTAACGTGATCCTTCACCGGGGGAGACACACAGAGCTCACTTTGTGCCGAACAATTGGACTGATATCGGCATTTCCCTGTTGAATCCCATAGTTGTAAAAAACAGAATTGCTTCAAAGAGAACTTTCACTAAATACTTCTTTCTTTTCGCTGGGGTTGGTTTTGCAGATGTGAGCAATTCTACAAGAGTGGATTTCACTTGGTGTATAGCTGCCAGCCCTGATACTGTTTCACTGATCTGCGATAGAAACACTGAAGTTCACGTCAAGAGCACAAGTCTTCCCCTCATTTCTAGGCTAATCACTTGCAGTAAGACTTGACAATTACAGATCCTTCCTGGTTTCCCCACATTGGCCAATACCAACCGTTGGCCTGAAGGACATTACAGTTAATTGGGCGCATAGGTTTCTTCGGCTTCTTAAATATTTTCAACTACGACACCCTGGTTTCAAGGTCCGACCCTGGTTTTGAGGTCCTATCCTGGGTCTTTGCAGAGGTATGTGGGCTTGAGGTTGTCTTTGTCACAGAGGCTAGTGCAGGGGTAGCAGGTTTTGGCTCAATACGGTGAATTTGTGGATACCGAAGCGCGACTGAACGTGCTGGCTGCTGTGGTGAATGAGATCGAAATTGGTAAGTTCGCCGATAGCGCAGTGATTGGGAACGTAGGATAACCTTTGTGTACTGGATTTCTGGCATGATGAGTTTAAGACAAACATCCGGCGGAGTCCACATCCCAACGCTAACATTTGATGGAAGTTCATATCCAACAATGTCAACCTTTCCATTTGGTTGCCATGGTCGGAAATCTTTGTTTTTGATCTGTCCAGCTGTACGAAAGAGTGGCGTTTGTCCACCAAAGCAGGTCCTCATGAGCCGCTCCTGGGCCTGACGCAGCTGTTGCACCTCTCTTTCCACACAGTCCAGACCCAGAGCTGACAGTTGGCGCCACAGGGAGGCATTGAAGTGGTCGTAGAGATGCGCGTCCACTGAGTTCCAGGCACGGATCTTGGCTGAAAGGTCTGGTGTCAGGCTCTGCTTTGAGCTTTCTGTTCTCATGTTGAGTTTAAAATACACAATATCATCCAAATCCCAGTTGAGGAGATGGCGAAGCAGAATCAGCGATTCATCAAAGTACTCAGAAATCATCACCAGTGAGAACATTTTCTCTACTTGTGCTGCAAAGTTTCGAGCGTAGAGCACATCATTTGCTGAACAGTCCTTATCTCCTCCCAAATCAAAAGTCAAAGTGTTTCGTGCATACATTGAGTCTTTCTCTTCTGGCCGATAGTAACGCCAGGGATTATCTAAAAAAGCTTCAAGTGAAACATTGGTCACTCGTTTGAAGCTCTGACAGTACTGGCTATAATAAACAAACAAAGACTCAAACATGCTGCTGGGCTCTCTCATGATGGTGATGTATAATGTATTGTTAGGCATTAGGTGCTGCAGTTCTGCCTTGTTGAATCGCATGTGGTTTGTGACAATGTTTGGTGGCACAGTGTGTGGATGGACAAAATGAGATGTAAAGGACCGCGGGTAGCAGAACTGGTGGCCACAGGCTGGTACGGGCAAAGCAACAGTGAGGTTGTGTCGTTCTGCAAAACGAAAGAGAAGATTCTGCATCGTGGAGCTGGCTGTTTTGTGAGTCTTGAGGAAAACCACATTTGTGTGTTGTAGTCTTGAACCTCGGGGAACAGCAGGACAACCAAAATGGAAGGACTTTATGTTCCTGCAAGAAGAAGATCAAAAGATCAACTATTTAAAACTGCAACACAAATACTGCAAACACAAACAGAATTAGATATTGGGCAAATAGATCAAAGTAAATGGCTTTTTAAACAACTGACAAGCTCAAAATTGTAACTGTAAAGGAACAATCAGATAATATGGTTGTCTGTGTTCATATATTACCTGCTTATTAATGGATTAATTTATTTTCATAGTACGCTTGCAACCAGCACTCTCTATTTTTATACTTCACTTTGAAAGCCTACTCTGGTCACCACTAAAATAGAAAGAGCTAAAGCAGTGCTTGGTTTGAGTTCCTTACTGCTCCTCCTTTAGTGGGTTCTTGTTTGCATCACTTTGTAACATGCCACCATGATAAAATAATGCGACGAATGTCATGCATATATTTCTGCTTGCATGAAGACATGTCGAGTTGTAATGTTGAAGTGATTATTACCAGCAAAGAAATACAAGAGCATGCTTTAATAACCTTTGAAATGAACCATTATATGCTTTTATATGTTACTACTTTCAAGGCAGTTCAAGGGTTACGGTCACTCACCAGCTCCAGTGGCCTCCTTGATGCAGCACGAGGCTGACGGTGCTGATGATGACAAAGAACAGGAATATCTTCTTCAGCCACATTTTACACCGGCACTAGAGGAGAAAGATGAGAGGAGATTGTTTAGAAATGACAAATATGCAGCGTTTGCTCTTATATTATCTGCTGTGTGTGTTTTCTTTTGGGATATGTAAAGCTCTTTTACGTGTGTATTTAACATCATACTCAGACCAGTTTAAACACAATGCAAGGATGCAGCGTGAAAGGGGGGAGTGAAAAGAAGGCATTGGACACATGGTTGAATAAGATGTTGAGAGAAAGTCCCACTAAAATTGTGAAAAAGAGCATAAGCTGCACTAATAAGAGCAAAATCTGTGCTGGTTATTACGTAACAACCCAAGTCACAAAAGTTCAAGTTAAAAAACAAATACTACTTTAGTCGCACCAGAAAGGATTTATTTAATACAAGGCCTTTGTTTGTCCAAATCTAATAATACACCATGCTTTAATCCAGCCTTAATAGTCCCATTGAATCACAAACGTCTTTGTTGCAGAGCCACCTCATCCTGCAGCGATGGGACCTGGGAAGACGTCCAATTGTCTCCTCATACCATCTCAAACTGCATACCAATGGACGATGTCTCCTTTTGTTGATTACATTAGCCCAAGTTAGTGCCCAGACTTGTGCCAACATTCGTAGAAATTCAGCTCACATTACGGTGAACATGTGGACCGAGGCTGGCCAGTGTAACATTCGAGCTTAAGGGTTATGTCAACATCCAGCATTCAGCCCAATTTGATCAGAAGTGGGTTGGACCAGAAAAATAATAACATAATAACCTTTTCATAACTACAACCTATTTTTTTTGTTTTAGTGCAAAGAATATGGTTACATTTGGTTGCAACCAAAAAAAGTGTTGATAAAAGCCTTCAGCTGTATGTTTTCACAAACTTACAATATGACTTTGATGCTAATGCTATTGTGCTATCAATAACTCTCACTGCTGCATCACTCACCTCTCGGCTACAGGTAAAAAACACACAGTTGTTCCCTCAGACCCACTAACTTCTCTCTACTCAGTTGTTCTTGCAGGTGTTGTATTTTTCACCATGATGAGTGTCATAGTGGTGCCAAAAATGATATTCCTTGAGCACTGAATCCTGCTCCACACACACCAAACACATAGGTTTCCCATTCTCCTCAGTGAAACGGTCCATTTTATTGTAAAACTCTAAACCCTGTGTCTACTTTTCTTCTTTTTGACAAAGACATTTGGTGTAATGAGTTCTTAAGCTTATCCCGAGCAATTTTAAATAATAAAAATACAGCTCTTACGCCTTGAACAGCTGGGAGTGTGCAGCCAGTGGTTAAGCTCACTGTAAACATGCACAGACGGCACTGCCTCTGAACAAGTGCTAATGCTCTCATGTTAATTGAACAGTTGCTTTTGGCTGGTAATCTCTTAATGTCAGAACAAAATGGACCCTGGCCTTGTGTGAATCAAAAATAATTTCTTTTTGCATAATTTTCTGGGTGAAAGTCATATAGCAGTTTGTTGCTTAAGAGCGCTTTGACAGCTGCTGGTGAAAAGCACATCATTACTTATTCATTGTATCACTTTCTCACTTTCTCAGCTCAGTATAGACTTCACGGTTTACTATTTCTGATGAAGACATTATATATTCTCTTTATCCTTTGTATTGCAGTTTTTTTTATATAGGAATACATCCTTTCAGTGCACAAATAATCACTCTAAAGAGAAAGTTTGAGTTATTTTATATCAAAAATAAACTATTGGCTGCTGTAAGGAAACCTCTCAATCACATTAAACCTGACATATTAAGTCTTTTAAGTGTCCCGAGATGTGTGTTTCTGCTCGTCACGTTACTGTCTCCTCACTGTCAATCAGCTGACTCCCACGAGAACCAATGGAATCTCGTCCAAGAGGCGCTCACTCAAAAATATTTCACTTAGCAGATAATGTTACGGCCAAATTCCATTAGTGTTTAGTGCAAAGTGCTCGGCTGCACTTGTTTTGTTTCAGACTTGACGATGATGAACACTCCCAGGACAGACCGCTAGTGAGAAGTTGTCAAAGTTGTAGAACACTAGACTGACCCTTTAAAGTAAAAAACAATGTACTATTTTAGCATTTTACCGATGGCTTTTGGCTTTTGGAAATACCAAGAAGAAATAGAGCTGTTCTCAAATGAATCCCTATGACATGATGATGCTGTACAAAAGTGAGGATAAAGTGAAAGCAGAGAAACCAAGACACCTCTCCTGGTTTCTGTGGCACAGGTCTGGCTCCGTGCGATAGTAAAAGAGCCGGATCGAGTGACACAGGGTTGTAATAAGAAAGGGATTTGAGTGGCTTTCAGCGGACTCTCCCTCATCAAGCCTCCTCTCAAAGCCCCCTACAGACACCCTCTTTAATTAAAAAGCTCTGATTGGGTTTCTTCTTCAACGATCGATGCAAAATAAAAGCATAGTGCGAGGACACCCGATAGCCCCCGTTGGCCGGCCGTGTTTCGGTAAGACGAGACAGATGAAGAGGCAAAGAGATAGGCATCTTGTTTGTGTATTGATTTAATGATTAAGCAGGAGTTAATCCACATAGAGGTGTGTGTTTTTGGAGAACACATGATCAAAGATAAGCTAGTGAGTTACTGAAATAAAAGAAGGTATTTAGAATTATTTCCTGTAATATTTATCATTGCGTCTATATTAAGTTAAGAGGAAGTGGATTGAGACACAATCTTTCTTTTTTTTTTTTAAACCAAAACAGTTTCTCTTCCCAGATGCCTTCTTTGAAACCTTTCTTTTGAGGACTGTCTTACATGTAACAATAACCTCGTGAAGCCTTGTTGCCACTGGAGCTGTTTGGTACTGGTCAAGTCGGTGTGTGTCACATTCTACTGCCTCAAGGTTTACACACGACTAAAAGGAAGAAGAGAATTAAATGTTGCAAAGCTGGGAATAAACCAACAGTTTGTTTGTGGCTTAGCTTGTTGACATGTATTTAAAAAGTCTGGTTTTAGTCTAATACTATTTGAAGATACAGTACTTGGTGTAACTGTTGTTGTTACCTTGTATTTTGTGTCTGGCTGAAATTCAACTTTCTATTCCCCGTCCTGGCTTTCCCTGTCACTTCCCACTGTCACCATTTTTACATCGCTGTCACCCTGCTGCTGCTTAGTGGAAATGTGGTATCTCTAAATGTCAGCTGAATCGATGAAAGATGACTGAGGGAGTTTTTCTTTTTTTTAGGAGTGAGGCCTAAGTTCTGTGGAATCCAAACTGTGTCAGATGAACGACTCAGATGAACAGAAATAGTGCTCAGAGACAGGAGAGTGTCAGGTGTGAAATGTCCGGTGAATTCAATCTGACACCGAGAAAAGTTAGACCCCCACTGAACCAGTAAAGTTTAAGGCGGTATGTTCACAATGAATGCATTTGCAAGATCAACAGCAGCTCTTCAAAATAAAGTCCATTAACCTCATATTATGACATACGACCTCAGTGATAAACCACACACAGGCTTTAGGCTCCTCTTATTTTCTTCAGTGGGTATATAATCCACATATCATATGACACATCTCCCTTTGATATAGCTCGAATGCCAACTGCTGTTAATGTGAAGAGATAAGATAATAAAATCAACCGTCAAAACTCAAGTGTGTAGAATAGCAGGTCAAACTGTTGATTTGTATTATGTTGATCTAGTCAAATGTGATTATGCCTAAGCAGCTCTAAACAGTAGCTCTATTCAAAAGTTGACATACTTATATTGTGATGAATTCTGCACACACACCACAACAATTAACTTAATGCAACTAAAACACAAATGCAGAATAATAAATACATGCTATCCTTGTTTTTGGGTGTTTTTACATTTACTGCTGAGCACCAAACTGTCCCATTTATGTTCCTGTAATGTTTCTACTTCCTTTTGGACTCATATTTAGAGCCCTCTTCTCTGATAAACACTGTCAAAGAAAAATAAAGGACATCATGAGAAGAAAGATTAACTTTTAAGCCCAGAAGAAAAATCCTGTCCTGTAAATGGTTAAAAGAAAATATGTCCTTCATATAATTTTATGCAACATCAAATTTACAGATACACAGACCTGGCCCCAAAGAAACATGAGTTTGTTAAGCTTAGAGTTCCTTTGTGAACTCTAACTTCCTGTAAGTCTGAAACTTGTCCAGACTGAGTGTTACTGAAGCCCCAAACGTCGACTTCAAGGTGAAAAGAAAGCGTTGACAGTTTTAAATGGTCTTACCATTTGATTATTCCTGTTTTATTTTACAAAGGCTCGACTCAAGGTGACCCTTTCCATTGCTTTCCTTTCGGCTTTAACAGTAAGAGATAAGAACTGGACGAGGCGGCGTGTGGGGAACAACTGCAGAACTGAGAGAGAGGGAGGGACTGCTGCTTCCAGACGAATGGGACGGCTGAGATGAAACATAAAATACACTGTGAAGAACAGTATGTGCTCCTCGGGTCGAGTTAATAAGTTGTTTTCCGGACTTTGTTTTGTTAGTGTGTCCTTTCAACTCAAAAACACATTGCTGTTCACAGATTGACTTATTAAACATTATCTTTTTGTTAATTAAAATCCAAGTAAAACTATTGAAAATGTAGTTCAAATTTGTTCTAAACCTGTCTAGCTATAACCAGGTTTCATTTATTTAGAGTCCAAGTAGAACATTTATAACCCATCCACATTAGTTATAATCAGTTTAAAATCAGTCTGAAACCACTTTAGAATTGCCCTAAAACGGTTCAAATCTGTGTTGAACCACTTAAAACACATCCAAAGTCACAAAAATTCATTTGCTTTTTCAATTCAATCTCAAAATTAAAAATGTATTGGTCATGTGACACTTAATATTAATAACCCCTTCTCTGATGAACACTATCAGAAAAATAAAGTATGTCACAAGAAGAAAAATTAACTTTTAAACCCAGGAGCAAAATCCAGTCCTGAAAATGGTTAAATGAAAATATGCTCTTCATATAATTTCCTTCAACATCAAATTTCTTAACAACATGCGATCTGGCCACAAGAAACATGAGTTTGTTAAGTGTTGATCATATTTATTGATTGTTGATATGTAAAACGCAAATAAATTTTGCATGAATAATTGCAATATTGTTTTAAAAAGTGCAATTCGATTATTCTTATTTTTAATCAGCTCAAATCAGTCCATAACCATTTAAAAATCCAGAATAAACACTTAAGTATGGCCAGGAAGGTGGTTAGCACTTTTACCTCACAGCAAGACAATCCCAATTCAGAGCAGGTCTTTTTGTAAGAAGTTTGCTGACCCTGTGTTGCACAGTTGGGCATATATTTGGGTTAAACATTATACTAACAGTAATAAATAGCTTTTAGTGCAGGAGACCACTAATCCAACATTACAAACTGTGTTCAGTCAAAAAGACAATGTGCAAACTAATAAAACTCATCTCCTTTGCTGAAAACTTGGTGACGTAGTTGAAAAAATGGGAAGCATTTTGTAGCCCAAGTTTCAGAGACGATATCTGGGCAGATGCACTTGTGTATTTTTCCACTCAGAGTTTCCACAGAACACGTGAATGGAGCATTAATCATAAGGAAAGGGAGGGGCGTGAATAGAGAGCATAGATATTCTGAGAAATCCTCACAGGCTTTTTCAGGCAATCAAAGAAATCCACTCATTTTCCAAGAAGATTTTTTTTTTTGCCAACGTCAAAGCTTCTATCTCCGAAATCCTCAATCTCCGATATGAGGCTAGTAATGATTTTCACAGTTTTTCTCTCATCCCCTATCCCAGAGCTTTACGGCCGTGCACTTCAAGACGTTTGGTAAAAGAGGCCTCATTTTGAACCTTGAATGGACAACCAGACAGACACACAAAGTAATGTGTGCGCTCCAGTCCATCTGTGTTATAATCAGCAATGTTCAATGTGAATCAACTTTTTGATTAGGACGCACATATTAAAAATGGATGTGTGGATGATTGATATCTCAGCCTCAAAATGTCTGATTAGACCGACTTCAAACAAAAGACACGGCTCACAGCAATTTGGACTCAGGTTGAGTTGAATATAACCATAGCTATAAAACATCAATTTTAATATTGATTTTAATACATCAACAAAAGTGGCATCAATAGTCATCTCCGTCCCCTAATGCAATAAGGAGTTGCGGTACATTAACCCTGTCTTTATTATTGAGTAGATTCAACTGCAGCACTTAATAAGTTGTTAATAATGTTGTTAATAATGTTAATAAGTGACTGTGATGTTTGAGAAGTACGGTCTAATGTGTTCATTTAATCCCAGAGGTGATAAACAACTGTGTCCAAAAAATTGTCCGCACTTGGTCTGCGGCTGGTTAATGTGCACCTTTTGGGGTTTTTGCTTTAGTGCTGCAGTGCAACACAAAGTGCATCATGAAAGCAGTAATGATATTGCTTGCTTTTTATTAGGGACCGAAACCTCTTGTCTTCAAAACTTTGTAGTGGAGATAGAAATACAATGGGCACAGATTAAATAGCAACAGGATAGACTTAGAGAAATAAAGCATTGCATAAAACTTTTCCCAGTAGTGACCAGACCCATTTCCCAATAAATAAATAAATAAAAGTATAGCTGGAAGGACAACAAAACTCAGCCGATATCTTTAACCTTCTTATCGCCTTTTCTGTTGAATTTAAAAGTTTTCTAAGTCTAGTTTGTTTAACTAAGTGGATGTGAAGTACTTGACTTAATTAGAGGAGCCAGTGAACATGACGCTGCCTCTCTGCGTTTTTAGCACTTCTTATTTTGGCCAAATCCTTGAGCTAAAGAAGATCACAGCTGCTTTCTGCTGCTGGGCAAAGACTCTTTTTTTTCTTATCGGCCCTTCCCAACGACCCACGCTCATTACTTTAATCTTAACTGCACCTCAGCTCTTCCATCGCTCCAGCGGACTGTAGCTCTCTTCATCTTGAGCGTCGAGCTTTTTATCTTACAGCAAAAGCAGCAGCCTGACGTTCTCTGGCCACTGTCCCTAAGGTGCCTTTTAAACACCAGCCCCACCCTTTTCCTGGACCTTTTAGAGAGACGTGGAGAAGGAGGAATCCAGCCGTATGTTAATGTTTGTGCCAGAGCCTGAGAGCGTGTGTGGATCATTACTCGCCTGCAGGCAGGGCAGGGACGCACAGATATGGGTTTTATCTAGACCCTAAATGACCCCCCAGAGAGAGTGATGAGAGAGCGGTGGAGGATGAAGGGAATGCAGGCTGAGTGAAGGACAGACTGGGGCAAACACAAGCTGGGAAGGACGAGGCGGAGAAGACATGACGTGAGGCTGCAAGAAGAAAAGGCAATTTTTTGACAGATGAGAATACGGCAGGGGGAAAATGAAAGCCGCTCCAGACTGGATTGAGTGCAAAGAAAAAAACATCAGACCTCGTGCTTGTTGATGAAAGCTGTTTAGATCAGGTCTTACCCGCCAAGAGCTTTACGGCAAATCCAAGACAAGAGGCTGAGACAGAAGCATCAGCGAGATATGTTCCCTTTGTTGAAGCAAATGCAACACTTTGCTCCACTTTTGTCCAAAAGACCAAATTAAGACGAATAGAAAGGTCAGCAAATAAATTACTGCCAAACTTTTTAAAAAATCACAATATTCCCTCATAAAACAGACTTTATATTTGTTTATGTCGCAGACTAATTACCTGTGAATGCCCCAGTGCATTGTTGTTTTTATTGTATTCTTTTGAATTCAGTCTGTGTTGCATTAATCATACAAATGGTATTAACCCTTCTGGGTCCCTGGAAATTTTTTATTTTATTTTGCATACCTTTTGTTGTATTGATGCAAATGGAAAAAAAAAGTTGGCCAGGTTGTTTGGGCCACCCACAATTCTGCATTTTTTGACTCCAATTCAAAATGCTTTTGTTTTCAATACACTATTATTGCAATCTTTTTTTTTTTTCATTTCCTTGTGTTGAAATCCTTAAATTTGTGATTGTGTGTGTGTGTGTGTGTGTGTGTGTGTGTGTGTGTGTGTGTGTGTGTGTGTGTGTGTGTGTGTGTGTGTGTGTGTGTGTGTGTGTGTGTGTGTGCGTGCATGTGTCAAAGGGACCAAGGTGGAGCAATTTATTTACACTTTGCACAACTCAATTTTTTTTAGATTCCAATTCCAATTGGCAAATATGCGTTTTTTTTTTCTCCCCTAAAAGAGACTTTAATAACTAAAATTGAAACACATACTTCTGTTCAAATCTTTAAATGAGCATTTAGAATAGAGCAGAAAAAGGAGGGTTAAAATCCTTAAAAGTAGGACGCAGTAACAGGAAAACAGGCAATATGTTAATCAAATATTAATGGTGACAAAAGTTCAAAACAGCTGCACACCAGGGATTGATGAACGAATTGATTTTGTCTTTGAAGGCTACACCCATGTAATTATACAAAATAATGTTGAGGAAATGATGAAAGCTTCATTTTCCATTTATTTTTTTATTTTTTACAGAAGTACCATCAAAACCCAGCCTTATCATTTTTTTGGTAACAACAAGAGAGGCTTCAATTTTCTCAAGGCTTCATCGTCAGTGAACAATCAAGAGGGCAGTACTTAAGTCGTGCATCCAGACAGGCTCAATCACGGCTGAGATTTTTAAAAGCTGCTGTAGCTTCTCAAAATGGAGTCTTTTTGTTTGGAGTTGAAGAGCTGAGATGTAGGTGTGTGTACAGGAAGAGTGTTTTTGTGAAAATATTACTGTATCCTCCCCCCTAAGGGCTCTCACTGTGCTTCTGCAACTCAGCCGTTCATTTACATAAGTCTCCAGCTTCCTTCTCCTCGAATTAAGTTGATTTTCTGATGTTAAGCCCGTGGCATATTGACTCATCAGAATCGAAGCTTCCTACAAGTGCGGGTGTGGTTTGTTGAAGCAGTTTAGATGCAGTCCAAGTGAATTACTGGACTGCAGACCACCAGTACACTGATTACTCAGAGAGGACTGGGAGGTCATTGTTTTCACTGGAATGGTTTAGTTTGAAGAAAAGTGCACCCACAATGGCCAACTGTTTTACATTTAGCTGCCTAATCTATTGTTTTATGTTATACACAATCAAGTGCCAGCATATACCATTGCTAGTTTGCTTTGTCCCGGCTGCGCTAAATATATATACTGTATATATATACTGTATGTGTATATATATATATATATATATATATATATAACCTGTTTAATTCTGGTTTAGTCCTAGTGTAGAACAGTTTAATATATATATAATATAAATGTTTAGTTCTGGTTGTGAAACTTTACTGGTTTAATATGTCAAGAATGGTTGAAAATAATAAAAATACTCACATTTTTCAAGACAGGGACTCTCCCAGACTGGCTGCTAAACCCATGTTCTTTACACCACATTTCAGATTGAATCTCTGTCCACTAAAGTGTGCAATATTATCTTAGTTAACCAGTTTTCAGTCTTTCTTTGATTGTGGTCACACGCTAATCTTTTGCCACAACGTTCTGCCTATGAGCTCAGCACCAATTACCAGGATTTATATGGACTTTAGTGGAGTTTCTTTTATTTCCCGGCTGGTTTTAGTCTGCAGCAGTCCTCACAGGCTTCAAACAAGCAACAATCATCCATAAAAACACACCAGCTTCTCTTAGAGCTTCTGTATGTCTTCAACTCCACTTCGTTCCAAACCTTTCAGCCTTTCCCACCGCCCCCGTTGGGAGTATCTTCACCCAGACAGCTTTGAATCCCCCCCCCCCCGGCCCGGAGCAGCAAAACCAAGAGGAGCTGTCTTAGACTCTGTAATTAGGCTGAGCCACTGTCATGACGGTATCTAGACCGAGGGGAACATTAAAGGCTCCTCCGTGCAGCAGCACAGTGGTGTATGTAGAGGCTTGTTTGAAATGCTTTTTCGACTTTTATCAGTGCTACAGAAGTGGACAGACGGAGCCGGGTGGGCCTTCATCATTGTTTGTGGATAGTATTATTAGAGCTTAGTTGTTAGCCAGTGCATTAAGAGCTCTTGATTATTTTCCGATTGTTTTTGATGATTTGTAAAATAAGTAGCAGGTCATTTAAGACTAATCTTTTTCCTGTTCCTTTTTTGTTTATTGATTCTGGCAGCTATGCTTGGTTTACTTTTATTTTCATTTTGTGGTTGTTTATTATGTTTTGTGACCAGAGTGGAACAATAAATAAATAAATATTTAAAGAGCTTTATTCACAGTACACCTTTTTGCTCTTAATCATCTCAAAATGCTCATGTCTTGATAATGTAGCCTTCTAACCTTGTTTTTGGACCTCAGTAAATCTCCATCTCAGTGCTTCATGTAAGCTTTTTCACTTTATTCATTCATTCACTCATCCACACATTTTAAAATTTTGCTTAAAAATACAATCAAAAATCACACACTTTGAGCTTTGACAATCATTAAGAGTATGTCCAAGAAAACGCACCACTCTCCTTTAGCACTGACCCCTAACCCTTTACATCCGTGTTGCTGTGTGTACAATCCCAACACTAATGAGCCAATAAGCCTCCACAAAAGCCGACACAAACACAATCAATGACAGCGAAAATCCCTTTGAGTGATTTTTAAAAACAGCACCCTGTTGATTTAAACCCAATTATGACCGGGTCAAACCGACTTAATTGGACATCTAATATGTTGATTATTATCGGAGCAAGAAAATCCATCCATTTATCGTGCCGATAGATGAGTTGTCCTGAGTTAATGCTATAATAATAATCAGCCATTATAAAAACAGAGCTGACGCTGTGCTCTGTGATTCAGGAGTTCGCTCGAGGATTAATTAGTAAAGGTAAGTACGCAGAGAGGATGTAAGTGCTGGATTATGCCTGACAAATACAATTACTTTATTGAAGATTGGTGGAAAATATTAATCAAAAGCAAAGCGGAGTGTCACAATAAAACTTAATTAAGCCATTTGCTTTTCATTTACTAGATGTAGTTACAATTCAGACATATTCAAATAAGGTTAATGTTTTACTCAATGGAGGTTCGTGTGTTTTAATTGTATGCAGTCTGTGTTTTGTTATGTTGATGTTAAAGTTAGACACAATATAAGTTTGTGAAATGAATGATTGTAATTACACCCCTGAGGACCAGGAGAGACGCCCTAAGAGGAAATGAATGGTTCTTGGGGTGTGTTTACTCCAGGTCAAAAGGCTTGGCAGGACTTTTGACCAACAGGAATTAATTAATGACACAATAAGGGGTTATGCGTTTTAAACAGACTGTACCTGATTTCTTTTTCTTTTAGTTTCAGAAAATGATTTAAATCCCAAATAGTATATTGTAAAAGCAATAATTTGTGAAAGGTCAGGGGTCTTTGGCCAATCACAGCTCGCTTCTGGAAATAGGAGTGCTCCCATTGGTCGACGCGGCTGTCAATAGAAGGTTTAAAAAGTGAATATTTAGTGCTAAATATGTCTTTTAACACAAAGAAACTTTTTTTGTAACTTTTAGGTCCCCGACACTAAGATCCTTGTTCTTAGAGTCGGGGCATGTGACAATTACCCTGGTAACCATAATATACTATTCTTGTAGCTGATCAGATAACAAAAGAAATGATAAAACAACTTTGACATTTAAAAACTTTGACATTAAAAACAGAAAAAGTGCAACACAAACTGAACAGGCCTGATTTTGGAGACAACCTCTTGAGATGTTGTAATGACTTTTATTAATAGCAAATGCAACTATTTATAAAGCGACTGAAACAAAAGTGTCAATTACTGCGGCTGTACAGTGGATGTGTCTTCATATAAGGAGGCCAAATACAACTCTGACAAAAGTGAGTTTAAAGCCCTGCCTTTAACAGAGGCTATTGTTAAGGATTTTAATGAGAATGTTCAGCACATCCTGGAAGCTTTGGCACAAATAAGGGCTACACTGATGACATGATATTTTTTCTCAACGCTATGTTAAGACTAAGGAAGTATCTCATGCATCTCATTTATTCAGATTTTGTGTTTTATTCACATGACCCTAGTGATCCTTTCAGTGACTAATTAATCACCTTTATTCATTCACTTCCTGTACTGTCAGACCCAACATAACAGAGAAGTCAAGGGGTTACTGCCGTGCTTACAATAGGAGTCTGTCAACTCCAGCTGTCATGTATGAAATCAGTACTTTCTGCTCTGAGTTTAGATCCTTCTCACAGAGTCAATGGTGCTTTGTCCCGGGCGATGCCTCCAGAAAACCGACCCCTTTTAGAAGATCGAGCCAGTCTGAATAATTAACCACAATGGAACAAAAAAAACACAGTGTTCTCACAAGTTTTCGCTCAATCTAAAAATGTCCAAAGCAGATGGCTCCCTGCTCGCGGCTAGACTTTGGTGCCGATTGAAGAGACAAGCGTGGATAGAGGAAGTGAGAAGCTGGCAACTGGGTGAAGGCAGCAGGCATGAGGAAGATACTTGGTTTGTATTCTATAAAATAATCATGAGGTCGACCACAATAAAACAACATATCGTAACGCTTTAAGCCATGGTTTGGTTAACAGGCCAAATATAACCACAAATCAAGGGTTAGATTAGACTTCTTATTGTTTTTTGTCCCCATTATCTACACCAACAGTCTCGGACATGACATGGTCTTGACTACAACACTTACACTTGTGGCCAATTACTTACTATATTACAAACACACACATACACAAAATTACTATTCTTCATTTCAGATCTCCAACTAATCATTCAGTCACCAAATTATTTAAACAATCCCAAAATCCAAGCAAATATCCAATTCTGAAAGGTCACAATTCAAGTTTGATCCAACACATAACACTAACTTACAGGAGTATATACTGTACAATGTCTAGGGCTATGGCCTGGGATACTGTCCAGATGGGGCAGGACAGACAGCAGTAACAGTGAACTTCCTCTGAGACAAGTTGTGTGAGACTATAATCAGATTTTCTCGTGCAGCTTTAGCATCTCAAAAGGGAAAGGGCTTTAGTGCTGATGGTATAAAATTGTTCACTACTGTGGTAGACTTAGGTGTCCAGTTCCTACCTTTGTTTTCCATCCAGACAGAGAAAACCTTTAACAAACATTACACAACCACAAACTAAACTGACATGCAACTGATTACTATTCTTGTCACATATAATCCTTTAAGATAAAGCCCGAATTTGCTTATTGGGAAGGTACTTCTAGTTCCAACCAGCAGAGCAAACACAATGCTGTATTTACACGATGTAAATACAGCATATAAAAACGTTATAAGTGTATTCAAACAACTGGATGATACTCACTGCACGATTACTACACATAATTAGCCTGGCACAGGCTGATGTGGCCCTGAGTCACTTTGACCTGCCAGGCCTTGCCAAGCCCCGCTTTTACAGACTCTTTGCTGATACAGCGAGGAGTCTGGCTTGCCAGGCTAACATATAAGTACTTTCAGAAAAATAACCAAGGGATTACTTAAAGCATGTAAAAAGAAATATACACTATAGAGAATATTTATAAAGAAAAAAACAATAGAATTATATAAAAACAAACTAACAAATATTATCAGAAAATGTAAAAAAGATTATTATTAAAATTTTATTGAAAGAAATAACTCATATGAAAGGTCTATGGAAGGTACTAAATTATGCAATAAACAAGTTTTTAAAAAAAATCTTTCTTTAATTACATGATCAAAAACAATATGAAGGCAATATGCAAGACACAGTCAATTATTTTAACGACTACTTTGTAAACATTGGCCCGGAACTGAGATTGGTGCAACAGGTGACACTAATGTCCTCAACAGTGTTGTGGACAACACAAGTTCTTTGTTTCTGACATCAACAGTTTAGAATGAACTCCATGAACTGAAAATAATCCAGTGACTGGAATGGGCTTGTTCAAACTGAATTAAAAGTGTAATAACTAACGTTACAAATCCACTAAGTCACATTTGTAATTTTTCATTGTGTACAGGAGAATTACCAAACCAAATGCAAAGGTTATACCAAAAGTGGAGACAGCCACCAGTTTACAAACTACAGAACAATCTCCATATTGTTCCAACTATCCAAAGGTCATGAAAAACATTTGATTGCCCGTCTAGATTGTATAATAAATTTGGCGTAGATTAGATTAACAGCACTGGCATTAACTAAGCGAGGAAATAAATAATATTAATAAAAAACTGGACTCAATAGGCATATCTATAGACTTTTAGAAAGCTTTTGACACAATAGATTATGCAATACTTCTTAAGAAATTAGAAAATGTTGGGATAAGGGGAATCGCACAGCAGTATGTACAGGATGGAGGAGTATTACATGTGGGGTTCCCCAGGGATCAGTACTGGGGCCAAAATTATTTCTTCATTTTTATATAAATGATTTATGTCTTGTATCAACCAAATTAAAACTGATCCTAATTGCAGACAATACCACTATAATGTATTCAGGTAATGATCTACAACCAATGGTAACTGAAATTACAACAGAGTTAAACAAAATGAAGGAATGGTTCAACAGTAATAAGTTGATAAATAGGTAAATATAACATAAAAAAATTATAATATTTGTAAAAAATTGAAAAGATAAACAAATAGAGATAATAATTGACAAAGTAAAAACAAAGCCATAATGAGCATAAATTTTTGGGTGTATTCCTCAGTTACAATGTTAGTTGAACACATCAAAAAGCTAATATTTGATCCATCCATTAACACTGGGGCTGCTGCCTTGCTCTCTCCGTTCTCTCCTGAGTGATGGGGAAAACGATTCAGAAGGTGTCGAAGAGTTTGTGAAGCAGTTTGTCCCCTCAGAGGGGCTCAGGTCTGTCCCAGCTACTCTGAACTTGTGGCAACATGACCTTTTCTTCAAATTAAATTACTCCAAAAGAGCAGCATATGTAAATACTGTTCAATTTGCAATACTTTTTTAGTATTTTTATAAGGGTCCTTAAATAAATAAGTAAAATTACTCTTTAAAAATAAATCAAATATCTTGTTACTGTCACAATTTTTGCTTACATTAATTTTTGCTGGCTTTTGTGTGACAGTACAAAGAGGGACAGAGGAGTTGAGACACAGGACAATATTTGCCATGACTCTAAAGCTAACAGACAGAGGCTGAGATCTGAAGAATATGAACTGTGTGAACAAGAAACATTTCTGAAGCAGTCCCGCCCAGTAGCACAGGCTCAGATGTAGAAGCAGGGTCTCAGGTCAGCTGTATATAGTGACAGTAGCCTAATGATTTATGCACACCATACCATAAACTGGTGCCTTTAGTCCTTTTCTTTGTTGATCTTATGGATTATGTGCATGAATTTAGCAGGTGACAGACTCTGAAGTAGTCTTGTCAGGTTGTTCAAAGTGGGATAGAGGGGCTGAGTCTCCGCTGAGGGATACACTCATGTCAGTAAAGATATATATAATATAATATAAATGAGGTCATATGTGGAATACATTTCTTTAAGAGACAGAAGCAGTCCTGCAGAGAGTAGTTCAAACTCAGGGAGAGACGCTGGAGAGGCACAGCAGCTGAGGCTTAGTGCAGTTTAAATATATAGGGCTGCAGCCTGCACATTTTTTCAATCCTGTAGAGAACAACTTAAATGATCTGTATGGTGGTGATAATTTTGTAGAGATATATTGCATTACATAGAGTAGTTAATTGTACATTTCAATATATTGACAAGGAACCTCCACTATTATTACCTTAGGTAGGTTGTAGTTTCTTTCCAATAATGCTGTAATTATAGGCCTATTACCAGTTTATCAGTGTGTATCAGTTTACGTCAAAAACGCTGATAGCACTGAGACAACCACTTAATTGATAGACCTGTATAACCCTCTTGAGCTGGTATAAATACATTTGACTTGTTTACCTCACCTCAGTGCTTTTAACGGTACAGAAACACAGAACTGCAGTCATAATCTGGTCTTGTCTTTGTGTATAAAACCACAGCCTGTGTCGTCACTATCAATGCACACATCAAAGATACGCCCTTGCTTTAACTGGTCTACTACACGCACATTAAGTTCCTCCTGTTTATGAGACAGAGGCAACAAGCAAAGAGGGATGGACAAAGAAAAGAGAGTAATAGCGATTATAGTGTAGTATAGTAATTATATTATAGATTAATAGTGCTAGATAATTGTTTGTGTGTCTGTACAATTATGTCCTAATACCACTTTTTCCTGGAACAGGTAAAAGTTAAAATTGAGATCCCAAGGACCTGCCCCATCTTAACTTAATCCTGGTACACTCACCCTCTGTTACACAAATTAAAGCCAAATGCAAATACAATGTAAAGGTGGCTTAGGGCATTTTCAAAAAAAGGAGCTTATCCAAACACATGCTCGATGCTGTCAGTTTTAAAATATCACACAAGTCACATAGCCTAAGGGTAGATATGAAGAACAAGTTGGGTTTCACAATAGTTATAAGATGGCAGTGTCTCATTAAAGATTAAACTGAACAAATCCACTGCCTTGAAATAAAACACACTCAGGGGACAATGGGATCAATGCAAACTGCCAGCTTCTATACAAACTTATTGCAACCAGAAGACAAGATACGGACAATCAAAATGTACTGTCATGTCCCAACTCTGGTGTCTCCATCTGTATTTATAGACCGGCAGAAGCAGAGTGATAACAAGAGGTTATGAAACCAGGTAATAATCATAAAAAACATAAATCTGCGGTGCATTGTGAGGAAAGAAGTCACTCTATTGTGCTACACAGATATCCCAATGTGGCTGTGGTATGTTATTACCTCCTAGTCTTTATAGAAATTCATTCATTCATGCACCTTTTCATTGTACATTTAAAGTCAGTGGTGTTCAAACTTGAAGCTGTCTAGTGGAAAAGTTGAAAAGCGATATTCCTTTTGGAGCATTCAGTGTCTGTACTATTGCAGCTATGGTTGTTATAATGTAGAATGGGTTTGTTGCAGACTGTGGAGATGACATGCAATGACTTATCCTCAACAAACCTGTAGCACTTGTACTTCTCAAGGGCCTTAGTTTGTTGGATGGTGTTGCCGTCCTTTGGTCTTGTCTCCTCAGATGGGATGTCCTCAGGTTTTATAGGAACAGATCTGTTGGGACAGCAGAGCAAATATGACTTCTCAAATGATTCGACAAATAGATGATAATAGATGATCATAGATGAATGACATGAAAGATGAATCTGCATAAGGCCTACATTAAACATCTCTTTAAAATAATAATAACATTTTTAAAAACCCTTTCTGCAACAATCCATATTAAGGAGACATTGTGAAAACGGCACAGAACAATGCATACAAAAAGCTGCCATTTTGTACATGTTATTTAGTTATGTTCCCCATCATGTCAGGATACTGCCAAATTTCATTATTCTGCTAAACTTTATGTGTCGGTAGGACCTTATTATACAGACTCCAATTATTCCAAATAAAGGAGTCCTTTGGCTTCTGAGACCAAACGGGGCGGGTTTGGAAAAATAGATTATGAACTCAAATGTACCAAGGCATAGACCAGGCCTATTCAAGAAACGGCCTGTGGGCCAGAACCGGCCTGCAAAGATATTTGGCCCTCATAATTAATAAATACAGTTTTTAATAACCAGTATTTTCTGTGCATTTGCCGGCAGTACTGCAGTAGTTTACGTACAGCCCGAAGAAGCCCAAAGAGTTTATTCAAATGAAAACATGTCACTGTCAAAGGAGAAGCGACATAAAGTTGACACAGAAAGAAGATTGGACTGATGGATATGTACACATGGCCAATGCACAAGGTAATTCTATGTCCCTGGTGTGTTATGATGTCTGCTCATTTAACAAGGAATATAATGTGAGGAGGCACATAAGGACTAGGCAGCTTCAACAACGAGTTTCCACCAGGCTTCGAGGCTCGTCGGGACAAACGCAAGACGCATGTATGATTTAGCCATGGATATTTTTGAGACTCTTATTACCTGTTTGAGGAAATCCAAATACATATCTTTGGCAGTGGATGAATCATAGGACAATTCAGAGATTGTTTCAAGGAGGATATACTGGCCTTATCCCACTGGAAGGACTTAGAACAGGAAAAGTAATGTTTGAAAGGATTATTGCTTTGTCTGCTTCCCAAAGACTGTAATGGTAGTAGTGGGGACTATCAGCCCACAAGCCCTCTAATCATCTGGCCCTCAGGAAAATATATAGTTGAATAGCCCAGGCATAGACCAAAATAATAGTGAAAAACATCCTGTAGAGGGCCTGTGACTCCCGGACTAACCTACATTGGCATCCACACAGCTTTAATTCTGTAATAATGAGAGAGGACACATTCTTTGGTAATTACTGCTACTTTTGTTTATTGTGAAGTTTAAATGTTAATCCAACAACATGGAACAAATGTTTACAAGAACTTGTTGAGAAGGGTTGCTTTGTAAGTTTAAGATAATCCAATTTACTGGAGCTATTAACTAAATCTACACTAAAACTATAAGACATGTAGCCTACTATGCACACTAGAAAACCAATCTGTCACTTTCATCATGTTTATTTAAAAGAAACTGCAACCAAAGAGGGCAGCTTGTAGAGTTAATAATAAAGAATTGTTTTTGTGTGTTGCAGAACATCAGGACCATCCAGAAACGGGGCAGCTTGCATATAATCTTCCCTTTTAGACCATTTAATCCTGGGTCTGCAGGAATCTGGCAGTGGGACATCACCAAGTAAATGAAAACGTTCACACCAAGGGCAGCTCCATGGACCCACGCCCAAAGTCCAACAAAACCCGTGTCCATCTGTCAACATCTGGCAAGAGCCACCGTCAACTGAGCCGCTGCGGCAAATATGTTATTAGAGTAAACACCTTCATATAAGACATAACACACGTGCAACAGCTCAAAAGCACCTCTGATGGTTTTCTAAGTATGCATTTAGAGGCACCTTTTAGTACCAGGCCACAAAAAGACAAAATGCATCAAAATGGCTGTATATTGGCTTGTTTTCAGTGTTTTTCTCTGTCTATATTAAAGCCCTGTGTCCAGCCACAAGGGAACGGTCTAAGAAGCCGGGGTCAAACCAAGACGTTAATCACTTCAGCTCTTATTCAAACACCGCAAATGAAAGCATGCCATTAGTTCAGTGCAGTAAGTGTGGATGCCCACAAGTACATTTTTAATCAGTTAATACACAACTGCAAATAAGCAAAGTGGCATCAGCCTATTTGTGTTTATGCCCTTTATTATAGATTATAATTGTACTGTATCTTCAGGGGAAATTGTAAAAAAAAAAACAGCAGAATAACGTGGAGTGTTGTCTGTCGTAATTATATTATCATTTCGGCCTTGTCTTAGTTCAAAACACTTCATTGTCTAAGCACATAATTTTCTACTTTTTAAAACTGTGGAATCTGCTTTTACCACAAACGTTGTTTATGCCACCTGTTACCTAGTTCTCATGTTACTTTCAGGACATTACAGATTTTTCAGGGAGTTTGATTTGGGATTTTCTATGAAGATCCTATCTTAGAGTCTTTCTGCAGCAAAGGAAGCAGTAAACAGTGCAGATTTTGGCTGAAGGCCTGAAAATAGCATCTTTTGAGACTCTGTGGCATCGACTGTAAATCATAGTTTAACATTGTATAAATAAACTGTTTTTCCAGCGCACTGGCCCTTTAAAGGTCGCCCTCAGTCTATGTGACAAGGTTCACAGCAATGCAGTGAATGTAAGTCAGCACAACATACTTAATCATATTGACTTATTGAAGAGGCTTCTGGTGTGTGTGCCATTTACAAGTGTGTCTGTTTTACCCCTCCCCGTCACCCCCTATAGCTCCTTTGTCATTCCCCGCATTACTATTCCCCCCAAACAGGGAGCACATTCATCACCCGGACTTGTGCCTTTCTTATGGACATGCCAGAGAAAAAAAGAGATCCCTTTTCAGGTCCATGCTTGTAAATGACTTGCCGCAAAAAGGTTTATTAAGTCACCTCCCGATCTCTTTCCTTAACCCAGTTACAGAGACCCAGAGGAGCAGAGTGACACACAGGAATGAAAGAGACAGGCTGATAGACACACGGCAGGACACTCCAGCAGTAAAATGGTTTTGTAAGCTGATAATTACTCCATTGGGTTAAATTTTGGTGCTTACTTTTTGTATTAATTTTCTTTGAGGCCCATCAGTATGTTATAGCAGTCTCTCATCAGCCGCCCAGTATACAAGCCCACCTGTTGTAAATACATATGGACAAACAGAACACTGAAAGGTTGAGATGCATGGAAAACTTTGGCCAACCTCTCCTGATGTACTTTTGTACCGCATGGAATGAAATCAAATCAGGTCAATGGAAACTATTGAGCAGACTTGAAACAATTAGGGTTACCGACCCATCTGATGAAGCGCTGGATAAAAATAGTTTGCCATTAATTGTTGCGCGCCTCTCCTCTGGCATCAGTTCATACTGATAATCTCATCTTGCTAATCCTTTTGCGTAACTTGTTTAATTCATTTGCAGCAAATATTTTGACGGCGGACAGAAGGAGAGGCGTTTGGGGTAGACATGCGAGAGTCCCACGAACTAAAAATACCTCTTTATGTCCAATGGATGTGACACTTTTACATTGCTTAACAACAGGACTTCATCCGAGGAACGCACTGACCTTTTGTTTTTACAGTCTATTATTGTACCATAGCAGCCTACAAACTTCACCTCATTTAAACATCACATGGAAGTGTTATTGGAGTGAGGTTAACTGTTTTTTCAAGCATCTTGTACAACCAGGATCCACCACAGACATGCTCCCGTAATAAAATAAGTCGTGGCTCCAGGTTGTATATAATGCATCCAGTGGGGAGATTGTAAGGAAACCCAAATGCAGAGCAGTTTGTTAAAGGTTATGCTGCACATTGCACATCTCTATAGGGACATTGCTCCAAATCAAATATTATTATATAATAAACTCATCCTAAGCCACTTCTCTTACTCTCAGTGGGTCAGACGACAACAGTTTGCTTTTCTTGTTTGTTTTTTTGCTTAAAGTAAAGAGTCTGACTCTGATTTAAACCAAAGACTTGAGCAAATTTGTGCAGCCGCCCGTGGACCTGGGTGTTACACTCTGCTCTTCTAACGGAACACGCGAAATCAATCAACCCCGGGACTCGAGGAGACGCACGGCAAACGCCCCCCTTTACCAATCCCCTCTCTTGTCACTGGGGCACAAACAACAGCTAAAATCCCCGCTAAGAACACGCCACACCGCGAGATACGGGCCAGATCAGATAACAATTTAGGATAGGGGTAAATGACTCCTTCTGCGTTTCTCCAAATGCCACACAACAAATGCGTTATCTATTACAAAAAGTGTATTTTGTTCAGCTAAATCACGCTTTTACGGCAGATTCGTAAAACGCCTCTATATGGATCATTGAGGCCACATCGTTACCTCTTTATTATCACAAACCGCTAGCTCCTGTTGGGATTATTCCATGTAGGACAAGAACACAATGGGAACGTACTGCTACGCACCTTTGTCATTTCAAAGCCGAGCTTGGGTTTGTGTGATGTGACGGTCGTGGCGGCTGATTTCTTCCCCCCCACCCACCCCCCCGCCTTGAGGGTCCCGATCAGCCGGCTGCCTGCCCCGCGCTGTCCCACTCCCGTTTATCCCGGCTTTTTCTTCTGTAGCGCCTTTGTTCCTCTGCTTGCTCCACAGACGCGGCGCTCAGTGATCGTCTAAAGGTGTCGCAGTCAGTGCAGCTAACGGTCTTCTGTCTGTTTGTCATCGGAGGATCCTCAAGACTCCTCGTGCCACAAAGCGGTAGGCTGTAGCGTCTCCCTCTCTTTCCCCGCGTGTGCGCCCCCCGTTCACTCCTGCAGCCAATAAACTACGTGCGCATGTGATGTGGCCAGGGGCGGATCTACGGTGGGCCACGGGCTTACCCTCAACCGGCTCCAATTTTGCTCAAATAATGGCCACATGAGTAAATGACAATTAGAGGTTATAAAAGAAAAACAGAAACTGATCGTCCCTCATAACTTTATTGTTTCTTTTAGCATTTTAGCTGTTCTGCTCATTTTAATGTTGTTTGTATTGATACTTTAAAGGGATCATATGCAGGATTTAAATCAACAATCAAATTAATCCTCACAGCAGAGGACATTGATTTTATTGCACAACAAGCAGAGATGAACTGGACGAAGCCCCGCCCTCTCTACAATTCCACCAGAGGCCATTTTCTCCAAAGACTCCAAAGTAAAAAGTGATGGTACAAGCATCTCTGCTCCGGCTTAATGTAGACTGTACGCTGTCCTAAAGAAATAAACAAATCTAATAAATAATAATAAATAATGTTGTTCCAATGAGCAACATCCTTTAAGAATCAACAGAGAGGGGGGCACCCTGCTATCTCACTTGGTAGAGCGCATACACCATATATTCGGGAGACCTGGGTTTGATTCCCGCTCAGGTAATGTGCCCAAAGTCAATCCCATGTTTCTCTCTCCACTGTCCTATCAAATAAAGGCAGGGAAAAAAATCAATGGGGATCCAGTCTAATAAACCTGGCTTATATGCTCATTCAGCAGTTTTGTTTAGATGTTTATTTTTTATTATTTTACAGTGACAAACATAGTTCCCAGTACATTGAAGCATTTTAGCACATGGGTGTATTGACTTCTGTACCTTAATGTCTTTTTAACCTTTTGTCTATTGTCTCTGTAGTTGTGTTAGGATGTATCTGCCTGTAGCGTATTGACTGGGATTGCTGTAGAGCAGTTGTATACTGGAGCCCTGGTGTGATCAGTTTTATACAGAGCTTATGGGCCTCAGTCGTCACATTAGGAGACAGTTCATACCCAAAAATGTTCACTTTTCCAGGTTGCCACGGTCGGATATTTTTGTCTTTGATCTGGTTGGCAGGACGAAAGAGTGGCGTTTGTCCACCAAAGCAGGTCCTCATGAGCCGCTCCTGGGCCTGACGCAGCTGTTGCACCTCTCTTTCCACACAGTCCAGACCCAGAGCTGACAGTTGGCGCCACAGGGAGGCATTGAAGTGGTCGTAGAGATGCGCGTCCACTGAGTTCCAGGCACGGATCTTGGCTGAAAGGTCTGGTGTCAGGCTCTGCTTTGAGCTTTCTGTTCTCATGTTGAGTTTAAAATACACAATATCATCCAAATCCCAGTTGAGGAGATGGCGAAGCAGAATCAGCGATTCATCAAAGTACTCAGAAATCATCACCAGTGAGAACATTTTCTCTACTTGAGCTGTAAAGTTTTGAGCGTAGGTCACATCTGTGCGGTCCCTGTCTCCACCCAGGTCAAAGGTCAAACAGTTTCGGGCATAATTTGAGTCTGGTTCGTTTGGCTGATAGTAAAGAAGTGGATTATTTAAGAAAGCCTTCAGTGATCCATTGGGGACTCTTTGGATGCTCTGAGAAGACCTATTGCAATAAACAAACAAAGACTCAAACATGGAGCTGGGCTCTCTCATGATGGTGATGTAGACTGTATCATGAGGCATGAGGTGCACCAGTTCTGCCTTGTTGAATCTCATGTGGTTTGTGACGATGTTTGGTGGCACACTGTGTGGATGGACTGCTCCAGTGGTAAAAAGGTTTGGGTAGCAGAACTGGTGGCCTCCACAGGTCTTGCTTGGCAAAGCCACAGTGAGGTTATGACGCTCTGCAAAACGAAAGAGAAGGTTCTGCATCGTGGAGCTGGCTGTTTTGTGAGTCTTGAGAAAAACAACATTTTTGTGCTTTGGCATTAAGTCTCTGGTGAGTTCAAAAGCAGGGCATTTGTCACTAATGAACATCATGGTCCTACAGAAAGAGAAAGAAGTTTTATTTTACAAAAAATGTAATTTAAAGGCTTTCAACTATTTGTGTTTTATGTTCTGTAAGACATACATGATGCAAAAGCTTTTATATTATATTATATATTGTTTTTCAGAAACCTTCCAGACATATTTCTATTGTAGAAAAAATTATTTATACACCTCAAGAGCCTAGCCAGAAATTCATTTTTGGGTGTGCCTTAGAAAAACAGTGTCCCAAAACAAACTGCAGAACAAACATTATTATTAATTTAATCTTATAATTGAAAGAATTGCCAAAACTACGATGGCCAAGAAAGCTCAAAACATGCAAATACACATTAGTACATGCAACAGTTTCACTGCAATTCACAAAGGCAACATAGCACTGCAAATTCATAAAACCTCTGCGTCAACTTTACAACATGTGTAGTGCAAAACAAGACAACAACTTCAATTCCACAATACATAAGCCTCATTTCAGTATGACAAGCATTGCATTGACAAGCCGTGCTGCAAATAGAAACCGCGCTATAGCAATTATAAAATAAAATAAGAAAAAAACATTTCTTATTTGTGTAATAGATGTGATTGTATAAACATCACCGTTTTAAAGGAGAAATTAAGATGATGGCAAAGAAAAATGACTTATTTTACCAGGAACAGGTTTAAATACTGCTCACCCATTTTTTATCCTTTTCTTTTTACTATAATAATCATTAATATTATTTATGTCATATGATGACTTATGAATCTGAATGACTTCAGTTCTAAAATAAAAGTGAAAACCTTTCACTTAATAGTTTTAATTAATTGCCATAGCGTGGTTTCTATTTGCAGCACAATGCAGCGCACCTTGTCAATGCAGTGCTGTAAATAGAATGCAGCGTTCTTCTACACTTGTAAGTGCTGCGTTGTCATATTGAAATGAGGCTTATGTATTGTGGAATTGAAGTTGTTGTCTTGTTTTGCACAACACATGTTGTAAAGTTGATGCAGAGGTTTTATGAATTTGCAGTGCTATGTTGTCTTTGTGAATTGCAGTGAAACTGTTGCATGTACTAATGTGTATTTGCATGTTTTGAGCTTTCTCGGCCACCATACAAATGACTTGTCGAGACAGAGGTGCAGTAATATTTAGTAAAAACACAAGTAAATAAGATTAAAACTACACTTTTTTGATTTATTTTCATACAATAAACATCTTGTTGTCTTAAGTTGTTAATTTAAAATTACAACTCTGACATTCTATAAATTGCATTTATGTAAAGTTACTTACCAGCTTTGGTAGATGCTCTGGTTCAGTAAAAAACTGATCATGCAGATAATAGAGAAGAACAGAAACCTTTTGTGCCACATCTTGCAGGGACTGAAAAAGGAGGATAAGAACAGGTTTAGTTGTTGAAATAGAAAAACAGTACAGCAGCCGTAACAATAGGTGCCTATGTTTAAATATTCAAACGTGTTTTACAAATAAAACTCTACCTGAGTCATAACTTCAGCAAACAATAAAGACAATATGTGGCATTAATTATAAATCATTCACTTCCAAAGCAGCTAACATTGTCCCTTAAACAAGGTTAATAATGAATGTAAAGGTCACCCACCACAAAATAATCAAAGTTGGTTATCGTTTGCAGAATTTAAAAAATCCAGGTTTATATGTTTGTCATCACCCTCACTTGTACGCTCTTTCTACACACTGTGCACAATGAGCAAACTTTTAATCAGCTACAGGTGCTCTGATAAAAGTAGGAACTAAGGCATGCACGTCACAGATGTTTTGATGACTCCACACTGTCTCTCTGTGGTAGGGCAGAGAAAATGAAATGAACACGTTCTTGGACTATGTTTGTTTTGGTAACCTCTAAATCCCACAAGTTCTCACGGTTGAAACGTCATCCGTGTGACTTGTCCAACAAGTGCCTCACTGCTACATTTCTTTCTCTTTTTCCTCCTAAGTTCAACATAACAATTTACACATAATTGATTTTTTACAAAAAGGCAAAATGCTCACATAATTTTATCTTATTTGTAAATAAGAATGTATAGAAAAATGTTTACATTTAGTTATGGAAAGCAAATGCCAAAATAATAGTGTGCAATTATATCTTTGCTTCATACTCTCTCTCTCTCTCTCTCTCTCTCTCTATAAAAAAAAAAAAAAAAACTTTGTCCTTCACCCTCCGCGGGTGGTCTCTCATCCTTCGAGCTCGGGTCCTCTACCAGAGGCCTGGGAGCTTGAGGGTTCTGCGCAGTATCTTTGCTGTCCCTAGTACTGCACTTTTCTGGACCGAGATGTCTGGTGTTCTTCCAGGGATCTGCTGTAGCCACTCTTCCAGTTTGGGGGTTACTGCCCCGAGTGCTCCGATGACCACAGGCACCACTGTCGCCTTCACCTTCCAAGCCTTTTCCAGCTCTTCTCTGAGGCCTTGGTATTTCTCTAGTTTCTCATGTTCCTTTTTCCTGATGTTGCAATCACTTGGTATTGCAACATCAACCACAACGGCCTTCCTCTGCTGTTTGTCCACCACCACAATGTCTGGTTGGTTCGCCATTACCATTCTGTCAGTCTGAATCTGGAAGTCCCACAGGATCTTGGCTCGGTCATTCTCTACCACCTTTGGGGTGTTTCCCACTTTGACCTCGGGGTTTCCAGTCCATACTCCGTACAGATGTTCCTGTACACTATGCCAGCCACTTGGTTATGGCGCTCCATGTATGCTTTCCTGCCAGCATCTTACACCCTGCAGTTAAGTGTTGGATTGTCTCAGAGGCCTGTTTGCACAGCCTACACCTTGGGTCTTGTCTGGTGTGGTAGATTTGGGCCTCTATTGCTCTGGTGCTCAAGGCCTGCTCCTGTGCAGCCATGATGAGTGCCTCTGTGCTGTCCTTCAGTCTGGCCCGTTCTAGCCATTGGTAGGATTTCTTGATATCAGCCACTTCAGTTATGTTCGGTGGTACATCCCATGTAGGGGTTTGTCCTCCCATGATGGTCCCTCCTCCAGCTCCTCTTCCTCTGTTCCCCATTGCCTGAGACATTCACTGAGCACGTCATCTGTTGGGGCCTTATCTTTGATGTACTTGTGGATCTTGGATGTTTCATCCTGGATAGTGGCTCTCACACTCACTAGTCCACGGCCGCCTTCTTTACGGCTAGCGTACAGTCTCAGGGTGCTGGATTTGGGGTGGAACCCTCCATGCATGGTGAGGAGCTTTCGTGTCTTAACGTCTGTGATCTGTATCTCTTCCTTTGGCCACCTTATTATTCCCGCAGGGTATCTGATCACTGGCAGGGCGTAGCTATTTATTGCCCGTGCCTTGTTCTTGCCATTGAGCTGACTTCTTAGGACTTGCCTTACTCGTTGGAGGTATTTGGCAGTTGCTGTTTTCCTTGTTACCTCTTCGAGGTTGCCATTTGCCTGTGGTATTCCAAGGTACTTGTAACCATCCTCAATGTCTGCTATTGTTCCTTCTGGGAGTGAGACCCCTTCTGTGTGGACTACCTTCCCTCTCTTCGTCACCATTCGACTACACTTCTCAAGCCCGAATGACATCCCAATGTCAGAGCTGTAGATCCTGGTGGTGTGGATCAGTGAGTCGATGTCCCGCTCACTCTTAGCGTATAGCTTGATGTCATCCATGTAGAGGAGGTGACTGATGGTGGCCCTATTCCTGAGTCGGTATCCATAGCCAGTCTTGTCGATTATTTGGCTGAGGGGGTTCAGGCCTATGCAGAACAGCAGTGGGGATAGAGCATCTCCTTGGTATATGCCACATTTGATGGATACTTGTGCAAGTGGCTTGCCATTGGCCTCAAGGGTGGTTTTCCACAGCCTCATTGAGTTTGCAATGAAGTCTCTTAGAGTCCTGTTGATGTTGTACATCTCCAAGCATTCAGTGATCTATATGTGTGGCATTGAGTCATATGCTTTCTTGTAATCAATCCAGGCAGTGCACAGGTTGGTGTGTCGGGTTCTGCAGTCTTGGGTGACTGTTCTGTCGACCAGGAGTTGGTGTTTAGCTCCTCTGGTTTCTTTGCCGATGCCCTTCTGTGCTTTGCTCATGTATTGATCCATGTGCCCACTTATCTTAGCCGCAATGATGCCTGACATGAGCTTCCATGTTGTGGGGAGACAGGTTATTGGCCGATAGTTGGATGGGACTGTACCCTTTGTGGGATCCTTCAGGATCAGGATTGTACGCCCTTCGGTAAGCCATTCAGGGTGCGTCCATCCCTTAGCAGCTGGTTCATTTGCGCTGCAAGGCTCGTGGAGTGCAGTGAGCTTCTTTAGCCAGTAGGTGTGGATCCTGTCAGGGCCCGGTGCTGTCCAGTTTTTCATACCTGAGAGTCTTTCTTGGATGTCTGCCGCTGTGATGGTAACTGGATTCTGTTCAGGAGGTTGCTGTGGTCCTCTCTCAGAGCCACCAGCCACTGTGCATCGCTGTTGTGTGATGCCTCCCTCTTCCGTATACTTTTCCAGTATTGTTCAGTTTCCAGCCTTGGAGGGTCTGCTCTGCTGTTATTACCCTGCCATTGAGCGTACACTTTTGCAGGTTGAGTTGCGAACAGCCGGTTTATTCTTCTGGCCGTTCTCTCTCTGTACCTCTTTAGGCGGCTGGCCAAGGCTTGGAGCCTTTGTTTGGCAGTTTCAAGTGCTTCAGGTATGGGCATCTGGTTGTACCTCTTGGGTACCTGTTTTCTCATTGCACCTTTCTTGGCCTCTGTCAGTTGGCTTACTTCTCTACGTGTCTGCTTGATCTTAGCCTCCAGCCTTCGTTTCCATGGTGGGTACTGTTTCTCATGGCTCCCATGGTTGCTCTTATAGCCAAGCATCTCGAGGATCACTGCTGCGGAGTTGTATAGCAGCTCATTGGTTTCAGTGATGGATGTGGTAGGGATCGCACTCAATGCTGCATTCACATCTTCTAGGAGACTTTCTGATGGTACTTCACTTAGCCGTTGTAATTGGCGTCGGGGTTGCCTTGCATTCATTCTCGCCATGATCTTGTCTTTCAGGTCAGTCGCTGCCTCGTTCAGCGTTATTGTTGGGGCTTCATACCCAGGACGCAAGGTCAGAGGGGAGCCAACAGGGGCTATATATATATATATATATATATATATATATATATATATATATATATATATATATATATCCTTGAGAATGACAGTGGCACTTTTTTTTCTAATTTTAAGATATTCAAGACACAACTTTTTTTTCCCCATGTTATCTTGTTGCAGACCATTAACTAACATTAGTTCAATGTGTGATAACAAAAATGTTTAGTCCACTCTGACCAGAATGATAGCAGTACTACCTAAGTTAAGTTCATTCTAGAGACACAGCACTATGCAATGAACTTACAGCTCATGACCTATTCCTACAGTTTTGAAACAACTATTGTCATTTCATTATTTAAACTAATCAAGAGCTTACTATTAAAAAAAAACTGTTCACTACTATGTGGCATTGTAGTAAAAATGTAATAAAAATGTTGAGCAGGAATGAAGAAGCAGTTTGGTTTTCACATCAAATGAACCATAGGATGCTTTTTCCCACAGAGAGAAAGGTTTGTTTGATGAAGCCATCAAGTTTAACTGGTTAGGACATTTTTTTTTATGTGATAAAATGTCTTACAAGGAAAGCTGTCTATAGTCTTGAACTTTGACACTGAACTTTTTCGTGAGAAGTTGAGCAGCAACTTTAATATAGACACATAAAAAAAAAAGAGCCTGTACCACTATTTCCTTGTTTCGGTGCATTTTGGACACGTGTAAAAGTCTCTTGGTTGCACTGGGGTAAAAGAACGTGGGACTCTGTAATTCTTTATATACTTAATGTGCGCAGTGTCTAAGTGGTAGAGCAGTTGTCCTATAACCATAAGGTTGGCGGTTTAATCCCCTTGCCTGTTCATACTGTCGTTGTGTCCTTGGGCAAGACACGTAACCCACCTTGCCTCCAGTGTCCGTAGCACTGTATGAATGTGTGTAACTGTAGAGGTGTGTTTGGTGGTGGTCGGAGAAGGCAGTGAGTGCCCCCTCTCTGTCTGCCCCAGGTGTGAATGGGGTGAGTGGAAGCACAATGTAAAGCACTTTAAGTGAACGTGAAGGGTGCAAAAAAGCGCTTTATAAATGCATACCATTTACCAATGTTCTGTCATGTAACACAGGTAAAGTCTAAATGTATTTTATAACCTGTGGTTGTGATTTCTCATTTGCATTGCTTTTTTAAAAACTTTTATTTTATACATAATGATGTACACGTGGCAGAGTGGTTAACGTGAGTTCAAACCACAGCTGACTCTGGTCTTTCTGTGAGGAGTCTGCATGTCCTCCACGTGTTAATGTGGGTTCTCTCCAGGTACTCAGACTTCCTCCCACCGACCAAAGACATGCATGTATAGGTTAATTGGCAACTCTAAAGTGTCCCTAGTGAAAGAATGTGAGAGTGAATGGTTGTCAGCCCAGTGAATAACTGGCCAGTGTCCAGGGTGTACCCCATAGACATAATATACGTAGACGCCTCATGACGTGCTGGAGCGTGATCCAGCGTCGCCGCCATATTGGGTGGGTCTCTCCACTCAACGCTAGCACCAGAGTCAATCGGAGTCAATGGAGAGCGAGCAATTATGCCCGTATTTTGTGCAGCTTACGGTTGCAATAACCGACGCAGTATTGATACCAGATTGCTATAAGACGGGAGGGTTTTGTTGTTTGATGTGCCCAAAGTCAATCCCATGTTTCGCTCTCCACTGTCCCATCAAATTTACATTTACATTTACATTTAGTCATTTAGCAGACGCTTTTATCCAAAGCGACTTACAAGTGAGGATAACAATGGAAGCAATTTTAACAACACAAGGTACAAAAAGCATAAGTGCACAAAAAACTAGTCAGTTTAAACTCAGCGCAGTATACAATGCTAAGGGTAAGAGAAATTTTATTTATTTTTTTTTTTTTTTCAAATAAAGGCAGGAAAAAAAATCAATGGGGATCCAGTCTAATAAACCTGGCTTATATGCTCATTCAGTTTTGTTTAGATGTTTATTTTTTATTATTTTACAGTAACAAACAAAGTTCCCAGTACATTAAAGCATTTTTAGCACATGGGATGTATTGACTTCTGTACCTTAATGTCTTTTTAACCTTTTGTCTATTGTCTCTGTAGTTGTGTTAGGATGTATTTGTTTGTAGTATTGACTGGGATTGCTGTAGAGCAGTTGTATACTGGGGCTCTGGTGTGATCAGTTTTATACAGAGCTTATGGGCCTCAGCCGTCCCATTAGGAGACAGTTCATACCCAAAAATGTTCACTTTATCAGGTTGCCACGGTCGGATATTTTTGTCTTTGATCTGGTCGGTTGTACGAAAGAGTGGCGTTTTTCTACCAAAGCAGGTCCTCATGAGCCGCTCCTGGGCCTGACGCAGCTGTTGCACCTCTCTTTCCACACAGTCCAGACCCAGAGCTGACAGTTGGAGCCACAGGGAGGCATTGAAGTGGTCGTAGAGATGCGTGTCCACTGAGTTCCAGGCACGGATCTTGGCTGAAAGGTCTGGTGTCAGGCTCTGCTTTGAGCTTTCTGTTCTCATGTTGAGTTTAAAATACACAATATCATCCAAATCCCAGTTGAGGAGATGGCGAAGCAGAATCAGCGATTCATCAAAGTACTCAGAAATCATCACCAGTGAGAACATTTTCTCTACTTGAGCTGTAAAGTTTTGAGCATAGGTCACATCTGTGCGGTCCCTGTCTCCACCCAGGTCAAAGGTCAAACAGTTTCGGGCATAATTTGAGTCTGTTTCGTTTGGCCGATAGTAAAGAAGTGGATTATCTAAGAAAGCCTCCAATGATCCGTTGGGGACCATAATGAAGCTCTGACAGTACTGGCTATAATAAACAAACAAAGACTCAAACATGGAGCTGGGCTCTCTCATGATAGTGATGTAGACTGTATCATGAGGCATGAGGTGCACCAGTTCTGCCTTGTTGAACCTCATGTGGTTTGTGACGATGTTTGGTGGCACACTGTGTGGATGGACTGCTCCAGTGGTAAAAAGGTCTGGGTAACAGAACTGGTGGCCACAGGCTGGTACGGGCAAAGCCACAGTGAGGTTGTGTCGTTCTGCAAAACGAAAGAGAAGGTTCTGCATCGTGGAGCTGGCTGTTTTGTGAGTCTTGAGAAAAACAACATTTTTGTGCTTTGGCATTAAGTCTCTGGTGAGTTCAAAAGCAGGGCATTTGTCACTAATGAACATCATGGTCCTACAGAAAAAGAAAGAAGATTTTTTGTTTAACAAAAAATGTAATTTAAAGGCTTTTAACTATTTGTGTTTTATGTTCTGTAAGACATACATGATGCAAAAGCTTTTATATTATATTATATATTGTTTTTCAGAAACTTTCCAGACATATTTATATTGTAGAAAAAACTACGCAGTAACAAAAAAAAATTATTTATACACCTCAAGAGCATAGCCAGAAATAAATTTTTGGGTGTGCCTTAGTTTTTTCTAAGGCACACCCAAAAATGTATTTCTGGCTATGCTCTTGAGGTGTATAAATTATTTTTTTGTGTGTGTCCCAGAACAAACTGCAGAACAAACAAATATTTCAACTTATGATTGAAAGAATTGTTGATGCCAAAACTACGGTGGCCAAGAAAGCTCAAAACATGCAAATACACATTAGTACATGCAACAGTTTCAATGCAATTCACAAAGACAACATAGCACTGCAAATTCATAAAACCTCTGCATCAACTTGCGTACTGCAAAACAAGACTCAGGCCAACAAAAGCATCAATTCCACAATACATAAGCCTCATTTCAATATGACAAGCATTGCATTGACAAGCTGTGCTGCACTGTGCTGCAAATAGAAACCGCGCTATAGCAATTATAAAATAAAATAAGAAAAAAAAACATTTCTTATTTGTGTAATAGATGTGATTGTATAAACATCACCGTTTTAGGAGAAATTAAGATTATGGCAAAGAAAAATGTCTCCTTTTACCAGGAACAGGTTTAAATACTGCTCACCCATTTTTTAACCTTTTCTTTTTACTAAAATAATCATTAATATTATTTATGTCATATGATGACTTATGAATCTGAATGACTTCAGTTCTAAAATAAAAGTAAAAACCTTTCACTTAATAGTTTATTAATTAATTGCCAAAAGCGTGGTTTCTATTTGTAGCACAATGCAGCGCACCTTGTCAATGCAGTGCTGCTGGTTTTGTTTGTTTGTCAGGCAGTGCTGTAAATAGAATTCAGCGTTCTTCTACACTTGTAAGTGCTGCGTTGTCATACTGAAATGAGGCTTATGTATTGTGGAATTGAAGTTGTTGTCTTGTTTTGCACAACACATGTTGTAAAGTTTACGCAGAGGTTTTATGAATTTGCAGTCTATGTTGTCTTTGTGAATTGCAGTGAAACTGTTGCATGTACTAATGTGTATTTGCATGTTTTGAGCTTTCTCGGCCACCGTACAAATAACTTGTCAAGACAGAGGTGCAGTAATATTTGGTAAAAACACAAGTAAATAAGATTAAAACTACACTTTTTTGATTTATTTTTATACAATAAACATCTTGTTGTCTTAAGTTGTATTTAAAACTACAACTTTGACATTCTATAAATTGCATTTATGTAAAGTTACTTACCAGCTTTGGTAGATGCTCTGGTTCAGTAAAAAACTGATCATGCAGATAATAGAGAAGAACAGAAACCTTTTGTGCCTCATCTTGCAGGGACTGAAAAAGGAGGATAAGAACAGGTTTAGTTGTTGAAATAGAAAAACAGTACAGCAGCCGTAACAATAGGTGCCTATGTTGAAATATTCAATCGTGTTTTACAAATGAAACTCTACCTGAGTCAGAACTTCAGCAAACAATAAAGACAATATGTAACATTAATTATAAATCATTCACTTCCAAAGCAGCTAACATTGTCCCTTAAACAAGGTTAATAATGAATGTAAAGGTCACCCACCACAGAATAAATCAAAGTTGGTTATCTTTTGCAGAATTTAAAAAATCCAGGTTTATATGTCTGTCATCACCCTCACTTGTACGCTCTTTCTACACACTGTGCACTATGAGCAAACTTTTAATCAGCTACAGGTGCTCTGATAAAAGTAGGAACTAAGGCATGCACGTCACAGATGTTTTGATGACTCCACACTGTCTCTCAGTGGTAGGGCAGAGAAAATGAAATGAACACGTTCTTGGACTATGTTTGTTTTGGTAACCTCTAAATCCCACAAGTTCTCACGGTTGAAACGTCATCCGTGTGACTTGTCCAACAAGTTCCTCACTGCTACATTTCTTTCTCTTTTTCCTCCTAAGTTCAACATAACAATTTACACATAATTGATTTTTTACAAAAAGGCAAAATGCTCACACAATTTTATCTTATTTGTAAATAAGAATGTATAGAAAAATGTTTACATTTAGTTATGGAAAGCAAATGCCAAAATAATAGTGTGCAATTATATCTTTAATATCTATATATATATAGATGATATATATAGATAGATAGATAGATAGATAGATAGATAGATAGATAGATAGATAGATAGATAGATAGATAGATAGATAGATAGATAGATAGATAGATAGATAGATAGATAGATAGATAGATAGATAGATAGATAGATAGATAGATAGATAGATAGATAGATATAGATATGTATACACTCTTAAACTTGATATTTTTTGCTTCTGTGGGTTTCCTTGAGAATGACAGTAATGACAGTGGCACTTTTTTTTTCTAATTTTAAGATATTCAAGACACAACTTTTTTTTCCCCATGTTATCTTGTTGCAGACCATTAACTAACATTAGTTCAATGTGTGATAAAAAAAAATGTTTAGTCCACTCTGAACAGAATGATAGCAGTACTACCTAAGTTAAGTTCATTCTAGAGACACAGCACTATGCAATGAACTTACGGCTCATGACCTATTCCTACAGTTTTGAAACAACTATTGTCATTTCATTATTTAAACTAATCAAGAGCTTACTATTAAAAAAAAACTGTTCACTACTATGTGGCATTGTAGTAAAAATGTAATAAAAATGTTGAGCAGGAATGAAGAAGCAGTTTGGTTTTCACATCAAATGAACCATAGGATGCTTTTTCCCACAGAGAGAAAGGTTTGTTTGATGAAGCCATCAAGTTTAACTGGTTAGGACATTTTTTTTTATGTGATAAAATGTCTTACAAGGAAAGCTGTCTATAGTCTTGAACTTTGACACTGAACTTTTTCGTGAGAAGTTGAGCAGCAACTTTAATATAGACACATAAAAAAAAAGAGCCTGTACCACTATTTCCTTGTTTCGGTGCATTTTGGACACGTGTAAAAGTCTCTTGGTTGCACTGGGGTAAAAGAACGTGGGACTCTGTAATTCTTTATATACTTAATGTGCGCAGTGTCTAAGTGGTAGAGCAGTTGTCCTATAACCATAAGGTTGGCGGTTTAATTCCCGCTCTCGCCTGTTCATACTGTCGTTGTGTCCTTGGGCAAGACACGTAACCCACCTTGCCTCCAGTGTCCGTAGCACTGTATGAATGTGTGTAACTGTAGAGGTGTGTTTGGTGGTGGTCGGAGAAGGCAGTGAGTGCCCCCTCTCTGTCTGCCCCAGGTGTGAATGGGGTGAGTGGAAGCACAATGTAAAGCACTTTAAGTGAACGTGAAGGGTGCAAAAAAGCGCTTTATAAATGCATACCATTTACCAATGTTCTGTCATGTAAAGTCTTAATGTATTTTATAACCTGTGGTTGTGATTTCTCATTTGCATTGCTTTTTTTAAACTTTTATTTTATATATAATGATGTACACGTGGCAGAGTGGTTAACGTGAGTTTAAACCCCAGCTGACTCTGGTCTTTCTGTGAGGAGTTTGCATGTCCTCCACGTGTGACTGTGGGTTCTCTCCAGTGTTAATTTCGTTGACGAAATATTTTCGTCATTATTTTCATCACGAATATTTTTTTGCGGACGAAAACGAAACGAAAACTAAAAAGGAAGTCACTGATGGAGACTAAAACTATAACTAAATTGATTGACATTATCGTCAACGAATAAAGGACGAGACGAAAATAGACTGTGACGAAAATCCAATTAGCAGACAGGAGAGATGAACAAAAGAACCAATCCGCAAAACGGAACAGGCGAACACACTCCGGTACAGTAGGTGGCGGTATGCACCGAAAAAATTGGTTGCGACCCGCCATTAATACTAGAGAAGAAGAACGGAACAGGCGAAACCATAGACATAATATACGTAGACGCCTCATGACGTGCTGGAGCGTGATCCAGCGTCGCCGCCATATTGGGTGGGTCTCTCCACTCAACGCTAGCACCAGAGTCAATCGGAGTCAATGGAGAGCGAGCAATTATGCCCGTATTTTGTGCAGCTTACGGTTGCAATAACCGACGCAGTATTGATACCAGATTGCTATAAGACGGGAGGGTTTTGTTGTGACTGAGTTGTCAAAGCTCTGCAGTGAACACTTCAAGCCTGATGATTTTGACAGGAGGGGTCAGATTGTCAGGCTTAGAGATGGTGCGACCCCATCTGTCTTCAACTTCCCATGTCATCTCCAAAGAGTAGGTGTATTTTACTCTACATGCTAACAGAGATGTCTATGATTCATATGTAAAGCAAAAACGGTAAAACCGTTAGATATTCAAGATTCAAAGTGTTTATTGTCATGTGTACAGACAGAAAGCATGTTTCCCTGTACAATGAAATTCTTACTTTGCCGTCCACAGTAAAATGTCACACAAGTAAGTAAAAATAAAAAATATACAAGTAATAATAATGCAAGTATACAAAAAATACAAATATACAAAAAAAATACAAGAGGGCAAAAGGAGTAAAGTAGTAAAGTGAGGTAGTGCAGTTGTGATGGTGTAAAGTGACGGTGTAAAGTAAAGTGACTGTGTAAAGTAAAGTGAGGTAGTGCAGTAGGTAAACAATTGTTCATGTAATGTTGTGATTGTGAATGTAGATTCCTATCTGCTGTTTAGGAGTCTTATGGCAGAGGGAAAGAATGAGTTCTTCATTCTGGAAGTCCTGCATTTCACACTTCTGTACCTCCGTCCTGAGGGTAGAAGTGTGAACAGACCATGTTGGGGGTGGGAGGGGTCTTTGAGGATGGAAGCAGCTCTTCTGTGGACTCTGCGATGGTAGATGCTCTGCAGAGAGGGCAGTGGAGTCCTGGTGATCTTCTGCGCAGTCTTCACCACTCTCTGCAGGCGTTTGCGGTCCATGACAGAAGTGCTGCCGTACCACACAGTGATGCAGCTGGTCAGGACACTCTCAATGGTGCAGCTGTAGAAGTTGCTGAGGATCTTGGGCGACATGCCAAACTTCCTCAGCCTCCTCAGAAAATACAGCCGCTGTTGAGCCTTCTTGACCAGCTGCGTGATGTGAGGTGTCCAGGTGAGGTCCTCATTGATGTGGACACCCAAGTATTTGAAGTTGCTCACCCTCTCCACTTCAAGATCCCGGATGAACAGTGGCTGAGGCGTTCTCCTCTCCCTCCTCATGTCCACTATCATCTCCTTTGTCTTGTCCGTGTTGAGGTTGTTGTCTTCACACCATGACACCAGACTGGCCACCTCCCTCCTGTAAGCTGCCTCGTCACCGCCAGCGTCGTCCTATCACTGCGGTGTCGTCAGCAAACTTCAGGATGATGTTGTCCTTGTGAGAGGCGACACAGTCGTAGGTGTACAGGGTGTAGAGGATGGGGCTACACAGCCCTGTGGAGTACCAATGTTTGTGATGGTGCTGGCTGAAGTCCTATTACCAATCCTGACAGACTGAGGCCTGCCAGTCAGGAAATCTAGGAGCCAGTCACAGAGGGTGGGGTGCAAACCAAGTGTGGACAGTTTGTGGGTGAGTTTGTGTGGGATGACCGTGTTGAAGGCGGAGCTGTAATCTATAAAAAGTATCCGTAGGTATGAGTCCTTGTTCTCCAGGTGTGAGAGGGAGTAGTGGACGGCAGTAGCGATAGCATCTGAGGTGGACCTGTTGGGCGGTAGGCATACTGCAGGGGTCAATGGTGTCGGTATGCTGCTCTGAATGTGGGCCAGCACCACTCTCTCGAAACACTTCATAATGATTGGAGTGAGTGCCACTGGCCTGTAGTCATTCAGGCAGGTGGGTGGGTTCTTCTTGGGCAGGGGGCGATGGTCGTGGTCTTGAAGCATGATGGTACAATGCGCTGGCTGAGGAGAGGTTGAAGATGGAGGTGAAAACATCAACCAGCTCGTTGGCACATGCTCTGAGGGCCCGCCAGGAATGTTGTCTGGTCCTGCTGCTTTGCGGGGTTGATCTTCCTCAGAGCTCTGTGTACCTGTGTTGTTGAGATGGTTGGTGGAGGAGGGGGTTGGGTGAACCAGGTGTGTGTGAGCTCCTCTCTGCAGTGTTGCTGGGAGCCTCAAAGCGGGCGTAGAAATTGTTGAGGTCATCCGGCAGGCTGTCTGTTGATGCGATGTTGTTGGTGGTGGTCCTGTAGTCTGTGATGTGCTGCAGGCCTTGCCACATCCGCCCTGAATCCGCAGTAGAGTAGAAGCTGTCCAGCTTCTCTCTGTACTGCCTCTTGGCCGCTGTGATGGCTTTTCTCAGTCCATACTTGCAGCTTTGTACTCGTTCTCATTGCCTGATCTAAATGCAAGAGAGCGAGCACGCAGCATGTGACGACCTGACTGTTTATCCAGGGCTTCTGGTTGGGAAACTTCCTGATTTGTATGGTGGGCACGATGTTATCAACACAAGTGCTGATGTACCCGGACACATACTCAGCATAATCCTGTACGCTGATGGAAGAGTCCTCCACAGTGGCTGCAGCTTTAAACACATCCCAGTCTGTCAGCGCGAAACAGTCCTGCAGGGTGATCTCGCTCTCCGGGGTCCAGAGTTTGATCTGTTTGGTGACAGGGTGTGCTCGTTTCAGTCTTTGTCTGTAAACAGGGTACAGGAACAAAGAAATGTGGTCCGAGTGTCCGAAGTGGGGCGGGTGCAGCCCTGTATGCGTATGTTGCTGTAGACGTGGTCAAGAGTGTTTTTATCACGGGTGGGAATGTCAACATGCTGGTGGTATTTGGGGAATACAGTCCGCAAACTACAATGGTTAAAGTCACCGGCAACAATAAAAACAGCGTCAGGATGAGCCGTTTCTAACGCGCTTGTTTGTTGAGTGCTAGCGCGGAGTTAGCACTCGGGGGGATGTAAACAGCGGCCAAAAACACAGCAGTAAATTCCCTCGGTAGATAATACGGACGGCACTTCAGCAGTAATAACTCCACATCTGGTGAACAGTGCTCTTCAACAGTCCGTATATCTTCGCACCATGAGTTGTTTACAAACACACACACACCGCCACCTTTACACTTACCGGACGCAGCCGTTCGGTCACCTCGGTGAAGCGAGTGAGTCTGTAGCTGAATGGCGTTCTCTGGAACTCTATCTGAGAGCCAAGTCTCTGTGAAAATCAGGCGCAGCACTCTCTGATTTCCGTTGTGTTAAAATCCTGGTTCGTAGCTCGTCCAGTTTGTTTTCTAGGGACCGCGTTCGCTAACAGGAGGCTGGGTAGCGGTGGTCGGCTAGCGCGAGCTTTAGCCTAGCATGTAGCCCTCCCCTCTTGCCTTGCTTGCGTCGCCGTCTCCGAAGCACTCTCCTGGGGTCAGCGAACTCACTCAAGGCCGGTGCTTCGTGGCCCTCTGGGTAGCCCCGGTGGTGACTCTGCGGGCGAACAATGAGTTGTAGCTCCAGCGGAATAGAACCACTAAAATCGAAGTTTTGTGAGTTGGCGATGTCCAATAATGCCTGTCGGTTGTATGTTAACAGTGCATGGCATTTGTGCACTGCAGAAAGAACAGCACACAAAAAGAAAAGTAAAACATTTAAGCGTGGAGCGAGCAAACACGTCTGCCTCGGGGGGCGCCATGGATCACTCAATATTTCTGCATGTATTAGTGATGTATTGTGTATTAAAATACACTGTGGGATACTAAAACCTTTTCAAGTGTTTTTAATGAAGTTGTTTTTAAGTATTATGTTTATTATATTTTAGCCTGTAGTGACAAGGAACAAACAAACTTCAAGGAAAGCTGAAGAGAGCCTACCAGTGGACCTTTCTCAGCATTTTCCTGAAAGTGAACCTCAGCCCAATGATGTGAGTATTTGTAGGCTATTTGATATGTCCCATACAGCTGTGAGCATCATGGCTGTGGTCATATCAAAATATCTCCCTTGCTTTCTGCAACTCTTTTCAGAAATACTCATACACTTATATGTGAATGAGTATATGTTATAAATAAATAAATACACACGTGAACAAATACACACCTTCTTTCACTCACATTCTCTCATACACGCACCCTTTCTCTCTTTCCCATACTCATGATGCTGGCAGTGATATTACAGGTAATAAATTAAGAATGTGTGCCTGCACATATGCACCAAACAACTGTGAGTGGTATGATATGAACATCACTGAAAATATTTTCATCCTTCTTTCTACTAGGAACACTCCTATGCATTGCCCAATTCTCCTACTCGTCTAAAGGCCAGACTCAGTGAAGCTTTGGCTAGAGTGGAGAGTCTAGAGCGGGAGAAGCAAAATGCAAAGACCCGAGAACGGAGAGCAAAGAAAACTGTAAAGAGTCTTCTGGAAGATCTGAAGGATAAGAACCTTATAAATGAGGAGTTGAATGAAAGGCTTGGCTTCCATTCTGGTAAAAATAAATTGATAATACCACCTTGAATTGTATATTGTTTACACTCTTTGTCCGACTTTACAAAAGGTATTATTTCAAGGGAACTTTCTAACTAGTCTGTCTAACTAGTTTAACTGAATTTCAGATCTTCAGGTAGACCTCTTTTCAAAGCGGGGCCATGAATACACCAAAGACCAGAGAGAGTTTGCCCTCAAACTGCACCTCCATGGTCCGAAAGCCTACAGTTACCTGAGGGATCTGCATCTTCCCCTGCCACATCCACATACACGGTGTAGTACATGTTTTTTTTATTACACTTTTTAGTGTGTGTGTGTGTGTGTGTGTGTGTGTGTGTGTGTGTGTGTGTGTGTGTGTGTGTGTGTGTGTGTGTGTGTGTGAGAGAGAGAAATAAATTCAAATGAACAATCAAACTTGTTTCTTTATTAAAATATAAAATTCATTAATTTATACATTTATCAATATGCCATTGTATGTGTGTGTGTGAGAGAGAAATAAATTCAAATGAACAATCAAACTTGTTTCTTTATTAAAATATAAAATTCATTCATTTATACATTTATCAATATGCCATTGTATGTGTGTGTGTGAGAGAGAGAGAGAAATAAATTCAAATGAACAATCAAACTTGTTTCTTTATTAAAATATAAAATTCATTCATTTATACATTTATCAATATGCCATTGTATGTGTGTGTGTGAGAGAGAGAGAGAAATAAATTCAAATGAACAATCAAACTTGTTTCTTTATTAAAATATAAAATCCATTCATTTATACATTTATCAATATGCCATAGTCTACCATATGTCTTAGTTAAACCTCGTAATACAAAGTATTTCTACATGAAAGCAGAATTTTTCAATGTGTGACAGCGTCCTGTATCAATGCTAAGTCTCTGCCGTTTGTAACAAACCAAACACCTTCCTCAGTAGAAATAAATGCGGGGGGCGGAGCATTGGAGACCCATCCAAGATGGCGCCGCGCTGATACGTCCGCTCCAATAGGCAGCGTCAGTCTATGAGGCGTCTACATATATTATGTCTATGGGCGAAACTGCATACAAAGAAGAGAACCAATCAGAGACTGACTTATTTGACTGAGCTCCCGGGAAGACGGCATTCAAAGAGTGACAAAATGTCACAGGTGACCTAACCAGGGGAAAGCGTAACAGAGCAAAAGTCACTTTAGCACGAAGTGCTTTCTTGAAAATGAATAGAGGTAAATAAGTGTTACTATTCTGTGGTTGAATTGCCAGCATTGTGGTAGCAAGAAGAAAATGTCGTTCAGTGCACTTTAGATTCGAAATTAAAAATGTTTGCACTTATTGTTCAGCTCAGCTGTAAGCTTTAAGGTCCTGGACCTAACTTTATTTTTCTTTTATTGATATTGAATTGGCAGCTAGTTATTGTTTACATTACCATGACAGTGTTTGTTGCTGCATAAAAGCTTTTGAATTGAAATAAAGACACCGTTGTGTTGACATAAAGTTGAATTTGTGTTTTATATATTTTGGTTAAGTTTATTTTCTATACCAAACTTAAAAAAATATTGTAAAAAATTGTCTAGTAAATCTGTTATTGATTTTATTAATCTTATTTTAGTTGACTAAAATAACAAGCAATTTTAGTCGACTAAAATAAGACTAAAATTAAAACAAATCAGATGACTAAAACTTGACTAAAACTAAAAAGAATTATAGTCAAAAGACTAAGACTAAAACTAAATTAAAATTTTGTGTCAAAATTAACACTGGTTCTCTCCGGGTACTCTGGCTTCCTCCCACCGTCCAAAGACATGCATGTATAGGTTAATTGGCAACTCTAAAGTGTCCCTAGTGAAAGAATGTGAGAGTGAATGATTGTCAGCCCTGTGAATAACTGGCCAGTGTCCAGGGTGTACCCCGCCTCAGGCCCAAAGTTGCTGGGATAGACTCCAGTCACCTGCGACAACGAACAGGACTAAGCGGGAGAAAATGAATGAATGAATGAATGCACTATACTATTTTAAAACAATTTTTCCCCCAATTATGTTGACAATGTTTTCACAAAAGAGAACATGAGTGCAGAGTCATGACCCACTGTTTTTACTTATTTTAAGATGACTCAGGCTGTGTTTGAGTGCAGCTGCTTGTAGCATTGGCTGGGATTGGTGTAGTGCAGTAGTGTACTGGAGCTCTGGCAAGATCAGTTTTATACAGAGCTCACGAACCTCAGCCGTCTCATTAGGAGACAAATTATACCCAACAATGTTCACTTTTCCACCATGGTTGCCATGGTCGGAGATCTTTGTCTTTGATCAGTCCGGCTGGACAAAAGTGCTCAGAGTAGAGCCGCTGCTCCACCACATCAAGCTGAGGCTTGAGCATCTGTTCCAGATGCCTCCTGGAACTGAAGCTGGAGGAAGTGTTTGGGGAAGGGGAAGTCTGGGTGTCTCTGCTTTATGCCCAGGCAACCCGACCCCGGATAAGTGGAAGAAGAAGGATGGAAATTTATTTAATTATAACAAGTTTAATAACAAAAACCTTTATTTAAGGGGTTAAATTTACAAAACACAGATATTTGCTATGTATTGTGAGGACAGAAGCTAATGGTAAATGGTATGCATTTATATAGCGCATTTTTGCACCCTTCTCAGGCACCCAAAGCACTTTACATCGTGCTTCCACTCACCCCATTCACACACATTCACACCTGGGACAGACAGAGATGGGGGCTGCCATACACACGGCGCTCAACCTTCTCCGACCACCACCAAACACACCTCTACAGTCACACACATTCATACACCAGTGCTACGGACACTGGAGGCAAGGTGGGTTAAGTGTCTTGCCCAAGGACACAACGACAGTATGAACAGGGCAGAGCGCTAATAATAGTACCCAACAAAAAAAAATGGAAGAATGCAATATAATTACAATATTTCTATGGCCGTCTTTATTGGAGCTTTTTTTGCGTGCTAGGACAACAGGTGTTACAAAAATATAAGAGGTGTAGGGGAGTTAAATTAACTGCTGGGGCCACACCTCTCATTGTCAATTTACAGAGTCCCACATCCTCTCTGTGGATTTGTTACAGGTGTCTGTATGATGTGTTTTACTGAATACATATTATGTTTAGTTTTCATCCTCTGCACTGTCAAACATTTATTCATTTTGGACTTATTGCTGGCAGTTTTGCAGGGGGCTGGAGCATGTGTTTTGCTTTGAGCACAAGCCAAGGTCTAATCTGCAAAATTACCCTGTCTAACAGAGACAATAGACAATTGACAAGCATTCTCACTCACATTTACTCACTATGGGGCAATCCTGATTCACCAGTTTATTTTTAAACACTTTTACAAACAGAAAGCCCCACTCAGTTCAGGGATTGACCCAAAAGTGTTACAATGTTTTTCCTAATCCTGTTAATTTATTTTAGTTATGTTATAAACAAAGTCCCGTAACAGCTCACTGATATTTCCAATACTGAACATAAAAGTAGCTAACTTTATTCTGTGGTTCTGTTAGCTACACTAAGTTTTTATTACACTGCAACATTGTTACATAAGATTTACATTTAAATAACAGTACATTTGGTACTTTGATAAGAAATGTTTAAGTTGGAGCCATTATAACAGTAATCTTATTATTTTTTTTATACATTTACTAATTAATTAGACTATTTAGACAACAGAGAAACTGCAACCAAGCTCAAACCCTCAGTTGACCACCCTCCATTCACACTCTCACCCACTGATGTCTGCAAGGCACTGAGCCGGATCAGCACACACAAGGCTGCTGGACCAGACAACATCCCTGGTCGTGTTCTCAGGGCATGTGCGGAGCAGCTCGCTGGGGTTGACATTTTCAACCTGTCTCTTGCCCAAGCAGCTGTACCAACATGCTTCAAATGCACTTCCATTGTGCCAGTGCCAAAACACTCTAGTCCAAGGTGCCCCAACGACTACCGCCCTGTAGCACTCACACCCATCATCATGAAGTGCTTTGAGCGGCTGATCCTGGAACACCTAAAAGACTCCATACCACCCACATTGGACCCGCATCAGTTTGCTTACCGCAGCAATAGGAGCACAGAGGATGCAGTTGCTATGGCACTGCACTCTGTGCTCACCCACCTGGACAATAAGAACTCTTATGCACGTATGCTGTTTGTTGACTTCAGCTCAGCATTCAACACCATCATCCCGACCAAGTTAATAGCCAAACTTGAAGACTTGGGCATCAATACCTCACTCTGCAACTGGATTCTGGACTTCCTGACCAACAGACCCCAGAATGTCCGATCTGGATCCACCTGCTCCACATCCATCACACTTAACACTGGTGTACCACAGGGCTGTGTGCTAAGCCCATTTCTCTACTCCCTCTTCACCTCCGACTGCAAGCCTGTGTTTGGATCTAACGCCATCGTCAAGTTTGCAGACGACACTACAGTGATTAGCCTCATCAGCAACAACGATGAGACTGCCTACAGGGAAGAGATCCAGCACCTGTCCACATGGTGCAACGAAAATAACCTGCTCCTCAACACCACCAAAACGAAGGAGCTCATCGTGGACTTCAGGAAAGAGTCTAGAGGCACACACGACACCATCCACATCAATGGAATGGACGTTGAACGTGTCTCCAGCTTCAAGTTCCTGGGGACCCACATCTCGGCTGACATGACCTGGACAACCAACACCTCCAGCCTGGTCAAGAAGGCTCACCAGCGCCTCTTCTTCCTGAGGACACTGAGGAAGAACCAGCTCTCCTCGGCCATCCTGGTGAACTTCTATCGCTGCGCGATAGAAAGCATCCTGACGAACTGTGTCACAGTATGGTATGGGTGTTGCTCTGTCGCGGAGCGCAAGGCATTGCAGCGGGTGGTGAAAACTGCCCAACGCATCACAGGGACTCTACTTCCTGCCATCGAAAACATCCAGAGGAAACGCTGTCTGCGTCGAGCTCGCAGCATCCTTAAGGACTCCTCTCACCCAGCCCACAGACTGTTCTCCCTCCTCCCCTCCGGCAGGCGTTTCAGGTGCCTCCGGACTAATACCAGCAGACTAAAGAACAGTTTCTTCCCCAGAGCTGTCTCTTTACTGAACTCTAACCCTTGCTGACCCCACACCTCTCACAGACTCCTCTCTCACCCCCACCATGCCACTCCCTCACAGACTCTCCTCTCACCCCCACCATCCCACTACCCTCATAGACTCTTCTACCCCCACCTTCCCACTCCCCTCACAGACTCTCCTCTCATCCCCTACCATCCCACCATCCCTTGCACTACTGCACCTTTGCTACCAACTGTTCATACAGTACCAACTGTTTACATTTCGCTGTTTGCACAACCTTAAATCTACTGCTTACCTTAAGCTAACATACAATTGTATACACCTACCTGTAAAATTCTGTTCATAGTTAGAGACATCTGTATATCACGTGTGTGTGTGTATGTTTGTTTGTGTGTGTGTGTGTGTGTGTGTGTGTGTGTGTGTGTGTGTGTGTGTGTGTGTGTGTGTGTGTGTGTGTGTGTGTGAGTGTGTGTATGTGTCAGTGATGGTGTGTGCTTGTGTGTGAGTGTGTGTATGTGAGTGTGTGTGAGTGTGTGTATGTGTACGTGTGTATGTGAGTGAGTGTGTGTATGTGTGAGTATGTGTGTATGTGAGTGTGTGTATGTGTGAGTGTGTGTGTGTGTGTGTGTGCTTGTGTGTGTATGTGAGTGTGTGTGTGTGTGTGTGTGTGTGTGTGTGTGTGAGTGAGTGTGTGTATATGTGTGTGTGTTTGTGTGTGTGTGAGTATGCGAGTGTATGTGTATGTGTGTATGTGAGTGAGTATGTGTGTGTGTATGTGTGTGTGTTCGTGTGTGTATGTGTGTGTGTGTGTGTATGTGAGCGAGTGTGTGTATAGCTCTCCCGGTTTAATTCCCCTGTGTGTATGTGTGTATGTTTGTGTGTGTATGTGTGTGTGTATGTGAGTGAGTGTGTGTATGTGTGTGTGCGGCGCGACACGCGTGTATTACACTACATTTAGAGTACATTTTCACCTGTAAATGCTGTTTATAGAAGAGACACCTGTAATTATATTTATGGCACACACTCACCTGTTATAGTAATAACCATCTGTATATTTATATTCATTGTACATATTACCTGTAAATCCTGTACATCTCCATATCCTGCACGTATGCAACCATTGTATATTTCCTGCACTTTGCTGCTATTGCACTTCTGGTTAGACCTAAACTGCATTTCGTTGCCTTGTACCTGTACTTGTGTAATGACAATAAAGTTGAATCTAATCTAATCTGAATCTAATCTAATCTATTTACTAGGAGTGTCAACAATAATCGATCCGGCAATGCATCGCGATGCGGGGCATGAACGATTCAGCATCGATGCAGCAAAGTGCTGTAGTGTAGTATACAAGGGTATGTTTGTATAAACATATAGAAGATTAATTTTAATAATTTCAATAATTAATTTTGATATTAATATTAATTCATTAAAATAAATTTCTGATTAAAAGGGGCACCACCCTGGTTTTAACAGGTCCAGAGAAACTGTTTAATCTAGTCTCATTAATCTTAAAGGAAGAGAATTCTATTGTTTTCGAACATTTCTTAATTATAAACAGAGAAACATTAATGTCTTTAATGGGATTTTATTAAAAATTACACAGATCTAACACAGGTATAAGGATAACTAACATTGGAAAAGGGAAGGAATTGGAAACAATACACAGGAACGAACACAGGGATAAATACAGGGTTAAATATTTGCTTCAGATGGTTTGTGAACCAAAGGAATGTTTAGGCCTGTTAATCTAAATGATGGAATTTAACCAAAGGGGCTTTTATTAGAGAAGGGGATGGCGATTTTGGGCAGAGGACATTTGACGACACCAAGGCTGTTGTGTCACGTGCGGACTTACTCTGACTGTAGTCAGCGGCTGGCTCGGTTAGGTGGGTCGCTATCAGGGGTCCGGGAGTCCGGAATGTTCTCCAGAAAGTTCGTCTGATGGAGCGTTCCCCACCCAGGGATGCCGTCGCGTACGTGTCTCCTCCAGAGGATTTGCAGCCCGGTGTAGAGAGAGATGTCCGGTTGTTGTCCAACGCACCTGGGCCTCCGTGTACCGTTAGAAGTCTGATGTTGTGCAGGTCATTGCAGTGTCAATGAAAGAGTTCTTAGCTGGTCAAGACTTGCTTCTGCGCGCGCTCTTTTGGGAGAGAGGGCAGACGCTTTAGCAGGCACGGTCTTAGAACAAAGGAGAGTTTACTCGTGCTAACACGAGGCCCAAAGCTTTAGCCATGGTTGCCGGGGCAGGGCGGTCCGTAGACGCAGGGTCCGACGGGGCTGGAAGCCGAAGGGGCAAGAGGCGAGAGCAAAAGAGGAAGAGTTTTGGCTCGCAGCCAGCTTTTATTAACTGAGCCGGGGGCGCTCTTCCGGCGGAAGAGGAAGTTGCTCGGGAACATCTAACTAAAGTTTTAACTAAAGTTTTTAAAACATTCCTTTTGTTTTACCCCATTCTCATAAACACATACCAAACATTTATACTTGTAGGATTATACAAAGAAAAGTAGAGTATTATGAATATGTAGAATATTGTTGAAACATTAATTACATTTAATTTAAAACAAAACGGAACCATAAACCATAAAGGGAGATATTTGATCACAGCTCCGTGTCCTGGAAAAGAACAGTATAAACAACACAATATCAAAAATACATTTTCCTTTAATGTAAGAATTACGAAATTGTCTTTTGATGATTGGATAGAGTCATTTGTTCATTTGACCACCAGGGGCGGTCTTTGATCATTCTGGGATGTTAGGATCAAAAGCATTCCAATTGTCAATCAGAATGGAAATGGAGCGCTCTCGCTCCAGGGAGGGGTCTTTGAATCCAGCTAAAAACAACAACTTTATCTTCAGTTTATGGTTAAAAAGACATGGCGCCAGGGGGGGTGGCACTGGTCCTGAGCCACCTTTGACCCCGGTGCCTGGTGGACCTAAGTTCCACTGCTTGTAAAAGCAAGAGCAAAGTCATTAATAACATTCCTTGTCCATAAATTACTTTGGCCATACTTTTATCTGAAAGAAAACAGTGTTAGATTTCAGGCTTCAGATACAGGCTTGTCTCTGAAGGCCTCTGGCAATGGCAGAAAAGGCAGGACAGTTAATCCGTGGGGATTCCAATGGTGGTTCTGCTACAGTGCCATAATCGATTATGTCACTGTTTATTTTCTGGTGGACAATAAAGTTGTGAAGTTTCAAATACTTCCGGTTCCGGGGGAATAACAACAACAACAAGCAAGATGGCTGAGACGGAGGGAGATGACCGCAATAGACGGGTTATTAAAAACGCGCCCAAAGCTTGGAAAGCGGACATCTGGGCACATCGGATTTAATGAAGTGAATGGGAAACTAGGCAAGTCTTATGCGGTGTGTAAAATCTGCCAAACTAAAATTAAGCACGTTGGCAATACAACTAACTTCTCGAACCATGTTGATTGTTGGCATCCTGAGTTAGCTTCAACAACAACAACACAAAAAGTCGACACATCCCAGCCAAGAATTGACGAGTCGCTAGTGTCAACATCGCCACACAACTCCGAGAGAGCAAAGAGGATCATACGATCGATGGCATGTTTTATAGCGAAGGATACACGACCCTATTCTTAGGTAGAAAATGCAGGGTTTCGTCACATGCTTAAAACAATTGAGCCCCGGTATAAGCTACCGACAAGAGCTACCTTCACTGATTCCACGCTTCCCGCATTGTACAAAGAAACCAAAGCAAAGGTAATGGAATCAATGTGTAAAGCCAGACGTGTAGCCATTACAAGTGACGCCTGGACTTCAGTCGCAACAGAGTCCTATGTGACCATAACATCACATTATATTAGCGAGGATTGGAAGATTGTATCACACGTGCTGCAGACGAGAGCAGTTTTTGGTTTACATTACTGTATTTCACATCATAATATTTTATTTTATGCAGCTGATATGATGGTAGGATCAGGGGCAGGCATATAATTGTCATTGTCTGAGAATAGTTTGCACTTTACTTTACTACTTGAAAAATGTTTCACAGTAATAAGTGGTTACTGTGTGTTGTTGCACTGAATATTTTTATTCCTGGGTGGTTGTTGTTAAAATAGTGTTACTTATTGTTTTAATATTTGCACAAGACTTCAGGAAGTGCCCTGTGAAGTGCTATTAAAAAAAAAAAAAAAAAAAAAAAGCAATGAAAGCAGTGATTTTGATTGTTTTTTTCAAGTTTGAATGAAAACCATTTAATTACATTTTTTTTTTATTACATTTTATTTATTTTAATAACTTTTATGTCAAAGATACAGGAGACACATAGCAGCCAATAAAATCTGTTGTTTAATATCTGCTTGTATTGCCTCATGACTGATGAAAAATTTGTCTTGTGTGCAGTAGAAGTTTGCATCGTAGAATCGAATTGAATCAAATCGTTACCTGGTGAATCGTAATCGAATCGAATCGTGAGGGCAGTGCCAATGCACACCCCTACTATTTACATTACACCTCATTCTGCAGTTATACTTCATTCTTACATGTTTTAAGGCGTATCTGCCTGTAGCGTATTGACTGAGATTGCTGTAGAGCAGTTGTATACTGGGGCTCTGGTGTGATCAGTTTTATACAGAGCTTATGGGCCTCAGCCGTCACATTAGGAGACAGTTCATACCCAAAAATGTTCACTTTTCCAGGTTGCCACGGTCGGATATTTTTGTCTTTGATCTGGTTGGCAGGACGAAAGAGTGGCGTTTTTCTACCAAAGCAGGTCCTCATGAGCCGCTCCTGGGCCTGACGCAGCTGTTGCACCTCTCTTTCCACACAGTCCAGACCCAGAGCTGACAGTTGGAGCCACAGGGAGGCATTGAAGTGGTCGTAGAGATGCGCGTCCACTGAGTTCCAGGCACGGATCTTGGCTGAAAGGTCTGGTGTCAGGCTCTGCTTTGAGCTTTCTGTTCTCATGTTGAGTTTAAAATACACAATATCATCCAAATCCCAGTTGAGGAGATGGCGAAGCAGAATCAGCGATTCATCAAAGTACTCAGAAATCATCACCAGTGAGAACATTTTCTCTACTTGAGCTGTAAAGTTTTGAGCGTAGGTCACATCTGTGCGGTCCTTGTCTCCACCCAGGTCAAAGGTCAAACAGTTTCGGGCATAATTTGAGTCTGTTTCGTTTGGCTGATAGTAAAGAAGTGGATTATTTAAGAAAGCCTTCAGTGATCCATTGGGGACTCTTTGGATGCTCTGAGAAGACCTATTGCAATAAACAAACAAAGACTCAAACATGGAGCTGGGCTCTCTCATGATGGTGATGTAGACTGTATCATGAGGCATGAGGTGCACCAGTTCTGCCTTGTTGAATCTCATGTGGTTTGTGACAATGTTTGGTGGCACACTGTGTGGATGGACTGCTCCAGTGGTAAAAAGGTCTGAGTAGCAGAACTGGTGGCCTTTACAGGTGTTGTTTGGCAAAGCCACAGTGAGGTTATGATGCTCTGCAAAACGAAAGAGAAGGTTCTGCATCGTGGAGCTGGCTGTTTTGTGAGTCTTGAGAAAAACAACATTTTTGTGCTTTGGCATTAAGTCTCTGGTGAGTTCAAAAGCAGGGCATTTGTCACTAATGAACATCATGGTCCTACAGAAAGAGAACAACAACAAAAATTTTAATTTAAAGGCTTTCAACTAATTGTGTTTTATGTTCTGTAAGAATGACATGCAAATGTTTTTATAAAAAAAAATTAAAACTAAATACTAGTAATATATTGTTTTTCAGAAACTTTCCAGACATATTTTTATTGTAGAAAAGATTACGCAGTAACAAATAAATTATTTACACACCTCCAGAGCGTAGTTAGACACCATTTCTTATTTGTGTAATAGATGTGATTGTATAAACATCACCGTTTTGATGGAGAAATTAAGATGATGGCAAAGAAAAATGTCTTCTTTTACCAGGAACAGGTATAAATACTGCTCACCCATTTTTTATCCTTTTCTTTTTACTATAATAATCATTAATATTATTTATGTCATATGATGACTTATGAATCTGAATGACATGGACAACTTCAGTTCTAAAATAAAAGTGAAAACCTTTCACTTAATAGTTTATTAATTAATTGCCAAAGCGTGGTTTCTGTTTGCAGCACAATGCAGCACACCTTGTCAATGCAGTGCTGCTGGTTTTGTATGTTTGTCAGGCAGTGCTGTAAATAGAATTCAGCGTTCTTCTACACTTGTAAGTGCTGCGTTGTCATACTGAAATGAGGCTTATGTATTGTGGAATTGAAGTTGTTGTCTTGTTTTGCAGTACGCATGTTGTAAAGTTGATGCAGAGGTTTTATGAATTCGCAGTGCTATGTTGTCTTTGTGAATTGCAGTGAAACTGTTGCATGTACTAATGTGTATTTGCATGTTTTGAGCTTTCTCGGCCACCGTCCAAATAACTTGTCAAGACAGAGGTGCAGTAATATTTGGTAAAAACACAAGTAAATAAGATTAAAACTACACTTTTTTTATTTATTTTTATACAATAAACATCTTGTCTTAAGTTGTTAATTTAAAATTACAACTCTGACATTCTATAAATTGCATTTATGTAAAGTTACTTACCAGCTTTGGTAGATGCTCTGGTTCAGTAAAAAACTGATCATGCAGATAATAGAGAAGAACAGAAACTTTTTGTGCCTCATCTTGCAGGGACTGAAAAAGGAGGATAAGAACAAGGTTAGTTGTTGAAATAGAAAAACAGTACAGCAGCCGTAACAATAGGTCCCTATGTTTAAATATTCAAACGTGTTTTACCTGAGTCATAACTTCAGCAAACAATAAAGACAATATGTAACATTAATTATAAATCATTTCCAAAGCAGCTAACATTGTCCCTTAAACAATGTTAATAATGAATGTAAAGGACACCTACCACAAAATAATCATAGCTGGTTATCGTTTGCAGAAAAAATAAAACAGAATTAAAAAAATACAGGTTTATATTTCTGCCATCACCCTCACTTGTACGCTCTTTCTACACACTGTGCACTATGAGAAACTACAGCTACAGGTGTATAACCTGCTCTGACTATAGCAGGAATGGGGCATGCACGTCACAGATGTTTAGATGACTTCACACTGTCTCTTATTGGAAGAACAGAGACAATCAAAAGATTAGGTTCTTGGACTTGTTGTGGTAACCTCTTTATGTGGTAACCTCTATATGCCACAACACAGCAAATATTTGTGTTTCTTAAATCTAACCCCTCAAATGCAAGTTTTTGTGATTAAAACTTGTTGTGACGTCTAATCACATTTAAAAAAAAGTCACAGGACTTTTCAAACGGAAGACCCAGGTTCAAATCCCTCTCGGGGCGCAATTAACTATCCAGTGTGGGTCCTTAGGCAAGACCCTTCAAGCTACTGCCTACCTCATGTA